>JAPDVR010000022.1:11536719-12136719 GCA_026230005.1 Gila orcuttii | reverse complement strand
TCTCAGCCGAGAGCTGGCTGGTGTTAATTTACCAATGCGATGTACGACGTCGATCGCTGGTGTCAATTTGTCATCTGGCAGAATACTCCGACAGAGCTCTGTAACCTTTTCCTTCACGTTTTCTGCCGTGTTTTCGGCTACTCCATAGACCTTCAAGTTCCACTTCTTGAGTGAGGGGGCTTTTACACTGGGCTCGTTCGCTGCGGTCCGAGCCCGGGCGCGATTGTTCCCGGCGCCCCCCGCAGTGTTGGTCTGGTTTCACACTCAACTTGATTCTATCGAACTCTGGTGCGTTTGCGTGCATCTTACGTCATTGCAAACGTGCACGGCGCATGATATAAAACACGACGCGGGTCTATATATTGTGTTTTTTATTAATTGGTGCTATTATTCATAGCTGAGTAAACAACGCAGGTTAACTGTGTGTGTGTTTCACATAAGCTGTCTTTCCGCTGCTAGCAAATGGACTCTTTTGAGGAGACAGTGGATTTCCATTAATTTGTTGCCCTGATTGCACGCACTATGCGCGAATACACTGCAGACTCACTCTTGTTCGTATCCAGGGTAAATCTTCATCCCTTACGTGTGTTTTATTTAACTAAATTCATCATAATCGGCTAAAACGCATGCGCAGGATACTTTACTTCCTGAACAAGTGCGCACCCGAGTCCGTGTTGATTTCACATACACGCGAATCGCAGCATGGTTCGGGAGCAACCGAACTCAGACGACCTCCTCCAGGTAGTCTCGGGTTCGGTACCCCAGTGCGCACCCGGGTCCCATAACAGTGTTCACATTAGCGATTTTTCATGCGAACCGTGCCCCGTTCCGAACTAAACTGCCAGTGTGAAAGCCCCCTAAGTCTCCAGTTCACACATGCGAGTTAGGAGTGCCGCCACTTTTTTTTCTTCCTCTTTAAGGCGGCCATCAACATTCCTGACTCGCAGTTGTGTTTCTTTTATTTCACTGCATACAAAGTCCACAGTTTTCTTTAGCCCTTCAATTTTCATTGCGTTTCCATCAATTTTCTTGGAGTTCCCTTTCAAGGGAACTCGAGCTGCGTCAAGCTGTGGGAACGCCCCTGCGTTCCCACAGGGCAAAGCCCGTCTAGGGCAAAGCCCGTCTAGGGCAAAGCCCGTCTCAAGCCCCGCTGTTAGATCCATCTGCGATCCCCACGTATGACATCGCCGCTCAGCCTCGGCAGAAGCGGGACCCGATCCGCGGGGATCGCGAAACGAACCACTCTCCTCAAAGAGTGATCGGCGGAAGCGGAGCGTTCTAAGAGGCAAACGCTCGCAATGCTCACAATCAGCCCCCTCGAGAGCTGACTGGGCATGCTGCACTCCCAAACAAACAACACATAGGTTGTGTGTATCCCCGCCCGTTAAATAGCGCGAGCAGGGAGGAACACACTTCCTAAACTGTTGTTCGCTCGCCATTGTCTCTCAATATTATATATATATATATATATATATATATATATATATATATATATAGTTTTTTGAAATAGTGAAACTCCTGCTTAGTGACAGACAAAAACACTTGAGACAGATCCACATATAGCGCTTACTGAAGGCATAGAAGCTGTCGCGCTTGTGTTTTGGGGGTGCTTTATAGTTTCCTGGTCGATGACGTCACCCGCCTATGACGTTCCGTCTCTCCACTGGACTGATTCCATACGTGCTTCATGACGCACAACGCAGGGGCGTTCCCACAGCTTGACGCAGCGTCTCGTTCCCTATCAGGGAACTAAGGTTACATACGTAACCGAGACGTTTTCACTCACCAAAATTTTTATGGAGTCAGCCTGCTCCTTAATTAGCTGGGAAAGGGTAGTAATGACGATGTTATCTTGAGAAGTGGGTTCATGTTTTGCATTATAGATAGCCTTTTTTGCCGCTGGGGAATCACATGGAGTCACGGGTAACGGGGGAAAGCTTTCCTCCGACGTGGAGACCTCTACTGTCGACATAGAGCTAGCATACTCGTGACACGAGGCTATCATAGCGTTACTTAGCTGTGCATCAGGGATGATGTTCTTCTTGCTCTTGTGCATCCTTTTCCTCTCAGGCAGTGACATTTTGTTGTTCTCAAAGAAATAGGAGATAAACCGACATCAGAGGAATGCAGTTTTTCTTGATTAAATTTTTTCCAGTTTTTCCAAATTAAAACTTTTGTGCGGGAGCTCAGTAGTTACAAACTTACTCGGCTGCCATCTTGGCCCTTCCTGCAGATTTTGCTCATCTCAAACAAGCCTATTCT
The DNA here is from genome assembly GCA_026230005.1 of Gila orcuttii. Classification (NCBI taxonomy): domain Eukaryota; kingdom Metazoa; phylum Chordata; class Actinopteri; order Cypriniformes; family Leuciscidae; genus Gila; species Gila orcuttii. Next base: position 12,134,457 of record JAPDVR010000022.1, on the reverse strand, counting down.
TAGGATTGCGTCACCACTCGTCGCTGTTGGCTGAGAGAGATGTCAATCATCATCTACATCGTGACGTCATCTTTCCCCCGCAGCCTATCAAGTTCACCTCTCTAGTTTAAAAGGAGGCTGAGAAGAACGCATGTCAGCTTGTTTTCTTTCTGTCGCTCTGCTTTGTCGCCTTGTATGTTTGTTGTTTTCTGTTACTGACATTATCCTGTTTTTTTTTCTCTTTCTGCCTATTATGGCGTGTTCTGAGATTACCAAGAGTAATGTGTTCTGCCTATGATGGCGTGTTCTGAGATTACCAAGAGTAATATGGACAGGTACAATGTCACGTGACGTACACAACGCAACACTTAGTGAACTCGATGTATACAAACACCAGGTAAGAAAGTGAATGCCACCCTTGTATGTTTGTTTGTTAGTTAAGAGTAGTTAGAGAGGGCGCTTTGCGCTGAAGACCTATTTCTTTACTTTTCTTTTGGTTATTAGTTAGATGAGAGATTGGGTTTAGTTAGACTGAGTTTTGTTCTGTTCTTTTCTTTTATTTGGCTTCACTACGTCCTTAAACTCTTGGGTTATTTATTTATGTCTCTGTGTCCATCACAAGTATTATTAGGGCCCAAGCCCTGAAAGGGCGCAGAGCCCTATTGTTTTCCTTAGGATTATTAGGGCCCAAGCCCTGAAAGGGCGCAGAGCCCTATTGTTTTCCTTAGGATTTTTTTTTTCTTTTTCTCTTTTCTTTTTCTTTCGACTATTCGGGCACTTTTGGGGCCCTTAACGTGCCCGAAGACTCTTGAAACTTTGCACGCGGGTCAGAACCCGCGGCCATCAGGGTCGGGCTGAAGATGGTACCCGGGCGTGGCAGGGGGGCTAGACAGCGCCCCCTGGAACTGGGTCCGAAAACTTGGTCCATAAATCAAACACGCTTGCATGTAAGAATATGAAACTCGGTACACATATAGATCTCATCGGTTCATATATACTTCATACTCTTACTTTTTACCCCAGCCCAACAGGAAGTCGGCTATTTAGGGTTTTTTGTAAAGCGCATGCAATGGAATTTAAAGTACTTCTCCAAGAGAATTCAAAGAAATGGCACAAAACTCGGTCAGCATGAAGTCAATACATTGAGGATGAAAAATTGCCAGGGGATTTTTGATATCTCGAACGGTTTGGCCGTGGCGAGGAAACGAAATTATGGTGAGAAACGTGAAACAGGAAGTGTGTTATAACTTCTCCATGCATTAACTGATCTTAATGAAACTTCAGCAGTGTGTTCGCTGTAAGAGGCCGATCACATGGATGTGACTATTGTGAGTCAAAGTTATAGCGCCACCAACTGGCAGCAGGAAGTGTGTCACTTTCAAAATGCTTTGAAATCACCCTCTTATTTTAACCCAATTTGCTTCAAACTTCATCTGTATAATGTAAACATACGGCAGATGTAGACTTGTGAATGGATTCTTGATATCTTTGATACTGTTGCCGTGGCAACGCATCAAACTTAAAAATTCTTTTAGGATGCTTTTGAGACTCTTAGCATGCTTGAAATTGCATGAAACTCGACAGACACATTACATTTATTAGCCAGTAGACATGTGCAAAGTTTCAGAAACGGACGTGGTGCAGGGGCTAAGTAGCGCCACCTTTTGACAAAAGTGAGAGGGTTAGTTTCATAGTTTTACCTGCAATCATAAAACTCGGTAGGCATATTGCTCAGATCAAGCTGGACAACTTTCTAATTTACAGATTTTGGCTCCGAACAACAGGACGTCAGATATTTTGGTTTGAATGTGGATGTTTTGGAGTAATCTCTCTCCCTCTCTCTGTGTACCTCTGTGTCTGTGGGGGGAGGGGGATGTGTCTGTTTGAGTGAGAATGCTTTTAATTATTGTTGTTCAAGGTTTCGGGGGCTTTTGGGGCCCTTAACATCCTCTAAAACTCTTGAAACTTTGCACACGGGTCAGAACCCGCGGCCATCAGGGCCGGGCTGAAGCTGGTACCCGGGCGTGGCAGGGCGGCTCGACAGCGCCCCCTGGACTGGGATTCAAACACTTTTCCATACGTCAAACACACTTGCATGTAATAATATGAAACTCGGTACACTTATAGATCTCATTGGGTTGAACAACTTTCGTGCTCTAAGTTTTACGACAGCCCAACAGGAAGCCGGCTATTATGGTTTGTTTGGAAACGCATACCCCTGAAATTCGATTTAATTCTCCTTGGGAATTGATCGATTCCAACCAATCTCGGTCAGCATGAAGTCAAGACATTGAGGATGCTAAATTCCGGACGGATTTTTGATATCTCGAACGGTTTGGCCGTGGCGAGGAAATGAATTTTATGACTAAAAAAGGACACATAAAGTGTGTTATAACTTTGCTCGTTTTAGCTACAGTTACAAAACTTGCCAAGCATATTGTTCTCATCAAGCCAATCAATTTTCTAATTCAAAGTCATTAGCTCTGAGCAACAGAAAGTCAGATATTGTAGTTTGAATGGATTTCTTGTGCCCCCTGCCATTATCTGTGTGTGTGTGTGTGTGTGTGTGTGTGTGTGTGTGTGTGTGTGTGTGTGTGTGTGTGTGTGTGTGTGTGTGTGTGTCTGTGTGGGGAGGGGAGGGGAGTGGAGGGGAGGGGAGGGAGGGTTGGTGTCTGTGTTTATGTGTGTGTGTGTGTGGCTGGCTGTATGATTTTTCCTGCATTAAAGGATAAAGAAATCTCTAAGTCCATGTCTTTTTGCATAACAATTTTGTATTTTTTTTAAATGACAAAACATGCATATAACCCCCATCTTTTAAATGTATAGTTTGCTTTAAATAAAAGTAAGATTGTATTGGTAATTGAAGCTGAATGAATTTAAAATTCATGTGCTATATTTCAATATATTTGTTTTCCTTTTGTAATTTTAAAACACTAACCTCATTCTCATCTGAATTACAAATATTTATTTTTCTGTATAAAATAATACTCTGACTAAAAACACTTTTGATGTTTCTATTTTAATCAATGTAGAATGTGTAACTTAAAAATAAACAGATTAGTGCTCTGTTTGAGGACAATCCTGTGTGGGGAGGTGGCAGGGGCATTTCTCTTTTGGGTGAGATTTAATTTAAATTATTTTTTTTCAAGGTAGCATTCTAATCAGGTAAAGCAAGTAATATTCTCTGTATCTTTATATAAATATACACATATATGTGTGTGTGTGTGTGTATAGATATAGATATATTTGTAGCTACGAGCAGCGATTACGGGCCCAAGCCGGTGGCACCGCAACCCCGGTAATAGCGCCACCAACTGGCAGCAGGAAGTGTGTCACTTTCAAAATGATTTGAAATCACCCTCTTATTTTTACCTGATTTGCTTCAAACTTCACTACTATAATGTAAACACACGGCAGATGTAGACCTGGATGTAGACCTGACCTTTCAGAAGATTGCTCACGCATACTTTGTGATTGATATGTGCCCTCGATGCGCTCTTTTGCAGAGCCCACACCAATGCAAGCTCTACAGCACAATTCTTTTCGACAGTCAAAGCAGGAAAACGTTTTTTTTGCACGTCGTGCACAATAACCCTAAAGGCACCAGGGTGGCGGTGCCACCGGCTTTATATATATATATATATATATATATATATATATATATATAAATATAGCTTCGAGCAGCGATGAAGGGCCAAAGGCGGCGGTACCACCACCCCGGTGCCTTTAGGTAACTAAAGGCACCGGGGTTGCGGTGCCACCGGCTTGGGCCCGTAATCGCTGCTCGCAGCTATATTTATTTATTTTTTTTTCTCTTTTATTTTTCTTACGACTGTTCGGGCACTTTTGGGGCCCTTAACGTGCCCGAAAACTCTTGAAACTTTGCACGCGGGTCGGAACCCGCGGCCATCAGGGTCGGGCTGAAGATGGTACCCGGGCGTGGCAGGGGGGCTAGACAGCGCCCCCTGGAACGGGGTCCGAAAACTTGGTCCATAAATCAAACACGCTTGCATGTAAGAATATGAAACTCGGTACACATATAGATCTCATCGGTTCATATATACTTCATACTCTTACTTTTTACCCCAGCCCAACAGGAAGTCGGCTATTTAGGGTTGTTTGTAAAACGCATGCAATGGAATTTAAAGTACTTCTCCTAGAGAATTCAAAGAAATGGCACAAAACTCGGTCAGCATGAAGACAATACATTGAGGATGAAAAATTGCCAGGGGATTTTTGATATCTCGAACGGTTTGGCCGTGGCAAGGAAACGAAATTATGGCGAGAAACGTGAAACAGGAAGTGTGTTATAACTTCTCCATGCATTAACTGATCTTAATGAAACTTCAGCAGTGTGTTCGCTGTAAGAGGCCGATCACATGGATGTGACTATTGTGAGTCAAAGTTATAGTGCCACCAACTGGCAGCAGGAAGTGTGTCACTTTCAAAATGCTTTGAAATCACCCTCTTATTTTAACCCAATTTGCTTCAAACTTCATCTGTATAATGTACACATACGGCAGATGTTCCTCTGCAAAACCAAACGTTACGTTCTAAAAACAGCCCACCTCATGCTAGAGAGGATCGAGAATGTTTTTATTGTCATAAACAAGGACATGTGATCGCAGATTGTTTGACATTAAAACGCAAACAGCAGCCTAAAAGCGTAGGGTTTGTGAAAGCTGTTAAGCCGTCCGGTAATATACCAAATGTGGAGAAAATTGATGAGAGTTACCAGCCTTTTATTTTGAAAGGGTTAATTTCCTTAAGTGGAAAAAGTGATGATCAGAAAGAAATAAGAATGCTTAGAGACAGGTGCAATGCAATCTTTTATTGTGGCAGATAGGTTACCATTGTCTGAGGACACTTTCTTTGGTTCAAGTGTGATAGTTCAGGGCATTGACATGAGTTGCATAACGGTACCATTACATCGTATACATTTGCAGAGTGAGTTATTTACGGGATTTGTAAGAGTGGAGATACGTCCTTCTCTTCCTGTGCAGGGCGTTGATTTTATTCTTGGGAATGACCTGGCCGGAGGGAAAATATTGACTGTGTTAGAGGTTGTTGACAGACCAGATACGTATAGCCTGTCAGAAGATTTGTCTAATGCTTACCCTGATGTTTTCTCCTCCTGCGCTGTCACTCGCGCTCAGTCGCATAAAATGGGTAATATAGTGGATCTGTCTGACTCTTCTTGCTGGTGACGAATCACTGCGTACTGTTACGTCAACAAGGCAAAATAATTCACAGTTAGAGAAAATCAGAGGAAATGTGTCTGACGCTGATACCTTAAAATGATCCGTGTCACGCGAGAAAATTATTGCTGCACAGAAAGAGGATAAGTCTCTCATCACAGCTTTTAATTCTGCTGTCTCTCTTGATTTGGCTAAAGACAAGAAAGTTGCTTATTTTGTGGAAAATGATGTGTTGATGAGAAAGTGGTGTTCTGATACTAACGATTCAGATTGGAATGTTGTATATCAAATTGTCGTTCCTTCTCCTTATCGTCAACATGTTCTATGTCTAGAGCATGATCATCAGCTTGCTGGTCATCTAGGGATTACAAAGACGTACAATAGGATATTACGACACTTCTTTTGGTCAGGGTTAAAAAAATGCGTTGTTCAGTAATGCCGTACTTGTCATACCTGTCAAACTGTTGGGAAGCCGAATCAGGTAATTCGTCCTGCTCCACTGTTTCCCATACCAGCTATTGGGGAGCCGTTCGAGCATGTGATAATAGACTGTGTTGGACCATTGCCTAAAACTACATCTGGTAACCAGTTTTTGTTAACCTTAATGTGCATGTCTACTAGATTTCCAGAAGCAATTCCATTAAGGAAAATCACCGCGCCCGTTATCATCAAAGCGTTGGTAAAGTTCTTTTCCACTTTCGGACTTCCTAAGATAATACAAAGTGATCAGGGCACGAATTTTTTATCAAGACTGTTTAAACAAGTGCTGGAGTCTTTAGAAATTTCTCACAGAGTTTCAAGTGCGTACCATCCACAAAGCCAGGGCGCGCTTGAACGCTTTCACCAGACACTTAAATCGATGCTCAAGAAATATTGTATGGACACTGCTAGAGACTGGGATGAGGGTGTTCCCTTGGTCTTATTTGCAGTAAGAGAGACTGTACAAGAATCCCTTGGTTTTAGCCCAGCCGAACTCGTATTCGGACATCAGATGAGAGGACCTTTGAAAGTTCTTAAAGAGCACATTTTAACCACTGTTTCGAGTCCGAACACTAACGTACTGGATTATGTAAGTATATTTCGAGATCGTTTGCACACTGCTTGGTCACTAGCTAAAGAATCTTTAGAAAGGCTCAGAAAGGCATGAAGCGCAAGTTCGATCAGAGAGCAGTTGCGCGTTCGTTTTCGTCTGGTGATAAAGTGTTGGTGCTTTTACCTGTTCCTGGATCATCTTTGTCTGCCCGTTTCTTTGGTCCTTATGTGGTGAAACAGAAAATGAGTGAAACTGATTATATGCTTTTACACACCTGACAGAAAACGTCAAACCCGAGTTTGTCACTTAAACATGTTAAAAGCTTACCATGACAGGGAGATGCCTGAGGTGATAACTTCAGAGGAGACTGCAGGGCCCGTTGTCTCGTCTGTTGCACTAGCCGTGGAGCTGAGACAATATTCTGATATTTCAGGGGCTGACGAGGATGGTGTCGTGCTTCGCAATGCTCCTCAGCAGTGTGCAAGGTTAGCCAACTCAGAGATTTTAAAAGATCTTCACTCGTATCTCAATCATTTAACTTTGGACCAAGAAACTGACATTGTTAAAGTAATATCTGATTTTAACTGTCTGTTTAGTGATGTTCCTAAACAAATGAATGTTTTACAGCATGAGATTATTGTGAATGATGCTCGTCCTATTAAGCAACATGCTTATCGTGTAAATGCAATTAAGAAGTCTATTATGCGTCAAGAAGTAAACTATCTGCTGGAGAATAATTTAGCCAAACCTAGTTGTAGTTCCTGGAGTTCTCCGTGTCTTCTCTTTCCTAAACCTGATGGCACGTTTAGATTCTGCACTGATTTTCGTAAGGTTAACGCCATAACGGTGCCAGACAGTTGTCCGTTACCGCGAATGGAGGACTGTGTGGATAACATTGGGTCTGCTCGTTTTGTCACTAAATTAGATATGTTGAAAGGATACTGGCAAGTTCCACTTACTCCACAAGCATCTGAGATTGCAGCATTCGTAACTCCAGACAAGTTCTTGCAATATACAACGATGGCTTTCGGTCTCAGAAATGCTCCCGCAACTTTCCAGCGTCTTGTAAATATTGTCTTGGCTGATGTACCTAATTGCAATGCTTATCTCGATGATTTGGTTTTATACTCTGTGAATTAGAAGGAACATGTGTGCTTGTTGAGAACAGTGTTTGAACGTTTACGTGCTGCCAACTTAACTCTCAACTTGGCAAAGTGTGAGTTTGGTCGAGCAACTTTCATTTATCTGGGTAAAGAGGTTGGACAGGGCCAGGTACGACCAGTGGAGGCTAAGGTTGCAGCTATTGCAGAATTTCCAGCCCCTACCACTCGACGAGAGTTGAGAAGATTCTTAGGTATGGTTGGTTATTACCGCAGTTTCTGTAAAAACTTTTCAACCGTTGTTACTCCTCTCACTTCATTGCCTAGCCCGTCTAAATTTTTTAAATAGTCTGTGGAGTGTCAGAATGCTTTCGATTGCGTAAAAATGCTTTTATGTAATGCACCTGTTCTTGTTGCACCTGATTGCACACATACTTTTAAGCTGGAGGTCGATGCAAGCGCCGTTGGTGCTGGGGCTGTTCTTCTTCAGGAAGATACCAATGGTATAGACCATCCTGTGAGCTATTATTCTCGTAAGTTTAATAAGCATCAGCTTAATTATTCCACCATTGAAAAAGAAGCACTTGCTCTCTTACTCGCTCTCCAACACTTCAAAGTCTATCTTGGTTCCAGTAGTCTTCCTATCACAGTGTTTACAGATCACAACCCTCTAGTGTTTTTATCCACGATGTACAATAAAAATCAGAGTTTGATGCGTAGAGATCAAACACAAGAAGGGTGTTGATAATGTTTTGGCTGACGCTCTTTCGAGAGTGTAAAGTATTGTCTGTTTTAACTTGTTTTCACAAACAGGTTTTTTCTTAAAGGTGGGAGTGTTACGTCCCTGTGGTCTCGTGTGTATGTGTTCTCTTTTTTTTCTCTCTCTCTATCACATTCTTAGGATTCCGTCACCACTCGTCCGCTGTTGGCTGAGAGAGATGTCAATCATCATCTACGTCGTGACGTCATCTTTCCCCCGCAGCCTATCAAGTTCACCTCTCGAGTTTAAAAGGAGGCTGAGAAGAACGCATGTCAGCTTGTTTTCTTTCTGTCGCTCTGCTTTGTCGCCTTGTACAGGTCCTTCTCAAAAAATTTGCATATTGTGATGAAGTTAATTATTTTCCATAATGTAATGATAAAAATGAAACTTTCATATATTTTAGATTCATTGCACACCAACTGAAATATTTCAGGTCTTTTATTGTTTTAATACTGATGATTTTGGCGAAAACCCAAAATTTAAAAAATTAGCATATCATGAAAAGGTTCTCTAAACGAGCTATTAACCTAATCATCTGAATCAACTAATTAACTCTAAACACCTGCAAAAGATTCCTGAGGCTTTTAAAAACTCCCAGCCTGTTTCATTACTCAAAACTGCAATCATGGGTAAGACTGCCGACCTGACTGCTGTCCAGAAGGCCATCATTGACACTCTCAAGCAAGAGGGTAAGACACAGAAAGAAATTTCTGCACAAATAGGCTGTTCCCAGAGTGCTGTATCAAGGCACCTCAGTGGGAAGTCTGTGGGAAGGAAAAAGTGTGGCAAAAAACGCTGCACAACGAGAAGAGGTGACTTGACCCTGAGGAAGATTGTGGAGAAGGACCGATTCCAGACCTTGGGGGACCTGCGGAAGCAGTGGACTGAGTCTGGAGTAGAAACATCCAGAGCCACCGTGCACAGGTGTGTGCAGGAAATGGGCTACAGGTGCCGCATTCCCCAGGTCAAGCCACTTTTGAACCAGAAACAGCGGCAGAAGCGCCTGACCTGGGCTACAGAGAAGCAGCACTGGACTGTTGCTCAGTGGTCCAAAGTACTTTTTTCGGATGAAAGCAAATTTTGCATGTCATTCAGAAATCAAGGTGCCAGAGTCTGGAGGAAGACTGGGGAGAAGGAAATGACAAAATGCCTGAAGTCCAGTGTCAAGTACCCACAGTCAGTGATGGTCTGGGGTGCCATGTCAGCTGCTGGTGTTGGTCCACTGTGTTTTATCAAGGGCAGGGTCAATGCAGCTAGCTATCAGGAGATTTTGGAGCACTTCATGCTTCCATCTGATTTCATTTTTCAGCACGACCTGACACCTGCTCACAGTGCCAAAACCACTGGTAAATGGTTTACTGACCATGGTATTACTGTGCTCAATTGGCCTGCCAACTCTCCTGACCTGAACCCCATAGAGAATCTGTGGGATATTGTGAAGAGAAAGTTGAGAGACGCAAGACCCAACACTCTGGATGAGCTTAAGGCCGCTATCGAAGCATCCTGGGCCTCCATAACACCTCAGCAGTGCCACAGGCTGATTGCCTCCATGCCAAGCCGCATTGAAGCAGTCATTTCTGCAAAAGGATTCCCGACCAAGTATTGAGTGCATAACTGAACATAATTATTTGAAGGTAGACTTTTTGTCGTATTAAAAACACTTCTTTTATTGGTTGGATGAAATATGCAAATTTTTTGAGATAGGAATTTTGGGTTTTCATGAGCTGTATGCCAAAATCATCAGTATTAAAACAATAAAAGACCTGAAATATTTCAGTTGGTGTGCAATGAATCTAAAATATATGAAAGTTAAATTTTTATCATTACATTATGGAAAATAATTAACTTTATCACAATATGCTAATTTTTTGAGAAGGACCTGTATGTTTGTTGTTTTCTGTTACCGACATTATCCTGTTTTTTTTTTTTTCTCTTTCTGCCTATGATGGCGTGTTCTGAGATTACCAAGAGTAATGTGTTCTGCCTATGATGGCGTGTTCTGAGATTACCAAGAGTAATATGGACAGGTACAATGTCACGTGACGTACACAACGCAACACTTAGTGAACTCGATGTATACAAACACCAGGTAAGAAAGTGAACGCCACCCTTGTATGTTTGTTTGTTAGTTAAGAGTAGTTAGAGAGGGCGCTTTGCGCTGAAGACCTATTTCTTTACTTTTCTTTTGGTTATTAGTTAGATGAGAGATTGGGTTTAGTTAGACTGAGTTTTGTTCTGTTCTTTCTTTTATTTGGCTTCACTACGTCCTTACACTCTTGGGTTATTTATTTATATGTCTCTGTGTCCATCACAAGTATTATTATTATTATTATTATTTCATCTCTTGGCATTTTCACTTATGTACAATAAATTGTACATAAGTGAAAATGCCAAGAGATGAAATAATAATAATAATAATAATTAAAGCTGCAAGCAGCATTTAGCGGTGTTCAAGCAGTTAAGGCATTTAAGATTTTTAACCACACAAGCATCAAAAGACATTACGTTTTATGTAGCAAGCATTTAACCACTGATATCATAGATGGAATAGACCATGTTTTAGCATGATTTACCATGATATACCACATTTTAGTGTGATTTTTCATGATTTACCATGTTCCAGTATGATTTACCATGAATCTAGCATGATTTACCATGATTTACCAAGTTCTAGTATGATTTACTACGTTCTAGGATGATTTACCATAGAGCAGTGGTTCCCAAACCTGTCCTGAAGGACCCGTTTTCTCTGTCTCTCTAATCAATCACACCTGATTCAACTCATCAGCTCAATAACCTATGTGATTATGAGCTGATGAGTTGAATCAGGTGTGTTTGATTAGGGTTCCCAACACTGCCATAGAGTACCGTGATTCTAGCATGATTTACCATAGTTTATCATGATTTACCACATTGCTAGCATTGATGTGAAGTGTCAGTACAAATGAAGTGATAAACTCTGACAAAATATGATTGTGTTATAATAGTAATTGTTATACAAGTGATTTTATAGTGTCTAAATATGAATGCACCTGTTAAAAGACTTCATTAATAAGTAGAATGAGCCAATAAGTGGTCTTCTACTGCCCTCTGCTGGCCACTTTCATTTTGACAGTTTTTCCATTTTAACTCCTTTATGCAAGCTTACACACACACACACACACACACACACACACACACACACACACAAAATCATTATGAAAATATATTTGAATGTTATTTCATACATGTCTTTGCAAACTATTAATCAGATTATTCAGAATTTATTCAGAAACATAGGACTACACACACATTCTGTTGTAGATACAGAGATTTGAACTATGTCTCATTCAGGATTCACATTTGTCAATGTGACAGAATTGTCAATAGTGATACTTCAATAGATGAAATTAGACTTAATGTGATTGTAAATGTTAAAATAGTAATTTTATAAAGTCTAAATAGTAATTTTGTCACACTACTCAAGTATAATTCATATTTTAAACAGCAGGGGGCAGTAAAATACTACTTATTGGCTTAATATGCCATTATATTCATTTAATTTTCCCATTTTTAACTGTTATAGAGGCAAATCTTGTCCGATCTGTCTGAAATTTTTCATGATTGTTTGGAGTCATATGGCACATGTTCTGACTTGTTTTTAAGAAGATCTGAGCATTCATTGAAGAGATATAAGCTTTTGGGGACACTAGGTCATGGCTACATTGTGAAGTGACCCTATTATAGCCATCCAAATGAAGTTGTTCAACTTTTTCTGATAATTATTGATCTAGAGAGTCCAGAGAATTGTACTGCACTGGTTTTGAACATTATGATATGAACATTACATGATAATAAATGCAAAACACCATTTACAGCAAATACAGGCAATTTACCATAGGAAATACATTGTTTAAAAGCTTTTTAACAGTTATAGCGCCACCTATGGTCCGATCTCCATAAAATTTGGCATGCTTTTTAAGGATGTTATGTCACATATGAGTTTTCGTATAGGATTTATAGGCTTTTGACTATATTTTGCCACGCCCATTTTATAAATGACCCTGTTATAGCCAACCAAATGCCAAATTTCAACTTTTTTTGATAATTATTGATCTAGAGAGTCCAGAGAATTGTCCTAGACTGGTCTGGTTCCGATCGGGCGAAAATCCTAGGACTAGTTTGCAAAAGTAGGTTTTAAACATATTTGTGAATATTTAATGAACGATTTGATTGACAGCAATGGTTCTAGAGGCAAAGTTGTTCAGCATGAGGAGATCTATCAAATGATATGCATTTTGTGGGGATGTGTGCCACACCACGTGATTACAGAGCCGTAAAACTCGTTAGCGCCAACTAGTGGCCGATTTCTTTCAAAACTCTTACAGACCTCTTGGGCCATGAGTCGAACATGCCCATCGAGTTTCGTTCCGATCGGCCTCCGTTAACCTCGTCTCACAGGTGCTCAAACTTCATTGGCCGATGGCGGCCATGTTTTTTGAGATAAGCCAATGTCCTTTTATACATACATGGGGCCTTGGACCAAGACACTGCATACCAATTTTCAAGTCAATCGGACCAACGGTCAGGTGGTCATAGCCCTATTTAAGTTTTTTTAATGTTATAGCGCCACCTAGTGCCCAATCGTCGCGATTTTTTTACTGTGACCTCAGAATGAACTTATTCACATGTGTACCGAGTTTGGTGAAGCTATCTCATTTACTTCTTGAGTTATAGCCATTTTAGTAAAATAGGCTCCGCCCACAACGTTCATTTTGCGCCCCCTAGCGACCGTGAATCAAAATTTCAACTTTTTTTCGATAATTATTGATATTCAGACTCCAGAGAACATTTTGGCACTGGTTTGGTTCCGATCGGGCGAAAAACCAGGGACTAGTTCGCAAAAGTAGTTTTTCGACAAAATTCAAAATGGCGGAAAATCTATCATGGCGGAAATGAAATCGGAGATATACGTTTTTTACTTCAGGTTTCCAGCTTTCCAGAGATATAAGACACTTGAGTCTACGACATACGGTCTAGGAGTTATGAGCAGTTTTGCGCAATTGGTTGCTATAGCGCCACCTATGGGCCAATCGGGCTCATAATTTGATAACCTCTCCTCGATTTTTGTACTACCATCTGACAAAGTTTCAAGTCTCTAGAACTTACGGTTTGGTCTGCACGATGCGTTTTAGCGGAGAATAATAATAATAAAAATCAGTACAAATACAATAGGTTTTCAGCACTTCGTGCTTGAACACCTAATAATAATAATAATAATACGTAGATGATGATTGACATCTCTCTCAGCCAACAGCGGACGAGTGGTGACGCAATCCTAAGAATGTGATAGAGAGAGAGAAAAAAAAAGAGAACACATACACGCGAGACCACAGGGACGTAACAATTCTGAAGAAAAGGGCCTCAGTGGAATTGGCGTTTGTGCCACTTTATAAAGGCAGAGTTCATGCACTGAAAGGAACACGCCGACTTTTTGGGACTTTGGCTTATTCACCGTATCCCCCAGAGTTAGATAAGTCCGTGCATACCTTTTTCATCTCTGTGCGTGCTGTAACTCTGTTTGACGCACCCACCGCTAGCCTAGCTTAGCACAAAGACTGGATGTAAATGGCTACAGCTAGCATGCTAATCCCAATAAGTGACAAAATAACGCAAACATTTTCCTATTTACATGTTGTGATTTGTATAGTCACAGAGTGTACAAATCACAAGGTCATATGAGACACAGCCATATTTTAACCGTATAAATTCTGGGAACTACAGGTCCTTCTCAAAAAATTAGCATATTGTGATAAAGTTCATTATTTTCCATAATGTAATGATAAAAATTTAACTTTCATATATTTTAGATTCATTGCACACCAACTGAAATATTTCAGGTCTTTTATTGTTTTAATACTGATGATTTTGGCATACAGCTCATGAAAACCCAAAATTCCTATCTCAAAAAGTTAGCATATTTCATCCGACCAATAAAAGAAGTGTTTTTAATACAAAAAAAAAAGTCAACCTTCAAATAATTATGTTCAGTTATGCACTCAATAGTCAATACTTGGTCGGGAATCGTTTTGCAGAAATGATTGCTTCAATGCGGCGTGGCATGGAGGCAATCAGCCTGTGGCACTGCTGAGGTGTTATGGAGGCCCAGGATGCTTCGATAGCTGCCTTAAGCTCATCCAGAGTGTTGGGTCTTGCGTCTCTCAACTTTCTCTTCACAATATCCCACAGATTCTCTATGGGGTTCAGGTCAGGAGAGTTGGCAGGCCAATTGAGCACAGTAATACCATGGTCAGTAAACCATTTACCAGTGGTTTTGGCACTGTGAGCAGGTGCCAGGTCGTGCTGAAAAATGAAATCTTCATCTCCATAAAGCTTTTCAGCAGATGGAAGCATGAAGTGCTCCAAAATCTCCTGATAGCTAGCTGCATTGACCCTGCCCTTGATAAAACACAGTGCACCAACACCAGCAGCTGACATGGCACCCCAGACCATCACTGACTGTGGGTACTTGACACTGGACTTCAGGCATTTTGTCATTTCCTTCTCCCCAGTCTTCCTCCAGACTCTGGCACCTTGATTTCCGAATGACATGCAAAACTGAGCAACAGTCCAGTGCTGCTTCTCTGTAGCCCAGGTCAGGCACCTCTGCCGCTGTTTCTGGTTCAAAAGTGGCTTGACCTGGGGAATGCGGCACCTGTAGCCCATTTCCTGCACATGCCTGTGCACGGTGGCTCTGGATGTTTCTACTCCAGACTCAGTCCACTGCTTCCGCACGTCCCCCAAGGTCTGGAATCGGTCCTTCTCCACAATCTTCCTCAGGGTCCGGTCACCTCTTCTCGTTGTGCAGCGTTTTTTGCCACACTTTTTACTTCCCACAGACTTCCCACTGAGGTGCCTTGATACAGCACTCTGGGAACAGCCTATTTGTTCAGAAATTTCTTTCTGTCTTACCCTCTTGCTTGAAGGTGTCAATGATGGCCTTCTGGACAGCAGTCAGGTCGGCAGTCTTACCCATGATTGCAGTTTTGAGTAATGAAACAGGCTGGGAGTTTTTAAAAGCCTCAGGAATCTTTTGCAGGTGTTTAGAATCAATTAGTTGATTCAGATGATTAGGTTAATAGCTTGTTTAGAGACCCTTTTCATGATATGCTAATTTTTTGAGACAGGAATTTTGGGTTTTCATGAGCTGTATGCCAAAATCATCAGTATTAAAACAATAAAAGACCTGAAATATTTCAGTTGGTGTGCAATGAATCTAAAATATATGAAAGTTTAATTTTTATCATTACATTATGGAAAATAATGAACTTTATCACAAAATGCTAATTTTTTGAGAAGGACCTGTATATTCTCAGAAGGCGAAGCACTGCTACTTGGGCGGAGTGATAACCGCAGCACCTGAGACGCACCGTTGTTTCTTCTTGTTTACCTAGCTCCGCTCATTTGTTACTGGGGCGATAGAGCACGTTCGTGACAACACAGTACTAACATTACAGGGGATACATGCAGCCCGCGAACAACTGCAATAGTAGTGACCACCCTCATATAATAGTGTCACTAACGTTACATTAGATCTAGCTAATGGCACTGTTACAGTAGGCTAGTAATCTAAAAACATAACGGAACACTTACCGCAGCCACAGGTGATCCACTTTGTCCTGTCTGTGCTATCGATGGGACGGCCGTATCCTTCAGCACACGTTTCATGGTCCGTGTGGCAAATTCCATTTTTTCAAAATAGTCGTCCTCAGTGAAATGTACTGAGTAAACACGATGGTCCTTGATGATCTCTTCAGGTGTGTCTGGATCGATATCCAGAGCAAGTAGCCATTGATTCATCAGGTCAGCGTTTTTGGTTGGAATTCTATGAAACATCATGGTATTACCTGGTCTCTCCTGTTTATTGTCCCAGCTCTTTACAATACAGCGAACACCCATGATTGTAAACTATGCTTTTACTATCTACTAATTGCTGACTCTATTACTCCAACTCTGAACGAACTCTCTGCTCCTCACCACGGTGCGTCTTAGGTGCTGCGGTTATCACTCCGCCCAAGTAGCAGTGCTTCGCCTTCTGAGAATATAGTTCCCAATATTTATACGGTTAAAAGATGGCTGTCTCTCATTTGACCTTGTGATTTGTACACTCTGTGACTATACAAATCACAACATGTAAATAGGAAAATGTTTGTTATTTTGTCACTTATTGGGATTAATATGCTAGCTGTAGCAATTTACATCCAGTCTTTGTGCTAAGCTAGGCTAGCGGTGGGTGCGTCAGACAGAGTTACGGGACGCACGGAGATGAAAAAGGTATGTATGGACTTATCTAACTCTGGGGGATACGGTGAATAAGCTAAAGTCCCAAAAAGCCGGCGTGTTCCTTTAAAGGCACACTGTGCAGGAATTCCGTTTTTGTCAAACAGCGACCCCTAGAGTCGATGTAGAGTACTTGTATTTAAAGTATTAGTTCACCTCAAAATGAAAATTTCCTAATAATTTACTCACAGTAAATCTTTGGTCATCCAAAGATATCCATGTCTTTCTTTCCTCAGTGGAAGAGAATTTTTTTTTTAGGAAAACATTTCTGGATGTTTCTTCGAATAATGGATTTCAATGACAACCAACGTTTTGAAGTCCAAATCAATGCAGTTTCAAAGGTCTTTGGAGTGCTTCAACGGACTGTGCACAATCGCAGCTGAGGAAGAGGGTCTTATCTAGCAAAACGATAGGTCATTTAAAAAAAAATATATATATATATATATACATATATATATATATATATACTTTTTAACTACAATTGTTCGGATTGAGCTGATCTGCAACGCGCCGGGAACTACGTCATCACGTTGAAAGGTCACGCTCGATGTCGCCGGCGCCGATTGTGTACAGTCCGTTGAAGCACTTCAAAGACCTTTGAAACTTGCATTGATTTGGACTTCAAAATGTTGGTTGCCATTGAAGTCCATTATTCGAAGAAACATCCAGAAATGTTTTCCTAAAAAAACCTTTCTCTTCCACTGAGGAAAGAAAGACATGGATATCTTTGGATGACATTGGGGTGAGTAAATTATTAAGAAATTTTCATTTTGAGGTGAACTAATCCTTTAACGTTACTGTCGTAAATACCACTCACGCAGAGACGCTCTGCACTTTATTACTTTATAATAATAAAGTAGCCTACCGTGTTTGATGGCTTATAACGTTTTTACATGATTGCAGCTAAATTACAAGTAAATAGCCTATAGCCTAGGCATACTGTATGATTTCATTTGTGTTTTTTGAGTGTAATGTAAACATTACAAAATGCCAGATAACATCAATAAAGTTACATGTACGTCACATTTTTTCATAACATTGTCCGTTATGAAGTTGTTAGACATGATTATTACAATTTGTCATAATAGTTTGGAAATTGCGCTCGTTTACACCATTTACAACGTGTAGGCTTATTTATGTCCTGATAATTATGTGAGATATTGACAACTTTTCTCATGTTAATCGGAATCAATTTTAACAGTGAAAGCCTGACCGAGTGGGACTCTTGTCCGTTTCCTCACGCGGGTTGATTCTCGTTTCCTTTTCCTAGACTCTCGTTTTTTCCTTCGTCGAGTCTGCCATCACGTCTGAAATGCGCGCTAGTGTAGTGTCTTCCATAGAGGGTGCTTCATATGTATGTGCTTATTGGTATGTGTGCAGTGCCGTAAAGCAATTTGTTACATCGCGAGAGAGGATATCACGCGATACTTCCTGAAGCTGAGGCCGGCGGCCCGCCGGGCCAAAGTTGCAAGGGTGGTTTTTCCGCTCACAGGCACCGGGGGGGGGAGCAAGACGACCACCATTCAACCTGAAATAAGTCATATAACCATTCCAATAACTCCGAAGCTGTTGAGTTAAACTAAAAAACTTCATAGTTACACTTGCAACATGCCATTGCAACAGTTGTTTGCAACTGCTGTTTTTTTGTTTTGGCCTGATTTTGTTCTAAATGATTCCACACCAGTTAGTTTTCGCTTGAAGTATATCTGGGCCTTTCCACTGCTACAGTACATCATGTATATAGACTTTCTTTGGGGCTTTCGGGGGGAAATCTCTACTTATCCCGCCACCCTTGTGTTTTGGGGAGGTGGAGGCGCCCAACAGGCCATTCACGTGCAAACGGGTTCCTGCCAATTCAAACGGTTCCTGCCAGTTCCCTTTCCTTGTCACTCCAAGTTACGTCGGATGACGATGAATGGGGTTTCGCTTAGAAAGCCTATCGACTTCGAGTATACAAAACGAGCCAATAGCAAAGAAATGCCATGGGTCTGCGGAATTTGCATAGCGTATCTCCGCCTTACCTCGTGGGTATAAAAGGAGGATGCTGGCAACATGCAGATATGTTTTCGCTTCGGAGCCAAGAGTATCTCTTCACTCCACAGCCATCTCTGACTTCGCTCTACGAGACAAGCCACTCTCTCCGGTGTTGGTGTGACGGCGATCTGCAGCGAGTTCACATTGCCTGCTGATCTGTGCAGTGATCTGCCACTGAGTGTGTTTCTCCCTGCTCGTTTCAACATCGCAGAGTTTTTTTCTCCTCTCACAAAAGAGCTCACATGCGGCACGTCTTTTTAAAGACGGCTCGCCCGTGCATTTCTGATTGCGGTCGACTCATTTCCGATTTTGATGGGCACATTCTCTGCTCTGCGTGCTTGGGCTTAATCACGCTAGAGCAGCGTTTGTGGATGACTCACGTTCTCCCCGCGGGAACGTGACCATTGCGTCATTATGGTCGAGACTCAATGATCTCGTTAAAGAGAGAGTCCCCTCATCCACACCCCGATCTAACACTCTCCACGTGAGGTGCTACTTCGGCTGGTGGCCAGGGTGACCTGAGGGTGATGGTGTGGAACAAAGGCGCCGACTATCCGTCCATGAGCGATCACGGGACGCCCGCGGGCCCGTCTTCGGACCCCCCGCGGGTTTCCTTTGATGTTCCAGAATCGGATCTGTTGTCCATCGCAGCATCACAGGGCGGGCAAGAATCTTCAGGAACTGAAGATTCGACAGTGCTGCCACTTTCGGGTGTGCATATGGCATTTGTCGAGTCAGATCCTGAGATGACGGCCATGCTTTCCCGGGCCGCTGCGAGCGTTAGACTAGAGTGGACCATTCCACCCTCTCTGAACGCTCGCTGCTGGACGATTGGTTTTTGGGTGCGGCCGCTGACACCTGTCAGCGTCCACCCCAATACCTTTCTTCCCGGATGTGCATCAGGAGATCTCGAAATCCTCGAAGACCCCCGTGTCTTCCAGCGATCCCTCGTTGATCTCCTCCTTCCTCCCCTCGACGGGGCCGCTGCCCATGGGTACACTGGGGTCCCCCGGTTGAACGCTCTGTTGCGATGCTACTGTGTCCTCAGAGTGCTTCTTCTCGGCGCGATCCTAAGCACCCGTCCGAAGCCTGTAGTTTTTCGTCTACACAAGTTGTGGCGAAATTCTATAGCGCCACAGGACAGGCAGGACATGGCACTGCATGCCACGGCCATTCTGCTGGTCTACCAGACCCAGATGCTCACGGGATTGCACGAGGGCGGGACTGACCAAGGGCTCTTCAATGAGCTGCGCGCCACCACTGACCTTGCTCTCCGAGCGACGAAAGTGGCCGTACGCTCCCTGGGTCAGGTGATGCCTACCATTCTCTGGCTGAACCTGTCCGATGTGCAGGATGTACACCCCCATATCCCAGGTCGGCCTCTTCTGCGGTGCGGTTGAGGGCTTTGCCCAACAGTTCTCAACCGCCCATGAGCAGACTGAGGCTTATTCTGCCCCGATGGCCCGCCGTCCGCTCAGATCCCTCAGTCTGCCAACCGCCGAAGGCGTCCCCCCGCGGCTCCCACCCCGCCCGTTAACCCGGGCTGGCTCTGGAAGCCGCAGGGGGACGCCACAGCCCTCTCCAGTCCCGCCCCCCGCTATACGCCAGGTTAAGCGGCAATCTTGAGACGAGCTGCTCAGAGATGGGACTCAGTTCTTTCCAGGAGCTGGTAGCAGGGTCACTCCTTTCCCCGGTGGAGGGCCGGGGAAGAATCCTTATTCTCGAAAGAACTGACTCTCCCGTCTCTGAGCACACAGAGTTCTCGGACGACACGGTGCGCCGCCCCCGAGCCGTGCACCCCTCGTCCCCCTCTGTCTCAGAGCCGGATGACAGTGCGCGCCGTCCCTGGACCGTACCGCTCTCATCCCCCTCTGTCGGCAGACGCCTGGCAGAGCAGGCCCCCGCGGAACGCTGGTCCTTCCCTGGCCTCCTCTGTCAGGGTGCGGTTATGACCGTGCCCCCACACCGGGCCGCTATGCCGTCCACGTCTCGGCATTCCGCTTCGCTGCACCACCGAGGGGACGTCTGTAGTTCTCATGACTCCGCTGGTACAGTTCTTGGGAGCCTGGCTCGAGCTTCCCAGTCTGTCGGCTATGCGATTCAGTTCGCATGGTCTCCTCCCCGCTTCAGGGGAGTCCGTTCCACTATGGTCGGTGGCTATACCCCTATCATAAGAGCGGAGGTTGGTACCCTACTGGCGAAGGGTACAATCGAGACTGTCCCTCCAGCCGAAATGAGGTCCGGGTTTACAGCCCCTACCTCATTGTCCCAGAGAAATCCGGTGGGTTACGGCCAATCCTGGACCTGCGCATCTGAACCGCCCCCTTCACAGGCTGCCGTTCAGGATGCTCCTGGCCAAATGCATTTTCGGATGTGTGCGGCCACAGGATTGGTTTGCAGCGATCGACCTGAAGGACGCCTACTTTTATGTCTCCGTTCTCCTTCGACTCAGACAGTTCCTACGGTTTGCTGTCAGGGGGCACGCATATCAGTACGCTGTTCTCCCATTCGGGCTAGTCCTGTCTCCTCGTGCCTTCACAAAGGTGGTCGAGGCAGCCCTTGTTCCTCCATGGGAACACGGGGTTCGTATCCTGAACCATCTCAGTGACTGGCTATCCTAGCTCACTCTCGAGACCAGGTTTGCGAACACAGGGACCCAGTGCTCCAGCACCTAGCTTGTCTGGGCCTTCGGGTCAACTGGGAAAAGAGTAAATTTGCCCCATGCATACGATCTCTTTTCTCGGTATTGACT
Organism: Gila orcuttii; assembly: GCA_026230005.1. Lineage (NCBI taxonomy): Eukaryota > Metazoa > Chordata > Actinopteri > Cypriniformes > Leuciscidae > Gila > Gila orcuttii. The sequence continues at coordinate 12,113,282 of JAPDVR010000022.1, read as the reverse complement.
TGGTCGCCTTCTCCACTCAGCCACTGCTGACTTGCCTGAGACAATCAAGCGCAAGAGTGCGGTTCCACTGAAGTTTTTTCAGAGGCTCCTGGGGCATATGGCGTCCGTAGCCGCAAAATCGCCGCTCGGATTGCTCATATGAGGCCGCTTCAGCTTTGGCTTCGCGACCGAGTCCCAAGGTGGGCATAGGCGACACGGCACCCTCTGTGTACCAGTTACTCCAACCTGCTGCCAGACCTTCACCCCGTGGTCGAACCTCAGTTTTCTACGGGCTGGAGTGCCCCTGGAACGAGCTTCCCGGCATGTTGTTGTAAACGACAGATGCCTCTACCACGGGCTGGGGCGCCATGTGCAATGGACGTGCTGCCGCGGGCTCCTGGACAGGACCCCAGCGCCTATGGCACGTCAATTGCCTCGAGTTGCTGGCTGTACGTCTTGCTCTGCGCCGCTTCCGGGCCGTGCTCAAGAATCAACCCGTACTAGTCCGATCAGACAATACCGCCACTGTAGCGTACATCAACCGTCAAGGTAGTCTACGCCCCTGCCGTATGTCGCAACTCGCCCGCCACCTCCTCATATGGAGTCAGAAGCATCTGAGGTCGCTTCATGCCATTTATATACCCGGATCCCTGAACTGTGCAGCCGACGAGCTCTCCTGGCTTCAGCCCCTCCCGGGAGATTGGCGACTCCATCCCCAGTCGGTTCAGCTGATTTGGGACCAGTTCGGGGACGCACAGATAGATCTGTTTGCCTCTCACGACTCGACCCATTGCGCCCTGTATTATTCCCTGACCGACGGCACGCTCGGCACGGATGCACTGGCGCACAGCTGGCCGCGGGGCCGCAAATATGCGTTTCCCCCAGTGAGCCTTATGGCGCAGACCCTGCGCAAGGTCAGGGAGGACGAGGAGCAGGTCATTCTGGTTGCACCGTAATGGCCCCCCCGGACCTGGTTCTCCGAACTTGTACTCCTCGCGACAGCACCTCCTTGGCCGATTCCCCTGAGGAAGGACCTCCTTTCTCAGGGACGGGGCACCCTATGGAACCCTCGTCCCGATCTTTGGAACCTCCACGTGTGGCTCCTGGACGGGACGAGGCAGGTTTGAGTACCCTACCACCAGCGGTGGTGGCTACCATCACTTCCGCTAGAGCGTCGTCCATGAGACATGTCTATGCGTTGAAATGGAACCTCTTTGTCAACTGGTGCTCTTCTCACCGAGAAGACCCCCGGAGATGTTCGATCAGTGTCGTGCTTTCCTTCCTTCAAGAAGGGTTGGGGCGAAGGCTGTCTCCCTCCACCCTGAAAGTCTATGTCGCCGCCATTGCCACACAGCATGACTTTGTTGAAGGTAAGTCTTTGGGGAGGCACGACCTGATCGTCAGGTTCCTGAGAGGAGCGAAGAGACTGAATCCTCCTCGCCCTCCTCTCGTTCCCTCTTGGGACCTTGCAGTGGTGCTAACTGCCTTGTGGAGTGCTCCCTTTGAGCCTCTGCAATCAGTGGAGCTTAAGTCCTGTCAATGAAGACAGCGCTCCTGGTTGCACTGGCCTCCATCAAGAGGGTAGGGGACCTGCACGCATTCTCCGTTGACGAAGCGTGCCTGGAATTCGGGCCGCCCTACTCACACGTGATCCTGAGACCCCGGCTTGGATATGTGCCCAAGGTTCCTACCACTCCCTTCCGGGACCAGGTCGTGAACCTGCAAGCGCTGCCCCCAGAGGAGGTAGACCCAGCCTTGGCACTGCTGTGTCCAGTACGCACTCTCCGTGCCTATGTAGACAGGACGCAGTGTTTCAGGACCTCAGACCAGCTCTTTGTCTGTTATGGTGGGAAGCTGAAGGGAAAGGCTCTCTCCAAGCAACGGTTGTCTCACTGGATAGTGGACACCATTGCTTTGGCATACCAGCAGCAAGGTCGACCGTGCCCCCTTGGTGTGACTTCCCAACCCACCCGGAGTGTGGCGTCCTCTTGGGCTCTAGCGCATGGCGCCTAGCTAACAGACATCTGCAGAGCTGCAGGCTGGGCGACACCGAACACATTCGCCAGATTCTACAATCTCCGAGTGGAGCCAGTGTCCTCTCATGTACTCGCTTCAACCAGCTAGTACTGGACCCGCTCAGGTGTCTTCGCTTCTTCGCCATTCCACTCCACGGACTGGATATGTGCGATATTCTCCTCAGGTGAGCTTCCCCGAAAGCCCTGAGTTCCTCCAGCACTCCTGACGTCGGCGCCAGTGTCTTTTGCCTGCGCGTCGGCTAGGTGCCTCCCGTGTGCATGGTCCCTCCTCTGAGCGATCCCCACATGTGTATTTCCACTGTAAGCCTCTCCGAGCATGTGTCTTTCCCCTGGCAAGCCACCTTGCCACCCCTGGGGTTGAAATATTCCACCTGCGGCTGGACACCCCAGTGTTCTCCATATGCATCCCTCCGGGTCATATGTATATTCTCTAAGCCCCCCCCCCCCCCCCCCCCGGCAATAATGGCATATTTCTTCTAAGTTATGGGATATGCTCCCCAGTATACCTTGGTATTCCTGTGCTAAATAGGAGTCCTTCGTCCGTGCTAGTCTCACGACAGGGATCTCAGATTTACGCAGGGCACTGGAAGACAGCCGAGAAGGTGGCGTGATTAGACTGGTAACCCCATTCGTCGTCATCCGAGAGTGACAATGAAAGGGAACGTCTCGGTTACGTATGTAACCCTCGTTCCCTGAGTAGGGAACGGAGACGTTACGTCTTCCTGCCACTTTCCGTTGTACCGCGGGGATCGCCTGAGTTCAGTCTCGGCTCCTCAGCGAAGAAACATATTTGCATGTTGCCAGCGTCCTCCTATTATACCCACGAGGTAAGGCGGAGATACGCTATGCAAATTCCGCAGACCCATGGCATTTCTTTGCCATTGGCTCGTTTTGTATACTCGAAGTCGATAGGCTTTCTAAGCGAAACCCCATTCGTCGTCATCCGACGTAACCATTCTTCCTTCAGGGCCTCAAACAGACCCTTTCTCATACTTTTTGGCAGTGTGGCATCTTCAGCCCAACTTCTCTCAGGGGGTCCTAAATACTATAAGAAAAAGTTACAGAATTCAGTTCCTGTCCACTTTGTTTCTGAGGTGTTGTTACAACAAAAGTGTACCAGTTAGGAGACAAGAAATTTCTCAGGCAAAAGCTGCACTCCCTCCTGGCAAAAGGGGCCATAGGAAATGTACCCCTCCCAGGGAGAGAGGCAGGCTTCTACAATCCCTACATAGTAGCCAAAAAGGACGGGAGCTGCGTTTGATTTTAGATCTGAGAGGCTTGAACCATACTCTTCATGTTTAAGATGCTTACTCACAAACTCATAGTGTCACAAATCCAATCTGAGGATTGTTTTTTGATGATAGATCTAAAGGAAGGCTACGTTCACATCGAGATTCAGGAAGGTACAGCAGATCCTTTTCTGGGCAGAAGCAAATTCCTTTCCTTAAAAGCAGTTTACATTCCAGGGCATGCAAACACGGGGCAGACATCCTGTCAAGGCAGGGGCCCAGGCAATGGTGACACTCGCAAGTAGTGGAGTCCATATGGCAGAGGTACGACAGAGCGGAAGTGGATCTGTTTGCCTCTGGGGAGACAACCGACTTTCCCCTCTGGTTCGCCCTCACACCTCCAGCCCTATTGGGGCTGGATGCCATGGTGCAGTCGTGCTATAGTCAGGCTTACCTGCACCTGTTCGCTTTTTCTGCGATAGCTCTTCTCCCAGCAGTTCTAGCAAGGGTCTCAAGTCTAGTTTATTTATAGAGTTCTTTACAACTAATCTGTAGACCAAAGGAATGTACAGTCAGTAAAAATACAGATGGATAAAACAACATAAAACATCAAAGAAAAATGTAAAGGATAACAATAAGATCAAATAAAATACAGCTTCCAAATATATACAATTAAAAACCATATAAAACAAATAATAATATAAATAATAACAAATGATAATTTTTCAAGTGAGATACAGAAGATCGGAAGATACAGATGGAAGGGCATTCCACAATCTCGGGCCAACAGCAGAAAAACCCTGATCCCCTTTAGTTTTCAGGCAGGTTTTGGGGATCAACAGTTCTACTTGAATTCATGTGAATTATTTCATAATATAACCTGGGGGCATTCCATGGTCAGCTTTAGAAGCATATAGCAACACCTTATACTGAATCCAACATTTAACCGGGAGGCAAAACCGGTGTAATGCTCCATTTTCTTTGTACCAGTAAGGAGCCTCGCGGCCGTATTCTGGACCAATTGCAATCTTGATAAGAGTCTGGGTTACTCCCGAATAAAGTGCATTACAGTAACTCAGGTAGGAGGAAACTGTCTTAAGATCAGCATCTGACATAAAAAAAAAATCCTTTTTGCAATAATACTTAACTGGAAAAGGCAGCTTTTCACCACATACTTGATCTAAGCATCAAATGTAAGTGCTGAATCAAAAATTACACCCAGATTTCTTATATGAGAATACACATTTGGTGACCTACTTCATCTTTTAAATCACTATCAGCCCCAATTGGCCCAAAAATGATAACTTCAGATGTATTCCCTAACCCCACCTTTACAGGATGTTTGTGCTGAAACAGGTTGATCCTTGCCGCTGCGTCACATTTCCACGGCCCGGCCTGTGTAGGCCTGCATAGGCCTGTGTATCTCAGGGCTCTAGAGTGCGACCAATTTGGTCGCATATGCGACCAAAATTTCTAAGGGTGCGACTAAAATTTTTCCAAGGTCGCACTGGTGCACCTAACGTCCTCGCGTCCGCTGCTTCTCCACGAACGAAGCGCTTGTTCTCCTTTGTCGGAACTCACACTCATGGTTGGATCATATCGTGGTCTAAACCAATCAGAGACAGAGATAGGGCGGGTCTTTGCCTCTGATTGGCTGTGGTAGGCCTACACTGCTCCGTGCTGTGTGACTGAAATTGCGACCTGAGCACCAGAGAATCAGTTACGGCAATCAGCATCAGCAAAAGAAACGCAAGAAAACAGACGACGAACAATGAAAAGAAATAGACCCATAGAGTAGAAAAGTAAGAAAAGTAGGCCTGTTTCCCCCAACACTCTCCCCGGTAGGGATGGGTACCGAAACCCGGTATTCAACTTCTGAAAGACCGCTGTATCGATCAGCTCGGACGTGATCGGTTCTGATGTCGGTAACTTGCTGGAGAAATTAAGAAAATACACATACTATTTATTATTACTATAAAGACGTTATTTAAAAAAAGAATTTATCTTGCGAGCCTTTTCTGTGTATAATAATATTACACCATTTTTGCTATTCGCAGTCCAAGAGAGAAAGAGAGAGAGATCTCTCACGCGGAGCCACAGCGCGCACAACACGACAGCTCTGCTTAATGAGTGACGACGGCAAAACTAAACATTCAAACGTAGCCTGGTTACACTTTAGGTCTGTGATATTAGTCTGATTTTATTTTAGATTTCGGCTTCCAAAGATTACTAAAAATAATATTGAGGTAAAACCATTAAAAACTACAGCCACATTCGGTCTTGCGCAGCTTCCTTCCCTTCGCAGCAGTACGCTGTCATTTCTCCCTAAATCTCAAACTTAACGACAAAATCAGCTCGTGATTGTTGTAAAATGCAGTCCAGCTACTGTTGCTAAATTGCGGGACGCGTTTAATAATAAAAAGAGCTATTAAAAGCACAAAAGTCTGCACAAGAGATGCTGTTCCCAAGGCGACGCGCGCTCCGAAACAGACCGTAACGAGACAAGCAAATTATACTTTGGGTTTCATGTGCGTGTCTAAACTATCAAATGTACACAAAAATATGTCAAAAAGACCGGCTTGTATTCACAGCTCTTGAATTAATAACTTCAGCTTTAATAAGCATTATCTATCTATGATAAAATATGCAGTGTTATTTTACATTTGATTACTTTATTAGATTTCTTTTTAGACCATACTTGAACAGTAGCTAATGTTAATAGACCTTCCTGAAATTAAAGCACTGTGTAGGCCTATATAATGTGCATCTTTGTTTAATTGTTTATCTTTGTTTATAAAACAAAAAGAACCGATAAGAATACTGTTAAAGTACCGGATCGATAAGCAGTATCGGTAAGAGTAGTAATACAGTTAAAACCTTATGGATACCCATCCCTACTCCCCGGTCAATGCTCCCACAACAGCCCAGACATGGAGCTACTACAGCCACCAGTCTCCCCAGTCCCTGTAAGATGCCAAGCCCTGGTCCTTCGTCGGAGATGGCATCCGACTCAAGAGGTAGAGCCTACCGAGCCTGAGCTAGAGACTCAAAATAGTTAGTTTGGCAGCTCAGTGAAGCACGTAAAAAAAAAAAAAATTATATACAGTATAATTGTGCTTCAAATAAAAAAAAGTATTTACCTACACCTTATTCTTGTTTAAAATAATTTACATAATATATATGAATGTATATGGAGCATGATAAAAAGCTGAGCTTGAAACAGGGTTTCCGTTGTCCGGTAATTACAGGACATTGGCCGGGAAAAAAATTAAATGTCCGACAAAATTAAATCTCTCCGGTCAAATTGTCCGATTAAAATTGCCTAACAATCCCGCCCCCCTAACACAATCTGAATTAAAGAATAAGCCTAAAATGTATAAAGCAAAAATACACCGACCTTTGGCTATGTTATAAAGGAACAGGCTTTACCGTTTGAATGTTATTAAACAACATCGCATGCTGCATTTCAAATAAAGCGAACGGCTGTAATATAGACATAAACAATGAACGATTGAGTCAGACGTTTCAAATATGGCCAGGCCCAGGCAGACTAGCCTTAAAAGTTTTTTTCAGAGGCCAGACGCGACAGACGATGGTGAATCAGGAACGCCTGAAGCCTCAGATGTCCAGAGCCAGACAGCCCCACCACCGCCCGAGAAAAAGCCGAAGTGTAGGGCGTATCGGTTGGAATGGAGTGACAAGTTCCCATGGCTAAGATGTGAGGTAGTTGATGGTAACGAAAAAATTTTCTGTTCGCACTGCGAAAAGGCAGGACGACGCAACGGATTCACAAGAGGGTCGAATAATTTGAGAATGTCTGCTCTCATTGAACATAGTCGGAGCAATGACCATGTTGCGGCGCTCAATTTAACGCCACAGCAGGTTGCGATGAAAGGCCACTGTGACAAGGCCACGGAAACGTCTAAGAAAAAACTATGCTCTCAGCTCAAAATTGTATTCCACATGGCAAAACATGATCTCCCATCTAACCATTTTGTAGCACAGACTGAGCTACTGCAAACTCTCGAGGCTCCAGATTTCGTCACCACCGATGGCATTTATTGCCACAGCGACTCAGTGGATGATATGGAGAGGGCATTAGAACACGTTGTGGTGGAACAGATTCGTGAAAAACTGAAAAACAGTGATTTCATTGGAATAATAATTGACGAAACTGTAAATATCACTGTGAACAAAAAGTTAATAATATATCTAAAGCTGGAAATAAAAGGAAAGGTGGAGACATGCTTTCTTGGAAATTATGATGTGGACTCCGGGACCGCAAGATGCATTTATGATCGCGTTGTTGCGGTGCTTCGCGAAATGGATATAGCACTGTCCCGTGTCATTGGCCTGGGTTCAGATGGTGCAAGTGTAATGATGGGAAGGCATGGTGGGGTGGGTGCTTTGTTTAAGCAAGCGAATCCCTTTTCTATCCAGGTGCACTGCGTTGCCCACAGGGCTGCACTTGCTGCGCTGGACGCAGCGAAAGCTGTGGAAAACATCAGAGCTTACAAAAACACGATCTCCTCAGTGTACTCCTTCTACAGACACTCTGCCACCAGAACATCCCGGCTCCGTCAATTAACAGCTGCACTCAGTGATAAGGACATGGTCAGCCTCAAGCAGCCGTGCGCAGTCCGCTGGCTATCCCTACACAGGGCTGTGGAGGCCATGAAGCACAACTGGGCAGCTGTGGCCATGGAACTTAATGAAGAGGCCGTGGGAGGAAATGCCCAAGCACAAGGGCTGCTTGGTCAAATCCAGACCTACAGCTTCATAGCCCTGACTCACGCACTGGCCGATCTACTACCAGTGATGACAAAACTGAATTTAGTTTTTCAGAAAGACAACGTCAATCTTTCCAGCATCCGACCAATAGTGCACGCATCTGTCGCGGCATTTACACAGTTACGAGATGTCCCAGATCCAGAAGAGGAGACATTCCAGGCGGGCTTTATAGACGGCACATACAAGGATGTCAAAGTGACCAATTCAAGCGACCGCTCCATTCAAGCTTTCAAAAAAGCCAGGGAACGCTATGTTCAACATCTGATAGATGCCTTGCAAGATCGGTTCCCCGAGGATTGCATGGATCTACTTCACTGCCTCGATGCCCTTCTGAATCCCTCTAGATATCCGCAGACACATAGTGGTGAGTAGGATCTGTTGATTTATTATACGGGTCATTCTACAGAAACGTCCCCTTTTGGTATGGCAAGATTTCTTTATTTATTTATTTATTTTTCTAACATTTAAACTTACACGACATTATTAGATTACTAAAAATTTAAAATCTAAATAAAAATGTATATATTTTTTGTGCATTTATTTAAAGACGGCATGTACCTTTTTGTGACTGCGGTGTTACCTTACTTTGGCAATTTCAAAGGTTTTATGAAATATTATTTCTAATTTTTTATCAGCACAATGTAGTCAGTTAATAATAATAATACAACAAATAAGGAGATTATGTTTTATTTATTTTAATCAGGTTTGTTAAAAGTGCTTGAATGGGGTTAGTTCGTTTGCTAGTTCAAAATTAAATGGATGTAAAATTATTATTGTCACATGTGACATTGTATTTAATGTGACATAATTGTTTTTATATTTGATAGTATAAATATAATATCAAATATATTTGATAGTTATGTATACAACATACATTATTGTATTTTAAACGGTGTAAAAACTTGTTATTGGCCTCAAAATAAAGCACTTTCCCTTGGTACATGACTGTGGGGACGAGCACGTCTGTGGTGGAATTCTATAGAATTAATAAAAATTAAATATTGCCACATTGATGGCTCAAGAAGGTCTAATTTTTCAAATAACATTGTTTTATTTTAAAATGTAAAGAAATTGTAACCCTAAAGTGTTTAAGTGTAATATTTGTGTAAAGGCTAGGGACAGAAAAATTGACATTTCGATAGAAAGACCCATACAGGCCTATTTAGGCTATAATAAGCGCAGCATTCTTTTGTAGGCCTATAATTCTAATATCGTTCTCACCGATTATATTATCTTATAGCTCTTCAAGAATATGCAGAACCAGCGATCAGAAGGGTTATTTCCCACTTTACAAGCATTGAGTCTGCGGACACTGCTCCTCTTATTGATGCCGTAAGCCTGCGACGTGATGCCCTCGCTGTCATGACAGCGCTCCGTGGCTATGGAGGATTGCATTTCTCCACAGCCTGCGAAGTCCTCATATGCGATTTCAACGAAATCTATCCAGATTGGACCAAACTCGCCAAGATAGCCTGTGTAATCCCTGTCTCGAGTGTTCCTGCAGAGAGGGGGTTCTCGCTGCAGAATCGGATCAAGACGAAGCAGCGAAGTCGCCTTGCAGAGAACAAGGTTACGCGGCTTATGCGCATTGCAAGTTGTGGAGAGACACTGCGAAGTTTTGATTTTAAGTCGGCAGCTGCACATTTCAGCAATGCAAAACAGCGTAAAAGGTAACCTAAAATGACGCGAGACAGTGTTATATAGGCCAGGTCATTTGTTTGTTCCAATTAATTTAACATGGAGTCATTTCACGGTGGCCAATTTAAATGTTACCAGCTAAATGAGACGCTACTGAGAGTGTATATAATTAAGTTCGCTTGAGTAAAAACAATAGGCTACTATTCAGATATTGTATGTGGGGAAGGGGGATTGGTTTGTTAAACTAATGTGAAACCATAGTAAAAACAATTGGCGTTGATTGACGCCAATCGGACGTTCATGTTTTTATGGTTTCCGTATTTGAAAGTTATGCTAATAAACATGTTGCATTCTATACGGCCTGATTATGTCATTTTTTAAGTTACATAGCCTGCCTCCAGTTTTCCTCAACTTGACTAATTAAGAGGCGATATTTGACCGGCATATCATCAAAATGTCCGTTAAACTAAACCTCTGCCGGTCACTTTGACCGGCAACTTTTTTTTCTAGCGGAAACTCTGGCTTGAAATTGTGGCGTTAAAGGCGACGCGAGCTGAGGAAACATTTGGGTGCAACTAAATTTTGTGCTGGTGCACCTAAATAAAAAAGTTAGGCGCACCAGTGCAACCAAGGCAAAAAGTTAGTCTGGAGCCCTGTATCTTCTTCAGACAAATTGAATTAGTCGATGTGCACTTCTACAAAACTACAGCCACATTCGGTCACATTCACACTTCGCGGACGTGAGAGGACGCTGGCGCTGTTTGATCGCCGCTTCTCTGTCTGCTATTCCTTCTTGTGTTCCTGTTTTGTTTGTGTTCACTGTAACCCTTCCTCTGGACAGCCTCACAGCTGGTTCCCGAAGCCGCTTGGGCACATCGACCGGACTGCCGCCTCGTCGGTTAGCCGCTTGCTGGCTGCCCGCGTTCATCAACGTGTGCCTGCTAATTCTAATTCTAGCTGCAATAGCGGCTAACCCGATTGCCTACCTCTTTCTCACAGGCAACCTCCACCAGTTGCTTTCATCTCCTCCTGTCATGCCATGGATCATTCTGGCACTTACATCAGTCATCCATTTCTGTGTTCCTAGTCCATCACTAACTGCTATCACGGAGCTCTCAGTCCCTCCGCTCGGCATCATGTTCAAATATTCAACTCTGCAACTGGTCGAACTAATCAACTACTCAATCCCATCCTGCATCCCAGTCATCAAACAGCTCGGACTTCTACGTCGACCCAGTTACATCCACAGAAGTTTTCACCGCAAGTTTGTTTACTTCCAACACGGACAATCCATTCCATCCATCTGGTCACCTGCACGCTCTGTCGCACCTCTCCCACGTCATCGGAACACTTCCCCCGCTGGATCACATAGAGCTGAGCGCACCGACTGGCTGCACAGAAAACCCGGACTGGACTACAGTGCTATTCACACTTCACATATACCTATTCTCCAATCACTTGCAAATCCACTCACTGTCCCTTCTCAACTGCATTACCCCCTCACTCGCACTGCTAACCGGGACAACCTCAGATCTTTCCAGCCTGCCCCCATCTCACCACCCTCTCACCATGCTAACTTTGCCCTCCTCAACACCCGATCGCTTAACAATAAAGCCCCTGCCCTCCATGAACTAATCCTTGACAACACGCAGGATTTTCTTCTGCTCACCGAAACTTGGCAACAACCCAATGACTTCTTCTCCCTCAACCAAGCATCCCCCACTGGCTACAATTACATCTGCAAACCCCGCCCCTCCCGCCGTGGAGGTGGTTATTTATAATCAGAACTTCCGGATCACTGAACTCACCCTCCCTTCAGTATCATCATTTGAATATCTCGTCTTCAAAGCTCTTTCCTCCATGACAGTTATCCTCATTTACCGGCCACCTAAACCAAATCCCTCCTTCCTCTCTGATTTAACTGAACTCCTCACACTAGCCTCATCTCTATCTCCACGTCTGCTACTACTCGGTGACTTTAACATCCACATAGACTCCTCCACCTGCAAGCTGTCATCAGAATTCACAATTTTAATGGACAATTTTACTCTCACCCAACATGTCACATTCCCCACCCATGAAAAAGGACACATCCTCGACCTGGTCTGCTCCACTAACCAACCAGTGCTCAACCTCCATCCATGCCTCTTTCCCCTCTCTGATCACAAACTGATCCGGTTCACCATTCCATCACCAACCCCCCGCCCCCGCCTCCTCAGAGAAATCACCTTCCGCAACCTTAAATCAATTGATCCCCATCATCTCTCTGACCTGCTCTCCACCACTCTCCACATGGACTCAACCCTCACCTCACCTTTCTCACAAACCACCTCAACTCCGCTTTGTGTACCTCCCTTAACACTTTGGCCCCCCTCAAAACAAAAACTGTCACTTTTAACAACTCGTCACCCTGGTACACACCTGCACTCCGGAAAATGAAACAAACTGGCCGCCAACTTGAACGCCTGACAAAAAAATCATCTCTCATAGTCCACCATGAAGCCTATAAACTCCACCTCATTGCCTACAAAGATGCCCTCATTGCCGCCAAATCTGCCTACCTCTCCACCATCTTCACCAACCCCTGTCTAAACCCCAGAACCCTCTTCTCCACATTGAACAACCTCATCAAGCCTCGGACCAACACACTCCTTACCTCTACTCCGGATCTCTGCAACTCAATCCTTCACTTTTTCGCTGATAAAATCAATATCATTTATCAATCTCTATCCCCTGCATCCGACCTTCCAGTATCTACTCCAGCACCTATCACGGCCCCTTTTCCCCTTATTCCTCCTGACATCCCTCCCCCTCCTCCACACTGCCTCCTCTCCCAGTTTAACTTGGTCACCACTCTTGAAATCTCTAAACTCATCAGTTCTTCCAAACCGACTACCTGCTCACTTGACTCCCTCACTACTCCACTCCTGAAGTCCTGCCTCCCCGTCCTTTGCCCCTACCTCACTAACCTCTTCAATTCCTCATTGTCCCTTGGAACTGTCCCCTCTGCTTTCAAAACTGCCGCTGTCACCCCAATCCTCAAAAAACCTGGTCTGGATCCCTCTTCCCTCAAAAACTACCGCCCAATTTCCACCCTCCCCTTTCTGTCTAAAACCCTGGAACGTATAGTCGCTTTACAATTACAAACCCATCTTCATGCCAATAACCAATTTGAACCTCTCCAATCTGGTTTTCGCCCCCTCCACAGCACAGAAACCGCTCTCCTCAAAGTCCTCAATGACCTCTTCACCTCCGCTGACACCGGTTCCCTTAACATCCTTATTCTTCTCGACCTGAGTGCAGCCTTCGATACCGTGAGCCATAACATCCTGCTCACCAGACTCAAAGACCTTGGTATCGAAGGTATTGCACCCAGCTGGCTCCGTTCCTACCTTTCCAACAGATCCCACTTCATCTCTCTTCATAATCACACCTCTGCAACAGCCACAGTCACCCAAGGCGTTCCCCAAGGATCCGTACTCGGCCTCCTCCTCTTCATCATTTACATCCTCCCCCTTGGTCAGATACTTCGTCACTTCAAACTGAATTTCCACTGTTATGCCGATGACACTCAGATCTACCTCAGCACCAAATCCCCCCACAATCCTCCCCTCTCCCATATCAACTCCCGTCTGTCAGCTATTAAAACCTGGATGCAACATAACTTCCTCAAACTCAACAGCAATAAAACAGAATTCCTCCTCATAGGTTCCAAATCCACTCTCAGCAAAACCAATAACATCACTCTCACCATTGACGACACCATTGTCTCCCCATCTCCCCAGCAGGGTTTCCGTTGTCCGGTAATTACCGGACATTGGCCGGGAAAAAAATTAAATGTCAGACAAAATTAAATCTCTCCGGTCAAATTGTCCGATTAAAATTGCCTAATAATCCCACCTCCCTAACACAATCTGAATTTGAGAATAAGCCTAAAATGTATAAAGCTAAAATACACCGACCTTTTGCTATGTTATAAAGGAACAGGCTCTACCATTTGAAAGTTATTAAACAACATCGCATGCTGCATTTCAAATAAAGCGCACGCCTAAAACGGCTGTAATATAGACCTAAACAACGAACGATTGAGTGAGACGTTTCAAATATGGCCAGGCCCAGGCAGACTAGCCTTAAAAGCTTTATTCAAGGGCCAGACGCGACGGACGATGGTGAATCAGGAACGCCTGAAGCCTCGGATGTCCAGAGCCAGACAGCTCCACCACCACCGGACGTTCATGTTTTTTTCCGTCTATTTGAAAGTTAGGCTAGTGGCGGCTCGTCAATAGAGGGCGCTGCCGTCCCTGGCGAATCAGAATTTGATACATGTTATTTTATCCAATCTGATTGGTTCTCGTCACCTGTCATTCAACTTTACGCTCTTGGGCCACTACTGCGAGTGCGCAGGCGACTTCGACAAAACCTTGCTAGGCTGATCACTTTCGTAGAGATAATGGCAGCAGTTAAACCACATTTAACCCGTCATTGATTTACAAAAAAAAAATTCACAAGGCGTTCGCTGGAAGAAAAAAAAAAAGGATAAAGGATCTCGGACCGGACCAACCCGATTTGCAAATCCGGCAGCAGCCAGTGACAGAGGACGAGCTTCACCCGGAGCTTCACCTGCGCTTGTCATAAGAAACGTGTCGGCAAAGTTTTGTGGACAATAACGGGGGTAAGAGACCTCAAACAGCTATCTGAAATTTATTTGTATTTATTTTCGCCCCGCCCCCCAAAAAATAATTATCACCAGCCGCCACTGCAAACATGTTGCATTCTATACGACCTGATTATGTCATTTTTTAAATTACATAGCCTGCCTCCAGTTTTCCTCAACTTGACTAATTAACAGGCGATATTTGACCGGCATATCATCAAAATGTCCGTAAAACGAAACCTCTGCCGGTCACTTTGACCGGCACCATTTTTTTCTAGCGGAAACTCTGCTCCCCAGGCCCGCAACCTCAGCGTGAACCTCCTTCTTTCACCTCCGCAACGTGGCCAAAATCAGACCCTCACTCACACCCTCTGCTGCTGAAAGACTCATTCACGCCTTCATCTCCTCACGACTGGACTACTGCAACTCACTACTCCTTGGTATCAGCTCAAACTACATAAAAAGACTCCAACTGGTCCAGAATGCAGCCGCCCGACTCATCACCTGCTCCAAATCCTGGCACCACATCACTCCAGTCCTAAAACAACTACACTGGCTTCCTTTTTCCCACCGGATCACATACAAAATCCTGGTCCTTACCTACAAAGCCATCCACCACCTGGCCCCCTCATACCTCACTGACCTCCTCTCCCCCTACCAACCCTCACGGTCCCTCAGATCCACCTCAGCTGGTCTCCTTTGCATCCACAAGTCCAAGCTCCGCAGTTTTGGGGACAGAGCCTTTTCCAGGGCAGCTCCCAGGCTCTGGAACTCCCTCCCCCATGAGATCCGCACCTCTGAGTCCCTCACCATCTTCCAGTCCCGCCTCAAGACCCATCTTTTCACCTCTGCCTATCCGTAGCCCCACGGCCCTCCCATCTCTATATGGGGCTTTTTTTATTTTTATTTATTTTTTTTGCTTATTGCCCTGTAAAGCGACTTTGAGTTCGAGAAAAGCGCTATACAAATTCAATTTATTATTATTATTATTATTACTTCTGGCGTCTATTTATGTACTCTGTGATGCACTATGCTACATCACAAAAATGAAAAATAATGACATTGAGTTAAGTAGTAATTGAAATTTAACACAAATATTAAGTATATCTTAAAAATATAATTTGTTAGTGAAATACTTTTTTATACAAAATTAACTGTTGGAGTTTTAGGTATTTATTTTGGTATAACTGAAGTTATATTCAGAAATTTTATTTAGATAGTATAGTTATTTTTTTATTGCAATATTTACAAAGGCACATCACTGATCTCAGTTCTTATGGAAGAATTAATTGGACTTTAATATTTGTAACCCACAGAAGACAATCTACAAATGTGTACAATGATGCGCAAATATTTCACTATCTGCAAATGTGAATATTTACATTTGTGATACGTAAAATCATATCCACAAAAATACAGGGTGATGTGTACAACACAAAACTGTTTTTACACATTTGCAGATTACTTCCTGTGAATTTGTGGGTCATGTTACATTTGTAAGTTCCTTTTTACACATTTGTGGAATTTTGTCCAATGTGTACTGCGGAGATCTGTAAATAAACATATACACAAATATCTCACGATTTGCAAATACACACAATTAAATCTGTACAAATATCTTTTTATTTCACATACAAATTGTGATTTACGCATTTGTGGATCCATTTCTACACACAAAACAGTTTTTACACATTTGCAGATTACTTCCTGTGAATTTGTGGGTCATGTTACATTTGTAAGCTCCTTTTTACACATTTGTGGAACTTTGTCCAATGTGTATTGCAGAGATCTGTAAATAAACATATACACAAATATCTCACAACCTAAAACATGTATTTTTACATTTGTGTTGTGTAAAATCATATTCACAAAAATAATGTGTGATTTGTAAATACACACAATTTAATTTGTACAAATATCTTTTTATTTCACATACAAAGTGTGATTTACGCTTTTGTGGATCCATTTCTACACACAAAACTGTTTTTACGCATTTGTGGATTGCTTCCGGGCAATTTGCAGGTCACGTGACATTTGCAACTTCTTTTTACACATTTGTGGATTTTTGTCCACTCTGTCCCGCTGCGATCTGCAAAAAGAGATTTGTAAGGCGTACGTGTGAGAGCAGTTAATTAGCCACACCAGCAGGTGGCGGTGCAAGCCCGTCCGTGTACGTTTTGATAGTTTGTTTTCCAATTTGAAACGAAATAAGCAGAAACGAGAAAACAGGCCTTTATTCGTTTTTTCGTTTTTTTAAAAAAACAAAAAAACGAGATTTCGGCTTGATTTTTAGTTTTTTAGTTCACAGGCAAAAAACGAATAAATGACTTAAAAATTAGTTTTGCACATGTGGGCGGTCATGAGACGCCCCTTTCAGCCGATTGGTCAAGCAAATCTGAGCATGTGACGTCATCAGTAATTCCCAAGGTATTTTCAACAAAATAATAGTCCTATGGCTCTGCGTACCGCTTCTTAAACTGTACAGGGCTGTGCAACTTAACGCGTTTCACAGGAATATTTATTTCAGAAATATTAAATATTAATCTGCACCCAGACGGTTTTATTTAGCTGTGCAGAGTTAAATCTGTGTAGTGCTGCACTAGACCGCGCATAGCGGGTGAAGCACAGACCAGTGTTCTGTCAAGTGTAAATACGCAGCAGTCATAATAACTCTTCTTGACAATACGCTCAGTTTTGGACAAGGGTTGGTCATTGCAAATACTGTAATGCAAAACTGCTGATGGTGGTGGTGGGTAGGCTACCAACCGATGATAGTAAATTAAAATGTAACTAATCATAGCCGCGAGAGTGAGACAGCGAGATGATTGACAGGACGATAGCGGAGGAAAAAACTCAAGATAGCCTAACATGTGTTAGTAAAAAAATATTTATTTGTTTAATATAAGTGAGTTTGTATTTGAAAACAACAACAACAAAGAAACAATCAAATAACAGTGTGGACCACAAACTGAACATGTTCATTGTAAAGGGACATTTCCAAATATCTTTTATTTATTTGTTATGATCAGTGTTGGGCAAGTTCCTTTAAAAAAGTAATTACTTACAGTTACTAGTCACTACTTCCAAAAAGTAACTAAATTAGTTACTCAGTTACAAATTATAAAAGTAACAAGTTAATTTAGAAAGTAACTATTGCGTTACTTTCAAGTACATTTTTAAATGCTCAAATGTAACCCCACCTCCACCCCTCTTTAACGGAACTTAAAATACATGTGCATGTTCAATTATTAACGATAAACCTGAATATTATAATGAAATGGACACTTAATTCAATACATTATTAACAGAAACAATGTACACAAATCTAAACTATTTTAATGTTGCCGTGGGACAAAGTGAGACTAGCCTCCAATCAAATGCCATGTAGATATTATGTTTATATAGTGGATCGATACAAATAACACAATAGATGTTTTGAGACATTTGATATCTATTGCCCCTCAACAGACCACAACTGGGCAAAATTAAATTATGCTTGTTAAGCACCAAAAAGAAATAACAAATATATACACTCTTTGTAGTAGCCTACAAATAAAACAACATAAAAAATGTTTATTACTTTATTACTCCTTTATAAAGGAGTCCAGACATTAGAAAAATATCAGTACATGCGTTTTATATTTAATATGAGTGAAATACACATGTGGGACGTGACACAAAAAATCTTTAACTTTTAGGTGGCAAAATATGTTTTAGTAATTCTGTGATTTACAATGCGCAATACTACCCACCGGATGAAGAAGGGTTGGCTCTCCACAGACCATAAAATATTCATTTTATTAAATTTTTCATGTTCGCATTTATGAGGAAAAAACAATGTTACGGACGTGACAGTTCTCCGTTACGGACGCGACCGCTCTGAAAGCGACTTTAAAACGTTCACAAACAGACCTCAAACAGAAAGCACAAAGCCTTTCTTTAAAGTGAATTTCGTTTTGTATTAATTGTATCTTAATTTTAATCAATGTTTCATCAACCAATTACCTGGATTTAATAAATAAGAAGTAAATATAGCAGACAATAGATAATCACAACCAGGAGGCGCCGGCGCGTGAACTGCAGCTCGTCTTGTAAATGAACCAAAACTCAGCGTATAAGGTAGCGTACTTGCCTCACAGACCTGAGAAATATATCTATATTGAAATGTCTACTTTTAAACAGGACAATTCAAAACGAAAGAAAACAGACTCTCTGCTTATGTAGTATGAAATGTGCATTTCTCTCTGGCGCTTTAACTACTGTGAAGATCGCGAGTCAGCATCGTCAACTTCATCTTTGCAGCCGACACTGACACAAAAAAACACTTGCTTATTAATACACAATTAAAATGTCTTCTTGATGTATTTGACATATTAATAATCATTTCTTTTTCCAGTTCTTTGTGACAGCTTTTATGTGCTTTATTGGCAGCATATGTTTTCCCTGGACTCTACGCCAGGGGTCACCCTCAGCACCCCTACTTCCCGCGGTACCAACTAATGTACAGTATGCTGTGTTGCATACAAAGTTTAAATCTTTGGAATTTGAACTTTTTAATTTATTTTCCTCTAAATCACTTTAAAGTGTGATGAAAATAAACGTTTCTTAAAGAGTGTTGTATCACTCTATTAGCACCCTTATGTCTATGTTGTATACTGTAATAGACATTGTCCAGCGAAATTGCGTTTTTGTAAGAAAAATGTTGTAAGCAAATGTAGAATTGTTTTTTTAAAACCTGTAAATGTCATCACTTTCTTAATATTCAATCAACACAAATTGCAGTAGCCTAATATATAGGCTGTCTGATGAAATCTGTATCTGACATGGAATTTAGATGTATTTACACAGTTTTATGCAGCTCAAATGTGGCACAGTAGTGCATTTACATATCAATTTCAATTGCATACTAAGAGACTATTAAATGCCACAGTGAAAAATATGAAGTTACATGTAACAATACTTTCAAAATGAAAGACTGCCAGTAGGTGGCGCCAGGTCAGCCATAAGCCAATTACATAATTATATCATGAAAATACGATACATTAACTCAGTTGCATTGGTCTCAGTTTCTTTAAATTTGGTGGCATTACTGTCGCCCATCATAATCATGGCTGTATAATCAAAAAATAAAAATGAGAAACATGCATGCGTCAATAAAATGTATTGCATCAAAACCACATGAGCTTATGCAATTAGTAGGCTACCATGAACTCTATACCCATAAATAAAGTAATGTGTAGCCTATGTATATTTACCGAGGCACTTCATAAACCCAAATGAAAATCTTAATTGATCTTGCTAGAGTTCATGCTTAGAACTGTTTAGCTTTCTAATTGGGTTTATGAAGTGCCTCGGTATATATAGCCTACAATAAAATAGTAAGCTACTATAAAAAAAACTCCAGCGTTGTGGGCCTATTAAACTTTTATTAACAAAACGATTAAGACGGAATTCATAAAACAACAACATTATAACAAAATAAATAAGATATAGGCCTATTTGGAAATGTCCCTTTAAAATGAACGCTCAGTTTGTGGTTCACGCTGTTATTTGATTGTTTCGTTGTTGTTGTTGTTTTCAGATACAAACTCACTTATATATTAAAGAAATAAATAGTTTTTTACTAACACATGTTAGGTTATCTTGAGTTTTTTCCTCCGCTATCGTCCTGTCAATCATCTCGCTGTCTCACTCTCGCGGTTATGATTAGTTAATTTACCATCATCGGTACCCACCACCACCATCAGCAGTTTTGCATTACAGTATTTGCAATGAGCACCCCTTGTCCAAAACTGAGCGTATTGTCTAAAAGAAGAGTTATGACTGCTGCGTATTTACCATAGACTGTAAAAAAAGTATTTACACTTGACAGAACATTGGTCTGTGCTTCACCCGCTATGCGTGGTCTAGTGCAGCACTACACAGATTTAACTCTGCACAGCTAAATAAAACCGGCTGGGTGCAGATTAATATTTAATATTTCTGAAATAAATATTTCTGTGAAACGCGTTAAGTTGCACAGCCCTGTACAGTTTAAGAAGCGGTACGCAGAGCCATAGGACTATTATTTTGTTGAAAAGACTTAGGGAATTACTGATGACGTCACAGGCTCAGATTTGCTTGACCAATCGGCTGAAAGGGGCGTCTCATGACCGCCCACATATGGAAAGCGAATTTTGAAGTCATTTATTCGTTTTTTGCCTGTGAACTAAAAACCGAAAAATCAAGCCGAAATCTCGTTTTTTAGTTTTTTATGAAAAAACGAAAAAACGAATAAAGGCGCCGTTTTCTCGTTTCTGCTTATTTCGTTTCAAATTGGAAAACCTGCCACCTGCTGGTGTGGCTAATTAACTGCTCTCACACGTACACATTACAAATCTCTTTTTGCAGATCGCAGCGGGACAGAGTGGACAAAAATACACAAATGTGTAAAAAGGAGTTGCAAATGTCACGTGACCTGCAAATTGCCCGGAAGCAATCCACAAATGCGTAAAAACAGTTTTGTGTGTAGAAATGGATCCACAAAAGCGTAAATAACACTTTGTATGTGAAATAAAAAGATATTTGTACAGATTAAATTGTGTGTTTATTTACAAATCACACATTATTTTTGTGAATATGATTTTACACAACACAAATGTAAAAATACATGTTTTAGGTTGTGAGATATTTGTGTATATGTTTATTTACAGATCTCTGCAGTACACATTGGACAAAATTCCACAAATGTGTAAAAAGGAACTTACAAATGTAACGTGACCCACAAATTCACAGGAAGTAATTTGCAAATGTGTAAAAACAGTTTTGTGTGTAGAAATGGATCCACAAATGCGTAAATCACAATTTGTATGTGCAATAAAAAGATATTTGTACACATTTAATTGTGTGTATTTGCAAATCGTGAGATATTTGTGTATATGTTTATTTACAGATCTCCGCAGTACACATTGGACAAAATTCCACAAATGTGTGAAAAGGAACTTACAAATGTAACATGACCCACAAATTCACAGGAAGTAATCTGCAAATGTGTAAAAACAGTTTTGTGTTGTACACATCACCCTGTATTTTTGTGGATATGATTTTACGTATCACAAATGTAAATATTCACATTTGCAGATAGTGAAATATTTGCGCATCATTGTACACATTTGTAGATTGTCTTCTGTGGGTTACAAATATTAAAGTCCAATTAGTTCTTCCATAAGTTCTGAGCCCTCTTTGATCACTGAGCAGCTTCTCGTTGCTGATCTGAGGTCAGTGAGCATTGTGTCTTTTCAGCTGCAGCTGCTCACACATAATTGGAGCTCTGAGGTTATTTTGATGGGAGGAGAGTGCAAATAAGCTCTCATACCACTCAAAGAAAGCTCAGTGACTCTAAATACTCACAAAATGAACACTCGGATGCTTTGTGTATTTCATGTCATATTCCTTAGTGTTTATGAAATCCAGAGTAAATCTCACCCAAAGCCTTCATGTGGATACCCTCCATCCCAATGGTGCAGGTCTCTGGAGATCGCCATAGAATGTGGGGTAAGTCTGTTGAAAAGGTTGATTTAAGTCTTGAAACTTTTTTTTCTTCAACTTTAAATGATACAGACATTTCTGCAGCCCAATATCATTTGTGGCTTGTTAATTACTCAAATTCTACTGAACATAATGTTGATGGATCTCAAGGCGGTCATATTTTTACTTATAAATCTTTAAGGTGACTTACAATACTAAATTATTAATCTGTTTTAACTTGCAATATAATTGCTGGTATTTATATGCAGTTTGATGACTGTTTAGAATATTGACTTTTTTATGCAATATGGCACAGAATAAACTGGTCTTATAAAGAACATGTGTTCAGCATCACTTTCAAAGACTTCTTTGTGGCTGTAAATAAGTGTCATGCTTTTGAACAAACAGCTTCCAATTAAACCACAAGGTTTCCCGGTTTGCATCATTTGATGAACCTCCTTATGTCTTCAACTGTATCTTCCTACTCAGTGTACAGTGTCAGAAGTTCATCCAGTAAATACTTAGTCTAAAAGGTGGGCTTTACAGAATACATACAGGTATGTGACAGACTATGATCATAATTAATGACTTCCATGCAGTGACATTGGTCATGTGACATTTTAAATGTGACCCATATGCGTAAAACACTCTACTCTTTTCCACCTTTGCATGCAACACTAAATTTAGTATAATTCCTAAATCAATTTAGGATTCATGCAAAGAGTAAAAAAAGTATGCATTCATGACTTTGTTTTTATCTGACAGCACGTTGTGAAAACAAATTCTTAATGTTGTCCAACAAGGAACACTTTTAGTGACATATTCCAAATTAAAATACACACATTTGCATGTTTACGGTTCTGTGATTGTGGTTAATTGCTACATGACATCCAGATAAACAAATAATTTATTATATCACTTGTTTTTGGAATTTATTTTAATTTATTTTTTTTAAATCATTTAATTATTAATTAGCTTTTTATCAACTCAAGAAGCCCTGGGGGAAATCCCAGTTTGGGAAACTGTGAAATTGACTGATGTGAATCTGGGTGACAATTGTGTGCTATCAGGGGTTTAACCGACAAAATGCATGTAGTTTTGTGACTTGATTGTTCACACTAAAGTCACATTGCATGAGTGTAGCCTTGGTATACTGTGACAATGTGAAGATTTTTTTTCTTTGATGTTGCTGCTACACCATGTTTCTTTTCCATTCTTTTCCATGATTTGCAATGTATTGTTTGTGGTAGGTGCAGAAACAATGTATGGAACTGAACGCGACCCGGCCAGACCCAGTGGTTCCTCCTGTAGAGATTTCTCTCTACTACGAGAGCCTGTGTCCAGGCTGCAGAGTGTTCCTAACAGAACATCTCTTCCCAACTTGGATTTTACTGAAAGATATAATGAATGTCAATC
Source organism: Gila orcuttii (assembly GCA_026230005.1). Lineage (NCBI taxonomy): Eukaryota > Metazoa > Chordata > Actinopteri > Cypriniformes > Leuciscidae > Gila > Gila orcuttii. The sequence continues at coordinate 12,090,033 of JAPDVR010000022.1, read as the reverse complement.
TGGTCCCTTTCGGCAATGCTAAGGTAAACTTTCATAAGAGTGTGTGTTGTAATAAAGAAGATGTTGTGATGTTACTTGAATTTGATTATGATTGTTAACTTGACATTTTAGGAGCTTCCTGAAGAGAATTCTTTCTCATGTCAACATGGAGAACCAGAGTGCTTCGCTAATATGGTTGAGGTGAGTTTGTGAGATAATACAGATGCCCCAAAACCTAGTGAGCTGCGACAAGCTTAGTAAAATGTGAAATGGCAGAAATGCAAACAAATTTTGAGGATACAGTATAAATAGGGTTCCAGTGGGACTTTAAAAAATCTTAAATTCAGTTGAATCAATGCTTAAAGGGATAGTTCACCCAAAAATGAAAATTCTGTCAGTATTTACTCACCCTCATGTTGTTCCAACCCCGTAAGACCTTCGTTCATCTTCGGAACACGAATTAAGATATTTTTGATGAAATCTGAGAGCTGGATCACTCCTCCATACTCCTCCATAGGCTTCAAAAGGATTGAAACTTGCCGGCCTCGAAAAGTTATTAAAGACATCGTTAAAATAGTCCAAGTGACTACAGTGGCTCAATCTTAAGTTTATCAAGCGACGAGAATACTTTTTGTGCGCAAAAACAAACAAAAATAACGACTTTATTTCAACTATACATTTCCTTCTCTGTTGGCCTCTAGTCAGTTAACTTAGTATAATAGCGTAGAGCTACGTCACACGCAGGCTCACTATTGGCCGACGCTGGTCATGTGGGTGATGCGTGTGACGTACAACAACGGAAGCTCTACGCTTTTACACTAGTCAACTGACTCGAGGCCCACAGAGAAGGACAAGAATAGTTGAAATAAAGTCGTTATTTTTGTTTTTTTGCGCACAAAAAGTATTCTCGTCGTTTGATAAACTTAAGATTGAGCCACTGTAGTCACTGTAGACTATTTTAACGATGTCTGTTATAACTTTTCGGGGCCTGCAAGTTCAATTCCTCAAGAAGCCTATGGAGGAGTATGGAGGAGTGATCCAGCTCTCAGATTTCATCAAAAATATCTTAATTCGTGTTCCGAAGATGAACGAAGGTCTTACGGGGTTGGAACAACATGAGGGTGAGTAAATACTGACAGAATTTTCATTTTTGGGTGAACTAACCCTTTAAGTCATAAAAAGTCTTAAATATTAAATTGTAGGACACATGTTTTAATAATACTTTTGAAGTGGTGCACGTTTTTAACCCGATTATGCTGAATAATAGTGCATCCAATCGCACAACAACTATCTGGCATGTCGTTTACACTTCAAAACACCAACTTTTGTATATTAAAACTGGCGACGTCCTGGCAAGATCCTTGATTCACGTTAGTTTACTGGGTTTCGTTGCTAGAGAACGACGTTCTTGCCCGCCAGCCAGTACTTGTGACGTCACGTGCAAAGTATGAATTGGCCGCTTTGGAACGTTGCTGCGATACGTCAACACGTCCGCCATTTTGCTGAGGGCAAGACTGTGCTGTAATCAAATGCAAGTAAACAGATGAGCTGCGTTTTTTCTGGATAAAAACAAAAAATATGTTTTTACCTTTATAAACTGATTTCAGTGGTTTGTATGTGGTGTACAAAAAGTTTCATCTCTAGTTATTTAAAATCTCGATAGTTAGACATATAGTTAGAGGGCAGTATATAATAATTGGGAATTGTCAAAGCTCAGGCTTGTCATGTATCTGGCTTTAATGTTCACATTAAATTAAATAAAGTTTTCTTATTGTGGAAAAAGCATTTTCTGTGATTGACCCGATTTTAGCAATAACAAAGATAACTGATGGATCCTTTATGGTAATACATATGATATGTACAACTACAGTGCAATGCAAATAGTAATGTGATAAAGTGAGAAGTAATAGTAAGTAGTTTAGTCAATAAAATAAACAAACAGTATACAGCAAATAAAATAGTAATGAATAGTATAATTATATAATATCATAAGTACAATAATACAATCATAAAAATATTGATAATAGCATAGTTTGTATAATACTATAACAATAGCAATATAATAAGAAATATCAATTACAGAATATAGACAATAAAAAAAAAAGTTAAATAGTGACTATGATAGCATAACTATAATAGATTGATAATCGCAAGTGGTATAATATAACAATAATAAGAACAGCAAATACAATGTAATATCAATTGCAGAATAATAGACAATATGAAAAAAAATATGAAACATTATAATATTGATCATTGAACTGACATTTAACAAAAAGAGATTTGTGTCATTTTATTTTATGTAGGCCTACATACAGTGAAGATAATGTATAAATATGCAAATATAATTTATATATTTTAAAATATTCCTACATAGGCTATATAAAATAAAATGACACAACCCTGTCTTTTTTGTTAAATTTCAGTTTTATTGATCAGTATATAGCCATTATAACAGTAGCCTATAAGTAGCCTAAAAGGTATAAAAAGCTATACAAGACAAGAAATAAAGTAAATGATTCAGTCAAACATACACCAGGATACAACGTTAAAATAGCCTAAATATAAAGTTATGAAATTTCACTTTGCCCTCAGCCAAAACGATTTGCCAGGGAACAAATTATAGATTAATGAGACCAAAGATCGCCCGTTAGATATACACAAGACGAATTACATCTCATGTTTAACCAGAGACATCAGAGCCAGCGGCAAACGTCAGAAGCACTAGCCGAGTTAAGGCTGTTCCAGGTTGGGTACATGAGCGCTGAGCGCCCGGTGATCGCCTGTATCTCACAACTCCGAAAACATCAGATCAAATTTTTAAATAGGCGCTATCTCTATAAATAAACCACAGATTTGAGCTTTAAACAAATACATTATCGACTGAAAAACTATTAAGACCACATCAGGGCTCTCAAGTTTTATCAAAAGTTTAGAGTGAGATTTAGGGGAGGAGCCACCCAAATATTTGCAGCAGCGGTCCCTCGACTCAACCAAATTCGCTTCAATTTTTGCTAGCAGTTCAATTTTGCCTATTGTTCATAATTGACCAGCACAAATGGAAATTATAACAATTGTTAAATCTGATAAAAAGACAAATTCATCCAAATAAAATAAATAGTTATATTTAAAAAATACAAATTTATTAAAAAAAAAAAAAAAAAAATTTGACCCCAAACAAGCCAACTGAACATCAGTGCTCAATGTACATAACATTGTGTCATAACAACTTGCCCTGAGCATGTATCAAGACCCAAACCGGTCACCTTTACAGGGGTCATCGGATGTTCATTTTCCACAAGTTGGTATGATTCTTTTGGGTCTTCATGTAAAGTTTGTAACATACTTTGGTTAAAATTTCTCAATGGTTGTGTAAAACAACACCCTTTTACCTCTTCAAAAACAGCTCTGTTCACAGTGACCCGTTTCGGTGCATGTCTCTTTAAATGATAATGAGCAACAACTTTATGGCTTTTTGAGGATTAAAAAAAAGTGAATGGATTTTTTTCATTGCATTGTGATTGTGTCCACACACTGCAAAGACACATTTATTCGCAAATACCATATAAAAGTGTATTTTGCATCCGATGACCCCTTTAAAAGCAGTTGGAGAGTTTTTGAATGCATCAAAAATAATTTAGCACGAATTTGGCTATACTCCTCAACATCAGCTCTCACTGTCTTTGATCACAGGCAAGAGATATCGTCCAGGAATCGTAAAATCAAAATGCTAAAAAAATAAAAATAAAATGAAGATGTCCGCAAACCGCATTCATCAGATCGTGCTCTTTCAACTTCCACTCCGTGTGTGCGCGTGTTGTCTAGTAACGAACGTGCTTGCAGCGGGAACACATAATTTACCCGGAAACAACTAATTCTAATTTCTGATTGGCTGGTAGCTAGCATTTAACTCTGTATAACTCGAGACAGATGCAATGAACTCGGCAGAGAACTTCCCTCCGTTTGCCTGCGCCTCGTCCATTAATTGTATAGCGGGACAAGTTCCCTTACTCCTCAGCGTGAGAAATACAAGGTGTGGCGTGTGAGCGTGTACTTGTGTGAACGGGTTGAAATGTGTGTGTCTCACGCCCAATGCGTGAGACTTGAGAGCCCTGCCACATTTCGTGACACAATAACAGTAGTATTTTTAAATTTCGCGGCCTTTCTCCTCTGAACGTTCCTATTACTAATTATATCATGGCCAAATACAACCAGAAACAAATGTTCAGTCTTGGTTGTGAAAGGTAATTCCTCGAGACCTGTTTTCAGTTGTTTGGCGATTTGTACAGCCCCAAACAGCACACGAAAAGTATGGGAAATGGCGCTTTTCCACTGCATGGAACGGTACGGTTCGGTTCGGTACGGCACGCTTTGCCGCTTTTCCACTGCATGGTACGGTACGGCTCGGCTCGGTACGGCTCACTTGTGGCGCTTTTCCACTGCATGGTACGGTACGGTACGGCTCGCTTCGGCTCGCTTTAAATGGTACCACCTCTGTTGAGGTTCCAAGCGTACCGTACCGATACTAAAATGTGACGTGGAAGCACTGTAGATCACTGATTGGTCAGACAGACAGAATCGTCACTACCAGTGTCATTGTATTTGCGAGACATCAAACCCGCTAGATTTAAATAGCCAGTAACAGCCACCGCTGTAGCACCTGTTTTAAAACTACTTGCTTGACTTGCTTGAAGAAAAAATACTTACAAAAAAGAAATGGCTGAATCGTGGTCAGTGGACGAGAAGCGCAGACGTTCCTCTTGTTGGTTGCCGAGGAGCTGATAAACTATAACGATCGGTCATAATCCCACCCACTTTGAAGCGGTACTAACTGCAGTGGAAAAGCAACCGAGCTAAAGCGAACCGAGCCGTGCCGCGCCGAGCCGAGTCGTACCACGCAGTGGAAAAGCGAAGCGAGCCGAACCATGCCGCGCCGAGCCGAACCGCACTGAGCCGTACCGAGCCGTACCATGCAGTGGAAAATCGCCAAAAGTTGCCCTCCGCCGAAGTTATGACGTCACTTTGTAGGACAACTCGGATGTTAGCAGCGCATGGGTTCCCTCGATCGAAAAGCTATGCATTTTCCGCATAGACTTTTGGAAAATCGCAAAAAATAAGATCTGTGTTCAACAAAGAGTTGTGACCCTTACACGTTTTGTCTATCAAGATAATCTTTACAAGTTAATCCAAAATGTATACATTTTGAAGCCTATATAAAGTTTTAAAAACCACAAGCAGACACAATAAAGTTTAAAAAAACACAAGCAGGTTATAACTGGTGTGTTTTATGTCATAGATCAAAACGTGAAAATATTTAGAGGCTTTGTTAACCACAGACCTTATTTCAGGCGATTTAGCAAAAACCCATTAAAAAAACCCATAGACTTTAGGGCGAGGGAACCGGAAGTGCTAAAATGCTAACTCACTTCCGTGTTTTGGCCTACAAAGTGACGTCATAACTTCGGCACTCTATAGGGCGTCTATGTATTTATTATGTCTATGGTTTTACCTGCAGTTGAGCATTGTTAAACTCACCGATGAATGCGGTTGCACACCATGTGCGTTGTTAAACTCACCGCTGAATGGGGTTGCCTATGAACGAGCTAAACCTTTGCGCAGAGGGCACTTTGATATCAGATTGCAAGGGTTTTTAAACATCAAAACCCAGTTGGAGGGCCAGATAAAGATGATCTAATGGAGGGGGGGACGCCATTTGACCAGCCCTGGCATCAGTTATTGTAGCCTATTCCTTTTTATTTTTATCTATTGTAGTCTCGACCCCTACACAGCAGACAACGGGTTGCGGTGTGCACCCAAGACGTCAAATTTCAACGCTGCAGGCTTCTATAGAAGTCTATCGTACTACCCTGCACGTTGAAAAACGACGCCAAAGGTATACCCAGTGCGTTGAAAAGTGACGCCAAGGGGTCCTGGCCAAGCGTCCATATGTGACGAGTTGGGGAGTGAGACTGTGTTGCAGCTCGAGGTTCAGGCTTAGGGGCTGTTTACACGACACCGTTTTCAACTAAAAACGTAAAACTTTTAAAGGGTTTTGGCCGTTCATTTAGATGACAACAGCGTTTTAGGTGCCTGAAAACCAAACTTTTGAAAACATGTTTCAAAGTCCAAGTTTTTGAAAAACAGTCTCACTGTAAACAACAAAAACGTGAATCTCTGAAAATGACGTCATGCACATGCATGTTACATGTTCAATCTAGTGTTTCATCACCATCTAATGGCCTGGCTGTGAATACAGCGTTTTTAGTCATTTTCGCGGATCCGTGTGAATGGGGATCATTTTGATGTGTCATCTGTAAGTGTCATCTTAAAGGGTAGCTAAACCCTAAAACAACTTTTTTTAGTTAATGATCTGTAAGACTGGGGCTTTATTAATGCTGTTCATTGATTTTGTGTACATTTTTTGACATTTGGGTATAAAGTGTTTTAATTCTACAATGGTGTAAAAACATCTGAGTGCTGCCCTCTTCAGGTTGAACGGTGGCTATTGCAGTTGAATTTTCCTATTGGATGTTGTGGTACTGCCTGACGTAAGCAGGCACCAACTCACCACGCCCTTGCCTACAGAGAGACACTTGTCTCAGGTGCACGCCCCCCAACTGTCGACTTTAAAAAATCTGAAGTCGTTCAACCCCTAGTGAGTGTTGCATGTTCAAAGTCAAAACTCTGTTGCAATTCTGTAGCATGCGCCGTTTCAAAGCAGTTTGCAATCAATACTGCACATTTATGCTAAATGATTTCTTATGATCTATGGTTAATGAATTGTTTACATGATGGTGTTTGTATTGTAATTTGTTGTATGTGGTTGTAGAAATGCCTATTTTCTCTTAACTTTTTGATTGAGCAGCTAGATGTAGTAAAGACATTTAACAATAAGAGTCCTGGTGTATTTCGGGCTTTTTAATAATTAAAAGTCCTGCATTATGCATAACTTTTTTCCTAGTAATTAACTGGTATTTTGGTTACATAATAAACTGTATCAGGCATATAATTCAACATAAAATCTTGTAGCTTCTCTCTGGCACCAGACGTGTGTGTGCAGATCTTAGCCTAAGTCTTAAATTTGAAGCTCTGCAGATACCTCGTATTTAACCATTAATACCATGTATTTCACTGATTAAAGTAGTTTGGTCTAATAAAAATGAATTTTTAATAAAAGTGAATAAAACTATTTTACACAAATTTGTGTTTTGTGTATTATGCTTGGAGTATTGGGTTGTAAGGTTAGCAACATGCTAACAGGTGTATTATGTAACTGATATTTTTAAATCTTTATTTATTCACAATAAAACCTATCATTGCTGTCTCTGCTGCCTTCACATGGAGTATTATTATAATACTTTCATTTTGTTTGTGAATAAATAAAGATTTAAAAATATCAAAGTTACACAATACACCTTGTCTATATTTCTTCTCTTTTTCTAGGCATGTGTTTTATATTCAGCCAGTCATGCAGCATTTCCTGTCATTTACTGCATGGAGTCGTCTGCAGATGTACTCAAATCTGCTAAGCCTGTAAGAATCTCTGAGCCAACATTACTGTCCCTCATCACAGCATTCTCTTTGAACAACGGAGAGGCATTTTAAATGCTCTCTCTCTCTCTCTCTCTCTCTCTCTCTCTCTCTCTCTCTATATATATATATATATATATATATATATATATATACACATATACATTATTATTTCATTTTATTTTTGTTGCCAGTGTTTGCAGCTCTATGCACCATTTGTTAAATGGGTGACCATAGAGTCCTGTACCAGAGGTGAGCTTGGACACAGTTTGATGCATCAGAATGGAGTGAAGACGCAAGCACTTAAACCTGCAAATACCCATGTGCCCTGGATCACCGTCAATGGGGTGAGGCCTTCTAGAGCAGAGCATTTGCACTAATCTTTGTAATAAAATACACTAATGTATCGATTTGACTTTTTGATGTGTTTGAACTAAATGTGTTTTCTTCCTCAGGAATATACTAGTGAATGGGAAGATAAGGCTATGTCCAATCTCTTCAACCTTGTATGCAGCTTGTACAAAGTATGCTAAATGTGTCTTTTCACATTTACCATTTCTGATTGAATGAATGAATGAATGAATGAATGAGACATTTATATAGCACTTATGTACTACTGTACACCCAAAGCGCTTTACAATCATATCAGGGGATCTCTCCTCAACCACCACAAAATGTGCAGCATCCACAGTACAACGGCGCCAGTATGCTCACCACACACCAGGTCCAGGTGGAGAGAGAGTGATAGAGCCAATTCAGTGAATGATTGCTGAAGTACTTCACATGCTCACCAACTAGGCTTAATTAAAAATCTTGTGTACTTCTCTTACAGGGAATCATGCCACCAGTCTGCACTGGAGCTCTGAAAAAATTGGACCGAAGCTTTTGCTAGTGGAAGGGAGGAGTGTTACACAATACAGATTTATACAGTATTTGATGCTCTTTGCTGTTTGTGGTAAAACAAAACATATTATAATATTGACAATCTTAACCATATCTGAAATCACACATATGCTCTAAATCACATCATGTTTAAATCTATATCTAAAGGCATGTAGACATTTATTTAACTCTGAGGCTCAGCTCAGCACATTCCTAGTGGCCCGTTCTTTTCCAATATTTTCAATTACTGAAACATGCCTCTTTTCACCAGCAGAGGACAGTGTCAGATCATTTTTTCCTCAACAAAAAAAAGGCCTTCAAAAGCCTGTGTCAAAAGAAAAACTAAATGGAAGGCTCAACCTTTTATTTCTGTGACATAAATAATACACTCAATCTTGGGTAACAGACTTTTTTTTTTTTGCATCATGATGAAGACCTTATGCATGAAAATACTGTCATATCTGGGGGTCTTGATTCATCAAATACCCTTCCTTAAACAAAATAAAGCTTACAATGTCTACAAAATATATGTTAGGCTACTTTTATTGGACATGGTACTTAAGGTAGGCTACCTACTTAACATAGTTGGTACTGGTAACAATAAACATTTACTTTTTATGATATTTGTAAATAGTGTTTACTGTATTTGCAGATTATTTTGAGCTTCTGCTAAGAGAAAAATAGTGTAGGCCTACTATATATATATATATATATATTTTTTTTTTATATTATAAAATATATTATTACCAATCAAATGTTCCATAGAATTTAAACAACGTAATAATTTAAGGCAGAAACATTGCGCTCATTGAAGTAATTAATAAGTGTTTGTAGCATTGGTGCATGTTGATTCAGAGTTTGCGCCATCTGAAGTCCTTCGCAGGAGTTGGCGGTGTCTCTTCACAGGTGTTGGGTCACCTGAAGTTTTCAGAATAGGCTGGATCCAAACTGGAGCTGACATAGTCTATTTTTTTAGTTACCTCAGGATGGGCATCCCGAGATAAAACAAATAATTAAAACAGCAAATAATTAATTCAGAAAATAATTAGCGTAGCTGCTGTTCATAACATTAAGCAAGGATAATCATGTGCATTTGATCTGATATAACTGGAGGTTATGTATATAAAAGGTTATGATATGCATTATATGAATGCTTGGCTAAAGAGATGAGTCTTCAATCTAGATTTAAACTGGGAGAGTCTGAGCCCTGAACATGATCAGGAAGGCTATTCCAGAGTTTAGGAGCCAAATGTGAAAACGCTCTCCCTCCTTTAGTGGACTTAGATATTTTAGGTACTACAAACAGAGTTTTGTGAAGTAAATAGAAAATGGACGCAGTTATTGCATGGACGGAGCAAGAACAATGTAAGTGTCTAAAATGCATGCGGACAGTTCAGTTGAAGGGTTCAGTTCAGACCTCTTAAACAATACAATTAGACTAAATGTACGAAGCAAATTTTGTACGAAGCTGAATATGAAATATTTTATAAATTTCTATATTGTGTTGATTACAATACAAATGTTGATTAGCATTGCATTATAGACATCAGAAATCCATTCATAAGACGGCTTGAAGAACAGATGAACAGATCATCGCAATCATGTTTATTGTCTTCAATGTTCAGAGAATCTTTAGTCAAAATGTCTCTATCTTCATGTTATTCTGCTGTGGTGATATCTGATGATGTCCATATAAGGGATATCCTGGAGCATCATATGTTTAATATGTCTATGAATCTCACTTGTAGACTTTTTGCGCAAGGGTGCCCTCTGGCTTTCAGTATGAATGGAACAGAAATTATTTGAGAGTGTTTAGTGCTCCATATTACTAACATCGCCTCATTTTGGGTAAACAAAAAAAAAAACTGAAGTACTTTGTAACCTAGTAACTTGAGTAGATTTTCAAAAAACTACTTATATACTCTTACTTGAGTCAAATTATTTTATTTCTACTTGTACTCAAGTAAATTGACCCTTCGCTAAGCTCCGCCCTCCCTAGTTACTGTTGCTACGCCTGTCAAGCTTTCGCGCCTGACTCGTCTATTACAGTGTGTATGCACCGTGTCAGACATTCCCAATGAGATAATCAGTAATTTTTGGCGAACATGTGAAATATCTGAGAGAGCAAGACAAAAGGGACTGCAGTATGCATTCGAGGGATATATCCACGACACATTATGCAACCGATTAGAGAATAATTTCATAAAAATTTAAGCTAAAGCCTATAGTCCCCGCGCAAGCAGCAGCCGTCTCATACGCTGACCATTCAAATGGGAAACACACAAATTGAGGAACAGCTATGTTCGAGCACAGCAGGGTAAGTGAAATGTGAAAATAAACTAATAATTATAAATCAAATAGCTTATCCATAAATCATGTGGAATAACACTAACACCGGGAGAGCCGCGATCGGATTGGGTTAAAGTTACTCAGTCAGGGGTAGTAGGCCGTTGATTAACAAAATGCTGAAATATATTTGAAAGTATGTGAGTGAGCCTCCGTCTTGTCTTTAATCGGCTTATTTTACGTTAAAACATATCCATTATGAACAAAGAACCATCATTATTTCCAACTTCCGAGCAATAGGTGTTTTTGTTAATCCTGTCGACATTTAGATGTGAATGGGGTCTCCCAAACTGCTTGATCCACGCCCATCATTTCTCCCCTTGGCTTTTAGATTTTCGGGAAGGAAAAAAAATCCACTCCCCCGTCCAAACTTTTAGGATACTGGGTATCAGATTTGCACAATCCATACGCACAGCGCTTCTGCATGTTTCCCTCGCTGGAAAGCTTGCCAGACCTCCCGCGCCTAGTTACGGTTGCTAAGACACGATTGGCCAGTGGTGGTTTTCGGGCGTGGCTTAGCGAAGGGTCAATTGTTTCTTAAGTAGCAATACTTTTACTTAAAGGTGCAGTGTGTGATTTTTTGCGACATCTATTGGTGAGGTTACTAATTGCAACCAACAAAAGTTATGGTGGCCGACAGGAAAATATATCATCGTCTGAGACAGCAGAGAGTAGCCAGTTCAGCAATGAGGTTTCTTTAAAAGGATAAATTAAGAAATTATGTTTACTTAATTATTCAGTAAAAATATATGTTATTGCGAATATTATTGTTACTTGTTCATCATTGTGTCAGTGTTTTATTCGCTGAACTAAGCTTGCTTCCTTGCACGAAGAACAACATAGTAACGAAACGCGATTGTCCATTTAGGGCTACTGTTGAAACATGTCTGCGCATTTCAATGTAAGGGAACCCGCGATATATGTAGATAGAAACTGCTCATTCTAAATATAACTGTTCATTAAGTTAGGTCTTTATACACCACTGAAAACTTCTTTTTCAAGGTAGTGACGAAGCGCTGTTTGTTCGCTGTCGGCTACAGTAGAAACATGACAACCCAATATGTCGACCTCCATAGAAGGGGGTGCCTGCAGTTATGGAGATATGTCTCATTCTAAGGTAATAAAAACATAACGTTTCATTATGCAAGGTCTTTATACACCACTGAAAACATAGTTATGGATCTTATATTGCATTTCTGTCAATAGATCCTCAGAAATATTACACAATGCCCCTTTAAGTATAATTTTTTTAGTACTCTTTCCACCAATGCATTACAGTAATGCAGTCTAGAACTAACTTTTCTGCATCATTTACATTTATGCATTTGGCAGACGCTTTTCTCCAAAGTGACTTACATTAAATTTCAAGGTACACATTTACATTCTTATCAGTTCTTGCGTTCCCTAGGAATCAAACCCATGACCTTGGCGTTGCAAGCGCCAACGCTCTGCTGTTTGAGCTACAGGAGAGCTTAATCAGAGACAGAAAGCATTTTCTAAATCTTACCAATGTTTCTGAGGTGGAAGAAGGCTGTTTTTGTAACATATGTGAGGTTGAAAATAATAGATATTTGAAAATGAACAAAGATATTTGCTTTTATTGTTTCAACTACCCACTTTCTACCCCAAGTACCATTTGGAATTCCTAAAGGCAGAGGTGCTGATATAATTATAATTTTCTTTTTTGGGTGAACTATCCCTTTAATGCCTGTCCCAATACACAAAAAACAGTTTGGTCAAGGTTAAGTGCAAATTAAGTAATATACTATTGCATATACTAACTAGTATAAAATGTAAACATACTGAGTAGTCATACATTGAGGTATACAGAGTAAGTTAACCTGATGATTAAGGTATGAAATGCCAGATTAGATTGGCACATTCTTTTCAGTTTATGTGCGTGTATGTGTGTGCCTGGCAGTGTTCAGGTACCGTATGGCGCTGGGGTCGAAGCTGTTCTTGAGTCTATTTGACCGCCATTTGAGGGACCTGAATTGTTTACCAGAGGGCAGCAGTACAAATAAGTGATGCACAGGGTGGAAAGGGTCCTTTAGGATGTTTGCTGATCTTTTAAGGCAGCGTGCAATGTAAAGTTCTTTTAAAGAAGGCAGAGGGCAGCCGATGATTTTCTGTGTTGTTTATCACCCCCTGCAGGGCTTTCTTGTCCGCCGCTCAGGACAAGAAAAATAGCAGTAACAGTTCTTAGGTTTCCTCTTAAAACCTATTCACAAAGCTGCTGAGACCAACTTTTACTAAGGAAAAAAGATAAATCTTTAACTAAGAGAAAGGGTGGGGTTGACCTCGGTGCTATGGATAATGTCAACATACTTACTAACTATGCCCACAGTCATTGGCTGATGGGGGAGGGGTCTCTGTTAGTGATTTAATCATAGAAATATTGTAGAATGAGTCTAGGTATCATGTTGCTATATTCAAATAAATATTTTAAAATACAAATGTTGCCATATTCAAATAAAGATTTTAAAATATAGGCTGTGTCACTTATTAAACAATACGAGCTAATTACATGTCTGCATCTCGAGAGATTGCAGAATTCTAGCGGCAAATGATGCTACCTTTCGAGAGGTCTCTCGTATTGTGTAAGTTAGCTTACGCTATGGGAAAACTCCTTTTCGAAAATATTGTGTGGCGGTGCGGAAAAAAACGTAAGTTGCGTGACTGGAGGGAGGAGGGAAATCAATTATCCGGAAGTGAGGAAACGAGTATATAAGGTGGAGTTGTAAGAGAGGAAGGGGAAGAACTACAGGAAGCAATTGATAAAGTTGTGGAGTGGGGTTTTGATTGGGGATTTAGATTTTCTGTAGAAAAGACGCAGTCTGTCTTTTTTAATAGGAAAAGAGTTCAGGAAGGCATACAGTTAAGAATGTATGGAAGAGATTTAGAGAGGACTGGAACTTTTAAATTTTTAGGAGTAAGTTTGGATTCACGATTGACATTTGCAGATCATATCAGAAAAATGGAGGAAAAAGGGAAAAAAGTGATAAATGTGATGAGATGTCTGAGGGGAAGAGAATGGGGTGCAAGTAGATCATCATTAAAAAGAATATATGTGGCATTAGTACGATCAGTGATAGATTATGTAAGTGTAGTGTGGACAGTTAAAAAAGTTAGATGTAATCCAGGCTCAGGCCCTGAGAATATGTTGTGGAACAGTTAAAACAACTCCTGTAGCAGCCATTCAGGTAGAAATGGGAGAATTACCACTAGATTTAAGGAGGAAACAGTTAATGGCTAACTATTGGGCTGGTTTAAAAGGACAGAATAATTCACATATCACTAAGGCAGTATTGCAGGAAAGCTGGGAGTATGGGAAAAATTTAAAGGAAAATTTTGGACGGATTGGAAATGAAATAGCCAAAGAACTACAAGTGTATAATTTGAGGATGAGTCCCACGATAGTTTATCCAGAGATTGCGCCATGGAAGATAGTTTGGCCAGAGGTAGACTGGTTTGTGTTACAGGAAAAAAGGAAGGCTCAGGAGGATATTAATTTTGAAAGACTGTTCAAAAATCGGTTGTTGGAAAAATATAATACATATATACAGATTTATACTGATGGAGCTAAGAATCCAGAGACGGAAGCAACAGGATTAGGGGTGGTGATACCAGATAAAGGAACAGGAATCAATAGGAGAACATCTAATCTATTAGCGGTTTATACAGTGGAAATGTTGGCTATATTAATTGCATTACGATGGGTAGAAAGGACGGGACAGAAAAAAGTATTGTTATGCTCAGATTCATCAGCAGTTTTAACAAGTCTTCGGCCATTCAAATCCAAAAGTCGTCAAGATATTCTGTGGGAAGTACTTCAGTCAGTAACAAGAATAGTTAACCAAGGTGGACAAGTAAAGTTTATATGGGTACCAGGACATGTAGGGATAAGGGGGAATGAAATGGCTGATCAATTAGCAAAAAGGGCATTAACAAAAGGAAATATAGAAATGCAAGTTAGTATTAGTAAAGCAGAAGTTAAAAGTGTGATATGGGAGAAATAAATCAAAAGTGGCAAGAAATGTGGGATAGAGAGAGGACAGGGAGACACTTATCAAATTCAAAGGGAAGTTAAAGAAACAAGGGTTGGAAGTGGAAATAGGAGAGAAGAAATTGTGATCTCTAGGTTAAGAATGGGACATTGTTTATTAAATAAAACGCTTAAGTTAATAGGGAAACATAATACTGGATTGTGTGAAGGATGCCAGGAAGAGGAGTCTGTAGAGCATATTATTTTGAGATGTAGTAGGTATGGAGCACAGAGAGAGATGATGAGGAATAAACTGAGGGAGATGGGAGTTCAGAATATCACATTAAAAGGGTTATTAAGTAGTGATAGGGTTCAGACTAGAATTCTTATGACTTTCTTAAGAGAAATAGGGGGTTTTAATAGAATATAAATAAAGGTAGTTTGGATGAGGGTTAAAGAATACATATTGATGTTGTAATTGTGGTGGTAGTAATAATTGTTGCTATTACTATTATAATTATTAACATGCAGAATGAATGGGAGGAGGTGTATGTGCGAGTGGGAGAGGGGGATTTAGTCTGTAAACCTATTTTCTGTTCCACACTCCGGAGCAGAAGGTGGCGGAAATGCACCAATAAGTTGGATGCCAACCGCCGTAAAATAGCAACAACAAGAAGAAGAAGAAGAAGAGGAAGGGGAAGGAAAAAAAAAAGGAACGGGTTACCTGAGACGAATCCACAGTCAGTGAGTGAGTCGCGAGACAGTGGGTGCTTCTCAATATCCCTCCTCGTCTCCTCGCTCCTCTGTCCTCCATCCTATGACCCGGAAACCAATCAAGCACAGCCATCTTGAAGGACATCTCAATTCTCTAATTGCACCGCGAGGAGTCGAGGATCGAGGAGGAGGAGGCTTTCAGAGGAGTCATGAGCGAGGATACACAGGGTGCTTCTCATTTCTTATTTGTGCATCCTCGTTTCCTTTCCTCGCTTTCTTTCCTCGAGGGAAGGCTGCGAGGAAAGAAAATGAGGATGAAGGAATCGAATGAAAGCTTTTTTATACATTGGAATACTTGATCACTCGAGCGTCACTTAACAGCGTCATCAGCAGCGCTCAAATGATCTGCCCTTATGTTGTTGAAGTTTGGTTATTTAAGAAATTCATAATAAATAATAATAAAGCAAGATACCCTGTTGAAATATGTGTGATGTGTGGTTTATTTAAACTGCAAAGGTAAAGTATAAATTAAAACGATTGTGATCGATGTGAAGGGGGAGGAGAATTGATACGTGCGTCACGTTTAGTCGATAAAACACTTCCGCATAGGATACACCTGTGTATCCTTGCTCATAACTCCTCAGGAAGCCTACTCACTCCTCGATCCCCGACTCCTCGCGGTGCAATTAGAGAATTGAGATGTCCTTCAAGATGGCTGAGCTCGATCGGTTTCCGGGTCATAGGATGGAGGACGGAGGAGCGAGGAGACGAGGAGGGATATTGAGAAGCACCCACAGGTGTATCCTATGCGGAAGTGTTTTATTGACTAAACGTGACGCACATATACATTCTCCTCCCCCTTCACATCTGTCAAAATAATTTGAATTTATAGTTTACCTTTGCAGTTTATATAAACCACACATCTCACATATTTCAACAGGGTATCTTGCTTTATTATTATACATTATGAATTTCTTAAATAAACAAACTTCAACAACATAAGGGCAGATCCTTTGAGCGCTGCTGATGACGCTATGAAGTGACGCTCGAGTGATCAAGTATTCCAATGTATAAAAAAAGCTTTCATTCGATTCCTCTGTCCTCATTTTCTTTCCTTGCGTCCTTCCCTCACATCCTACAGGGGGAGGAGCTGAGGCGCTAGGAAAGGAAGCGAGGAAAGGAAACGAGGATGCACAAATAAGAAATGAGAAGCACCCGCTGTGTTTGGGCTGTGCGTGGATCTAGAGTGAACGTGAGTTGCCTAGCGATTGACATTGAGGGTGCGCTGCCCCTCTGGACACCGGCTGCACTGCGAAGCTTGACGACTTTGAGGCTGACGAGTGAGCAAGTTCTCCAGGTTAATCCCTGATGGACAGGTTATTCCCTGTTATTCCCTGTTTTTACCCTCACTTCGAAAACTTTCCTTCCTGCCATTATCGGCCAAACGCTCTTTCACACACACACGCCCACACGCATGCACAGTATTCAAGCCAACCAAACATTCACGCAACCACTTTCACCACGTATCTCGTATCTGTATAATACAGTGAAGTGCTTCGTTTAAACGGTTGGTTTCATTGTTAGTTTGATTTAATGTTTTTTTTTTTTTTCTTATTTTACCAATTCAAAAACAGTGGTGTAAAGACTGTAGGATTTTGAACTTGAACCAAAGTTATTTGGTGTGTGTTTGAGTTTGTTTTGATTCTTTGCTTATGGTAAAACTGAGATTTTGGTCTGTCTGATTTCTTTGAAAATTATGAAAATATAACTGTGAAACTGAACTTCATTTGTGTGATTCTGATTCATGTTTATTCGTAACCGGTGGCTTAAAGAGCTATTCCGAGGAAAAAACATTTGACAAGATTAAGCTTGACTGGCGCCCGAACTAATTGTTTTTTTATATATATCTTTCACTTGATGATTTTCATTTCGTTTGGGGCCCGCCACCGTTACAATTGACGCAAATTTTTTAAAACACAGTGCAGCTGCACAGCAGACATACAGCTGAGCGCCTTAGCTCGCTCATTGGCTGTGCTGCGGCAAGTGCACGAACCTATGGCGAGTCGGCTAGAATGCGCCAACCAATCAGGACGCTTTGCGCCCGAGCGCCAGAATGGGCGTGGCTGATAGCAATATAAGCCCCCATTTCGCCATAGAATTCAGATTTAATCTCCTTCAACAAGTTTCACTTCGCTGACCTCCGGATGAGAAGCCTCGCCGCCGTCGAAAAGCCTTCAGGGGAACAAGTACCTGCTAAGCAGTTCTGAGGACGCCGGCTTCCTGGTTTTCAACTGGAAGCCGCCTTCAGCCCGCTGTTCTGCTGTGCCATCCGGCACGTTATATCCTTTACAAGCAAATAGTGTGTTCGCCGTTGCGACTCACTTTTCTAAAAGAGAAATTTCTAGGCGTTGTTTCAAATGCCTCTGGTCTCCTGCGCCTCATGCAGAGGCCTTCTCTTTGGTGGAGATCGTCACATCCTCTGCGCTTCCTGTCTGGGCCGTGACCACGCGGAAGCTGCACTCGCTAAGGGCGGCTGCCCGGAATGTGATGAAATGGCATTCTCCACCCTGGGGTCTCATCTGGATACTTTCACCCACGACGACCCCACGCCTCCCGCTCCATGTTTTCCTCTGATCGAGTCCCCGCGTGCCTCGCTCTCTCCCAGAGAAACACCCTCGCCGGTCCTATTTACTCAGGCGGACCAGCGCCCCTCTCAGCAAGCGGCCGGTCTCGTCTCCTTTGGTGGATTAGACGAGGAAGATGAGAAGGATGACAGCGTTTCTCTCGCTGCATTCGAATGCGAAGAATGGGCGGGCTCCGGGACTGACCCCTGCCCTCAACACAAGCCAGCGCGAACAACGTGAGAACCATCATTGACGCAGAGCTTCTCGACGTGCTAACTAAGGCCGTTGAAGACCTCGTTGTTCCAAATAAGATAGTAAATCTCACAGGCTTGGAACAACATAAGGGTGAGAAAATGATGACAGAGTTTTAATTTTGGGGTGAAATTTTTAATTTAATTTAAAATTATTGCTTCAATGTAAGGAGTATTTCACAAACATGTTAAGATGTGAATAACTGTACATTTGAGTGAACTGTTGGGCTTTACATAGAACTAATCTTTAAGCATGCTCTGCTTTTCTATCCTTGTAGTTATGCAACTTCGGAAGAACTTCAGAATATAAGAAGACTTGGAAATAGCGCACAAGTCATATGGACCACTGAAATGACAGACCCGCATCTATAGCCTTATTTGTAGAAGTTGAAAGTCTTGCATCCAGTGACGTTCTGACACAGACCCAACCCAGTAACATCCTCACACAAAAATCTTTCAATTTTATTTCATCTGCTAATTAATTATTTTATTTCTGTTGAATTTTCAGAGATACACCATGACTGACTGAGCAGATGTTCCACCAGATGCTCTTTTTGCATATTACCCATCATTAACTGCTGTAATATAGTCAGTGCCCAGAGTTCACATCACTGTTAAAAAAGACTTTTCACCTTAAAGAATTATAGTGAGTACCTGCAATCTCATCTACAGTGGCCCCAGAAAGTATTTTGACATTTAAGTCACAGTTAAAAATGTAGGAACGTCTTTTGTTTTAAAGTAAATAAATATCAAAGCATTTGCTAGAAAGAGATACAATATAGGACAAACATGCTTTTCAAGCTAAACGTCATAAGAGTTTAAGTTGTAAATAAATTATAAATCAGGTAATGTTGTTCTACAATGAACTGAGTTCATACATCCTGTAAAAATCACTTTTAGATTGTTCATAAACGGCTCAGAAAAGTGTCACTAGTTCTAAGAAAAGCTCTAGCATCATGTGCTTCCAGATGCCACTTGGTTTAATATTTTGCATATTAATTCAGTGAATTTGCATTGGTAAGTATCTAAATACTTTTGGGGCCACTGGATACTGTACATAGATGTTCAAAGCCACAAAAGAAAACAAGCAGTAATTATTTCTCTTTTGTTTGTGCTTCTTTATTTTTCTGGTCCCTCACATAATATTTATTGAATAAACACTATATCTGCAGTAAAGTTGTAAACGCAGAGTGTTTGACAAGAACATTTTTGTAAAGGTTAATGCTCTGTGTTTTGAATGTGCTCAAGATTCTAAAAGTGCTTTTATATTATGTATTGCTAAAGCAAATGGCATTAAATTATCAGAGGAAATATAGACACCGACAGAAAAACAGGGGCTGTACAGGGGCTTTCATTAGTGCTGATAATACACATAGATTTCACATACAGGATATATGTTTTCAGTTAGATGATGAAATGCATATATTAAGGTTTTCGAGTGCCATCAACACTTGAAAAACATAACAGAGTAAAACAAAGCACCAATCGACACCCCCAAACCCCCACCCCCTCTCCAAAAAAAAAAAAAAAAGAAAAAAAAACTTTTAGAAATTATCACATTTAGGACTTATTCACTGTGCTTCAATAAGGTATAGCTCTGTTCTTGATGAAAAGATCTCAGTCACATTTAATATGAAGGTAGTTTATATCATCAAACATGCATTATGGACTTTACTCTGTTATACCAGGTTACATCACTGGCAAGCCGGTTAACTAAGAATGTCCTTCGTCCCGAATTGTTTTCCGATTCGTAAAAGGCTTTTGTGCTGCTATGTAATTTGGAAGAGCAGATAGTGTCGCCTCTTTAGCTGTGTCCATGCCTTTTCCTTCTTTGGACAAGAATCCCATTCAATGCATAACCAGTTCAAGACATTTATGTCTGCATTTCCACACCGTACCATTTAAGCCACAGCCAGACATAAAAATGGTCACATTGATAATTTGGTCTGTCTTGAATTCAATAAAAAGTCCACAGAAAGCAGTAGAGAGAGCATGTGTGAGAATAGTGGGACGTCCTCCCTGCTTCATCTGTCAGCTCTTATAGTCTTGTACACAGAGTCACTACAGGAGTCAGAACATACAGGGGAAAGGAGACAATTGAAGGTTTGGATGCACACTAAAGATTACCTGATTAAGACTGAGAGGAATCTATAGTTAAAGGGAGAGTTCATCCAAAAATGAAAGTTCTGTCATCTTTTACTCACCCTCGAGTCATTCCAAACATGCATGGCTTTCTTCCATTGAACACACACAAAAAAGGAAATATAAGAATCATAAAGGTGCAAAAGAACCATGAAAGTTTCATAAATGTGGTCCATATGACTAGTTTGCTGAATTCCAAGTCTTATAAAGCCATTTAATTGATTTGTGTGGAAAAATGGCTTAATTTACATTGTTATTTACTCAAATGTTTTACATCCACCCTAGGTCAATTTGGCATGTCAATGCAATATGTAATGATATCTAATCCGTGAACAAATTGTTTGCTTGAATCTTTTTCGAAGAATCAGTTGATCCAGTTCACAAAATCAGTCTGTTTCATTCATGTGTTCAACTTATGACAGTTAATATACTGTATGATATAATTTGACTTCCCTTATAAGACTTGGAATACACCTCACAAGTCAAGTTGACCATTTCAGTGAGATTTTTGTTTGCATGGACAAGTCTGATCATTACAATTCTTTAAAAAAGGTATCCTTTTGTGTTCTCTGGGAGAAATTAGTCATATGGGTTTAAAATGGCAGGATGACGAGTAAATCATGACAGAAGTTTCATTTTTTGGACATACTGTTCCTTTAAGGTGAGGGACTTATTTACATTATCAAGGAGTCAGTTACGCGTTGAGTGATGCAACCATGGATCCAGGTTCCTACATCACACTGCACTTTGCCTTCAGCTTGTCTGCACGTCTTTGCTTGCTGGAGCGCATGTTCAGACTCATATCCCGCTTCTTATCCAGGTTCAGGAGCTCCTGAAAAAGCTCCTTCACGTTGGAGTTGGTCTTGGCTGATGTTTCCATGAACGCACATTTCCAGATGTTCGCCTGAGCTTCACCCTCCTTGGTCTCCACCTCACGCTGGGTCTCATCGCTCTTGTTACCCACAAGCATGATGGGGATGTTCTCCACGTTACCTTTGATGGCCAACACTTGCTGGTAGATGGGCTTCAGCTCCTCCAGTGACTGCCTGCTGGTGATGGAGTAAACCAAGATGAAGGCATGGCCCTTGGAGATTGACAGACGCTGCATAGCAGGGAACTGGTGGCTGCCAGTGGTGTCGGTGATCTCCAGAGTGCATACGCTCTTGTCACAGCTGATGACCTGGCGGTATGTGTCCTCTACTGTCGGGATGTAGGTGTCCCTGAAGGTGCCCTTAACGAAGCGCAGAACCAGGGAGCTCTTTCCCACTCCCCCTGCTCCAAAGACCACCACCCGGTAATCATTACTCTGCTCTGGCATGGTTTATCGGGGTATGTGGCGGATAAGACTCAATTATTCCCTGAGATCTGAAAAAGGAAAAAGGATTCATTTGCTACACATCCACATAAGAAGTGTATCTAATAAAAATGTGTCTTCTGAGGTGAACATTCAAACACAAATGAATAGAGATTCTGCAAACATTCTAATTTCCAAACATCAAACCAGAAATTAAATACTTTCAGTCAAAAAAAAGTGTGTGTGTGTGTGTGTGTACATTAGTGTATGCCACTGTATGTCTTTGTGCCTTTGTGAATTGAGTAGGATGGTCTCTGCTGCCATCAGCATCAAGGTCATCTATTAATGACTCATTTATCTTGCTGTTAAGCAGCCGTTGGACTCAGTCTCCTGTGTAAAAGCAAGTTCACACCAGATATTTCTGGCATCTTACTGAATTCCTGCAGCATTTAGAGACACTTCCTGACAGCCTCAACAGAGATTTAACTAAATGCCTAATTTTTACAAAATATACTTTGTATACACACACCAGACCAACAGAGATTAACCATCTGATTAACAGAGAACCTGTCTGAATTTTTAAGAGCTTGAAAATACTCTGTAAGTCATACATCTATTTCAGACCCAGAGTAAATTTCAGCGCTTCTTCTGAATTAGCAGTAATGGTTACTATCACTCAGATGAACAGAGACCAGATTTCTAAAGATTACTCTTACTAAAGACGTCCTCTTTGGTTTGCTTGCAGCATAAAATGAGTGGAAAGCAAGTTTGGAATATTTAAGACATTTTGTTTTTTTTGAGCATGGAACCAAAGATAAGCTTTCATAAACTGACTCATACATCTCATTAACATAATTTTTCCCTCCTAGTAAAACTGACCAGAGGCGGGACAATTTATATAGAGAGTTAGTAAAATTTGTCCAATGGAGGTAATGCACAGAACTGTGAGAGATGTGATGTGCTGTTTGAGAAAAAGCCAAAGTATCAGAGTTTGATTGTTTCGTGTGGGCCAGCTATATATACAAACTCTTCTGAGCAGCTGATTGGTTCTCTTAAAGCTGACTACTTTGACCAATCGATCTGTTTGTTCTATCTACGTAACCTATTTATTTCCGTCCCGAACAAGCACAACTGCAGCACACCACAAACATTTTCTTAACCCTCCACCTTCCACAGCACCACCTGCCTAGATCTGTTAGGGAGTTCTGCCTAGTTTCCTCGCAGCAGCTTACACTCTATTTACTGTATTTATGTGCATGTTTCAGCATAGCATTCACTCATGCAGCACATTTATCCTAGATGCGATCGTGGGCCGCAACTCAAAGTTGATTCTGTGCTAATATATTTTTTTAAATGTTGTAGATTTAAGTAGCACAGTATATTCAGTAAAATGATTGAAAATATTTCGAGAGGTCTTCTAAATGATTTTCAGTTTTGTTCAAGATAATTGAAGCAACAGTTTTTTTTAAATAACGGAAGAATATGTAAAAGTATATTATTTTGGGCACCCCTGCTGTTGGTGCGAAAGGCACAATAATCAACACTTATCCATTTGTTGACATGACATGGTTAGATGGTAAATATCATATATCAAGTTGGGTGTCTCCCTTAGAGATAATTACCATATTTAGAATATAACCATCATGTTTAAAATATACTGTATATATATGATACTTAACATATCATATAATAAAATATAATTTATTGTTACTTTTGTAAATCTGTAAAATTATTATGGGATCTCCTTCAAGGCTTTCAGAATCTTCACTTTTTTAAATAATTTTGTTTCTGTATTTTTAAAATATATTTTTATATTAACATATTTTAATGACAGTATATTTATTGAACAAAAATTAATTATTGTGATTGTTTCGAACAATTATTAACTTAGACATTATTAAAAACATATTATTTTAGCTAAAAGTATTTGTTTCAATACTGTGTGCCTTTTGCCGGCATGCTGGTGAGCCTTTTACCCCATGTGTGAAAGGTAAAAAGCCCCCTTGCCACCTCATACATTAATACAATTTTTAAATTTAGATTTTTTTTTTTTCACACAAAATCTGTTGCTCCATAAATGTTCAATACAAACATATATTTTACTGCAATCATACACTATGGGAGTAGTGAAAAGCAATTTTTTTCTTAAGGTGTGCCTTTAGCCACGTTGTACCCTACTAGTGAAGCAAGATAGTTCACGTTTTTGTGCCATCAGCCTATCATCATTGTCATGACATAATTTTATTACAATTTATGGCTGAAGTGCATGGAAGCCAATTTCTGCCAAAAAAAAAAAAACAGTTTTGGTAAATATTAGCAAAAAAAAAAAAATTCATAATCATGAAAGTCATAATTATGAGATAAAAAGTCAAAATTATGGTTTTTAATGTCATGACATAAAAAGTCATAATAAAAATGTTAAGTTTTAATGTATTAATATCTTATTATTATTATGACTTTTAATGTCATATTTTTTTTTACTTTTCCTCTCATAAATATGACCAAGTGTGTTAACATTTTTGATTTGATGTGGCGGAAACAAGCTTCCGTAAAGCCCATTCACACAAAAACGTAAACTATAAAGATAACTATAACGATAACTACATTAGTATCCACACCAACGCACAATAACATTCTGTGTATTATAAGTATATTAAGCAGTTATGCCATCTGCCGTTGTTAATGCTCGAGCTCTGATTAAAGCTGGATGGATTCTGATTGGCTTTAAATGTTTTTATAGTTCATCAGCTGGAAAATTGTTCTGAAATTGATTCAATTGATATCAGTCCACTGTGTTGTTATCTTTATAGCTGTGCTGTGGATTTCACATTCTTTAAGAATTATTTATTGTTATTGTTATAGTTATTATCCTTGGTGTGAACGGGCATTTACTCTTATTAATGCCAATAAATATATCGATTGAATATTGGTGTCTCCATTTTATAAAGCATTAAGCTATTCGAAACTATGGATTGCAGTGATTTTACCATGGTTAATATCCCAAAGCCTATGTCTTCTTGGTTGGCTATGGGTGCACGGTATCCACTGAGGCACCGCAGTAGATGATATTGCATTTGTTTTTTGCTGGTTTGAACCAGTTTGCATGATGCCAGTATACACCAGGCCTTTGAACACCTAAGCTGTATAAGAGATTCTCCTTGAGCCACTTGAGGACCTCTCAGTTGTGCATGTTTTTGGGACTCTGGGAATCCGGTTACTGTGGAAACAGACCTCTAGGGGCATGTATAGGGTGATTGAGAGAATGAGCAAAATCAAGAATGAGAAGAAGACAGATTGGGCCAAAAATAAATAAATAAAAAAGATTTCTAATGTTGCTTGTCATCTTTCTGTCAGTTACCCTAGTAACCAACTGGCAAACAGTGGGTTTAATTTACATCACCGCAGCCAATTCATTACACTGAGTTGAAACTATTTATAGTGAAAGGAAAATATGTAATCTAAGAAAAGTTCAGATTTCGTTTAATATTTATACACAACATAATGTAGGCTACTGGTCGACACTGATTATGTGAATTTTTTTCAAAAAACAAAACAAAAAAACTTCATATCCACAGCTATTTCCCCTGAGGTGAGGAAATGTTCAACTAAGGTTGTCTGAAAGGCTAAAAGAGACATACAAACGTCCATCGCATGTGATGTCTAAAAATACCACAGCCCACCAACTCAATTCTTACTCAAGCTCGATCCCGAGTTCTTGAAATCTCTGATGGAATGCAGAACTGAGATGGTCGCATCTCTTAATCAACGGGGTTTGCTGTTACAACTAGCGTTAATATTGCGCGTAAAGCTGTGATTAGGCAACATTCAAAACAGGCATCCTGTTATTTTATCTCAGCCAGTTGGGTAATAAAGCACATATAGGCCATGTAACATGAATATACAAGCATTTTGAAGCAATGAGAGGCCGTGGATAACACCACATGCTATTTAGAATTTCGTTTAACTTAATCACATATGTCGCGTTCACATTCATACGGAAACAAATATCATCCGAGCTTATTTCATATTCGCACTGAACGAAATTAAAGGAAGAGTATAGGCTACCCGTGAAGTCGATAATCGCTTTGTCGTCAAAAGAGTATCGTTCGCGCACACAGGCAATGAATCATAAAATGCAAAGGCTCCTCAGAGTCATTACGTTGCTGTGCGCCTAAAGATGCTATTGTGGTCCGTCACACGAAATTCTACAAGGACGCGCGTCAAAGACATGAGCGTATATCGATACACGAACGTCGCATCTGTCTAAGCGCTTTACATATTAAAACTAGTATGTATATATAGCTAGTGAAAGAGATATATTCTTACCTGGTGACTGTGTTGCAACGTCCCAAATCTTGTTAGTCATAAATTATAGGAAGCATTAGAAGATCAGATACACGACAAAGGTCTTACATTCTCTGTCGTACCAGTCCCGTTTCATTTTCTCGTGTTATTTGCATGGCGTAAATCGAGTGATGTCGCTGAAAATGCTGTTATTGCTCTTCGGGCGGGCGGTTGCGCGCGCTCCAGCTGTCCTACCACGTCCTCTCTGACGCACGCAAGCACGCGATGCGGTTCACCCCCGCGTCCTGTGTCCCGTTACACGAAGAGAACAAAAACCCCACCTGCTCTATACCGTTAAACTGTTCTCCATCTACGCCATGTTGATCATACAACATTGTTCCGTCACTACAGGGGGATGTTTTAAAACACCATTGTGTCCTTTATGGCACACACTGGGCATGGATGGAGGCACTGAAATGATAAAAAAAAACAGAATAAAAATGAAATATCTATAAGAAAATTTTGTTTTATAAGATATAAACGGACTAATATTATGATATATTAGTCTATGCTGTTAACGCCACTATGGTTATTTATGGTTATGATATGGTTAAATCATCACTATAACCTACAACACATTATTTTGAGATTGGATCAGATGCCATGCGTACACCTTCGGATCTAATCAGGTTGTTTGAATTACGCATTGGCGCATTTAACTTGCGATATGTAGCCTAAACAAGAACAACAGACTCCCACACTTATAAGGTGTGCTCATCTTGTCGTCAAGATTATCACTTTTTTGTTCAGTAGTGTATTAGTATTTGTCTCCCTCCAATGGTTTTCTGATGAATCGAAAAGCAATCATTTCACAACAGTGTTGAATAGATTTGATTATGTACGTACATAATGAACAAGCATGTAACGTGTAGGCCTATAGCCTACCTTAAGGTTGTCCCTACTCAATGTTCATTCATTGGCATCACACATCAAATGGTACTGCCCCTTAACGCTTAATTCGAAATCATTGTTTTCAATCCAACACTGAAATATAATTATGTTATGGCATGCCATTTAAATTAGCCTACACTACTCTTTTGCAAAAAGACTACTGACTTTATAAAACTGCTGACTAATTTATATAGGCTATAAAAAAATTATTGTATCTTAATCCTCACACAACAGTAGGCTAATCAATAGCGTATTCAGGCACGTGCAGAGGGGGAGGGGGCGTTGGGTGCTTGAGCACCTGCCCCTTTGCCTCTTTGCCCCTTATTGGTGCCCGATCGAAGTGGCCTTTTGTCAAAGCAGAATTTTCTCTCCTTTTTTTTCGGCAATTAGAGGCACTTTTGTGGATGCCTGCCCAATCTAAATATTAGTAAAATTAATGAATTATAATTTAGCTGTAAATAAAATGACCCACATGCTGTCCTTTCAGCTTACGACCTCGTCCGGGACGATTGCTCACACTGCACGCGCATTTTTCTAATTTCGCGCGCACTACCAGAGGATATCTTCAACACCGCGGCTGCTGGTAAGTGGTGTTTCATTCTCAGCGAAGTGATTTTGTTGTTTATATTGCTGTGTGTAGCCTGTAGAAGTAACGTTAGCTTGCTGTTTGAAGGAGAGAAGTTTCACGGGCGTCGAAGGGTCTGGTCTTTTTATAGTTAGGGGAGGAGAGCGGGGCACAACGTAACCGGGGCTAGTTAACACACTTGTTTTAAATACTTCCACACTAGCATGACGAAACTTCGTGTAAATTTACTATTTGCCATATCAACACTATATAGAGAACAAATTGCTCCAAAATTAAACATTTTTGGGAAGATATCAATAGACATTTATTAAACCCAGGGGCGGCTGGCCAATAGAGGGCGCTAGGGCGATAAATACATACATAAATTATGTATACAAAAATTGGCAATATTTGTTTGATATATTAAATGCACTCAGTAAATATGAAAATGTGATAGAAATTCTAAATGTCTGCTTTTTCTACACGTCTCCTACACCTGTCTGCACGTCTCATCAGCTCTGGGGCGCTGGAGAAATGCCCCAGGGAGGCGGGTCTCTGGAGCAGCTTAGCCAATTGCTGATTTAAGATATAAATGTTTGACATAAACTGTAGCCAATCAGCGAGCTCAAATCTAGTTAGCTATGGGCGATTCGGAGCTGGGACCAAGCGTGCCGCACAAACCCTGAAAAGTGAAGCCAAGTATAGGTCATAAACCCCGCCTCCCCATGTTATTCAACGGGACGTGAGACCAACTAAACAATTAAATTACACTTCACATATCTTTTATCCAATGATAGTTTCTGTCATTTATTGTAGTTTTTATCACGCAGATGTAATTTCAAGTGTTTGTTTTTTAAATAAGTTTGTTTTTAGTTAGTTATCTGCAGGGTGCGAACTACGGGGGAGCTAGGGGGAGCTCGGCTCCCCTTAACATGGGCTCCCCTGAAAACGTGATTCGTGAAATTTTGGGGGGTCTCAAAAAATATTGACAATGTTTTATTTTGACGTGCAATTTCAGTTTTGTGTAATGTGATCATCGTGGAGAATTATGTCTAAAAGAGCAAAAATATCATTCATTCATGCATGCATGACGGCGATTTAAACCTAATTCAATTCAATAAAGATAACTATACATGCTATTCTTGTCATGAGCATCAAGGTGTGGTGGCGCTGCTGTGCAAATTCCCAAGTACAGCGTTAACTCAAAGATTCGTAGAATAAATATAAACGGTGGATGCCATTGAGCTGCGCGCGAAGTCCTTGGCTGCGTTCGGAATCGCATACTTCTCTACTATATAGTAGGGGAAAAAGAGTAGGCGAGCGAAAAGTATGTTCGAATCATAAAAGAGTAGGCGAGAATTACCTGGTTGACGTACTAATTATCGCGAGATTCGGACGGTAGTGCGTTCGAATATGCCTACTTTCCTACTATATAGTAGGCGAAAACAGTACGTGAAGGAAGCAGTACGTTCGAAACATCAGTATTCATAAAAGAGTAGGCGAGAAGTTCCCGGATGGCTTACTGCTTTCGCCCAGATTTTTGAGTGCTCAACCGATGGATACTCTTCTATCCCAGGAGACCACGCGAGAGGACACGTCATCAAACATCACGGAGATCAGCGACGCGGGGGTTTTCAAATGTGAGTAAACACGGTTCCTTGTGTTTAAATCGTATGTGTTAAACTACTATAGAGTAAACGTTTTAACTGTTGAAGGTGTAAAGGAGTTAGACAGTATAGTATAGTTGTGATTTAGCTGTAAAAACATGTTTTATTATGTATAGCTAGCTAACAGGGGAGCTCAGTAAGCACACGTAACGTTACGTCTCTAAAGTGGATTTACATAACCATATACATCTTAAACACGCTTATTTAAAATGTCTATTTACATCTGAAAGGAAAATATTATATAAGTTTTGCAAATGAGCACATCACAACATGAAAAAGACATCTGAGTGATGTATGTGTGCTATTATGTAGGATAATTCACTGTTGTCAACACTGTTTACATTAGACAAATGTGCTGTAAATAAGGTAAATAAACAAATCTATAAAGTAACTAAACATGTTATATATTTTATTTGTTCCTTATTACTATTGATGACTGCTTTTGTATAATGTTTGTAGGATCTGAAATGTCTGCAGGCTGGTGTGAGCACTGAGGATGAGGAGCCCGGAGCTGAATCCTGGAAACGGTGCCATGGATGAGACGCTCCATCTCTCCATCTGCCCTTATGTGTCCCTCCATCACTCCACCGGCCCTTATTGCCTCAGATTGTGAAGCGCAGCGCAGCAACAAGCTCCGGCACGAAGGCACGGTCACCTCTGGTGAATTCATCAGAATAAAGCCGCAGAATGGGAACCGCTGTGTTGAGATGGCAGTATGTGGGGTTCAGCGCCTGTAAATACATGCTTGTAGTTTGAATAAAGCTTTGTTTCATGTGTTGTTGACTTGTATATGCATTTGTTTATTGTGATGGTTACTTTTATTTGTTCTTTTACTCATTTATTCATGTTTCTTATTGTTGTCAGTATATAAAATATAATTATTTAATTAATGTATGCATTAATTCATTGCTTGACTGACAATTGAGATGTTTCACTGCATTTATCTAGTATGTATTCATGCATAACTATGTCATATGACAAAGCAAATTATATTTTGTATGTTTTATTAATTTATATAATTTTTAGTATATAAAAAAGTAATATAATTAAGTATTGGTCAGCATTTAATATTATTATTCTGTTTCAGTTTTGGGGTGGGCTAACAATGCAATTCATTCTGAGGTAATATTAATTTTTAAGGAGCAATACTTAAATTTTTCGAGTATAAAATCAACAGTTTTCTCCAAAGGAGAGATCTTCGAGCAGCTGCCCGTCTCCTTGTGCAGACATTACAAACGCAGAGGAAAACAGTTCTAGGTTGTGCTGTCGAGTTACTGATGTTATGAAGTGTTAGTGCACATGTCGCTTATATCATTTAAACTTATTACATACAAGATGGAAAGATACCATAGTTTTATCTAACAATGAACAATCATAATGTCAAAACAGAAAACATAAAGAGCATTGGTTTGTGTACATCATAACATGATATTTACAGGCTACACAGGAAAAAAGAACAATAACAAGGCTAAATATCTTTAAATAGTTTTTCATAATACATACAAAATTCTGAGGGATCAAACGAGGTAAATTCATCGAGAAAAAGAGGAAAACTTAAAGGAGAAACTTTTTGGGTATAAAATAAAGAAATTAACAACATATTCAAGAGATGACAATGTTGGGGTTTCTTAATAAAAAGTTATATCGTTAGGCCCTATAAGGATAAATCTGTGGGTCACATTAGTAGGGTTTAAAATATAACAACTTAAATCAACCCTAAATGTATTCACAAAATAATGGACAGCTGTTTCTTCAACAATAGGCTACCACAAAATTAGCAAGTTTCATCAATATCAAGATATTTACAGATAGATGAATTAAATGTGTTGTTCATATCTTTTAAGTGTGATAATGCGTCGTAGGTCACATGATAACGTCAACATGGCGTATGATGTCCGGATCGCATTCATATTCAACGAGATTTGGCTATAAAGTACCTACTTTTTTAGCGCTCGTTAAGTAAGTACTCATTGAAATTAAGTACCTACTCATTGAGTATGTGATTCCGAACGCAGCCCTTGAAATCCA
This sequence comes from Gila orcuttii, assembly GCA_026230005.1. NCBI lineage: Eukaryota > Metazoa > Chordata > Actinopteri > Cypriniformes > Leuciscidae > Gila > Gila orcuttii. The sequence continues at coordinate 12,058,791 of JAPDVR010000022.1, read as the reverse complement.
TTCTGTGTTAAGGTAAGGCATTATTCCCAATTATATGTTGTGGCTAGGTTGTTATAGGTCTGCGTGACTCTCGATGTCTTACGGTGTGTTCACACCGAACGCGAATTTAATTATTTGCGCGAATATATTACATACAAAGTCAATGCAAAGGCGCGAATAGCCAGCATCTGTCCCTGAACCAGTGTTTGTTTCTGTGTTTGTGTCTGTTCTTGTGGCTGTTTCAGTTTTGGTGTCTGTTCCTGAGCCTGTGCCAGTGTCTGTTCCTGAGCCTGTGCCAGTGTCTGTTCCTGAGCCTGTGCCAGTGTCTGTTCCTGAGCCTGTGCCAGTGTCTGTTCCTGAGCCTGTGCCAGTGTCTGTTCCTGAGCCGGAGCCAGTGACTGCTCCTGAGCCTGAGCCGGAGCCAGTGTCTGTTCCTGAGCCGGAGCCAGTGTCTGTTCCTGAGCCGGAGCCAGTGTCTGTTCCTGAGCCGGAGCCAGTGTCTGTTCCTGAGCCGGAGCCAGTGTCTGTTCCTGAGCCGGAGCCAGTGTCTGTTCCTGAGCCGGAGCCAGTGTCTGTTCCTGAGCCGGAGCCAGTGTCTGTTCCTGAGCCGGAGCCAGTGTCTGTTCCTTTTCCTGAGCTGTGGTCGGCGCCGCCATGGCCACCCGAGGGGTCTTCACCGCCCTGGCCGCCCGAGGGGTCTTCACCGCCCTGGCCGCCCGAGGGGTCTTCACCGCCCTGGCCGCCCGAGGGGTCTTCACCGCCCTGGCCGCCCGAGGGGTCTTCACCGCCCTGGCCGCCCGAGGGGTCTTCCCCGCCCTGGCCGCCCGAGGGGTCTTCCCCGCCCTGGCCGCCCGAGGGGTCTTCCCCGCCCTGGCCGCCCGAGGGGTCTTCTCCGCCCTGGCCGCCCGATGGACTGTCTGCTTGGCCCTGGCCGCCCGATGGACTGTCTGCTTGGCCCTGGCCGCCCGATGGACTGTCTGCTTCGCCCGGGCCGTCCGATGGACTGTCTACTTCGCCCTGGTCGCCGGCTAAATTGTTATTTCCCGTTTTTGTTCCCCTTCATGGACCTGGCCCACCATCCCTCCCCATGATCCTCCACCATTCCACCTCCCTCCTGAACTCTTGTGTCGCGTTTCAGTGTTGTCGTGGAGCGTCTGGTAGCCGCTCCGTAGAGGGGGGGTTATGTCACAGTGTCTGGTTGTGTTCCCTTGTTTATCACTAGAGGTCCTCGTTCTCACGGTGTCCTTCACTATTGACTTCATTTCCCAGCATTCTGTCTGTCACTGTCACTCATCAGTTCATTGCACTCAGCTGTTCCCCATCATCATTGCACTCAGCTGTTCCCCATTATCATTGTTAGTTCTGTGTTATATATACCCTGCCTGTTTAGTGTTTGTTACGGAGTCCTTGTTTGTATCACACCACTTCTTAGGTCGGTTGTTGACTGTGTCTTGTTTTGTTCTTGTGTTGGATTGCTTCTTTGGATTTTGACCTCTGCATGGACTGGATTATGATGTAACGGATTGGCCCTTAATAAATATACTGCACTTGGATCTTCTCTGTCTCCTTGAGTGTGGATCGTGACAATATCAGCTTACGAGGGAAACGTAGGCGGAGTTAGTGGTGCTTCGGAGGCTGCTACTGCTGGAGATGATTCGGGAGAGGTCTTTGTGCCCCTTTACCGATCAGAGGACCGCTGACATGGAGTAAAGCCTTGTTTAAACTTGACGCGTCCGCACGAGCGCGAAGGTGCGCGGCAAAAATGACGCGTTGGGTGCGCAAGACCGGTGTTGTGCCGAATATCGACCCCCGCCAAATTATTACCCCCCTAACATTGGTAGGTTTAGGATTAGTTGTGGGGGAGGGGTTAGGATTAGGCAATCAGGTACTAACTTCAACGAGGGGGGTAATAATTTGGCAGGGGGTCGAAATTCGGCACAACACCGGCAAGACCCCATTTCGCTTGGCTGTGTGCACGGCTTCTGTTGTAACAGCGCGGGTTAGTGACACTAACAGGGTTAGTGCGTGGATGAGGAGGAGGGATGGTCTAGCCTCCGTTTTGTTTGACAATACTTAGAACGTCAACAAGAAGTGACGTCACCCAACATCGCTTAGAGCACCTTTAATTTAAATGGTTGAAAATAATTTCTATAAAAATCACAAGTGTCACTGTACCTAAGAACAAAATTAATTTGCCATTTTTTCCCATTGCAACAACGTGAAATGATTTAAGTGATGTTCATTTTAAACACAGTATTGTCCGTGTTTTTTGCAACAAAACAGTAGCTCCAACGAGACCCACAGCAGTGTTCGTGAACGAATCTGCAGCTTTGAACAAATCGTGAGAGTCAATGATTCATTCATAATTACAGCCACTTGCTTCGTTACTGATGAATAAATGACTCGATGACTCACTCATAAAGACAGTGGCTTGCCGCCACTTACTGCCGGATTTAATTTAATATTTAAAAGCATCACTTCGTTTTAACAATCATTGCATATTTCTCTATTGAACATTTTTTTTATTTAAAGCATTATTTATTTTATAAAGGTAAAAAATGCACTGGAAATATCGCATGTTGTCACACTGTGTTGCAATGAGCCCCTATTAGAAATGTTATTATATTCTATACTTTTATGAATTCTCTTGAGAAATCATGAGAAAAAGGTGAATAAAGACTGAGAGTCAATGTTCAGAAATTAGCCTTCTAATTATTAATATGTTTTGAACTATGTTGTATAGCGCCTCGGTTACGTATGTAACCCTCGTTCCCTGAGTAGGGAACGGAGACGTTACGTCGGATGACGACGAATGGGGTTTCGCTTAGAAAGCCTATCAACTTCGAGTATTACAAAACGAGCCAATGGCAAAGAAATGCCATGGGTCTGCGGAATTTGCATGACGTAACTCCACCCCACCTCGTGGGTATAAAAGGAGGAAGTCCGCAACAGCAGTTTATGTTTCTTCGCTGAGGAGCCAAGACTGAGCTCAGGCGATCCCCGCGGTACAGCGGAAAGTGGCAGGCAGACGTAACGTTGTCACTCCGAGTTACGTCGGATGACGACGAATGGGGTTACCAGTCTAATCACGCCACCTTCTCGGCTGTCTTCCAGTGCCCTGCGTAATCGAGGTCCCTGACATAGAAGGACGAAGGACTCAATTAACACAGGAATACCAAGGTACACTGGGAAGCATATCCCAAGCTAGGGGAAGTATGCAATTAATGCCAACCCAGAGGGGGGGGGGACTTAGAAATACACATATGACCCGAAGGAAACATATGGAGAACACTGGGGTGTCCAGCCGCAGGTGGAATATTTCAACCCCAGGGGTGGCAAGGTGGCTTGCCAAGGGAAAGACACATGCTCAGAGAGGCTTACAGTGGAAATACACATGTGGGGGTCGCTCAGGGGAGGGACCATGCACACGGGAGGCACCTAGCCGACGCGCAGGCAAGAGACACTGGCGCCGACGTCAGGAGTGCTGGAGGAACTCAGGGCTTTCGGGGAAGCTCACCTGAGGAGAATATCGCACGTATCCAGTCCGTGGAGTGGAATGGCGAGCAAGCGAAGACACCTGAGCGGGTCCGGTACTAGCTAATTGAAGCGAGTACATGAGAGGACACTGGCTCCACTCGGAGATTATAGAATCTGGCGAATGTGTTAGGTGTCGCCCAGCCTGCAGCTCTGCGGATGTCTGTTAGCGAGGCGCCATGCGCTAGAGCCCAAGAGGATGCCACACTCCGGGTGGAGTGGGCCGTCACACCAAGGGGGCACGGTCGACCTTGCTGCTGGTAAGCCAAGGCAATGGCGTCCACTATCCAGTGAGACAACCTTTGCTTGGAGAGAGCCTTTCCCTTCAGCTTCCCACCATAACAGACAAAGAGCTGGTCTGAGGTCCTGAAACACTGCGTCCTGTCTACATAGGCGCGAAGAGCGCGTACTGGACAGAGCAGTGCCAAGGCTGGGTCTGCCTCCTCCGGGGGCAGCGCTTGCAAGTTCACCACCTGGTCCCGAAAGGGAGTGGTAGGAACCTTGGGCACATATCCGGGCCGGGGTCTCAGGATCACGTGAGAGAAAGCCGGTCCGAATTCCAGGCACGCTTCGTCGACGGAGAATGCGTGCAGGTCCCCTACCCTCTTGATGGAGGCCAGTGCAACCAGGAGCGCTGTCTTCATTGACAGGAACTTAAGCTCAACTGATTGCAGGGGCTCAAAGGGAGCACCCTTCAGGGCAGTTAGAACCACTGAGAGGTCCCAAGAGGGAGCGAGAGGAGGACGAGGAGGATTTAGTCTCCTCGCTCCTCTCAGGAACCTGATGACCAGGTCGTGCTTCCCTACCGACTTACCTTCGACTAGGTCATGGTGTGCGGCAATGGCGGCAACATAGACCTTAAGGGTGGAGGGAGACAGCCTTCGCTCCAACCCTTGCTGAAGGAAGGAAAGCACAACGCTGATCGAGCATCTCCGGGGGTCTTCTCGGTGAGAAGAGCACCAGTCGACGAAGAGGTTCCACTTCAACGCGTAGACGTGTCTCGTGGACGACGCTCTAGCGGAAGTGATGGTAGCCGCCACCGCTGGTGGAAGGGTACTCAAACCTACCTCGAGCCGTCCAGGAGCCACACGTGGAGGCTCCAGAGATCGGGGCGAGGGTGCCACAGGGTGCCCCGTCCCTGAGAAAGAAGGTCCTTCCTCAGAGGAATGGGCCAGGGAGGTGCTGTCGCGAGGAGTGCAAGTTCGGGGAACCAGGTCCGGCCGGGCCAATACGGCGCGACCAAAATGACCTGCTCCTCGTCCTCCCTGACCTTGCGCAAGGTCTGCGCAAGAAGGCTCACTGGGGGAAACGCATATTTGCGGCCCGGCGGCCAGCTGTGCGCCAGTGCATCCGTGCCGAGCGTGCCCTCGGTCAGGGAAAAATACAGGGCGCAATGGGTCGAGTCGTGAGAGGCAAACAGATCTATCTGTGCGTCCCCGAACTGGTCCCAAATCAGCTGAACCGACTGGGGATGGAGTCGCCATTCTCCAGGGAGGGGCTGAAGCCGTGAGAGCTCGTCGGCTGCACAGTTCAGGGCTCCGGGAATGAAAATGGTTCGAAGCGACCTCAGATGCTTCTGACTCCATAGAAGGAGGTGGCGGGCGAGTTGTGACATACGGCGGGAGCGTAGACCACCTTGATGGTTGATGTACGCTACAATAGCGGTATTGTCTGAGCGGACTAGTACGTGTTGACCCCTGAGCAACGCCCGGAAGCGGTGCAGGGCAAGGCGTACTGCCAACAACTCGAGGCAATTGACATGCCATAGCCGCTGGGGTCCTGTCCAGTAGCCCGCAGCAGCATGTCCATTGCACATGGCGCCCCAGCCCGTGGTGGAGGCATCCGTGGAGACCACAACATGCCGGGAAGCTCGTTCCAGGGGGACACCCGCCCTGAGAAAACTGAGGTTCGACCACGGGGTGAGGAACTGACGGCAGGTCGGAGTAACTGGTACCCGGAGCGTGCCTTGATGCCATGCCCACCTCGGGACTCGGTCGCGAAGCCAAAGCTGAAGCGGTCTCATATGAAGCAATCCGAGCGGCGTGACCGCGGCTGCAGATGCCATATGCCCCAGGAGCCTCTGAAAATGTTTCAGTGGAACCGCATTCTTGCTCCTGAGATGTCTCAGGCAAGTCAGCAGTGACTGCGCGCGCTCGCTCGTAAGCTGCGTGGACATGGCGACCGAGTCGATGTCCATACCGAGAAAAAAGATCCTCTGCACGGGGCATAGTTTGCTCTTCTCCCAGTTGACCCGAAGGCCCAGACGAGCTAGGTGCCGGAGCACTAGGTCCCTGTGTTCGCAAACCTGATCTCGAGAGTGAGCTAGGATCAGCCAGTCGTCGATATAACTCAGGATGCGAACCCCGTGTTCCCGAAGGGGAACAAGGGCAGCCTCGACGACCTTCGTGAAGGTCCGAGGAGACAGGGCTAGCCCGAAAGGGAGAACCGCGTACTGGTATGCCTGCCCCTCGAAAGCAAACCGTAGGAACGGTCTGTGTCGAGGAAGAATGGAGACATGAAAGTAGGCGTCCTTCAGGTCGATCGCTGCAAACCAATCCTGGGGCCGCACGCATTCGAGAACGCGTTTGGCGGAGAGCATCTTGAACGGCAGCCTGTGAAGGGAGCGGTTCAGCACGCGCAAGTCCAGGATTGGCCGTAACCCACCGGTTTTCTTGGGGACAATGAAGTAGGGGCTGTAGAACCCGGACCTCATCTCGGCTGGAGGGACAGTCTCGATTGCACCCTTCGCCAGCAGGGTGGCAATCTCTGCTCTCATGATAGGGGCATTGCCACCGACCAAAGTGGAGCGGACTCCCCTGAAGCGGGGAGGAGACCGTGCGAACTGAATCGCATAGCCGAGCCTGATGGTGCGCGCGATCCAGCGGGACAGACGGGGAAGCTCTAACCAGGCTCCCAGGAACTGAATCAGCGGGATCAAGCGGACGACAGGCGTCCCCCCGGAGGGGCAGCGAAGCGGAGTAACTGGCCCAGACGTGGACGGCATAGCGGCCCGGTGTGGGGGCACAGTTAGCAACCGCGCCCTGACAGAGGGGGCCAGGGGAGGACCATGCTGGTCGTCCCGCGGGGGCCTGCTCTGGCAGCGGTCTGCCGACAGAGGGGGACAGGGGCGAAGCGGTCCGTGGACGGCACGCCGTGTCAAGCACTTCTGGGACAGAGGGGGACGAGGAGAGCACGGCTTGTGGGCGGCGCTCTGTGTCGTCCGAGAACTCTGTCTTCCCAGAGACGGGAGAGTCAGTTCTTAGGAGAATAAGGATTTTTCCCCGGCCCTCCACCGGGGAAAGGAGTGGTCCTGCTACCAACTCCTGGAAGAACTGAGTCCCATCTCTGTGGAGCCCGTCTCAGGAGCGCCGCTTAACCCGGCACGTAGCGGGGGGCGGGGCTGGAGAGGGCTGTGGTGTCCGCCCGCGGCTTCCAGAGCCGGCCCGTCTCTTTAAACGGGCGGGGTGGGGGCGTCTTCGGCAGTGGGCAGACCGAGGGATCTGAGCAGACGGCGGGCCATCGGGACAGAATCACGTCAGTCTGCACGTGGGCGGTTGAGAGCTGTTGGGCGAAGTTCTCAACTGCACCGCCGAAGAGGCCGACCTGGGATATGGGAACGTCGGACAGACGGGGCCGCGCGACATTCAGCACATCAGACAGGTTCAGCCACAGAATGGTAGGCATCACCTGACCCAGGGAGCGTACGGCCACTTTCGTCGCTCGGAGAGCAAGGTCAGTGGCGGCGCGCGACTCAGTGAAGAGCCCTGGGTCAGTCCCGCCCTCGTGCAAGTCCATGAGCATCTGGGTCGAGGACCAGCAGAATGGCCATGGCCTGCAGAGAGGCGGCTGCCAGTCCCGTGGTGCTATAGGATCTCGCCACAAATGTAGACGAAAACCATAGACCACGGGCCGGTGCTTAGGATTGCGCCGAGAAGAAGCACTCTGAGGACACATAGCATCGCAACAGAGCGTTCAGCCGGGGGAACCCCAGTGTACCCGTGACAGCGGCCCCATCGAGGGGGGAAAGGCGGATGAGATCAGCGAGCGGTCCCGAGAAAACCAGGGGGTCTTCTGGGACTTCGAGATCTCATCATGCACGTCCGGGAGGGAAGGTATTGGGGTTTGCCGTGGACGAGGGTCGGCGGCCTTACCCAAAAACCAATCGTCCCAGGAAAGCATGGCCGTCATCTCTGGATCAGACTCAGGCACAGCCGTATGCACACCAGAGGGTGGCAGCTGTGACGAGTCGTCACTTCGCAGAGAATCAAACCCACCTTGTGAAGCTGCTACAAACATAGTATCATCCTCTGTAGCTTTAAATTAAACACACGGGCCACCAGAGGGTAGACTCGTGGGAATCACCTATTCACTAGCGGGCACCGCCGTTGAGGGGAGGCTGGGGTCACGGACACGGAGTCGGCGCCTTGTTCCAAACCAACACCCTCAGGTCACCCTGGCCACCAGCCGAAGATCGGGGGGTGGATGAGGGGACTCTCACTCTTGCGAGTTCACAGAGTCTCGACCTATATGACGCGATGATCATGTTCCCACAGAGAGAACATGAGTCATCCACGAGCGCTGCTCTAGTATGATCAAGCCCAAACATACCAGACAACGCTCGTGCCCATCAGAGTCCGATACCAAGCTGCCGCAACCATTTTTTTTTTTTTTTTTTTTAAATGCACGGGCGAGCCGTCTTTAAAAAGACGTGCCGCGTGCGCTCTTTTAGAGAGAAAACTCAAGTGTTGAAGCGCCCGGGGAAGCACGCGCTCTCTGATGAACCACTGCAGAGATAACCAGGAACCACGCACTCGCCGGAGATCGCCGTCACACCAACACTCGAGGCACTCGTTCGTGAAGCTGACAATTAAGAGATGGCTTGTGGAGAGAAGAATAAACTTGGCTCCGAAGCGAAAACATAAACTGCTGTTGCGGACTTCCTCCTTTTATACCCACGAGGTGGGGTGGAGTTACGTCATGCAAATTCCGCAGACCCATGGCATTTCTTTGCCATTGGCTCGTTTTGTAATACTCGAAGTTGATAGGCTTTCTAAGCGAAACCCCATTCGTCGTCATCCGACGTAAGTCGGAGTGACAACGAAAGGGAACTGTGTTTTCCTGTGTTCGTTGTCAAACTCAAAAGATTTTTTCTTAATTATTAAAAAATGCCATTATTTTATATGAAAAAGTTAATAATTGTATTTTATTGAGAAAATATTTTAGTTTGTCTTGTATATTTGTTTGATTAGATCAGATAACATTTTAATCTGTCATATGGTCATGTTATAATATGCCCCTCACATGTTACAATGTACCCCACCTATGGGGCATGTTGTCATTTCACTTCCATTTTTTTGCGGTATATCAAGAAAAAAGTATATACTGTATTAATAAAACAAAACGACAGAATTGTACAGAATTGACATGTGGGAAATTAATTTGAGAAAAAATAAATACTCTGAACCCTAAGTAGATTTACATAAACTGAGAAAGTCAAAAAGCGTTACTTTGTGCCCCGATCTCCCCTATTCATTATTTGACTAAAAACTATTCATACTTTGAACTATTATTATTATTACTACGGTATTTAAAAAAAACGTAGAGTGCCTTAAAAATTACCAGAACACTGGTAAAGCTTATACTGATTTTCTCATTCTCCGAATTATCATTAAAAATATATATTCTTAATCTTATCCTGTTCTGAATTTAACTATATTTTAAATTTGACAAATATATTTTTTTCCTACAACAGCAACAGTAGTGTTTACAACAGGTCTCTGCGCGTTGCTGTCTTTCCGCGTGGCAAAGTAATTTGATTAAGTGAAATACATTTTCTCATATGTATTAACTCATTATTTCATCTGACTCCATAAATGAAAAATGTTTTAATGATATCTGTGTATCATTAAATGTGAGCGAATGTTTGACTATTCTTTTTAACTCTTTACTAAAAATAATGTCAGAGTCAGTTAGAATAAAATCAAATGTTTATAATTTATTATGTCAGGTAAATGTATCATGCCAATTGCATAATCAGTTCAAAGATAATAGATGCAAACATCAAATGCTCTGGAATAAAGAGAGAATAGGCAATAGCTTGACATTATAAAATACATGATGCAAAGTGTTTTGCTTAAACTTCGCATCACGGGCTAATCTGGGTTACAGAATCGCGCCGACCCTCTCGTTGCATTTCATTATATAGACAGACCTTCTTTTCACATGGAAACATTTGCTAACAATGAGAATTTGCATTCAGAGTTTACACCTTTGAGAGCAGGAGGCCATTTGCCTGGAGGATGCACCCTTCTCTGTGTGTGAATTATCTCTAAACTCTTAAATGCCTTATTACCTTTTGGGTTACTTCTTTGGGAATGAGACCTTTGACATTTTAAATGATACTAAACATGTGTAATACTGTATGATGATAATTCACATTAAACCATATAGATTCTTGGGTGAATTTCAGGTGATCTCAGCATGATAGAAAGAGGGAACTGGGAAATGAGGGTTCAAGGGAAAAAGATGTAGATTAGGATTGCTTAGGTGAGACTTATGTCTTGAATGATGGCGCCAGTTTCACAAGAGAGAGTTCAAATGTTTATTTCCAGAAAGGTCCTTTGTCTCATCAGGGAGTGGTCGTTCCCCAAGTAGACTGCCTGGCATTTATCTAATTTCTCAAGTCTTACAGTATAAATTTAACTCTTGTATTTTTGTAATTCAGTTTTTGCCATGAAAATAGCCACAGGTGCTGACATGGTATTAAATAAATCTATACTGTACTGTACGAAACATGGGCCACGTTGTTGTTGTTTTTTTTATTTTATTTATTTATTTTGTCCTACACAGAGTTTACTATAACAGCTGTTCTTAATTATTCTGTATAACAGAGAAGAAAAACCCGTCAGTTTGGGACAACTTAAGACACAATCCCAGAGTAATTAATAGGTGCACAGAAAATATGTTTTTACTTTTAAACTTAAAATTGTCTGTTCTGTTCTGTTTCTTTTTCAAAACTGCATCACAGCACTTTCTGCTGTATCAATACAGAATCATCGCTTATCAGCAAGGAATGAGTCACGATAGGCATTGCTGTTGATATTGTAGCAACTGAGAGACCAATCAGACAATTATTTGTTATAGTTAACAAATAATCGTTAAAGCTCACGCTGGGACCTGTGGCCCCATCCCCCTAGCGGATGCAAGGGGGGCTTTTGGGTTACCATGGATACGATCAGATAAGTTGCTTTTATTGCTGTCAAAGGAATGTGGCCACATGCGCAAGAGATAGACAATGGGAAGACAGAAACAATCTTTAGTACAGACTTTGCTGCATTAATCATAGACTAACTGATCTATAAATGAACATGCATCCCAGAAACTGTGTGAATGATTTACTGTCTTGTGTACTATTATGTATATACTATGGTATGTATTTTATTATACAACCAAACAACGGTCAATGTAACCTCACCTGTATCATGTCTCCTACCTAATTAATCTTCATTTAATGACTCACACTTTGATGTACATCACCTTCTCTTAGAATACAGTGTGGATTTGTTATATCTATCTGAGCATTAATAAACAGAAAAAAGTGTAAGGCAGAGGTCTAACCACACTTAGGACAAAGACTCATAAATCTTGCCCAGAGAGGAAACTCCCGCCAGAAAGTCCACCCTTCTCATTGGTAAAGCAAACTTGGGTGGGACTTTTTCTCAAGCTTTATTAGAGACAGTCCACAGTGACCTGTCTCTCTTAGTTTTTCTCATCAGGCCGCAACACTGCTTCTGCTGATACTGGGGAACCAGGGCCCAGCAGGCCGTGAGCACCGTCAGCCATGCTTTCACGCTCCCAAAGGGAGTCAGACTGCCTTTTCTTCAATACAGAAAACTGCAACCTTACCATCACTGAACGGGCAACGATCAACTCTTGTTTTGCTGGACCTCTGGGCTGCTTACTTCGGGTGGGTGTCTGAGACCCCTTCCCCCAAACGGCTTATGGCCCCTGCAGGCTATGACCACAGCCTGCCAGGCCTTGACTCAACCAGCCATGTGCTCATGGAGAGAGAGAAAACCTCCAACCAGAATAGAGTCGAACTACCCATGCAAGTTCATCATATTCTTCATCCAACGGAGAAGAAAACAATTCCAACTTCAACATTTGACACTCACGGAACCGTCAACGACTTCAGTTTCCAAAAACTTCAACAATTGTGTCCACTGCAAAGCCATGCAAGTATCAATTTAAGAAGGTGCTTTGAAAATGATAATATTGATGGTTCTTTTCCATAGTTCTCTTTCCGGTTTCCAGTTCCATGCTATCACTCACCCTTTTACCTATACATTTATTTATGTATGTATGTATGTTTGTTTAGTTTAGTTATGTTCGTGATTTAGTTAATACAACTTGTGCACAATATGTGTTTGGCTCTGATTCACTGCTTGCAGACAACGTCTCTTTTACGATTTTGATCTTGTTACATGCTCAAAGCTCTGTACATGCTAAGAAACAATTATTTTCCATAGCCATGGAAGATACCCCTTTTCTTAGAATAAATGAATAATCAAAAGAGTTCATTGGACGAACTGATTAATTGATTGTAATATTAAGTTAGCTACATCAAGTTAATACCATTAACTGACCCAGATATTAATAATTAATCATAACCAGTTATTATTGATTATTAATATTTACCCTCTGAGCTGACTCGTTACAATATTTTGAGCACAGACCTTTTTAAAGCCTTGAACCATGTGCCCCTTTTATACTTTGAGCACCTGCCCTTCCAAAGGTCTCTGCACGGCCCTGAGCGTATTCCATGATGACGAAGATGTTTGAATGTAAAATGCTTACCAAAAATGAAATCTATTTTAATATATTAGCCATGTTACCTGTGAGATAGTGACAGCATTTTTTTTTAAAGTGAGTGCTGCATTTAACATGTTAGAGACGTTTCACATTAACCACTATAAATGTGCTATTTTGTTGTTTTAAACAACCGTTGACGATTTTCCAATCTTCCAAACTAGTGATGTGGGCTAGGCCTACAACTTTTTTTATTCCAAGGCTCACCATAGTCCAAGAGAATAGTAAAAGTACATGCCAACCTACAAAACCTTTGTATAGTTGTGTAGTTATATTTATACATATAGTACCAGTCAAAAGTTTGGAAACATTCCTATTTTTAATGTTTTTGAAAGAAGTCTTTTATGCTCATCAAGCCTGAATTTATTTGATGAAAAATACAGAAAAAAACTGTAATATTGTGAAATATTGTTACAGTTTAAAATAATTGTTTTTCTATTTTAATACACTTTAAAATATTATTTATTTGTGATGCAAAGCTGAATGTTAATCAACCATTACACCAGTCTTCAGTGTTATCCTTTAGAAATCATTCTATTATGCTGATTTATTATCAATGTTGGAAACAGTTGTGCTGCTTAATATTTTAACCTGTGATACTTTTTTTCAGGATTCTTTGATGAATAAAAGATGTTCAAAAGTTTGGAGTCAGTAATTTCTTTCTTTCTTTTTTGAAAGAAATTAATACTTTTATTTGGAAATAATGTTATATTGATAAAAAGTGATAGTTAAGATTTATATTGTTAGAAAAGATTTATATTTTGAATAAATGCTGTTCTTTTAAACTTTTTTTTTTCATCATTGAATCTTGGAATCATGTTAATATATTAGAATGATTTCTGAAGGATCATGTGACACTGAAGACTGGAGTAATGGCTGATGAAAATTCAGCTTTGCATCACAGAATAAATTATTTTGTAAAGTATATTAAAATAGAAAACCATTATTTTAAATTGTAATAATATTTCACAATATTACTGTTTTTCTGTATTTTTCATCAAATAAATGCAGGCTTGATGAGCATAAGAGATTTCTTTTAAAAACGTTAAAAATAGTAATGATTCCAAACTTTTGACCGGTGCTGTATATATGTCACACGTGACAACTTTCCTCCACCTGGCATTAAGGATTTTTTTTTTTATTTGAAGAACAAAGTTTTAAACCTTTCATTCAAAATGTACCTTCATTATATAGATGACACTTGCCTTTATGTATCCTTGTGTGGTTTTATTGTGTTCACTTGTTGACATATTTAGATTTTGATATATGTGCCTGCCAATATTTACGTTCGAGATAAAAAAATAAAAAAAATAAGGAGAAAATCGTATGTGGGAGGGGGAGGGAGAGAGAGAGGCGTGACATCAGAGCGCGCAGCATCACTGAATGCAGGGCATCATCATCCCCACAGAGAAAGACAGCAGCGCCTCCACGCCCAATAAACACCACCAACGCTGCTGAACATGAGGTAAGATTTAAACAAATTAAATCGATTAGCGTATATGTTAAATCATGGATGGCAGGTGGATTATAGCACATTCGTGTTTGCGGGTATTTGTGCGTTAAATCCAACGATGAAATGTGTGTACGTGAGACGTGTGGTGAGGTCCTGATGAGAATATTTATGAGGACGCCAGCGAGGAATGCTCACCAGAAGCGTTTTCCCGCGAATCTTACGATTTAATGCCTAAATCTGATTAAATTTGACTGCCAGATAAAATGTACGTAATTAAGGGATCTAAAAACTAACAAAGATTGATAGGCTATCGTAGCTAAAATATCACGACCAAGGTCAACAATAAAACATCAAAGATATCTGCTCTACCCGAGTCATGTTTTAAAATTCACAAATCCGAGGGTCATTTTCTTGTTCAAGTTATGATATAAGCTTCTTATCAGTCATTTGAAGCCATTCAATGCCCATAGGATAAGGAAAAGATCTTGTGTAAATGTGTTTCAGCCCCCATCACCTTGAATTTTGCATGAGCACAAAGAAAATGTGACGATTTATTTTATAACATGTGTATTATTGTGAGTAGTCTTTTTCGTAAACTGGTTTTCATCCTAAACCAGACTCTGAATTAGACTTGGCTCAATGAACATCAGAGCTAAGGAAAACTATTTATAATAAAATCATTGTTTTATTAGATAGATAGATAGATAGATAGATAGATAGATAGATAGATAGATAGATAGATAGATAGATAGACAGACAGCCTAGTATAGCCCCCGTCTACATTTATTCATGGCATAGAACTATTAACTAAAATATCCACTTTACTAATAGAGAAATGTAATGGCAATAAACACATGGTGAGGTAAATCTAGATTTTATTTAAAGAATGATTGTATCTGCCAATTGACAAGTGGCCGTGTAAAACGTAATAAGTAGTACAAACAGTGTGATCAGAAAGTGCATCACCCTAAATTAGTTTATTTTTACAATGACCAACTGACTATTGCCCTGGTGTAATAAACACATGGACATGAAATATTGAATGAGGAGAATTTTATAGAGACCACTAAGAGATAGAAAATGAGCATAGCTTTTTAGCATGAATATATTGTATATTATATGGACACCATCATTATTCTAAAATATTATTATTATTAGCTGAATGCTGCCGCTGACCAAGATTTCCAGGTTGACCTGTAATAATGTGACATTGCAAGACAGACTATCTTGTCTATGAACTTGTTATGTAATGTTATGAGAGAATAATAGAAACTGGCACCCATTATGAGATGTTATTCCTGAGTAGTAAAACCTTGCTGGCTATTCAGACAAGATGGTGGTGCTTCACAAACTAACTATAGTGGTTGTTTGCTCAGGGGCGCCTTGAAAATATTTGAATGACAATGACAGTTAATCTTTAAAACAAAATATAGGCCAGTTCAGTTTTGACATTTTAATATATATATACACATATACATACACACATACTCAACACTGCATCTTGGATCGAAGGTGTCTGAAGCATGTGTGTAAATCAACCGACGACAGTCCATGACGTCATTACCAGAGCACCCGTGAGTATAATGTACGTCATCAGCTTTTTTGTCTTTTGGAGCCATTTGTTTGTAGTAGCGTTTGTAAAGACGATTTACTATGGAAAACTCAGACAAGCGTTTCAGAAAGTGTGTGCCTCTGTGTCCCAGTTTTTGGACACTTGAGGACATATGATTTGTGCATTTGGTTTTTGGGTGAGGAGTATGCGCGTTCAGTTCTCGAGAGTTCTGAATGTGACCATTGTGAGTAATTTGTGATGAGGAAGCTCCATTCACACTTGACTTCATTCTCGCGAGATGAGGGACAAGCATCTGCACAACATGGCTTGTGCCCTGATGTAGCCAAGGAGTCGCAAGGTTGGAGTCATGAGCATTGCGGATCGAGCTAGCTGAGGAATTGAAAAAAGGTATGGCTCTTTGATGTTCTTTAGTAACCAGATTAAGCAAACTGTTGGATCGGAATGTGCTGTCTCTTCAGCAGATAGCATGCTGCTGGCACCATCCAGACAAGGAAGGGAACGAAACACTGCATCTTGTTGCATGCCTCGTGCCTGCCTGCACGTCGTCTTCAGACAAAGAAGTTGATGACGTACATTGCTCTTATACTCATGGGCACTCTGGAAAGGATGTCATGGACTGTCGTTGGCCAGTAAAATTGTCGCTTCAATCATGTGCTTCAGATACCATCACGCTGATGACATTCCCCATAGCGTCAATCCAAGATTCAACTTTTCGTTCCCCTACTCAGGGAACCATGGTTACAATCGTAATCTAAGACCTTTTTTGTTGTTTTTTTTGGTGGTGTGGTCCAACAGCTGGAAATCTTATTTATTTCTGTTGTTTATAAATAGAAGGTCTGATGTTTAATATTGGTTCTTCCTCAGCATATATGTTAAGTATAATGTCGTTGCTGATTTCAAGGAAAGTTTAGTCATGTTGTGGTCACCATAGATTGATATGTCCCATGAGATATAATACAGTACATTTCTGTTGAAAGACGTGCGAGAACTTCGGCTTAGAAGATCAAGAGAAACTTGTCTGTACTTTTTTAGTTTCACTCAACCCTGATCATAATACAATATTCATCCGTACTTGCACATTTTCAGAGATTCAATGCAATTTTCTAGTCTTTAGGGATGTTTGGAATTAATGATATGGAGCTTATGATGAAGGTTGCAGCAGTGTTTTTTTGTTGTTGTTTTTTTTTTGTTAAAAAAAATTATAGTTGCATATTTCTTTTGGCACCTCTCCTGTCCTGCAAAAAAAATTGCTTACCATTAGATTATATTGTGATGAGTCATTAATATTACTAGACCCTTGGTCATCTGAATAATTCAATTACCTTATTTAATAAACACACTGTTGATTGAGGGGTCTTTGGCATGGAGACTCCAGCGCTCATGCAGAGGGATAGGATCATGCATAGGGATCAGCTTTAAAAGAAATCCCTTCATTAAAATTTTAAAGCAGTCCACACAATTCAGTTTACTGTTTGGAAAGGGGGTATTTATTTTGGAATATTCCAAAACTATACACTCAATGAAATGACTGACTATCCCCCTTATGGAAGATGGGTGAATTGCCTGAATTTTCAGCCACCATTTTATACAAACTTTCCACAGTACAGCATTACAGTCTGTATAACGTTGTCTTTTAACAAACACATGACCTGCTGGATCAGATATGGTATTCTCAGGCATGGTGCCTTCATTTGCAGGTGCTGTTTCCTTGGTAACCAGACGGTCTAGAAGTGAATGGTTGTTGTGAGATGTGGTCAGGGAGGGGGGAGGAGTGTAAGCATCCTCCATCTTCTTTGTTCTCATTCCCACTGCTTGTGCCCTACTTTTGTCCATCGTATCAGAAACCCTCTGCTCAACGCATGTCTGGTTCCAATATTACTTACTTTCTTAAATGAAATAAATAATCAGACCACTAGATTATAATGGGGTTTAATACATAATGTTAAATTGCTTTATCTAATTAGTTTATCTCTGGTCTGTCTTTACAATATATATAATATAATATAATATAATATAATATAATATAATATAGATTCCTTGAGTTGGCTAGTCATTTGTTAGGTGCACATAAATGCATTTGACATGTCTTTTGGTATAGTAATATTCAGTGAGAAAAAAAAAAACATCTTTCATCCATCACTTGAATAGCAAATGCAAAGAATCTAAGAGACTAACACCATCTTGATACTGAAAGAATTAACAGTCTTATATTATATTATAGTTTAGTATAGTATTATAGTAGATTAATAAATTACTTTGTTTCAGTGAGGCTGTTTGTTGGCCTTCCTGTCATTTGTGCTGTTAATGTGTTTGCCTGCTTTTGTGTGTTCATGACTGAAGAGCCTCAGGTTCTTGTTATATCACATTAGGGAGAACTTTAGGACACAGTCATAGCCGCATGTGTGAGCCACTCACACTTTTTTTTTTTTTTTTTTGCAAAATTCTCTAATTCTTTAAAAGATAATTTCCTATGGCCTTGTGTCATTAAATACATACTGTTTAAAAAGTATAACAGCTCCCGTATTGCTGTCTAATGTCTTCTGTTTGTTCTGGTTCTTCTAAACAAAAGCTGCACCATTAGACTATTTCAGGCCTTCAAAAACAAAAATAAAAATAAAAAAACAGCCTGTGTATTTTTCCTCTATGCCTTTCCCATGTAGCCCAGGGGAGGTGTACTCTTCAGATGTATATCTGAGGATACAGCATACAGTGAGACAAACTGTATGTTTGGGTATCGCTTTATGTCTAGTCACAATGCAGAATCAGATGCTGTGATTTTTAGAGCATTCCCTTCTAAAAAGATCAGGGATAGGGTGTTACCATAGCAACTGTCGAGAACTGCTGCCCCGCATTGGCAGCTCACTAACACTCTTTCAGTTATTTTCCTCAAGGGATAGATCTTTGAGCAGATTACCCAGCATCCACTGCAGCATATACAGCAGAGCACAGAAAGCATAAAAGATTTATTTATTTTTTTTAAACGAGGAATCGCCATTTCCTCTCCTGGCATTAATAATTTAACAGTTATTGAAACACCTCCAGGAGCCAATTAAAATACAGAAACATCTAATGTCTCTGCATGGTTCCCAATTGGTCGTGCATTCAGCCTATTTGATCTGGAACAAGACTAGCCAAATGAAAAAGATGAACCAGCTGTGCATAAATCCCTGTGGACGATCACACATGCTTCATCATAAAACATCTCTCCATTCTTCGGTTCTCTCCCCCCTCTCTTTTTATACCTTACCAATCACACGCTTTTAATTTAGGCTCTCCTGTGCTGTCCAGAATAATGCTGAAATTAAAGACAGATACTGTGTTCACTGTGTCCTCATAATCTAAAAGCAATTGTGTTGAATTCAATCACTGCTCTGGCCATCGTGTTCCCGTTAAAGTGTTTTTTTTTCCATTGATCTGTAAGTCTAAATTTTAATTGATTGATTTTGGGGCTGTGCATGATCTTTACATAATCCAACCTGTCCTTAGATGGACCTCACCCAAGCGTGCAAAGGCATGTGGTTCTCCAGAGAGGTCTGGTTGAGTGTCCTGGGGTCTGGCCAGCTCTGTTAATGTAGTTTAACACTGTCTGGAACTGGGATCTGTTCGGTCTGGAGAACGCAGCATTTTGTTTGTGAGTAAATCTTTATTTGACTAATGGAGGGCTATTAGAGCAAAATTACAGAGACTTAATTTAGACAATTAGAGGATAGTCATGATTGAAGTGAATGCCCTGGTATTTCATATCAGTGCTGCTAAACTATTTGTGCTACAAACCAGTATGTTTATGATTATGATAATAAATAAAAATAACAAGTTAATACATACCAGTTTGCAATTTGCAGTGTCTCGTTCCCTGTTGTCAGGGAACATAGGTTACAGTCGTACCCTGAGACGTTCCCTTTCGAAAGGGAACTCGCACTGCGTCAAGCACTATGGGGAACGAACTGCCCACGCTGCCATGCTGAGGGGATGCTTCGCCAATTATAGCTGTTACAAGCACAACACATTTAACTCATAGTTAAAACCCCTTACTGCTTACACGTCAGGCTGTCGGTAGCACTACTCCCTATGGCCACTGCCCGAGCTTTATGCTAAGCGAGAAAGTAACACCAAGGACTTGACCCAGAGCCAGCTCAAGGGCATGGACACCACAACCCGACTTTAGAGGGGGGTTCCTTTAATGGAGTACGGCCCTGAGCTTATGGGCCCTAGCCTGCCACTTCCGGGGGGACCAGTGTCAACCCCCATACCAGGGAGGCTATCATGCTTAACGCTGAAGCCAACAATCTGTTTGGGTTTACATTACTCAACCACAGTCTCTATCCAGAGACGATAGCTCCTTAGCAGTGCTATGGGAAGCGGAGGCCTCAGCAGGATGACTCTGAGAGCAGAGTGGGCCTGCCACACTTATACCAATGTGGTCTAGAGCTTTTTCTCATAGTGTGAATATAGTTTCATAGTGCAGAACTCAGGCAGTGAAGGGCCTAAGAACAATCTTCGTTAGTGAGAGAGCCCTTTTTACTACTACCTGCAAAGCTGTTTGCATGGAGGCCTCAGCAGGATTACTCTCAAAAGAGAGGAGGCCTAACACATGCTAGAGGACAGCTAGCTCATCTATCTCAGTCATGGCTCATCACTTTGTGCTAAATATCATGAGAGAATTGTCAAACAATTAAGAGAGTGACCCCTTATCTACCTCTACCTGCAGCAGGACCGGCTGCCTGCATGGGGGCTCTTAAGGCCGGAGGCCGCAGTATGATGACTCTTGCATGAAAGGAGACCTGAAAATATTCTCTGTCAAGCTCTAGAGAGCGGAGGCCTCAACAGATAACTCTCTGGAGTGAGAGGAAGCCTAACCACGCCTCTAACCCCACAGGGAGGCTTACATGCTACCTGTGTTTATCACTACTCCAATATTAGCCAATTTCAGATCTGGGCTACCAGAGACTCAGTGAACAAAGCAACAACAGAGTCCCTATAGCAATTTCACTACACCGTAAGGGAACCCATCCTTGCAGGAGGGGAACGGAGGCTGAATAACCCTGTATATAAAACATATTATTTATATTCATATGTACAACCCCAAATCAGAAAAAGTTGGGACATTTTGTAAAATGCAATAAAATCAAGAATCTGTGATTTGTTAATTCTATTTAACCTTTTATTAACTGACAAAAGTACAAAGAAACGTTTTCCAATGTTTTCACTGACCAACATAATTGTATTTTGTAAATATGAACAAATTTTTATTTTGATGGCTACAACACACCCCAAAAAAGTTGGGACAGAGACCAAATAAAAGTGAAAAGTTTATCCAAATTAGATTATCCAACTATTTTGAAACAGTCCACAATGAGCAGGTGAATTGGTAATAGTTGAGGGTATCGTGTTTGGGTGTAAAAGTGCTTCTCAGTCTTTTTAAGCAAAGATGGGTCATGACTCATCACTTTGTGCCAAATATCATGAGAGAATTGTCAAACAATTAAAAAATCCCATTTCTCAATGCAAGATTGCAAAGAATTTATGCCTTTTATCATCTTCCATACAAAATATTGTCACAAGATTCAGGGAATCCAGAGAAATCTCAGTCTGTGTACGGCAAGGCAGTAGACCTCTGTTGAATGTGCGTAACCTTTGAGCCCTCGGATGGCATTGCACAAGATGCCATCATGCTAATCCGTTAAATAAAGACACATGTGCTCAGGAGTAATTTGGAAATCCGTTTTCACTGAACACAGTCTGACTCTGCATTAAGAAATGGCACTTGAATCTCTGTTACGCAAGGAGAAAGCTTTACATCAGTTCTATGTGGAGATGCCGGCGAGTTCTCTGGGCCTGAGCTCATCTCAGATGGTCTAGAAGAAAGTGGAAATGTGTGCTGTGGTCAGATGAGTCCATGTTTCAGCTTGTTTTTCAGAGAAAATGGACATTGAGTTCTCAGTCCCAAAGACGAAAGGGACCAACCAGACTTTCACCAGCGACAGGTGCAAAATTAAACATCTGTCCTGGTATTGAGGTGCATCATTGCAAACGGTATGGGTAACTTGCATTATTGTGAAGGTACCATTGACATGGAGGCATATATTTGGATTGTACAGAGACATAAACTGCCATCAAGATGACATCTTTCCTGGGAAGCAAGACAATGCCAGGCCTCATTCTGCATGTGCTACAACTGAGTGGTTTCTAGACACTCTGCACCATAGAAGGGATGTGCCTGCCTGCCTTACTGCAGTCCAGATATGTCTCTTATGGAAAATGTATGACCCATCATGAAAAGGAGAATCAGGCAACGATGACCACAGACTGTTGAGCAGCTGTCTTGTATCAGACAAGATTGGGCAAATATTCCACTAGCAAAACTCCAACAATTAGTATCCTCAACTCCCAAATGATTAAAAAGTGTAATTAAAAGGAAAGGTGAAGTGACACAGTGGTAAACATGTCTCTGTCCCAACTTTTTTGGGGTGTGTTGCAGCCATCAAAATCAAAATTTGTTCATATTTACAAAATACAATTATGTTGGTCAGTGAAAACCTTGGAAAACGTTTCTTTGTACTTTTGTCAGTAAATAAAAGGTTACATAGAATTAACAAATGACAGATTCTTGATTTTATTGCATTTTACAAAATGTCCCAACTTTTTCTGATTTGGGGTTGTATTAAAAAGAAAACTTTTTTTTTGGGGGGGGGGGGGGGAGAATGGCTACGTTTGTTTTAACTGGAGGAGGCACCTAATGCCAACTACTCTGTCAACGGTGCTGTGAGGGAAGGAAGTGATTATCTGCCTCTGCTTGTGACATGTTCTCTAGGCGCCCCTTTTATACTTCCGGATAGCGCTAGAGAATGACGTCATGGCTGACGCCGGCCAATGCGATTGTCGTGATTAGTCACCTTTATTTATATAGCACTTTTTACAATACAGATTGTTTCAAAGCAGCTTTACAGAGATAACAGGAAAATAATGTTGTAATAATATTGTTGAATATAAAATTAAATGTCCCCAACTAAGCAAGCCAAAAGCCAATGGCGACAAAGACGAAGAAAGGCGAAAATGGCGACAGTGGCAAGGAACCAAAACGTCTCAGGTTACGTATGTAACCCTGGTTCCCTGAGAGGGAACGAGACGCTGCGTTGAGACGCGGTGGGAACGCTCTGCGTGATTGCGTCGTGAAGCACGTGTATAATCAGTCCAATGGAAGAGCGAGACGTCATAGGCGGGTGACGTCATAGACCAGGAAGCTATAAAGCACACCAGAAAATAGACCGCGACAGCTTCTGAAAAGGCCTGAAGCAAGTCGATTCAGGGCATGCAGGAAGTATGGCAGGAGAACGCAGCGTCTCGTTCCCTCTCAGGGAACCAGGGTTACATACGTAACCTGAGACGTTCCCTTTCAAGGGAACTCGAGCTGCGTTGAGACGCGGTGGGAACCCCATATCCACTACGCCATAATGAGAAATGGCCGTTCTGTGTGGAGTCCTTGCGCACACTAAGAAACAAGCAGCCTAGCCCCGGGAGTGGAGAGGTCTAGGTCGTAAAATCTGACAAATGTATGCGGTGAGGACCAGCCTGCCGCATTACAAACGTCCTGAAGGGAAACCCCCGAAATTAAAGCCTTAGAGGCAGCCATACTCCTAGTAGAATGGGCGCGGACAGCCATAGGTGAAGGCTGTCCGGCCGCTTCATAAGCAAGTGAGATAGCCTCAACTACCCACTTGCTCATTACCTGTCTCGATGCCGGGCAACCTTTCTTGGTTGAACCGAAGCAGACAAATAACTGCTCTGATCTACGCCACAGGGCAGCTCTGTGAACGTAGGCATCCAAAGCCCTAACGGGACATAACAGATTGAGACTTTCCTGATCTGGGGTAATGAAAGGTGGAGGGAAAAAAGCCTGCAGCACAATAGGGCCCCCCACATTAGCGGGGACCTTAGGAATGTAACCCGGCCTAGGGTGTAAAAATGCTAAAAATGTTAAGTACTCACGGAAGAGATGAGTTTTCAGTTGTCTTTTGAATGCTGTCAGGGATTCTGCATTACGGACGAGGGTGGGGAGATCATTCCACCAGCATGGAACCGTGAATGAGAATGTTCTGGAGAGAGATTTAGTGCCTCGCTGTGATGGCACCACGAGCCGTCGCTCCTTGGCCGATCGTAGGCTTCTGGTAGGGACATAGACTTGTAGTAGGGAGTGAAAGTAGGACGGAGCTGAGTCTGTGGTAGATCTGTAAGCAAGCGTCAAAGCTTTGAATTTGATGCGAGCAGCGAGTGGTAGCCAATGCAGGGAGGTGAACAGCGGAGTGACGTGGGCCCTTTTGGGCTCGTTGAAGACAAGGCGGGCTGCAGCATTCTGGATCATTTGTAGAGGTTTAGTAACACATGACGGAAGTCCAGCCAGAAGAGCATTGCAGTAGTCAAGCCTAGAGATAACCAGGGCCTGGACGAGAAGTTGTGTTGCATGCTCAGTTAGGAAAGGCCTGATCTTCCTGATGTTATACATTGCAAACCTGCATGATCGAGCTGTCTTTGTAATGTGGTCTGTGAAGGTCAGCTGGTCATCAAATATTACTCCAAGGTTTCTGACCGACCTTGATGGGGTGATTGGGGATGACACTAGCTGGATAGTGAAGTCGTGCTGTAGAGACGGATTGGCAGGGAGAACGAGAAGCTCAGTCTTTGCCAGGTTGAGCTGCAGGTGATGTTCCTTCATCCAAGCCGAGATGTCAGCCAGACAGTTTGAGATTCGTGCAGCTATTGTGGGATCATCTGGTTGAAATGAGAGGTGGAGCTGTGTGTCGTCAGCATAGCAATGATAAGAGAAACCATGTGCCTGTATGATGGGTCCCAATGATGTGGTGTAGATGGAGAAGAGGAGCGGTCCAAGCACTGAACCCTGGGGAACCCCTGTGTTCAGTTGATGTGCTTTGGATACCTCGCCTCTCCATGCAACCCTGAAGGACCTACCTGTGAGATAGGACTCAAACCAGTGGAGGGAAGTTCCTTTGATGCCCAGTGATGAGAGGGTGGACAGAAGGATCTGATGATTCACAGTGTCAAAGGCAGCAGAAAGATCCAGCAGAATGAGAACTGAAGATTTGGAAGCAGCTTTTGCGATACGCAGGGCTTCTGTGACCGACAGTAGATCAGTCTCAGTTGAATGGCCTCTCTTGAAGCCAGATTGGTTGACATCTAGCTGGTTGGTCAGAGACAGGAAAGATGACATTTGGTTGAAAGCAACTCGTTCAAGTGATTTCGCAATGAATGGTAGGAGAGAGACAGGTCTGTAATTCTCTAATAGTGATGTGTCTAATGTTGTTTTTTTAAGCAGTGGAGTTACCCGAGCCTGCTTGAATGCTGAAGGGAAAATGCCAGTGTGGAGGGATGAGTTGATGATGTGTGTGAGTGCTGGTAGAAGTGTGGGAGAGATGGCTTGTAGAAGGTGTGAGGGGATGGGATCTAGAGGGCAGGTGGTAGGATGACTGGAGAGGAGAAGTTTAGATACTTCTTCCTCGGTTAGCGAAGAGAAGGTAAAGAGAAGGTTTCCGGTAGTGGGAGAGGATGGTTTGGGTTCCTGTGTGTGTGGAGTTGAGAACTGACTGCTGATAGTAGTTGTTTTGTTGGTGAAGAAGTTAGCAAAGTCATCAGCAGTTAAAGAGGAGGTGGGTGATGGTGGAGGTGGACAGAGGAGAGAGTTGAATGTCTTGAAAAGTGTTCGTGTGTTAGAGGCGCTGTTGATCTTGCTGTGGAAATATGAAGATTTTGCAGCATGAACATCAGCAGAAAAGGAAGAGAGCAGAGATTGATACATACTTAGGTCAGACGTGTCTTTTGATTTGCGCCATTTTCTCTCTATTGCCCTGAGTTTGGTCCGGTGTTCACGAAGAACCTCAGATAACCAGGGGTTAGAGGGAATAGCGCGTGCTGGCCTGGAGGAGAGAGGGCAGATATTGTCTAAAGAAGAAGTTAAAGTGTAGCATAAAGTATCTGTTGCGGTATTCACATCTAGAGATGAGAATTGTGAGGGTGAGGGAAGAGAAGATGACACAGCAGAGGAAAGATGGGAAGGAGAAAGTGAGCGCAGGTTACATCTGAAAGTAACTGGTAGGGGGGTTGGTGGAGCATGGGTAGTGAGCAAGGCTTGCAGATCTCCAATTCTCTTGATAGAAGAAATAGCGAGAAGAAATAGAGTTTTTAGTGTAAGGAATTTCTCTGAAACCTCTTCAATAGGCTCGAAGGGAGCCAGGGCCAGACCCTCAAGTACAATGGCCAAATCCCAAGCCGGTGCTCTAGAGTGTAGTGCAGGCCTCAGCCTCAATGTACCACGAAGAAAACGAATAATAAGAGGATCTCTCCCAAGAGAAGAAGCCCCCAGAGGGGAGCGATAAGCAGATATAGCCACTACGTACACCTTTAAGGTGGAGGGAGATAATCCAGCAGAGAAACGGTCTTGAAGGAAATCGAGAACTGTACCAACCGGGCAGTTAACAGGATTTAAAAAGCGTTCTCCACACCATGTAGAGAACAGTTTCCATTTCAATGAATATAGTTTCCTTGTGGAAGGAGCTCTGGATTGAAGGATGGTCTCAACGACCTCAGTCGAGAGACCAGATTCTAAGAGCTGGGCCCCCTCAGAGGCCAAGCCCATAGTTTCCACAACTCCGGGCGAGGGTGAAATATCGTGCCCCCTGCTTGAGATAACAAGTCCCTTCTGACAGGAATCTCCATGGGAGAGCCGTGAAGGAGGGACACTAGGTCCGAGAACCACACTCGGGTCGGCCAGTGCGGGGCTACTAATAGTAGATGAGCCCCTTCTTGGCGAACCCTCTCCAGAACTCCCGGAAGCAATGATATCGGGGGGAATGCGTACAGGTGCAGCATCGGCCACACCTGTACCATAGCGTCCAGTCCGAGAGGAGCTGGATATGTGAGGGAGAACCAAAGCTGACAATGGGTTGTATCGTAAGATGCGAAAAGATCTACCTGAGCTTGACCATAGTTCTCCCATAGGAGCTCCACCACCTCGGGGTGAAGTCTCCACTCCCCGGGCCTCAGCCCCTGCCTTGACAGGATATCTGCTCCCACATTCAAACACCCTGGAATATAAACTGCCCTGAGTGACAGTAATTTCCCCTGGGCCCATAGGAGGATCTGATGAGCCAGTTTGCATAATAATCGGGACCTCAGACCCCCTTGGTGGTTGATGTAAGAGACCACCGATGTGTTGTCTGTGCGGACAAGCACATGATGGCCTCTCAGGTCTGGGAGGAGAACACTCTTCTTGGTGTTTAGCCGCAACCCCAACCTCTTTATGTGAGACAGAACGACATCTCGATGCCGAACTGCCAACTGCTCGGAACGAGCCAGGATCAACCAGTCGTCGATATAGTTTAATACGCGAATGCCCTGGAGTCTCAGAGGAGCCAGCGCTGCATCCACGCATTTCGTAAAGGTGCGGGGTGATAAACCTAGGCCGAATGGAAGGACCCGATATTGGTATGCTTCGCCCCCGAAAGCAAACCTCAGGAACTTCCTGTGATGAGGATGAATGGATACATGAAAGTAAGCGTCCTTCAAGTCTATTGTGACAAACCAGTCCTCGGACTGAATCTGTGATACAATCTGTTTGAGTGTAAGCATCTTGAACTTGAGTTTCTGAACTCTGCTGTTTAACTGACGCAGATCTAGAATAGGACGCAACCCCCCATCCTTCTTGGGAACGATGAAGTAACGGCTGTAAAACCCTGACAATCTGCTGGGAGGAGAAACCCTTTCTATAGCCCCTTTTCGCAGAAGCGTCAGTACTTCTAGCTCCATGACCCGAGCCTGCCTCGGGTCCACCACTGTGGGAAGGACCCCTTGAAATCTGGGCGGACGAGAACCGAACTGAATTCTGTAACCGTTTTCTATTATATGCAGGACCCACTGAGAAATATTTGGCAGTAGTTTCCACGCTGCCAGAAATTCTACTAAGGGGACCAGTCTCTCGAGACTGGCCTCGGGATTCGGTTGTACGGATATTTCGGTGCCCTGAAGCGGCGAACCGGCAGGGAACAACCGAACTGACGGTTCTACGATCCTCCTCGGAGAATCGTATGGGGACGCTGACACCTCGGTGCCCTGAAGCGGCGAACCGGCAGGGAACAACCGATGTGGCAGCGCTGCGACTCTCCTCAGAGAATCGCCCCCCAGAGGGTGCCGAGGATGAACGATTTCTCGAAAACGTCCCTCCTCGGAGGGGACCACCCTCAGAAGCCTGATGCCTTGGGCGTCAGGACTTCTTCTTAGCCCAAGCCTTCTTAGAGATGACAGTCCTCAGATCTTGCCTACCCCTAGCTGGCCTGGACTGCGACCGCCACCCAGGTTCCCCAGATTGTGGAGGAGCCCGAGTGGCGACGCTCTGTTTTTGATGCACTCTGTGCTGTGAGGAGCTTGTACTCGGACGAGACTGCTCGGATTTAATAATCATTTTCCGCCCAGCAGTCTCGGGGACATCGAAACGTCGAGGAAGAAACCTCTGGAACGCAGCCGATTGTTTTTTCGTTTCTTGAAACCTATCGACGACACAATTGATAGCGTCGCCGAACAAACTTGAAGGTGACAGTGGCGCGTCCAGAAGAACAGACCTATCTTTATCTTTTATATCAGACAGATTTAACCAAAGATGCCTCTCCGTGGCCACCAGGGCTGCCATAGAACGGCCCACTGATTTGGCCGTCTCCTTAGTGGCCCGGAGAGACAGGTCTGTTGCGCGACGCAATTCTCGAATTGCGTCAGCGCTGACTTCCTCACGTTCATCGATATCCTTCAGCAGATCAGCCTGGTATGCCTGCAGTATAGACATAGTATGCAGACATGACGCAGCCTGACCTGCTGCCGAATAAGCTTTACCCACCAGCGAAGATGTAGATTTTAATGGCTTGGTGGGTAACGTCGGGGCTTTTAATGATGACGATGACTCGGGAGAGAGATAGCTCGCAAGCGTCTCTTCAGCCCGAGGCACCGTCAAATAACCATAGTCAGATGCACCCAAAACATTACTGTAGTTGGAAGTTTGTGGGTTAAATACTCTGAATGACGCCGGTTTATTCCACGATCTCGAAACCTCATTGTGGAGATCGGGAAAAAACGGGAGTCCCCGACGTGGAGGCTGTGTTATAGATGGTAGAAATCTTTCATCTAATAAACTTTTCTTAGAAACACTCTGAGAATCATCGGCTGGCCATTCAATATTTAATCTAGCTACAGCACGAGATAAAACCTCCATAAGCTCCTCATCATTACTGGACGCATGAGCTGGCGAAGACTCAAAATCCGCCATATCAACACTGACGACATCCAGATCCTCAGAACTGGATAGCCTCAGCAATGGTGCCCCAACCTGGGAAGGAGAAGCCGCAGCGCGGGCTCCTTCCTGGGCAGAGGCACCGGATCCAGCAGGTAAGGGTTGAGAAAGGGCTGGGCCCGTCTCAAGCCCCGCTACTAGATCCATATGCGAACCCCAAGATGAAAGCCTTCGCTGTGCCTCGGCAGCAGCGGGACCCGCACCTCGGGGAGCGCGAACCGAACCGTCCTCCTCAAAGAACGCCCGGCGAGAGCGTAGCGTCCTCACGGACAGCTTCTCGCAATGCTCACAGTCAGCTCCCTCGAGAACTGACTGGGCATGCTCCACTCCCAAACAAGCAACACAAAGCTGATGTGTGTCCCCACCCGTGATAAAACGAGGGCAAGGGACAACACAACGCTTGAATTCTTGTTTCGCCATAATATATATATATATATAGATAGATAATGTGCTTGTGACAGACAACAGTAAATAGACAAGGACAGTATACAGAGAGCGTTTGCTGAAGGCAACAGAAGCTGTCGCGGTCTGTTTTCTGGTGTGCTTTATAGCTTCCTGGTCTATGACGTCACCCGCCTATGACGTCTCGCTCTTCCATTGGACTGATTATACACGTGCTTCACGACGCAATCACGCAGAGCGTTCCCACCGCGTCTCAACGCAGCTCGAGTTCCCTTGAAAGGGAACTCCATCAAGTGACAGAATGGAGAAAAAAAACCTTAAGAGAACCCAGGCTCAGTCAGGGGGCCAGTCCTCCTTTGGCCAACGAACGAACAGTGTATGATTATGATTTAGGCAGCATTATAGGTCAGAAGACAGATTGGATCAGAACTTTCACAATATTTATCCAGTTCCATCTGGTTGGGGGTTGGAGTCATCACGCCGGTATGGAGACGAGTTTGTTGAGGTGTCCATGAGGCCTTCACAGTGTTGATGAGGCTGGCACTTCAGGGATGCGTTGTCGTCGTGTCCATGCGATGGATGTTTGTGGTAGACTTCAGGATAAACAGAGAGACTAATATTAGTGTAGACACCATCCTTCTTATGATGTACCAAGTACATCAGGATTGATGGGAAGTGTTCCCGGTTCCGGCTGATCTAAACCATGCAGCCTAACATTGAATAATAGAAGTCTTTTGGGCCGATAGTGGAAATGTGGCTATTGAAAAATTTGGTGATGTGCAATGTATATTATGAGAAAATGAAACTGTTTTTTGACCTATGATGCATGTAAACCTGTTGTAGGAGACCTCCAAAACAAAATTAGGAGCCTTTAAAATAGCATAAGGGGGCACTGTAAGATGTGTTTGGCTGTGTTAAGCTGTGTCAGGCCATTTTATAGTGGTATTATCTGTATCCGGTTGAGGTTTATATTATCACATTAGTGTAGACCCCACTTTAATGTGTATATAGATTCAGATGTTTGAGGTTGAAGCCTCCCCTTCCCCCAGCATTTGTTTTCTTCCTCCATACTGTAAACTTGAACTAAGCTACAAACATGAGCACACACCATGAAGTAAAACATAAAATCTGGAAGTGCTTAGGGTAGGTGCATGTATATTATCACTGGAGGGACAGGAGCATAGAAAAAGAGACCGAAAGCAAGGGACGGAGAGAGAGTGGGAGAAACAAGAATGTTTAATGTGTTCCTGATCTGGTCTATAGTGGGGGATGGTCAAAAAGGGTTGGAGGAGCTGCTGGCATCAGTCACAGAGAGAATTAACACAGAAAACCTGTCATATCAACCGCAAGGAAGCTCTCCTCATACAGACAGATGGCTTGGTGATGATTTTTTGGAACCTGGTCATCCACAAGCTTAAAGGCAGACTTTGCTTTCATTGTATATTCCAGACATGGGTTTGCAATTTTCAAATCTAATATGTTATACAAAATTCAGTATTTGTTTTTTGAGGTTGAATGTAAATGAATGTCAAGTCAAATGTATATGAATAGTGCTTTTCACAATACACAGTTTCAGCTTTACAGAAAATCATGATGTTAATGTTTCTCAATATCTCAATATCTTCATGTTGAATTAAGCAGGTTAGAGCTGGGTGATATAGTTTATATTTTGAGACTATACAAGCAATCAAGCAGCTGAGATTTGCTCTATACATTTGCTATGTGAATATACAGTATGTAAGCGGATAAAGTTGGACATACTACAGTATATATTCAACTTTATATTTAGATTTGTGGAACAATTCATGTTCCATTTGATGTTAACACAGCTTCCTGGTTAAAAGCATATGGCACACCATTTATCGTACACTTACACTATACACTGTGACTTATCACTGTTTGAATCACTGTTGGACAGTGTTGCTTCAGAAAAAATAGCCATTTGTAAAAATTTTGTATGTGTATTTCTAGATACATCCAATGTTATAAATGTAATTTGTTCTATTAAGCTTTATCTTAGTTTTCTCTTTAATAGTAGACAATCTGTCTGAAAGCCCCACATGAAATACATTCAGGCCCGGCCAGGCCTCCCTCAAGTGATCACTTATTAAATATGAAATGGGTCTAAAGTAAATTTGACAGATAATTACTTAACCTTTGGGGCATTAGCTGCCAGCAGTATGAAATGTTTCAGAGGTCATGACCCCTGACTACACCTCAGCAATCAGAGAGGGTTTTTGGCTTGTGGGTAATTTATTTACATTCATGCAAGTGGTTCTGTGGAGGAAAATAAGGCAAACATTTGTATTTCCTTCCTGTCTGATTTTAATTTGTATAAGGGGCAAATCAAAAAAATGTTTTCTAGCTGCTTCAAAGTGCTCTGTTTTTGGATTGTTATCTGGTCCTAGCTGGTCCAAATTGGCTGACAAAGTTGATTAGCTGACAGATGATGGACCTACATTAAACCTGGTAGACCATCTTGATCAAGGTGATTAGAACTGATAGGCTGGTCATGGGTAGGTGTGTACACTGAAAAAGAAAATCTCACATTTTGATTTAAAATTAATTTGAAATATTTATTTTCCAAAAAACAAAAACATTCATTGAAAAAAATATGTATTATAAAAGTGTCAGTAAGATATATTAATTAATGTACTATCTTTAGACTTTTTTTTTTTTTGTTGCTTTTTTACAAATAATTTCGTCATAAACAAAAGCTAAATTAGCTATAAAATGAGAAAGCAGAAAGTAGAATTTTCAGGATAAAACTAAAAACATTATATAGACAGCGTTTAATTTAATGTACTTACTATAAATAATAATTTAAAAAGTTTAATGTTTATTCTGATGTCTTAAAATGTGCACTGTATTTTCAGTTCCCTTTCGTAGTCACTCTGAGTTACGTCGGATGACGGAGAATGGGGGTTTCGCCTAGAAAGCCTATCGACTTCGAGTATTACAAAAACGAGCCTATGGCAATGAAATGCCATGGGTCTGCGGAATTTGCATAGCGTATCTCCGCCCCACCGCGTGGGTATAAAAGGAGAGACGCCGGCAAAGGCAGATCATGTTTTCGCTTCGGAGCCAAGAGTATCTCTTCACTCCACAGCTATTTCTGACTTCGCTCTACGAGACGAGCCACTCTCCGGTGTTGGTGTGACGGCGATCTGCAGCGAATTCACATTGCCTGCTGGTCTGTGCAGTGATCTGCCAGTGAGTGTGTTTCTCCCTGCTCGCTTCAACATCATGGAGTTTTCTCTCCTCTCACAAAAAGAGCTCGCAAGCTCTGCTTTTAAAGCACGTCTTTTTAAAGACGGCTCGCCCGTGCATTTAAAAAAAAAAAAAAAAAAAAGAATGGTTGCGGCAGCTTGGTATCGGACTCTGATGGGCACGAGCGTTGTCTAGTATGTTTGGGCTTGATCATACTAGAGCAGCGCTCGTGGATGACTCATGTTCTCTCTGTGGGAACATGACCATCGCGTCATTAAGGTTGAGACTCGGTGAACTCGCAAGAGTGAGAGTCCCCTCATCCACCCCCCGATCTTCGGCTGGTGGCCAGGGTGACCTGAGGGTGTTGGTCTGGAACAAGGCGCCGACTCCGTGTCCACGCCCCAGCCCCCCCTCCTCAATGACGGTGCCCGCTAGTGAACAGGTGATTCCCACGGGTCTACCTTCTGGTGGCCCGTGTGTTTCATTTGAAGCTACAGAGGATGATACTATGTTTGTAGCAGCTTCACTAGGTAGGTTTGATTCTCTGGAAATGACCACTCGTCACAGCTGCCACCTTCTGGTGTGCATACGGCTGTGCCTGAGTCCGATCCAGAGATGACGGCCATGCTTTCCTGGGACGATTGGTTTTGGGTAAGGCCGCCGACCCTCGTCCACGGCAAACCCCAATACCTTCCCTCCCGGACGTGCATGATGAGATCTCGAAGTCCTAGAAGACCCCCTGGTCTTCTCGGGACCGCTCGCTGATCTCTTCCGCCTTTCCTCCCCTCGATGGGGCCGCTGCCATGGGTACACTGGGGTACCCCCGGCTGAACGCTCGGTTGCGATGCTGTGTCCTCAGAGTGCTTCTTCTCAGCGCAATCCTAAGCACCCGTCCGTGGCCTGTAGTTTTTCGTCTACACTTGTGGCGAGATCCTATAGCGCCACTGGCAGCCGCCTCCCTGCTGCCATGGTCATTCTGCTGGTCTACCGGACCCAGATGCTCATGGTCCTGCACGAGGGCAGGACTGACCCAGGGCTCTTCACTGAGCTGCGTGCCGCCACTGACCTCGCTCTCCGAGCGACGAAAGTGGCCGTACGCTCCCTGGGTCAGGTGATGCTCACCATTCTGTGGCTGAACCTGTCTGATGTGCTGGAGGTCGCGCGGCCCCGTCTGTCCGACATTCCCATATCTCAAGTCGGCCTCTTCGGCGGTGCGGTTGAGGACTTTGCCCAACAGCTCTCAACCGCCCATGTGCAGACTGACGTTGATTCTGTCCCGACGGCCCCGCCGTCCGCTCAGATCCCTCGGTCTGCCCACCGTCGAAGGCGCCCTCCCGCGGCTCCCTCCCCGCCCGTTAATGGGCCGGCTCTGGAAGCCGCGGGCAGACGCCACAGCCCTCTCCAGCCCCGCCCCCCACTACATGCCAGGTTTAGCGGCGCTCTTGAGACGGGCTCCTCAGAGATGGGACTCAGTTCTTTCCAGGAGTGGGTAGCAGGACCACTCCTTTCCCCGGTGGAGGGCCGGGGGAGAATATTTTGTTCTCCCTAGAAAGAACCGATACTCCCATCACTGAGCACACAGAGCCGGATGACAGTGCGCGACGCCCCAGGGCCTCGCCGCTCTCATCCCTCTCTGTCACAGAGTTCTCGGACCGCAGTGTGCGCCGCCCCTGGGCCTCGCCACTCCCGTCCCCCTCTGTCCCAGAGGGCGCGGATGACAGTGTGTGCCGTCTCCCGACCTCACCACTCTCGTCCCCCTCTGTTGCCAGACCCCTGGCAGAGCAGACCCCCGTGGAACGCTGGTCCTTCCCTGGTCTCCTCTGTCAGGGCGCGGAGCTTGGCCACGCCCCCGCACCGGACCGCTATGCCACCCTCGCCTGGGCTGGTCACTCCGCTTCGCTGCCCCTCCGGGGTGACGTCTGCGGGGGACCTGCGCGTCCTGAACCTCTCCATTCACAGGCTGCCATTCAGGATGCTCTCGGCCAAACGCATTTTAGAGTGTGTGCGGCCGCAGGCCAACGCATTGGTTTGCAGCGATAGACCTGAAGGACGCCTACTTTCATGTCTCCATTTTACCTAGACACAGACCGTTTCTCCGGTTTGCTTTCGAGGGGCAGGCATATCAGTACGCGGTTCTCCCATTCGGGTTGGCTCTGTCTCCTCGCGGCTTTACGAAGGTCGTCGAGGCAGCCCTTGTTCCACTACGCGAACACGGGGTTCGCATCCTGAATTATCTCGACGACTGGCTGATTCTAGCCCACTATCGAGCTGAGGTTTGCGAACACAGAGACCTTGTGCTCCGGCACCTAGCCCGTCTGGGCCTTCGGGTCAACTGGGAGAAGAGCAAACTCAGCCCCGTGCAGAGGATCTCTTTTCTCGGGATGGAGATCGACTCGGTCGCCATGTCCGCACAGCTTACGAGCGAGCGCGCACACTCACTGCTGACTTGTGTTCATCAGTTCGAGGGCAAGAGTGCGGTCCCACTGAAATTATTTCAGAGGCTCCTGCGGCATATGGCATCTGCAGCCGCGGCAACGCCGCTCGGATTGCTTCATATGAGACCGCTTCAGCTGTGGCTTTGCGATCGAGTCCCGAGGTGGGCATGGCATCACGGCACGCTCCGAGTCCCAGTGACTCCGACCTGCCGTCAGTTCTTCACCCCGTGGAGGAACCTCAGTTTTCTACGGGCCGGAGTTCCCCTAGAACGAGTTTCCAGGCATGTTGTTGTCTCCACAAATGCCTCTTCCACGGGCTGGGGCGCCATGTGCAACGGACATGCTGCCGCGGGCTCCTGGACAGGACCCCAGCGCCTTCTGCATGTAAATTGCCTCGAGTTGCTGGCAGTACGCCTTGCCCTGCATCGTTTGCGCACGCTGCTCAAGGGTCAACACGTACTAGTCCGTTCAGACAATACCGCAACAGTAGCGTACATCAACCGCCAAGGTGGTCTACGCTCCCGCCGTATGTCGCAACTCGCTCGCCACCTCCTCCTATGGAGTCAGAAGCACCTGAGGTCCCTTCGTGCTATCTACATTCCGGGGGACCAGAACCTTGCAGCCGACGAGCTGTCACGGTTCCGTCCCATCCCTGGCGAATGGCGACTCCATCCCCAGTCGGTCCAGCTGATTTGGGACCAGTTCGGGGATGCACAGATAGACCTGTTTGCCTCCCACGACTCATCCCATTGCGCCCTGTATTACTCCCTGTCCAAGGGCACGCTCGGCACGGATGCACTGGCGCACAGCTGGCCGCGGGGCCTACGCAAATATGCGTTTCCCCCAGTGAGCCTTCTCGCACGGACTCTGTGCAAGATCAAGAAGGACGAGGAGCAGGTCACGTACTGGCCCACCAGGACCTGGTTCTCCGAACTAGTACTCCTCGTGACAGCACCTCCTTGGCCAATTCCTCTGAGAGAGGACCTCCTCTCTCAGAGACGGGGCACCCTTTGGCACCCTCGTCCCGATCTTTGGAGGCTCCACGTGTGGCTCCTGGACGAGACGAGGCTGGTTTGAGTACCCTGCCACCTGCGGTGGCGGCTACCATCACTTCCGCTAGAGCTTCGTCCACGAGACATCTCTATGCGTTGAAGTAGAACCTCTTCGTCAACTGGTGCTCTTCTCGCTGAGAAGACCCCAGGAGATGCTCGATCAGTGTCGTGCTTTCCTTCCTGCAAGATGGGCTGGAGCGAAGGCTGTCTCCCTCCACCCTGAAGGGTATGTGGCCACTATCGCCGCATATCACGAAGCAGTTGAAGGTAAGTCTCTGGGATAGCACAACCTGATCGTCAGGTTCCTGAGAGGGGCGAGGAGACTTAATCCTCCTCGCCCTCCTCACGTTCCTTCTTGGGACCTCTCAGCGGTGTTAAATGCCCTGCAGAGGGCTCCCTTTGAGCCTCTGCAATCAGTGGAGCTTAAGTTCCTGTCAATGAAGACAGCGCTCCTGGTTGCACTGGCCTCCATCAAGAGGGTAGGGGACCTGCACGCATTCTCCGTTGACGAAGTGTGCCTGGAATTCGGGCCGGCTTACTCTCACGTGATCCTGAGACCCCGGCCTGGATATGTGCCCAAGGTTCCCACCACTCCCTTCCGGGACCAGGTGGTGAACCCGCAAGCGCTGCCCCTGGAGGAGGCAGACCCAGCCTTGGCACTGCTCTGTCCAGTACGCGCTCTCCGCGCATACGTAGACAGGACGCAGTGTTTCAGGACCTCAGACCAGCTCTTTGTCTGTTATGGTGGGAGACTGAAGGGAAAGGCTCTCTCAAAGCAGAGGTTGTCTCACTGGATAGTGGACACCATCGCTTTGGCTTACCAACAGCAAGGCCGACCGTGCCCCCTTGGTGTGATAGCCCACTCCACCCGGAGTGTGGCTTCCTCTTGGGCTCTTGCGCATGGCGCATCGCTGGCAGACATCTGCAGAGCTGCAGGCTGGGCGACACCTAACACATTCGCCAGATTCTACAATCTCCGAGTGGAGCCTGTGTCCTCTCACGTACTCGCTTCAACTAGCTAGTACCAGACCCGCTCAGGTGTCTTCGCTTGCTCGCCATTCCACTCCACAGACTGGATACGTGCGATATTATCGCCTTCCTCTCTGAAGCCCTGAGTTCCTCCAGCACTATTGACGCTGCCGCCAGTGTCTATTGCCTGTGCGTCGGCTAGGTGCCTCCGTGTGCATGGTTCCTCCCTTGAGTAACCCCCACATGTGTATTTCCACTGTAAGCCTCCCTGAGCGTGTGTCTTTCCCTCGGCAAGCCACCTTGCCACCCCTGGAGTTGAAAGTTGCCACCCCACGGGCTGGTCACTCCAGTGTTCCTCCATATGCAGCCCTTCGGCCATATGTGTGTTCCTAAGTCCTCCCTACGGGTAGGCATTCTGCGGCATATTTCCTCTGAGATATGCTCCCCAGTGTACCTTGGTATTCCTGTGTTAAGTAGGACTCCTTCGTCCGTGCCAGTATCACGACAGGGGGATAAGACTTTCGCAGGGCACTGGAAGACAGCTGTGAAGGTGGCGTGATTATACGGGAACCCCCATTCTCCGTCATCCGACGTAACTCGGAGTGACTAGGAAAGGGAACGTCTTGGTTACGTATGTAACCCTCGTTCCCTGAGTAGGGAACGGAGACGTTACCTCTCCCGGCCACTTCCGCTGTACCGCTGGGCAGACGCCTGAGTTCAGTCTCGGCTCCTCAGCGAAGACATGATCTGCCTTTGCCGGCGTCTCTCCTTTTATACCCACGCGGTGGAGCGGAGATACGCTATGCAAATTCCGCAGACCCATGGCATTTCATTGCCATAGGCTCGTTTTGTAATACTCGAAGTCGATAGGCTTTCTAGGCGAAACTCCCATTCTCCGTCATCCGACGTAAGGGAACGAGGGTTACATACGTAACCGAGACGTTATGTAACTAAAAAAAACTTTTTATAATTAAGCGTTTTAGGTTACGCATTCAACCATGGTTCCCTGAGAAGGGGAAATGAGACACTGTGTGCCCTAGAGGAATTTCAGCGATGTCATTTTCTTCTGGACTAGATCAATTGGAAACGCCAGCCAAAGCCCACAGGGACAAACGGAAGGCTTAGTATAAAGTGAATATATGGTTTGTTTTTCTTTTTTTTACTAAGACGTAATGAACAGAGTTTGGACACTAGGCATTATTACAATGCTCTTCACGCGTAGTCAGCTGAGCTATTGTTGTTATATTTACATCTATGCTAGCATACTGTATGTGCAAATAGTTCGCATTGCTAACGTTGTGCTTAACGTTACTGTTTTGTAGACAATATCGCCGACGCCTAACAGCCTACCGTCACTTTATGGAATGGGTCCTGCAAGGCGAGAGACATAGTAAAGGCTATCGTCTCGTTTTGCCCACCTGTGTTGTCCAGGATATCAGACAGAGATATCCAGCTCCTGACGGGCAATACTGTGAATAAGTAAACAGCTGAAGCTCTGGAAGAGCTTTGAGTGTAAAAGTGTTAATATTAATTATTTTTTTAATTAAAAGTTATAACTCACATTGGTTGTGGTTCTTTTTATAAACCTTTACTGTTACTAGAGTATGTATTTGCCTAGAGAATGTGTGGAGAAATTTTTCGGATATTGCCGCCTGTAACCGGTAGGCGTGGTTAGGGAGTGGCTTTGCCTCGTAAGGGCAGCAAAGCAAGTGCATTCTGGGAGTTGTTGTCTTTCAGCCACATGAGTAAAAAATAAATTTTCTGCCTTTTCTCAGTCTAGAATGCTTCGATTTCAAAAATAATTTCACATTTCTACTATATAAATGACCACTATTAAATACACATTCATCTTACCAGAGCTGAAGTATCCCTTTAAGGACAGAATATGTCCAACTGGTATATTCAATTATAAACTTGCCAATCAGGCAATAGGTAGATTTAGGGTAGGTTAGTTTGTCACTTGTCACTAGTTTGAACTTTACGAAAAGTCTTTACTCACTTTATAAAAGGCATTTGACCAAATGTTAAAACTGTAACAACATGTGGGACTTTTTCTATTATTTCCACTATATAGCTACTGTAGAACCAACACTAACACTAAATGTTTTAAAAACTATTAACAACCTTAAGCAGGTATGACTTACTTTTTCAACATTGTTCTCCAAGGATGCTGCAATGTATGGTTAACTGCAAACCAACTGTATGCACTGAATTCATAATGAACTTAGAGACATGATTATGAGTGCATTAACTTTGACCCCTGCCCTCTGACCTTCTCAGGGATTCAATCGATTGATGATGTCATACCCAACGGCCTCCTATGACCAGCTGGTGCGGCAGGTGGAGGATCTTCGTAAGGAGAACTCTCACCTGCGCCGTGAGCTTCAGGACAACTCACACCACCTGTCCAAATTGGAGAATGAAACCTCTGACATGAAGGTGAGTGAAGCTCAGAATATCACTAAATTATTAAACTGACAGCCTTGACTCCACAAGGGGGCTTGGTCTGACCAATTATGAACATGGCCTGTAAACTTGAGTCAGGCCCGATACTAGAGCTTTGATTCCGGACATGTTGGATCTGCTTCTGAATTTACAGATCATAAAACTGAAACTGTTACACAGCGTCAGGGTAATGTTTGAGAATGATGCACATAATGGTGCAGTGTGTGTGGACCATTAGTTACACCAAACAAAATAATAACTAAGCAATTTTCAAAAGTTTCCAAGCAGGTTTGCTATAAACTCTCCACTGCTCTTATCTTTTTATTACTTGGCCAAACTAGTAAATTTGCTTGTAAAATGCTTATTATAGGCTTATTATACAGTAGTCCTCTGGCATAAGTTGACATTTTGAATTGTTTAAACAAAAAGCTATATTTTCAAAGCACCACACAGCAACATAGTTACTATTTTCAAAGCCAACCTAAGAATGGCTAAATTAGTTGTTTTTGCAAATTAAAATGGGGTAGAAAAAATTTAATTTGACTTTAGTCCTATATATATATATATATATATATATATATATATATAGAGGACTAAAGTCAAATTAAA
Source organism: Gila orcuttii (assembly GCA_026230005.1). NCBI lineage: Eukaryota > Metazoa > Chordata > Actinopteri > Cypriniformes > Leuciscidae > Gila > Gila orcuttii. The sequence goes on along the minus strand of JAPDVR010000022.1, from coordinate 12,018,920 downwards.
TTTTTTCTACCCCATTTTAATTTGCAAAAACAACTAATTTAGCCATTCTTAGGCAAGATATATATATATATACACACACAGTGCCTAGCATAAGTGAACACACCCATGCTAAAGTTGACTAAAAAGAGGAATAAAAAATCATCTTTTGGAAATTGATCTTAATGTCTTAATTTGAATAATGAGGAAAAATCCAATCTTTAAGGACACCAATTTTCTTTGTGAATGAATAATGCATCGTAAATAAATAAATGTTCTTCCTTAAAGGTTCTCTAAGCGATCCTGGGTGACGTCACTTCTTGTTGACGTTCGAACTATTGTCAAACAAAACGGAGGCTAGCTAGACCCTCCCTCCTCCGCATCTCGTCTCCTCCCCCTCCCTTCCATGCTTCCTGAAACAGTTGTGAACTAACTAACTAACATAAGCGTCAATTTAGAACAAAAAAAAATAATTTAACGTTTCCCACCTGTCCAGCAAAAACAGAGCAACCTGAATGTCGGACTGGAAGCCCTTCTGCCGGCGGAGTTCTCGCCATCTTTCGAATGCTTTACCGATGTAAATTCGGTACTTCGCGCGTTCTTTATCCTTTTCCCTCTTCTTTGTAAGTTGATCATCGGAACGTCGTCTCTTTGGTCGTGTGTCGGCCATTATTCAAACTTCCCTCTTGATGCTTCTCTCTCCTTCACACACCCCCTTCATGTGCACGCGCACTAACCCCCCAGACCCCCCCTCAAATACTTCTTGCCAGTGATTGGCTGGAACACTGTTTGTTATGTTTCGTGGTGCGGGTAAGCCAAGTTTGTTTTTGTTGCCGTTTGTGGAGCCTGTGGTGTCTACAGAGACCACGTTTTTTTACAGTGTGTTAAGGGGACAGGCAGCTAGCGGATAGTGAAGAGATGTTTGCTGTATGTGACAAAAAATATTTTGGCCTGACATCACTTAGAGCACCTTTAAAATACAGGTTGCATAAGTCAGGACACCCCTATGTTAAATTCCCATAGAGGCAGGCAGAGTTTTATTTTTAAAGGCCAGTTATTTTATGGATCCAGGATACTATGCATCCTGATAAAGTTCCCTTGGCCTTTGGAATTAAAATATCCCCACATCATCACATACCCTTCACCATACTTAAAGATTGGCATGGTGTTATTTCAGTTAGGCTAATAGCTGGTTTGATTTGCATTGAGAGATGATCTTATGGAAAGTGCCCCATACCTACCTACCTACCTGTGTATCCTGTGAGTTTTTTGTGAGCCATTGTGCTTGTTTTGTTTTCCTTTATTGTGACCATTGGAAGCTTTGCTTCTAGTTTGTATTAGTTTGTACTTTGTTTTTTGATCATTCTAAAAGTAAAAGCTACTTGGAGTTTATGCTGCTCGTCTCCTTGAGATTTTTGTTACTCGTCTGCACTTGTGTATCAAAATCCTCAACCTTGAGTTAGCTCACTCAGTAAGAACACCAGCTCTGTGTCCAGGAGACCAGGGTTCTAATAATTCCCGGGCTGATACTCTTCCTCCTCATCGACCCTATGATTGTGCCATTGAATTGTGGCGAGGATCTTGCCCTCCAAGAGGTAGAATTTTCTCGTTGTCAGCTCCAGAGAGGTCGGCAATGGATGAGTACATTCAGAAGGCACTAGAGAATGGATTTATTCGGCCTTCCACGTCACCGCCAGGGGCTGGCTTCTTTTTCGTGGGTAAGAAGGATGGAGGTCTTCGCCCATGCATTGAGTATCGTAGCCTAAACAACATCACAGTAAAGGACCAATATCCACTGCCACTTATGGCCACAGCCTTCGAACTCCTCCAGGGCGCTACCCTCTTCACTAAATTGGACCTCTGGATCGCGTACCATCTGGTGAGAATTCGGGAGGGGGATGAATGGAAGACGGCTTTCAACACCCCTACTGGGCTTTACGAATATCAGGTGATGCCCTTCGGGCTAGCAAATGCCTCGGCCGTCTTCCAAGCCCTTATCGATGATGTCCTGAGAGAGATGTTGAACCATTGTGTCTTTGTATATCTCTATGATATCTTAATATTTTCCCAGAGTTACAAAGACCATGTTCAACATGTCCGTCAGGTTCTGTCTTGTCTGCTCTTGAACAACCTCTTTGTCAAGCTACAGAAAAGTGAGTTCCATGTCACTACCGTCTCTTTCTTGGGTTTCATCCTTTCATGCGGCAGTGTACAGATGGATCCCAGCAAGGTTTGTGCGGTCCTGGAGTGGCCCCTCTCTGATTCATTGAAATAAGTCCAACGGTTCCTGGGTTTCGCCAACTTTTATAGGATATTTAATCGAGGCTTCAAAAATACACCCATTTTTGATATGGACAGACCACAAGAACCTCACTTACATCCAGGGAGCCAAAAAGGTTGAATCCTCGCCAAGCTCGGTGGGCCCTTTTCTTTAACCGTTTCGACTTTGTCCTCTCTTACAGACCCGGTTCTGAGAATATAAACCCTGATGCTCTGTCAAGGTACTTCGAGTCACAGGAAGAGAAGGACAAGTCGGAACCCATCATACCAAGGTCCAGAGTGCTGGCAGGCATCCAGTGGGACTTGGAGACGGCAGTACGGAAGGCTCAACATCGCCAACCTGACCCAGGTAATGGCCCATCGGGTCTCCTCTTTGTGCCAAACACCGTCAGGTCCAAAGTACTGCAATGGTGTCATGCAGCACCTTCATCTAGACATCAGGGAGTCCTTAGGAACCTGAGGCAGATCCAATATAAGTTCTGGTGGCCCAACATGGGAACTGATGTCCGGAGATTTGTTGCCACATGTTCCACTTGCGCCCAGAATAAGGAACCTAGAGACCTCCCTCAAGGGAAACTACATCCCCTCTGTATTCCGAGATGACCCTGATCCCACATATCCATGGATTTTGTTAATGGCCTACCCAATTCTCAAGGTAACACAGTGATTCTTGTAGTAGTCGACAGATTTTAAAAGGCATGTCATCTCATTCCTACCCCTAAAATTCCCACAGCATGGCCAGACGGCGGAAATTCTCATGCAACATGTCTTTAGAATTCATGGTTTTCCTCAGGATATGGTGTCTGATTGGGGTTCCCAGTTTACTTCAAGATTCTGGAAGGCTTTTGGATGTCTAATCAGTTCCACCATCAGCTTGTCCTCAGAGTTCCATCCCCAATACAATGGTCAAACAGAGAGAGTGAACCAAGAGATTGAGAAGACCCTCAGGTATCTTGTCTCGAACAACCCGAGTACATGGAGTTCCCAGCTGGTCTGGGTAGAATTTGCCTATAACACTCTCCATCACTCATCATTGGGTATGTCTCCATTTGAATGCCAGTTTGGGTTCCCCCCCTCTCTGTTTTCTGAACAGGACCTCCAAGCACAGGTTCCAGCAGCGGCCCAGTTAGTCCGAAGGTGCCGGGGGATCTGGTGGAGAGCTAGGGCAGCCCTGTTAAAGTCGTCCTGGGAACAACAGAAACAGGCCAATCGACGTTAGCGGATAGGTCCGTCATTCCGTCCTGGACAGAGGGTGTGGCTTTCAACTAAGAATCTTCCATTGCACCTCGAATCACGGAAACTAGGTCCTAGCTGCATTGGATTCTTAAGAAAATAAACCCGGTCTCTTACCGACTCCTATTGCCCAGGTCCATGTGCATACACCCCACATTTCATGTCTCATGCCTCAAACCTGCCATCTACTCTACTTTGTCTCCTGTAGGTAGACTACCTCCAGTTCCTCAGATGGTGAAGGGGCAACTGGTTTACTCCTTGCAGAGATTATTGAACATGCGCAAAGTACTGGGAGGGGTCCAATATTTGGTTGACTAGCAAGGCTATGGTCAAAAAGAACGCTCGTGGGTACTAGCTAGAGACATACTGGACCCAGATCTCATCAGGGACTTCCACATACAACAGTCGAACAGCACTAAAAGAGTGGGCTCCTGTAAGACTTTATCAGACAATACGCTCTCCAACCACTAGGGGTCACACTCTTGCCATGACCAGCGGTATGGCTCCTAGTCACTAGGGGGCGCAGGAGGTCTTTTGCCTGCAATCCGCCTCCCAGTTCCCAGGGGGGAAACCATTGGCAAGAACTCTGTTGTAATAAGAACATTGTAACAATGCAATCATTGTTGATGATACTCACCTGTGTAGGGCCCTATTTAAGTTTGCCTTTTGTCATTGTTTTTTGTTCAGTCTTGAGCCTAACTACCTGTGTATCCCATGAGTTTATTTTGAGCCATTGTGCTTGTTTTGTTTTCCTTTTTTGTGACCATTGGAAACTTTGCTTCTAGTTTTTGTTTGTACTTTGTTTTTTGATCATTCTAAAAGTAAAAGCTACTTGGAGTTTATGCAGCTTGTCTCCTTGAAAATTTTGTTACTCCTCTGCACTTGGGTCTCAAAATCCTCAACCTTGAGTTAGCTCACTCAGGAAGAACACCAGCTCTGTGTCCAGGAGACTGGGGTTCTAATCCCGTTAATGACAGCATTCCAGGTTTATAGTCTATAGTCCCTGCTTCTATATCATTACAATTATAATGATGAATGTCAGCATCTCTGAGCTAAATTATGTCTGAGAACATTTTAAATCATTGTTGCCCATTACAGCTCTCAGTTGAGCAGAAAAAGCAAACATTAGACCATGGAGCTTATTTTAATATTGATCCTGAGTCTTAAATTGCAGAATGTTTGATGTGTTACATGAGAGTCATGTTGGTTCAGCTCTCAAGTTCCAGTAAAACGGGAGTGTCTTTTTCCTCCTATCATATTCATATTAAGCGATTCTGCACATGAAATCACACCAACAAACCACATAAATCCACTGAAGATAGCATTGGAATTCATCAGATGAAGAAATACTCTTAAGAGATGCATGCCCGTTTTGTCAGTTTAACTGCTTTGGAGACCATTTAACACTGCCATTTAAAAGTTTGGGGTCAGTAAGATTTTTCTTTTTTTTAAGAAATTAACAAATTAACATAATTATTCAGAAAGTATGCATTAAATTGATAAAAAGTGACCGTAAAGACATTTCATTAAAAATGTAATTCAAATAAATGCTGTTTTTTTCCCAACTTTCTATTCCCAAAAGAAAACAACATATCACAGTCTCCAGAAAAAAAGTGAAGCAGCATAAATGTTTTTAACATTAATAACAATAAGAAATATACCAAGTACCAAATGAGCATATTAGAATGATTTCTAATATGAAAATTCAGACATCCCAGAAATAAATTACATTTTAAAATATATCAAAATAAAAGCAGTTATTTAAATTTTTAATAATATTTCACAATATTACTGTTATTTACCAGTTCTTTACTTATCATCAAAGAATGCAGCTTTGTAGAGAATAAGATACTTTATCTCTTTATATATATTTATTTATATAAAACATGTTGAATATATCCATTATGCATTAAAGGGCACCTATTATGGCCCTTTTTACAAGATGTAATATCGGTCTTGGGTGTCCCCAGAATGTATTTGTGAAGTTTCAGCACAAAATACCCCCCAGTTAATTTATTATAACCATTTGAATGTGTCATTTTTGGGGCCTGTTTTGAAACAAGCTGTTTTGAGGCAGACGACCTTAAATGCAAATGAGCTGCTAATCCCCACCCTGCCGCTGGATGTGGGCATAACTTGCATAACTATGGCAATTAACAGTCGGTAGAACCATAATGGCCGAGAGTGATAGACCCGCAATTGTGTATGGCATTCGGCCATACAAGTTTGAACCAGAGTCCGACCCAGATGACGAACAGACTCCGGCTGAAGAAACACGATCGAGAATGGACCAGGATGTCTCGGAATGGTTATTTGATACATTTATGAACTCATTGCATTGTCATCGCTGTGCAACACACACACAGACACACACAAACTGTGATAACGTTGACGCAAATGTTTGAAAACACCTCAGAAATCATAAAATACACTTACTTCTTCAGGAATTGTCGTTGGATCGCGAACACTAGGCAACGATCCACCCTTGAGGATTCATTTTGTAGCAAGACCTGCTTTGAATTGACCGCCGTTCAAAAAACAGTCACTCTCAAAATTATTTGAGCAAACATAATCGTACTTCGGGAGTGTAAGAGGCGCATTTCCTTCATAAATAAAATTCACCCACTGCGTTTTCAGTGGCTCTTGATGTCGGAAGCAAGTGCAAACAACTATGCGAAGTATTACAGCCCACAACAAAACACTTATTTTTCTTAGGAGGCATTTTCTAGAAGGCAGCACAAATCTTCAGAACAGCGGTCCGGCTGTCGTTGAAACAACAATGGAGGATCAGATCACCGAGGGAGGTGTCTGCCTCAACCACACTGTCAATCAAACCCCTTTCCCATGTTCTACGTCACAAAAAGCTGAATCTTAGAACAGCTCATTCTGAGAGAGTGCATATGAATTATTGAGATTGTAAAAAAAACACTGGGTGGATTTTTATCATTCTAGGGTGGTTTTGCTCACACACTGCCAACACACATTTATGTTCAAACAGCATGTAAAAGTGAATTTTGCATAATAGGTGCCCTTTAAGTCATAATACATTATTGACTTTTATAAAATGGCAGTAACAGCTATTTGATAAAATACATAATTGTTAAACAAATAGTAACATTTATTATTAACAATAATCAGAATATACAATTATTTTGCCATGTCTATTTGTCTTTAGACTATTTTCATTTGCCAAGCATATTAATAGGATGTATATCTTGAGGAATTTAGGAATTCCTCAAAACTTTGAGACTTAAGGGGTTCAACCAAAAATGTTAATTCTGTCATCATTTATTCTCTCACATACCATTCCAAACTTGAACTGTATTTATTTATTCTGCTGAACACTAAAGACCATTATGGACAATAAACCCAGAGAATGTCAGGTTTAGGAGAAGGGATGAGTTGAGGACTCAGAGATGCAGAGAAAATGGGCTTTTATTTGACAATAAAACAAAACAAACAAAAACTACCTCGTGGGGGAAAACAGGACTGGCAGCTGGACAAGGCAAGACTGAACAAGGTAAACAGCATCAGGTAGGGCAGGACATGACAGGAAAGGTTAATAACAACAACAACAACGAACTGGCAAAGGACTGCAAACACAAGGACAATAAATTATGTTTTATTAACAAAGTTCGAGAGGAACACGTTCAAATTATCTATCCGATCATCACGTCATTCCAATCAGCTGTCAACAATCAGTAATCAACATGTCTACCCAATCAGAAAAATGAGTGGAGGCCTATATATATATATATATATATATATATATATATATATTTACACAGTCGACTCACCTATGTATGTTCCTCGACAGTTTTCAGTATTTGACCCCGCCCTACCTTTCTAACTTGTCCGAATCGAGCTCTTCCCGTCCGATGAAAAATCTTTCATCCTTGAGGAATCTTTGCCGCAATCCTCTGGTGTTATCTCGCGGGCGTCAGGCCAAGCAAACCGGTCCCAGCAAGCCGAGATGCCAAGGCTTACCCTCGCCACCGCAGGCGGAAACATCCGCGATCTCCTTCCGTGTATTTCTTTAATCAGGCCCATTCAATAATTCCTGCCATAGAGAATTGGACAGTAAGGCCTGTCGAGCACCAAGGCTCGGGTCTAGGGCAATGCCGCCCTCTTCCCACTCACACACTCAATCCCCGCCGGCTCAACTCCATGAGAGCACAGCTCAAACCCTTCTCGTTTTCTGTCCCTGGTTGAATTTCGTATCGCTTCAGTCTTTATTTCAGTCTCAGATTATTTTTCTTACCCCATTGGCAGATAATTTAGCTTGTTTTAAGCAAAAACAATTAATTTTATTTATTTCCCCAGAAAACAAGACTTAATATCTTATGTCATTTTACTACTTTAGTAAATTCATCTTGATTTAAGAAATGTTTGATATTTGGACTAGAAACAAGACAAAAATACTAAGTAAAGCATTTTGTACAGTGTTGTACAGTGTGGCTCAAAAGCGCTCAAAACTAAAAATTAAAAATGATAAATTTCAGAACTGACTTGTCGGTTTTGGCCACTCTAAGACGAACAAATGGAGAATGAATGTCAGATCTCCAACACAGAACCAAAACCAAACTAGACCAAAGTGGCAGGATCCGAATACCATGCTCCGCACACAAAACTCACATGGACAGAAGAGCGTATGGCCTGAGTGAACTCGACACCGTACACTTACAACGACAAGACAACAAGAGTGTTAGAGCTCTGGCACCAAATCAAGAATAAACAGACCGAAGTGACAGAACTCTGACATTTTTCAAAATATCTTTTGTGTTCTGTAGAAGAAAGACATACAGCTTAAAGGCCCTGGTATACTTTGAGCAGAATCGAAGAACAAACTGATGTGACGCTATTTCGAACAAAATCAGGCCAAAAAGGAATTAATTTGGAGTTTGTTGGGAGTTCGAAACAGCTTGCCAAAGCAAACTTTTCTGGAACTTCCAACTCCACAATAAACACTTTCGTACTACTAATTGGTCCATGACAATAACGTAATAGGTTGGTGTGCGCTGAGTCTCTGCCTTCTTTTAAGTGGAAATCTTCTCCGGTTCATTTCTTCTGTTCAGTCCATCGAGTTCAGAAGTGTTATTTATATATTAAGTGCTATATAAATAAACATGATGTGGCTTTACTAGAGTGCCGAACTGCAGAGCTCTTGCAAACATATCCATGTTGCAATGATCGGATGCTTTCTTAACTCCTATGCACTCATTTTTGTTGTATGTTTATTTTGTTATTGAGAGGAAAGCGCACAGCACATATTTACATAAATATCTAAACGTCGCTTTTAGAGATGTGGGCGGCATCTGGATGTTCACTAATAGTATATCGCTGGTGACGTATTGCGAACTTTTTTTTACCCCAAGCGAAGAACAAAAAAGAAGTATATTTGGACCCTTTAAGAAGGTCATGAGATTAAGTAAATGATGACAGAATTTTCATCTTTGGGTGAACCTTTATCCATCTTAAAAATACAGCCGATTCATTGATTGAGACGGATTCAACAACTGTTTTAATGAGATTATAGGCGATACATATTCAATATCCCATGATTCCACTGTGGCCCACATACGTAATCCTTGCCAAAGATTTTCAATCTCTCAGTCTGTTCTCTACTCAAACAGAGCTGATGCATGCATTATAAAGATGAGGTCATCCGGTTACTCAAAATTAGAGAAGCGTCTCTTTTTACTTTAAAATGTACACGTTAGTTTTCGCTAAACTGGGCTCCACAGGCAAACAATGACTGCTCATTTATGTATCTATTTTTTAATTTTGCTATAATAGGAGGTTCTGAGGCAGCTGCAAAGTAAACTGGAGCAGGAAGCCGGAACTCTTGCCTCTTCGGGCAGAACTGATGTACTGGACCAGCTCAAAGGTACTGGAGGAAATTTATACACATCTCTACATTGCTGTCACAGTTCATTTATCTAGCATTTGTATTTTAACTGTTTTATATATATATATTATATATATATAGAATAACTTCTATACAATATTACAGAATTATACAGGAGTTGATTTTACATTTGATTTAGTCTAATTTTTACTTTGACGTTGGTCAAATTTAATTTGAAGTTACACAGTCTGTTACACAAATCATACCAAAAAATTAAATCATTTTAATGTCTTTGTTGAAAACAATGGGTTAAATAATTAGTTAATGCTTCTTTGGGGGCAATAAACATCCACCAAACATGTCCTGTAAATGCGGATCAGAACTGCACAACAGTCAAGAGGAATTCTGCAACATTCCTCTAAACAATTTCAGTTAAACACAGTTCTTGGGATTTCTGATGTGAATCTCTCTTGAGGTCATGCCACAGAATCTCATTTTCTTCTATTGAAGCCATTATGTTAGTGATATACTTTTAGTATATCACTTTTATATACAGATAATTCGTATTTGTCTGAAAGAACTTTTGCAGTTTGCCTTGGTGAATTTGTCTCCTCTACGGCTTATCTCACGTCTGGTGTCCCCCAGGGCTCCATTTTGGGGCCTATGTTGTTCGCCTTGTATTTTCTGCCCCTGGGTCATATCTTTAGGAAATTTGGAATCTCGTTTCATGTCTATGCGGATGATACCCAAATGTATCTGCCTTTGAAAAGACACTTGCACTTTAGCACCTTTATTCCAGTGTCTCGAGGAAATTAAAGCTTGGATGGCACAATTTTTTTTATGTTTTAATGAAAACAAAACAGAGGTTATGCTTTTTACTCCCGGTGGTACTTACGAATCACAAAATTTTGATCTTGGTGAGTTGAATCCACTAGTAAAACCTTATGTTAAAAATCTAGGTTTCACTATGGATTGTGATTTTAAATTGGATAAACAGATTAACTTGGTAGTTAGATCGAGTTTTTTCCAATTGAGACAACTCACCAAGATGAAATCATTTCTGTCTTCTAGAGACTTTCAAAGACTTCTCCATATTTTTATCTCATCGCGTCTAGACTATTGTAATGGCCTCTATATAGGCATTAGTCAGGCCTCTCTCTCTAGACTGCAGAGGGTCCAGAACGCTGCAGCTCGCTTGTTGACAGGTACACGAAAGCGTGAACATATTACACCTGTTCTTTCCTCTCTTCACTGGTTGCCAGTCTATTTTAGAATTAACTTCAAAATTTTGATGTTTGTTTTTAAATCGCTTCATGGCCTTGCTCCTAAGTATATGTCAGATCTGATTAGGTAATAAGCTCCGTCAAGAGCGCTTAGGTCCGCTGACCATTTGCTTTTAGTTGTCCCACGGGTGAAACTAAAAAGCAGGGGTGAAAGAGCATTTGCAGTATCAGGACCCTTTCCTGTTGTTTTAGTCATGTTGGTTGTTTGCATTATTGATAAAGGATATATGTGTACAGCACTTTGTTGAACACTTGTTGTTTTAAAAAGTGCTATATAAATAAACTTTGACTTGACTTGACTTTTGTTTTGGGTCACTGAGCTTGTATTCAATAAAGACATGAAAATGTCTTTTTAATTTAAACAGACTGTATTTGTCTGTTATTGCAGCTTATTTAATTTTAAAGACCTGATCAAATGACCAATTTCTGCAGAAATCGATTGACATTATAAGAGTTCACATACTTTTCCCTACAACTGCATACATAAACCTCATACTGACATATCAGAATGGGAACAGAGAACTGGCTCTGATTGAGATCTGTTTATATATATACTCACAAAAGTGAGTACACCCCTCACATTTCAGCAAACAAATAGTATATCTTCTCAAGGGACAATACCATAGAAATGAAACTTGGATAGATTTTAGAGTAGTCAATGTGCTGCTTGTACAGCAGTATTTACTGTCCTCTGAAAGTAACTCAACATACAGCCATTATTGTCAAAATAGCTGGCAACAAAAATGAGTACACCCTAAGTGAACATGTCAAAACTGTGTCCAAATTGTCAATATTTTGTGTGAGCGCCATTGTTGTCTAGCATTGCCTTAATTCTCCTGGCCATGGAATTCACCAGAGCTGCACAGGTTGTTGCTGGGACCCTCTTCCACTCCTCCATAATGACATCATGGAGCTGCAGGATGTTAGACACATGGTGCCTCTCCACCTTCTGCTTGAGGATGCCCCACAGGTGCTCAATAGGTTTCAGGTCTAGATAAATACTTGGCCACTCCATCACCTTCACCTTCAGCTTCCTCAGCAAGGCAGTTGTCATCTTGGCGGGGTGTTTGGGGTCGTTATCATGCCGTTCGGCACAGTTTCTGAAGGGAGGTTATTATGTTCTGCTTCAGAATGTCACAGTACATTGGAATCCATGTTTTCCTCAATGAAGCACAGCTCCCCAGTACCAGCAGCACTCATGCAGCCCCAGACCATGATGCTACCACCACCATGCTTGACTGTAGGCAAGACACAATGCCAGCAGCCATATCACCCTGTAGCCCAAGACTGGTTGCCCACTGAAGCTAAGCAGGGCTGAGCCTGGTTAGTACCTGGATGGGAGTCCTCCTGAGAAAACTAGGTTGCTGCTGGAAGAGGTGTTAGTGGGGCCAGCAGGGGGCGCTCACCCTGTGGTCTGTGTGGGTCCTAACGCCCCAGTGTAGTGACAGGGACACTATACTGTCAAAGTGCACCTTCGGATGAGACGTAAAACCGAGGTCCTGACTCTCTGTGGTCATTAAAAATCCCATGGCATTTCTCGTAAAGAGTAGGGGTGTAACCCCGGTGCCCTGGCCAAATTCCCTCCATTGGCCCTTGCCAATCATGGCCTCCTAATAATCCCCATCCATTGAATTGGCTCTATCACTCTCTCTCCTCTCCACCTATAGCTGGGGTGTGTGGTGAGCGCACTGACGCCGTTTTACTGTGGCTGCCGTCGCATCATCCAAGTGGATGCTGCATACTGGTGGTGGTTGAGGAGAGATCCCGACATGATTGTAATGCGCTTTGGGTGTACAGTATGAAACGACTATATAAAAGCACTATATAAGCATATGAAAGCACTATATAAATGCCTCATTCTATTCTATTTTTTTCTCATTTTCTTGATACTCCTCACCAGGACATCACCACACATTCTGGACACCATCTGAGCTAAACAAGTTTATCTTAAGCCTGTTTTATGCTTCTGCATCGAATCGAGGGCGTACCCCCGCAGACCCCTCTGCGTCGCCGCGAACCCCTCTCCAACCCCTCCGCCGTAGCTCGACGTGCACCTCCAAAAAATTTTAACTATGCGTCGAGGCAAAGCAGACCGCAAGGGCTGTGATTGGTCAGATGCACCGCAATGCAAGGCAACCTGACGCAAAACCATAAAACGGCCACAACGCCGTAGGAGTTACGGCGTAGCTACGCCGTGGAGTTGACGCAGAAGCATAATGAGGCCTTTAGTCTCATCAGACCACAGGACATGGTTCCAGTAATTCATGCTCTTGGACAGGTTGCTTTCAGCAAACTGTTTGCGGGCTTTCTTGTGAGCCAGCTTCAAAAGAGGCTTCCTTCTGGGATGACGGCCATGCAAACCGACTTGTTGCAGTGTGCGGCGTATGGTCTGAGCACTAACAAGCTGAACTTCCGCTTCTGCAACCTCTAAAGCAATGCTGGCAGCACGTATGCGTCTGTTTTTGGAAGCCAGCTTCTACACCTGACGCACAGCACAAGGACTCAACTTCTTTGATTGACCCTTGCGAGGCCTGTTCCGAGTGGAAGCCGTCTTGGAAAACCTCTGTATGACCCTGGCCTGTACTGTAACTCAGTTTCAGGGTGTTACCAATCTTCTTATAGCCTAGGCCATCTTTGTGGAGAGCAACAATTCTAATTCCTCTAATTTCTTCTAATTTTATATATATATATATATATATATATATATATATATATTAGTGCTGGGCAATGATTAAAAATTTTAATCGCGATTAATCGCATGATTTTCTTGCGATTAATCGCGATTAATCGCATTGTTATGCGCAAAATTGAATAATGACTTCTAAAGTAGTGTATTGCACACTTTTGATTTAAATGTACTGCTATATACACAAAAGTGCAATAACTTTAAACAAATAAGGTGCTTTTATACCAGCAGTATTCCCTTTACACAGTAATCTCAAATCTCAACTTAAACATTAATGTAATCAAATATTTAAACAAAGCTATTTGCCACTGCCAGGGCATTACCTTTTATCTAGTTTGTTAAAACGAGTCCAGTTTTCTTGTTTTTTTTTCTGAACAGGTATCAACAGGTATCTTTTATCAGGGAGCAGCAGAAACAGTCTATGTAGTAGTCAGAGGTCATGATCACTACTACAGATATAAGTCGACCAACGTTACTTATAGTAGCTTAGGTTTGGTCATGCCATGGTTTCCCAAGTAAGATTACATTAAACAGAGTAAAAAAAACATTTATACTTTATACTCACGCCGTGGCTGTGTAGCGCGCGTACACTTCGGCGTACCCTGACGTGCACCTCTCCAAAAATGTCAATTCTACGCGTACCGCAAGCGCTGTGATTGCTAGAACCGCTCCCCGGGTTTCACATGCTCCCTGTGCATGTGTAATTGCGCGTCAACGCGGACAACGACGCAGAGATATAAATGAAAACCAACGCGTAGTCTATAGCGTATAGTCTTCGGCGTAAGTCCGACGCAGAAGTATAAATCAGCCAAGAGTGAGGTGAAGTGGTCGAGCACAAGGTGCAGCGACAAGCGGGTGCGTTCCTGTGAAACTGTTGCGGTCATGCTCGCCTCACGCAGGCGCCCGCGCCCGCTCGTTGCCGAAGTTGAATTGTCTATAACTTTTTATAAAGGACGCGCAGCACAAATCATTAGAAGAGAGACTGATCCTCGGCTCGCTGTTAGTGAGTTTCCAGAATCTAAATAGTTATTATCTATAGGTTTTATAGGTACTATCCATAGAGCGCCTGTCATTCACTCGCGGAGCGCAACCCTTTAACTGTTCACCAGAGAGAACCTGCCTCTCTCCACTGCTTGTTTGGGTGGGTTATTTGCTGGCTGACCAACATCCCACCCCTCCTGTGATCATGGTTTGACTGTAGGCCTATGTTTATTCAGAGCCAGTGAGCAACAGACTTTCAAAATAATAATAAAAAAACTGCGTTAACGTGCGATAAAAAAATTGTCGCCATTAATTAATAAATGCGTTAACGCGATAATAACGCGTTAACTTGCCCAGCCCTAATATATATATATATATATATATATATATATATATATATATGAGGTGTACAGCACATGTCATTTTTTTCTTAAGGAAAATGTCTCTGGTTACGACTGTAACCCTTGTTCCTGAGAAAAGGGAATGAGACACTGCATCCTGAGACACTTTGGGGGAACGCCTCAGCGTGACTGATGACTGAAGTACTGTATAATCATGGCAATCGTATTGGCCGGCGACAGCCATGTCGTCACTACTAGTGTGACCAGGAAGTATGAAAGGCCGTCTTCGTCTGAAGGGACTGTGCCGGCAGCCCGGAGGCATGGCGACGAGATACAGTCGTAACCTGAGACATTTCCTTTCGAAAGGGAACTCGCACTGCATCCTGAGACTCTTTGGGGAACGAAATACCCACGCTGCCATGCTGAGGGGATGTTTGCCAATCATGGCTGTGACAAGCACAAAACACATTTAACTCAGAGTTAACCCTCTGGGGTCTGAGGGGTTTTCTGGGTCCTGGAGGTGTTCTGACATGCTCTGACATTTGTGCTTTTTTCAGTTATTTATAAACATGTTAATGGCAAAGGTGTAAATTCACTCTATATAGCACAAACGGGGCTACCGTAATATGTGAGCAACATGTATGTACATTTTTGTAATTTTGAGAGAATATTGTTTATGCATGGTTATTGAAAAAACTAAAACTTAAAGTGTCTGAAATAAGGCCACAAAACACATACTAAATATGTGTCCACAAGACTTTTGACTAATGGTCATTGTTGCCTAGAGTTTTTGCTTCAAAATGATCTGAAAATCATCCTGCCTAATCATTTACACAAAACAATACATTGATTTAAATTTTATAAGACACCTTTTGTTTGGAAAGGCAATATGCGTGGAAGCGTGTTCACACCTGAGAAGACAAAGGCCGGATAATGTGCCCCATACATAATGAGCTGCATATTAAGTAGCCTCTCACACAGATGTATCACAGGGTCCCAAAGAATGCAAGGACAAAAGAAATTATCTATATACATATTTTACAATTAGAAATTGTAACCAATTACAAATAGGTTACAATTACAACAACAATTACAATTTTAACAATATTTCAAGTGTATTCTTTCTTTGTAAAAATTATACATTTTATCATACGTATTAAAAAAGGTAAGGATTAATTAGTTTGAATATTGGAACAAACACTATAATAACATCTTAGTTGATAATTCAATATACCTACTTTATTTTTGACAAAACATCATACTATAGTATATTTAACATGAGCAGAAATTGGTGAACAAAAGCTTACCTATTTAATGTAACAGTGGTCTTTTTAAAACTTTATAATCTATCCAAAACTAATCACAAAATCTTGTCTAAACATTCATATTTAGTCTGTAACATATTGTGTATGATATATTAGCATATACATGTTAATTTGCAGTTTGTTGCTTATACAGACATTTTATTTCAACATATTTCAGTCTATTTTTACTCATCTTAGTAGGCTATAGCAATATAGTTTGGATGTGTTCATGGAAAATAAAATGTTTACTAATGTAGGTGCGAGAGTGAATGAACGGCACAGACACGCGCTGTATAACTGTAGTAAACAAAGCGCGCGCGCCTGTGCCGTTCATTCATCATTTAGCCTACACACAGACACACAATTCATATTTAAACAGTCTTTTTGCGGTTTATAGACACTATTCAATATCGCGATTAGAACAAAGCACTTAAGAATAAAGGATCCGTTGCTCCTCGAAATGAAACTACCAGCACTTCTGGTACATTTTCCAGGGTTATTAGATAGTATTATACCTCACAGGGGAATAAAATGTGTTCACAGCGGTAGTAAGAAACTTACTAAACATGATGTGTTTTATAATCCAGCTGGTGGGCGTTGGCATGTTTGCATGGCTTGCCTTAGATCATTTGCGTCTGAATACCGCGCGCTCTCCATGGGCGTGGCACATTAACGCGTAATGAGGTATAATGAGCTGGAAAGAAAAATACTGACATCTCTCTCTTTTCATACAGATTACATAAACTGAGAATATTTGTTTTTTTATATAAATTAATTCATTTAAAAGAAGAGAGTTCAAGCTTCATTATGGAAAAACACTCGTGCCTGTATGACAAGTATTCGCGGAATTACAGTTAATTTTCGGACGCCTTTCAGAATGGACTTCACTGACAGAGAGAAGGCAAAACTAGCATCATGTTTATTTTTCTTTATTTGACTAAAAGCACAATACTTTGTTTATATTGTGAGTATACACAAAAAAAATGGACACTTAACAGGATCGAATGATGTATAACACAAATATGTAAAATCAAAATCAACAGAGTATTTTGAGTCTCTTTTGCACTGATAAGAAAAAAAGCGAGACTATCGCGCCGGCGCGATAGCCGACCTCAGAGGGTTAAATCCCCCTACTGGTATGCACCAGGCTGTCAGTAGCACAGTAGCACTACCCCCTACGGCCACTGCCCGGGCTTCATGCTTAATGAGGAAGTACCTTTGAGATTTCACACAAAGGACTTGACCCAGAGCCAGCTCAAAGGCCTGGACACCACAACCCAACATAGAGGGGGGTTCCTTTAAGGCAGTATGGCCCAGACCCTACGGGCCCTAGCCTGCTTTTTTCAGGGGGACCAGCATCAACCCCCATACCAGGGAGGCTATCATGCTTTACCAGCTGAAGCCAACAACCTGTTTACTTTGAAGAAATAACCTGACCACAGTCTCTAACCAGAGACAGATAGCTCATTTCCAGAGCTATGGGAAGTGGAGGCCTCAGCAGGATGACTCTCGAAGAAGAGGAGGCCTGCCACACTCACACCTATGTGGTCTCTAGTGTTTTCTCTTATAACGTGGGAAACAGCTCAGCTCAGATATGCATAACACAGACCTCAGGGAGCGAGGGGTCTAGAGAACAACTCTGTTATTGAGAGAGGCCTCTTCTCTAACTCTACCTGCAAAGCTGTTTGCATGGAGTTCTGAGGGATGGAGGCTTAAGCAGGATGACTCTCAAGGAAGAGGAGGCCTGCCATACTCACACCAGAGAGGTTCTAGTGTTTTCTCTTACCATGCGGAAAACAACTAAGCTTAGACATACCCAACACAGAGTTCAGGGAGTGAAGGGCCTAAAGAACAACCCTCTATTATGAGAGAGAGGCCTCTTTTCTAGCTCTACCAGCAAAGATGAAGCTGTTTGCATGGAAGCCTCAGCAGGATGACTCTTGAAGAAGAGGTGGCCTGTCACAAATAACTAACTGTAAAGAGGAAGAGATGATCGGTTCATGTGCGCTCTGCACTGAAGTTTAAACTGGAGCAGCTACAGTGATATGTCACACCACATTAAGGAGCGCTTAAACAACATTTATTATTTGAATTTTCATTATAAAATTGACACAGTTTGAAAATTTACTTTTGTTTTTTTTATTCAAAGAAAGCGTTAGGTTTTTACAAGGCAATTATTGTATAGCAGACATGCTACAAATAATGTTTGGTAAAGTTTTGTTCACACATGTCCAGAAAACAGCATATACTAAAAGTTGATATTGGGATTCATTAAAGATAAAGATCGATTAATATCGATTTTTCAAAATTGTCAAATCAGCCCTATTAGAGACCGAAGACTGTAAAATATTTAGATATTGTTTCCTGTACCACTCTTTCCAAAGTAAGCTACTACTGAATACAGCACTACAGCAAAATATATTTATTTTAGCTTAGTAATTTGTACAAATCCACAAGTACTAAACAAAAACTATAAAAAAGACCAACAGAAGAAAACCTTAGGGAATTTGTTTTTGTTTTTTTAAACAGAGCTGCATATGGACTTGACCAACTACTATGAGCTCAAGTACCAGCCTCACAACCTGCGTGTGTTTCCGGAGACGATGGCTAGCCAGGTAGGGGAAGGCGAGGAGAGACTGAGCCTCAGCAGAGCCAGGAGTCCTGTCTGTGAACCGTCCCGCCAGTCTTCATCTGCATTTGGAGAAGGCACAGCCATGCACCCCGGACACCCTCATCAGGCAATTGGAGAAGGCCGTGTCACTGCCCAGCACTTAGAGGAACTCTGTAAAGAGAGGTGAGATCATCACATCTTAAGACTCATCATATGTCTGGTTTAACCAAAATGTTATTTTCCTTAGAGGGTAAGTCCCCTTTAAAAGCCAATGCCATTTAGTTTAGGTCACATTCATTATCCATAATTACTTGCTGTTGCTAGTAGTGGTAATAGTAAGTGGTAATATAGGAAATTGGTGCTCTCATTCTAGAGTGCATTTAACTGGATAACAGTTTGGATTTACCCCTGAATGCAAAAGAAATAAAGAGAAAGACATTTCAAATGCATATACACTCACCGGCCACTTTATTAGGTACACCTTGGTATTTGGATCCCCTTTTGCCTTCAGAACTGCCTTAATTCTTCGTGACATAGATTCAACAAGTTGTTTGAAATATTCCTCAGAGATTTTGGTCGATATTAACATGATGGCATCATGCCGTTGCTGCAGATTTGTCAGCTGTACATCCTATCAAATCACATCACATCCCAACGGTGCTCGATTGGATTGAAATCTGGTGACTGCAGAGGCCATTTGAGTATAGTTAACTCATTGTTATGTTCAAGAAACCAGTTTGAGATGATTTGAGCTTTGTGACATGGTGCGTTATCCTGCAGGAAGCAGCCATCACAATATGGCTACACTATGATCATAAAGGGATGGACATGGTCAGCAACAATACTCAGGTAGGCTGTGGTGTTTAAACGATGCTCAACTGGTACTAAGGGGCCCAAAGTGTGCCAAGAAAATGTGCTCCACACCATTACACCATCACCAGCAGCCTGAACCGTTGATTCAAGGCAAGATAGATCCATGCTTTCATCTGGATGTCACAGCAGAAATCGAGACTCATCAGACTAAGCAACTTTTTTCCAATCTTCTATTGTCCAGTTTTGGTGAGACATAGTTTTCTGTTCTTTGCTGACAGGAGTGGCACCCAGTGTGGTCTTCTGCTGCTGTAGCCCATCATTCTGCTCAAACCAGTCTGGCCATTCTCCTCTGACCTCTAGCATCAACAAGGCATTTTCACCCACAGAACTGGCTCTCACTGGATATTTTATGTTTTTCGGACCATATGTGTGAAAACACCAGTAGATCTGCTCGTTCTGAAATACTCAGACCAGCCTGTGTAGCACCAACAACCATACCCAATTTAAAGTCACTTAAATCACCTTTCTTCCTCATTCTGATGCTAAGTTTGAACTTCAGCAGATCATCTTGACAATTGTTGCGTCCCAATTCGGATTGTCTAAATAGTATTTGAAATTAGAATTAGTGTGTCGCAAATTATAGTATGTTGTATATTCCAAAAATACCCGGATGGTCTACTTTTTCCGGTTAGAATCCAAAGTGCAGATCCGTGCACACTAACAGCTAATATTGCTTACAACCCTTTGCGTGTTGGACACAATTCATTTAGAACTACAATTTACAATCTACAATCACGAATTAACAGTATTTAAAAACTACAAACATGGTGGATGTGCGAGTCCGATGGGGGTTTGAGTGATTCATTATCAGTATCTAACCTGACAAAAATATATTTATTCAACGTTTTCCACATTATATTTAATCTGCAACAGCACTGTGAACTTTTGTAATGATACGTTTTGTCATTAACTTTTAAATGCATTATTATGCAAATTGCAAACACATGAGGAGAGTTCTCCAAATGAAAGATCCACAATTGGAAGATCAATGTGCTACTACATTTCTCTCTGAAACGGTAGGAAATTAAATTAAATTTAACTGTGACAAGATATTGATGACGCAATGAGTAATTTGTCCTAAAACTTGCCTATTCTTCTGATACACACTTAAAAGTGTGTACTTTTTCTTCACAAAACTCATACTTTTAGGTATGTTCATAATTTTCATACTTTTAGGGCATAGTATAAGTAGGCAAATTGGGACACAGCACATGTCTACATGCCTAAATGCATTGAGCGTTGTCATGTGATTGGCTGATTAGATATGCATATTAACGAGCAGTTGAACAGGTGTACCTAATAAAGTGAGTGTAACTTCTAAAATACTCGGGGGAGGAGCAAACAACAAATTTTATATCCCCTATGTATTTTCCAAATGTTTTATTTAAAAAAAAACATGCAGGAACATGAAATTCAGTTCAACTAATTCAACATCATGTGGGCTATGGCCTATTCCATTTAAATGCACATACATGAAAGTGATTCAGTTTTTAAATTCTGAATTCTTCCCAACCCTGGTTGAGTACAGTAATTTCAGGTTTTAGGAATGTGTTTTGTGTGTGGTAGGTCCATGTTGCTGAGTGAAATAGAAAAGGAGGAGAGAGAGCGGCGATGGTATTACTCACAGCTGCAGGGTTTGTCTCAGAGACTAGCTGAACTGCCACGGCTCGATACGGTAAGCAACCTAAACAACCTCCACCCTGTTTGCTCACTGATAGGACTGTGTGCATCTGTAGCCAAAAATGAGGTCACTTGGTTTTGCTGCTAATGACCACAGACTGTCCTAAATGTAGATTTTTTTTAGTCAGGTATTGCCCTTGTCTAGTTTGAAATAACAGCTATTATTCTTAAAGGGCTAGTTCAGCAAACATTTTCATTGTACGTATTGTGGTAATAACATAATTACATGCAACTAACCTTAAACCAAATCTATCCCTAATTATATAGTAAGTACATGTTGTTAATTGATATTACTCAGTACTTAAATTTATGGTTAAACTGTAACAAGGACACCCCAAAATAAAGTATAACTGAAAACTCACTAACATGTCGTTCCAAACCAGTATTTTTTCCATTCAATACAAAAGGGAAAGTTCATCAGAATGTTTATGCAGCTCTTTTTTATAAAATAAAAGCTTTTTATAGAATACCATTTATAGATTAGTTTCAGTCTGTAATATTCTTTCATGTCTCTAGAAATGTGTTCTTGTTCTTTAAATGATGAACATGGTACAGTATGTGTACAGTACATTATCTGTGCTTCACAGTTCTCCTTGCAGGTGGATTTCATTCGTCAGCAGCTAGAGTTTGAAGCTCAGCAATTGCGTTCCGTGATGGAGGAACGTTTTGGGACCAGTGACGAGATGGTGCAGAGAACACAAGTAAGAACAGATTATAGATTAAATGCCATGTTTTCATCTACAAAGATCCAGTTGTAAATCCAGCTTAAGTGTCACGTGTCAGTCACAACTGGGTTACGCTTTTATCAACTGCAAATCTATCACTCACAGTGTGCCCAACCAGGCTTCTAAAACCTCCCTAACCAGCAATACACCCTTGGTCAACCAGCTTTATCAGGAAAACCATGTTGGATGAACTGTATGGCTAAACTGGGCTTTGTAGCTGACATAATGTGGTGTATGAAAATGAGCCTTCAAAGTATTGCTATCAAAGTAAATTAGAATGTTGCAGATATTGTATCATTACTCACTGCATGTGTTTCTGCGTACAGATCCGTGTTGCTCGGTTAGAGCAGCTGGAGAAAGAGCTTCATGAGGCGCAGAGCTCGCGTGGTCCTCAAGAAAAAAGTGCTCTACCAGAGACTCAGGTGACACATACACCCCTGTCCTCCATTTGAGCCTGAATCATAAAATTCCTTAAATTATTAATGATATGCCACTCATATATATTAAATTGTTCAAAAATACTTTAAAAAAGCAAATGATACAGACAATAAAGATAGCTCTTCTACGATGAATGTTTTCATTTTCTGAAATACAATTAATTTAGATATTTTTAGAGTTAATAAAATTCAGATATTCAAATATATGTCCAGAGATTTAAATATATAAAAAGTATTATTTTAAAGGCTGAAATTACTGAAAAATTTAAATAATAAAGCAGTTTTGTTTTAAAACATATCAATATTTAAAATGTTTTTTTCTGCTAAATCAAAGTCAAGGGTAGGAGGTATAACTGACATGCAACCATAAAACAGTGTCCCAAGGTATTGAATATCACACCAATTGTTCTGAGAAAGTTATATTGATCATTTTAAATATATATTTAATACATTATATTTAATAGTTACACCCCCTGACATTAACACTAGAAATCTTAAAAATGTTTTTCATCATTTTCAGTTAACTTAAAGGTCCCATATTATGCCCCTTTTCATAAGATGTAAAATAAGTCTCTGATGTCCCCAGAGTGTGTATGTGAAGTTTTAGCTCAAAATACCCAACAGATCATTTTTTACAGCATGTTTAAATTGTCATTTTTTGGTGCTCAGAAAAACGCGCTGTTTTAGTGTGTGCCCTTTAAATGCAAATGAGCACGGCACAGGGGGCGGAGCTTCAAGAGCTTGCGCTTAGTCTCAGGACAATTTCATCTCACAGAATGATGATAATAATATCAGAAACTCTCAGTAACGGTGTTCATTTCGACCCGGAGTCGGACAATAATGCCTACAGAGTCAGAGTGCTGTATAGAGATGGAACAGGATTAGTTTAGTTGTTTAATTACGGTTATAACGTATTTGTTATCTGCTTGTATGTATCTTCTATCAATAGCCTACAAGTCTGCTGTTTCGGACCAGGTCGGAATGATGATCAAACATATACTGATGAGTTTAATAAAGTTTATTGTACATAACACAAAAGATGAAGCGTCAGTTTTACTTCAGAAACTCACCGTAAGAGCCGAGTAAACAGTAAGATATAAGAAGTGCACAAGTACATAAATTAATTTCGGTAGAGTTGAGGGAGCATTTTCTTTAAAAACAAAATAATTCCATTTCGTCTTCAGCGGCTGCCTCAGATTTCGGGAGTAAATAGAGAGAGCTATGTGGATTAATACATCCAGCCACACAACACCTACAACGCTGGGAGACATTCTCGTCAGTGCAGCAGCTGTGAACTCGATCAGGGCGGGTCTATGTTAGAACGGCAGTGTCTGATAACACTCGTGGGCGGGGCTTGTACTTAGTGACGTCACTAAAACAGCATTCTGAAAACAGTTCGTTGGGAGACACTGCTGATGATTTATGGGGATTAATAAAAAAGAAGTGAGTGGATTTGTATCACTATTGGGTGGTTGTGTACACACACTGCCAACACACATTTATGTTCAAACAGCATGCAAAAGTGAATTTTGCATAATATGGGACCTTTAAACAAATATAATAGTTTAGTGAAGACAGGAACTGTTCAGGGTCACACTCATTATTGATAGAAAGAAATGGCACTTTGATGGTTAAATTATTTGGTAAAATTAAACTGATACAAATACGTTTCTCCACTGTTTTTTAATCTCTCAATAGTGGCTTTTTCACAGAACAATTTATAGATTCTGTAAACTACTGAGGCTTTGCCATTACCAGGGGCAACACAAAACCACAGAAAACAATGTTGACTGAACCAGCATGCTGGAGAAGTCACATTAAAAATTGAGGTTGTAAAAAGTAATTACTAAATAACATGCCAATTTATATTATATTACAGGCAGTGGTTAAAGTGGGATTTGGCAGGTGGGGGAACCCTCAAATTTTGTGTAGGTGCAACAGGGAAAAATGACTCACCGTGGGACGACATATTGAGTATCGTGGTATAGCAATACTTTTTGGGACAAGAGTGTCACTGTGGCACCAAGTATCACAATACTTATTTACTTGATATCTTAATGGTTTTATTTTGGTCCATCAACACTGATATGATGACGATACTACGTTAAAATTGCTGAACACTGGGACAAAAATTGAGCCCTGGCACTGTAGCCACACCAGCCCACATACCTTCCACCCCCACAGCTGAAATGCCCAATCTCACCTGGCCCTGTCTCACAGAACAGGCTGGCACCGAATGTTGATATGCAAAAAAAAAAAAGGGTTTGCCCTCTGCAAGCTGCCTCCTATTGGCTGCTCAGTAACTGGGATGCTTGGCAAGTGTGACGTTGTAATTTAGAGCATAGCTCTCTGGGACTAAGGGATTCCCACCGCAGCACAGTCATATGTCTGCTCAATACTGCACCAGACTGACAATGAGCTCTTGAGAACTACGTACTGTTTAATGATGCTGAGAAATCTTAAATGATAAAGTCAGGATATAAGGAAACCTGCAGTATAAGGTTGCCAAACTTGCAAGCTTTTTTTTAAGGGACCTACACTACACTTTTCAACTCATTCTACATTTTTTACTATTTTGCACATTTTAGAATAATAGTAGTCATCAAAACTATGATTTCATGTTCAAGTATGTGGATTATGCAGGGACCAAAATAGTTCAGCATATCAAACCTATATGCTAAGAAACAATTGTAACAAGGTTATTTGTTATAGGAAGAAGGAGATGGGAACCGGCGAACGTTTTAACACTTTAATTATGAATAAACACAAAACAAAAGTAAAAGCAGCAGCCCCTCGTGGACGACTGCCACACACACATAAACAAAACATAACATAATGTCCAGACCTTTTATGCTTTCGAAGCTCCTCCGTGAGAAATGCGAGACTGGTGCGGTGCGCAGGTGACGCTCATTAGCAATCAGCACGGCCTAGCACCGTTCTCGTGCCCTGCTTGCCACAACAATATTTTATGTTAGGCACCTTTTTGTCTAAATTACAGCTTTGCACCCTTGACATTTTTTTCCAAACTTCATGAGGTGCATCCTGGGATAGTTTATAAACTGTATTGAAGGAGTTCACATGTATTTTTGACTCTTGGTAGCCGCTTTGCCTATATACTGTAAAATAAAATAATAATAATAATAGTAATAATAATAAATTAAAATGTTAATTTTGTAAATTAATTCACATGTTCACAATTAATGATTGTATTTAAGCACAATAAAGCTTATTTTAAGTATTTACGCATTTAGGTAAATCTTTTTAACTGAATACCACTTGCATTAAAATCTACAAAATTGTATTCTGAAAACTAATTTGAGCTATATCTGTATCCTTATATGTAGTCTAGTTGTCTATGGATTGTATTTGTAGCACTGGTGCCAAACGTTGCCATAGTGATGGGTTTGAGCATGCAAGAATGAATCAAGTGCTTTGCCACTGGTGGTGATTCACTCTCCACATGCAGATGGTGTGCAAATGCTCAATTAAACAGAAACAGATTTTAAACAGGAAAAAAAAAGATTGCTATTATAGCTTCAAAAGGTATTTGTTACTTTATTTTGAAGAATATACACCCTATCAATATGTGTGGATCATTCTTACTATAGCACATATTTACTTTGCTGCTTTAATAAATATGAATGTGTTAAGTCAGACAGATAAACCAAATGTACCAAATAATAAACCATACTCACTGTGTTCACAGAACACCGAGTGCCTCTCGAAAACTTCTGTCCCTGACATGGATACTGGAAATGCTGGTGCTATGGAAGCTTCTGGGGAAACAGGAAGCAAAGTAAGACCCTTGTTGTGTTTTTATTTTTTCATCAAAAACATCACGGAAGATTTATTAGGAACTATAAAGCAGCTTACAGTGTGTTTCGGAATTTATTTTACTAAGGGGCAATATTTGCCTTTCTATAAACGTAAATATACTGGTCTATGCATTTGCACTTCATACTTGAAGAAATGCATTGAAATAAATTTGAGCACTTATGGTTGCTGCACGGTGGCTCAGTTGGTGATACTGTCGCCTTACCGAAGGATAGGTAGATTGGTGACACTAAATTGATCATAGGTGTGAGTTTGAAAATATCTGAAATAGTGTTAGCCTTGTCCTGGACTGGACGTCCATCCAGTGTGCTTCCTGCTTTCGGCCCGAGACGCTGAAATAGCCTCCAGCAACCCTGTGCGACCCTAAATAGGACAAGCAGTTTGGAGAATGGATGGATGGTTGACTTTAAAGGGGTCTTGAACCGCATTTTTTAAAATTATAAATATCTCTAATGTCAACTTATAATTTTAGCAATATTTTTACATCAAAACCATCATAGTTTTTAAGTAATAGGCTTTTTTCTATCCTGTTGTTGACCCTCTCTTTGAAGCACTCGATTTTGATAGGAGTGGAAGTAAACGCCCCCTGCTATGATTGGGAAACAGTTTTGCATATTAAAATAATTTTCGGCATCCCCGCCATTAATTTTATTTACGACCCTTATATACAGTAAACATAGTTTTAGTAATCAAAAACAATTGTGCAATAATGAACTGTAAGATAATATATGTCACATATATATATACTGTTTGGATTGCAGGTGGAGATGGTATTTTGGCTACTCTCCATGCTGGCCTCTAGAGATCGGGAAGAGATGTCCCGTACCCTTTTGGCAATGTCAAGCTCACAGGAAAGTTGCATTGCTATGCGCAAGTCTGGCTGCGTCCCACTGCTTGTGCAAATACTACATGAGGGAGGCACTGGGGAGGCAGCTGGGGCAGGAGGCTATAGTCGAGAAGCCCGTTCCAGAGCCAGTGCTGCCCTTCACAACATTGTGTACTCACAGCCAGATGAGGGCCAAGCACGACGTGAGATGAGAGTTCTTCATGTACTAGAGCAGATCCGCTCACACTGTGAGAATGGCTGGGACTGGATTGAGAATCATCTAAGTACCCCTTTACCTGGTGGTGGAAAAACTACAGGTGAGCCCTGGTTAAGTAAAAAAAAATACATTGTCATGAATATGTTACAATGATATAAAATGATTCACATAAATATAAATTTTGTTTGATATCCATAGAAATCCCTGAGCCAGTGGATCCCCAGATGTGCCAGGCTTTGTGCTCAATAATGAAGTTATCTTTTGAGGAAGAGTACCGTAGGGCAATGAATGAACTAGGTACGGGAATGCAGTTTCTCTAAATAGACCAAAGAGCAATAGAGTGTATTCTGTAGTTGAAAACACTGAAAAGCTTTTTTGTGCATCTTTTAGGGGGCCTGCAAGCCATTGCAGAGCTAATGCAGCTGGACCAAGAACTGTATGGCATGCAAAATGAGCCAATCAATATGGCCCTCCGGCGTTACGCTGGAATGGCACTCACTAATCTTACATATGGAGATGTTGTAAATAAGGTACATTTTCAAATTATTGCATACAAAAGTGGATATAAATGAAAGCAGTTCTTTATTTGTGCAGTCATTTCATTCCTATAATTATACAATCAGTGCCCAATATTAATTTATTGCCACATTGGCCATACATGTTTTTACTGAAATATATACAAAATTAAATATTGTTAAATAATTAAACAAAATATAAATGTGATCATTGGTAAGTTAATTGTGCAATTCTGATAATGCATACATTCAGTACCAGGCAAATGTATAACTGTCTGACACATGCAGTTTTTTTTTAAGCTTGTCTTGTGATGTTGACAAAATCCTCTTTATTAACTTTTTCAGGCTACTCTTTGCTCAAAGAAAAACTGTCTTCAAGCCATTGTTGCACAGCTTGCATCTGATAACGAGGAATTACAGCAGGTGCATAAATCACTTTTCCAAAGAGCAAACCATTAGATGAACTTTAAGTACAGAAGAATATAATAACGGACCATTTTAGAGTATTTTTACTATTACTATTATTTTTACTTATCTCAATTGTAATTATTTGGCCCACGTCAGCTCTGTGATCTGTCATTACTTTTAGGTAGTGTCAAGTATACTGAGAAACTTGTCATGGCGTGCTGATATCAACAGTAAAAGGACTTTGAGAGATGTCGGCAGTGTGTCAGCACTTATGACATGTGCATTGCAGGCTACAAAGGTACAATCAAATATCTCTTATTTACTACCAAGTTTACATAAAAGTGAAGATAACTGATTTACCAATTAAACTAGTGAAATTTGTGCTCCAATACCACTCAGTAAGTAATAAGTGATTTTATATGGTCTTCCCCACAGGAATCTACCTTAAAGAGTGTGTTAAGTGCACTGTGGAATTTGTCAGCACACAGCACTGAGAATAAGGTGGCAATTTGTTCTGTTGATGGTGCTCTTGGCTTTTTGGTTAGCACTTTGACTTATCGATGCCAAACCAACTCATTGGCCATTATTGAGAGTGGTGGAGGCATCCTGCGTAATGTGTCCAGTCTTATTGCTACCCGAGATGATTACAGGTATCATGTTTATTCACATTCACAAATTAAGCAGTCAACGTATCTATAACATCACTTAAGTTCTTCCTGTTTACCTATTTTAGGCAAATCCTCAGGGATCATAACTGCCTTCAGACTCTGCTGCAGCACTTGCGATCTCACAGTCTTACCATTGTAAGTAATGCATGTGGAACCCTCTGGAACCTGTCTGCACGCAGTCCGAAGGACCAGGAATTGCTGTGGGATCTGGGAGCTGTAAGCATGCTGCGCAATCTCATCCACTCAAAGCACAAAATGATAGCCATGGGAAGTGCTGCAGCTCTGCGAAACCTCCTCACAAATCGTCCACTCAAATATAAAGATACTGCTGTTATATCCCCAGGATCCTGCATGCCATCCCTCTACATGAGGAAACAGAAAGCATTAGAGGCTGAATTAGATGCGAAGCATCTGGCAGAAACATTTGATTCAATCGAGAAGCAAAGTTTCAAGCATCAAAGTATAAACAAACCATTGAGGCACATTGAAAGCCTAGCAAAAGACTATGCCTCAGATTCTGGTTGTTTTGATGATGATGAGGCACCTAATACATCAGCCAGCTTGGACACGGGAACCTTCTCCATGCTCTCCATGTTCTTGAACAATTCAAACTTCCTGAATACCCAGCCACGTAAGCGAGAAGGGGAACCTGAACAAGACATTGAAACCTTTCAAACTGACAATAAAAGGTCACAACCTCCTGATGATGAAGTGACTGTAGCAGCTGAGAAATTAGCCAAGAAGATCACCAACACAGTTGCTAAAATTGACAAACTGGTAGAAGACATTACCATGCATACATCGTCAGAGGACAGCTTCAGCCTCAGTTCAGAAGATCATTTTGTGGATTGGAATTATGGGCCAGATGAGCTTCACGAGGCACGAGCCATTTCATGTTCCCCTTGTCATCTCTCTGATACCAGCTCTTTTTCACCTAAAGAGCGTCTCAGTAGAGCACATGCCTTCTTGCGTCTTAAAACAGCCAATTCAAGTTTATCCAATGACAGCCTTAACAGTGGAAGCACTAGTGATGGCTATTGTGGCAGTCAGGAACAGACTCACACCTCTGCAAGACCAACAGAACAACAACGTCCAAATAAACTTGATCTTAAGGTAGCTCATGAGGAACCATTGAACAGTGGTGTACATATTTCAAGAGTCATATGTCAAAATGAGATCCCTGAAAGAGATTTTGAGACACATAAAGATGCTATTTTGCCTGATTTAGGTTCCACAGATACAGAGAAGAGTCAAGAACCTTTTATATCAACACCTGCAACTGTATCAACCAAGGTGTCTTCGGATGCCAGTATACCAACTGTCAAGTTGTCTCCCTCCTATCAGCATGTTCCACTGATCCAGAGTGTTGCCAAGTTTGGCGTTGCAAAGGCTGCAATTAATGTTCAGGCAGCTCAAGCAATGCGTAGGCAAGCTTGGGTTCCAACAGTGATGACTGGCGGAAATATTAGCAAGTTTTCCCCAATTTGCTCTGCGAGAAGTCCCACAATAGGACAGCTGGAGACCCCTCAGAAGTATTCTGTAGAGAACACTCCAATATGCTTCTCTCGCTGCAGTTCTCTGTCTTCTTTATCTTCTGGCGATGGAGCACTTGATGGACAGAGTCAGACTGAAAATGAGCTAGAGAGTGACTCCTCATTAGAAATCATAGAGGTGGAAGATGTGAATGTTGAGAAAAAAGATGAAGAGGATGAGAATGAGACACTTGATGACTTGAGTGACAGTCAGTTATTAGTAACTGATCAGAAAATAAGCAGCTCTGATCCAACTGATATCCCTAGTACAATAAAAAATGAGAAGAGGTTTCTTAGAGGAGTGTCTCCAATAATTCTTGATGACAGGACACCATCCAGCTCTTCAGAAAACTACATTCACGAAACACCTCTTGTAATGAGCCGCTGTAGTTCAGTGAGCTCACTTGGCAGCTTTGAATCTCCTTCAATTGCCAGCTCTATTCAGAGTGATCCATGTAGTGAAATGATAAGTGGAACTGTTAGCCCCAGTGACCTACCAGACAGCCCAGGACAAACAATGCCTCCGAGTCGCAGCAAAACTCCGTGCTGTGCAGAATCAAGTGGACCAGAGACACAGACGCTTAGTGGTGTAGGAAGCCAGTGGGAAAGTAGTTTGCGCAAATTTATGGAAATCACAGATTTTAAAGAAAGGTTTAACCTACCTCCTGATTTGGACACAATGATCTATTTCACTGTGGAAAAACCAATTGAGAATTTCTCATGTGCCTCTAGTCTGAGTGCCCTCCCTCTTCATGAACACTATGTTCAGAAAGATGTGGAGCTCAAACTTACTCCTTTGCTAAACCAACAAGACAATGATCCAGATGATTCTGAAAAGGAAGATGATATGGATGACCAAGACCAATACAGTGAAGGCAACTCAGATGATGACATTGAAATTCTCAAAGAGTGCATTAATTCTGCCATGCCTTCCAGGTTTAAGAAGGTAAGGCCCACTGTGATGCCCAACCTCTCAAACCAAGTTCTCAACATGCAGACTCGGAAATCTGTGCAATTACCAGTGTATATGGTGCTGCAGAATAAAAACAGTCAAATGTTTACTGGACAAAAGCTTGGAATGTCTTCAAAAGAAATCTATCATGATGATTCGTCTTACACTGACTCGGCTGAAGGTACACCCATCAATTTCTCAAGCACCACTTCCTTGAGCGATGAAACTCTCCAATATCCAGTCAGAACCAAAGGAATAAAAGACTGGCGAAGAAACAAAGAGACACAAGAGCTTGTTGATATCGAGACAAAGAGAATTGAAGACCTACGCATGTTCTCTCGCTTCCACAAACCAACTAAAATAACATGCCAGTCTCACACAGTTGCAAACCAACTGAACAAAACAATCAGACATATGGTGCCCACTCAGAGATTACTTATACAGAGTAAAGAGATGGCAGCAAAAATGACCCAGCAAAGGATTCAAAGCCAGTCTCCAGTTAGACAAATTCAAAAGCAAGGACAGAATCTGTCAAAAAGCATGCCACAGTTAGATATTCCCATAAGAAAACAAAGCACAGAGGTGTACCAAAATCAGAAAACTTGCTCTCGGAGTCATGCACAGGAAAACACTTTATCCTTTCAGTCTAGGCATCACCCGACAACTACAGAAGTGGCCATATGCCATAAAATGGACAGACAGGATGGACTGATGAATAGGACTGGACGGAAACAACATTATGAATCAAGCAAGACTAATGTTATACGTAATACTAATATACAAGATCAAGTCAACAGTTACCAGTCCCGCCAAAAGGGTTTTCATAGAATCAAGCAAAATCTAATTTTAGAAGAAGCACCTCCATGTTACTCATTGAGTTCCTCCCTTAGCTCTTTGAGTGATGCAGAATTTGAGGAACATCATGAAAAACCTCAGCATACGTGGATAAGGAATAGACATAATACAACATCCAGCCCTCCTAAATCACAGCAAGACCTCAACCAGCTTGAAGAGAACAGCTCACCAAGCTCAGTCAGCATGGATTCAGAAGATGATCTTTTGATAAAATGCATAACATCTGCTATGCCTCAACACAAGAAAAAGCAGACTGCCAGAAAAAGGAAAGCTGAGAAAAAGCACAAACTGAAAACTACACTTCAAAAAACAACAGAGGCTTGGAGCCCTGAAATTGACCTAGACAGTGATGAAATGGCATCCGACAAAGACTCTGATCTCAATAGTGTTGAATGGAGAGCAATACAAGAAGGAGCAAATACAATCATTACCAAGTTACAAGCTTCAAAGTCCCAAGAACCCTCATCAGAGTCTGAATCCGTTCTGTCATTTATGTCTGATTCAAGCTTTACTCCTAAAGAAAAGAAGGTATACAAAGATGACAAAAAGGCTAATAAACCACTTGATTTTGCCCCTCGTAAACCTGTTCCAAACATGCCTATGGTCTTTAGGGGTAGAACGGTGATATATACACCCAAGAAAGAGACTACTCTCTCTCAAAGACCACCACCTAAAAAAAATATACCAAAAGCAGATGCCCCTAAAAATCCAAATTTAGCTCAACACAGGTCAAGAAGCCTTCACAGACTGGGCAACCCCATAGACACTCAGTTGTCATTGCCCAAAAGAAGCTCAACACCTCCTGCCAGGATACCAAAGAGCTCATCTTCAGGATCATCTCAAAGTTCAACACCTTCCAGGCATCCTCAGAAAAAAATAACCTCCCCAACACAAACCATTAAACAAGGTAAAAAAAAGGTGGCATCGGCACCATGCAGTCCACCGGACAAGAGCACTTCAAACATCAATCAATATTCTAAATCTCCTAATGACAGAAAAACACAGAAATCCCCTGTCAGAATACCATTTATGCAGAATCCATCAAGGCAAACAAGAAACATTTCACCTTTAGTAACCAGCCAGCCCAGTAGCATCAGCAGACAAAATACACAGATGTCAGGGAAAAGAATCCTACCAGCAAACCGGTTGGATTTGGTTCGCATGACATCTACTCATTCAAGTAGTAGTGAATCAGATCGTAATGGCTTTCTCAGACAACTGACATTTATCAAAGAATCGCCAAAAGTCTCAAGACGTGATGCTTCTTCACGTTCTGTCCCAACATCGCAGCATGTCTCACCCCGAAGAGCAGGTCCAGGGGCACCAGCAGTTTTCTTATGTTCTTCTCGTTGTCAGGAGCTCAAGGAAGCAGTTCAAGGTCCTAGAAGAATGCCTTTGACTCAAGGACAAAGCCAAGTTCAGGAACAGGGGGTTCTCAGACAGGGCATGGCACTATCAAGAGCCACCTCCATTGATAGAGACGTTGATGTGAAACGTCCAGCTAGACGAACAAGCTCAGAAAGTCCTTGCAGGGCCTCACAGAGAAATAGACATGGACCAAAGCCAAGAGAAAAAAGGGATGATACCTTCAAAAGATATTCTTCCTCACCAAGCATAAATGTCTTGAGTCGTGTCACCAGCCGGTCCTCTCTTCGCTCTTCATCCTCTGACTCAAGTGGACGAGCTAAAAGTGAAAGGAACACAAATCAGAGGCAGCAGAGGGTTGGATCACGTAACACTGACAAAGTGACCTGGAGAAGGATTCGTGATGAGGATGTTCCCCAGATATTAAAGAGCACCCTTCCACCCACTGCATTGCCTCTGTTACCTTCACCTGATGGCACCAAACAGATGCCACCACCACTACCAGGAAAACTGCCTACTATTACACTGGCATCACGGAAGACAAGTGACGCAACTGTTCAAACTGAGGACTACTCAGCCAACAAAATTAACTCAAGCACCTCTCCCACAATTGAAAAAGGTCTTAGCATTGCAGAGGATGCCACAAAGATGGCCCTTGCCAGAAAATTAAGCATGGCCTTTGGGAATACGCTCCAAGATGGGGCTTCAGATGGATCTCTAAAAAACTACAGCACAGCATCATCTTCCACCTTTCAGTCAGTGGAAAGTACCCACAGTGGTGGCGTTGGCCATTTCCGACAGAGCTCCCCTAGTAAAGCCGTCAGAGTTACTCCTTTCAACTACATCCCCAGCCCCATGGTCTGTTGCTCTCCACAGACACAGGGTCAAGCAACGACAATGCCTGAAAAGACAGGGGAAAAACATGAAGCATAAAACCTGTAATCTATCCATCTTTTCCATCCTTGACAAAGTACTATGCTCCTGATGCTGTAAAAACTCAGGTGGTAATGGATATTGTTCTCTTTACCTCAGATATTTAATGAGTCTTGTGCTTGCCAATGCATCAGAAGATTTACTTATTTGAAGAAAAAAGAAAGAAGAAGAAAAATTATTTGGATGTGAACAATTAGCCATAAACTACAGAATCTCACTGGATTCACAACATGTACCTAACCACACCAACAAGGTTGAGGTCTTCTTTTTTTATATTTTTGTACAGTGATATTAATCATTGCTTGTGCTACTTGGATAATTAATCAAACATGAGAAAGACTGCCTCGGATTGTGTTATCCACTAATAAAAAATTATGGCCCACATTCTGAACAATATGCAAACTATTCTCCGAAAAATAGAGACAAATACTTTAAAAGACCATATGCCACCTGCAAACCGGAAAAGACTGTTGTATTCTCACATGAGAACCATGTATGCACATGCCTTTACGCCACACTGACAGGTTAAAACAGCCTTTTGCCTTCACTTATTATTAATGCAGGTAAATATTGCTACAATAGGTAAAATCTGCACAAAATGTCTATGTAATCGTCATGGATATTTAGTGATATTGTTGTAAATACTGACTTAAAACTGTAGTCTAATGCTTCCCAGAAGGCAAATTGTAACCCTGCCATTGCTACAAATAGCATGCTCACTTGTCCACTGTAAACACGTGATGTTGACTTTGCAGTTTCTTTTTTCAATGGAAATGACAGACTAGTACAACCACGAATCTCC
Organism: Gila orcuttii; assembly: GCA_026230005.1. Taxonomy (NCBI): domain Eukaryota; kingdom Metazoa; phylum Chordata; class Actinopteri; order Cypriniformes; family Leuciscidae; genus Gila; species Gila orcuttii. Next base: position 11,983,755 of record JAPDVR010000022.1, on the reverse strand, counting down.
ACCCACACATTTGCATTTTTGAATATAAGATTGTTGTAACTGTCGAGTGTTCAGCAAATGTAATACAATTAAGTGGCTGTGCATATTCCTGCTCACTGAATGCTTTCATAATGTCATATTGTGTACAGTCACGTTATGCTTTAAGTATTTAAAAGCAAGCTAATGAGTAGCAACTTTGTGGTTTGAGATAAATACTTGCTATTAACAGTTAGTGGGACTGATGTAGAATGTTTAAAATGGCTTCCATTTAACCAAAGCCCATTGCCAAAACTGCAAATACACAAGAAAATATTGTGTTAGCCAGCACAAAAAGTGTTTGTCTTATTTGTTGAGGTGCAGTATTTACATGGACTTAGTTTTACTGTGATATAACAGCTTCACTTAATTTGTCTCTTTTAGTCAGAAAACATGCATTCTGTCTTAAAAGCAAAGTCATTGATCACACATCAGCCTTTGGAAATTCTGAGAATGATAAAGAGAATTGTATTTCAGAATCAGATGTGCTGCGAGTGCTGATACAAACTGGTGTTCCCAGATTAAAGACTTAATGTCTGACTATATCTGAAGATATTGAAATTGACCAGTAACAGTGTAATGACCTATAACGGTGGTGGTCCGGATAAATCAATATGATGCAATGCTAAACTCAAATTGACAATTACGGATAACTTTATGGATATTTGAGAGGTAAAAGCATGAATTGGGTTGAGAATGTTTATAGAATATTGTGTAGACTAACAGTTAAACGGTTGTGGCCAGGGGTTAGGGGTTGTCAAATAAACCTTCTCATAAAAATGTGTATGTATTTTATTTTTCTGAGTCGAACTGTGATTTATTCAATGGTAAATACTTGCATCCAACTAAATATGCACTGACATCGAAATCATTTATTTGACCTTACCTTTAAGTACAATGACTTCCAAACATTGCTGTGTTTGAACATTCTGACAACACATAAGTTTGGGTCAGGAGTCAGGACTACCTTATTTCTGACCATTGCATACAGGGTAACACTATACCCCAACCAATTGCCTACTGCTTAAATTATCCTTAGTTTATATACAGCACTATATCATTTAATTCCCTATCTTTTACCAAGCCATACTTTTGTATGTGCTGTTTTGTTCTTACATCTTTCATTATCAACTATATTGCTAATAAACCAATAAATGTTACAACAGATAACACTTATCACAAATGTGTTAACACAATCAGTTAATTGATTGATGAATATGAATTTATTCATCAGTTAATTCATTCAGATGTGATGCTAATGCTTAGTGTAAATTGGTCATTTTTAACTATTACATTTACATTTATTCATTTAGCTGATGCTTTCATCCAAAGCGACTTACAATTGCTATATGTCAGAGGTCGCACGCCTCTGGAGCAACTAGGGGTTAAGTGTCTTGCTCAGGGACACATTAGTGTTTCACAGTGGATTTGAACCCACCACCCCACCCCACATCACCCCACCCCACCCCACATCACCCCACCCCACCCCACATCACCCCACCACACCCCACATCACCCCACCCCCACCCCACCCCACCCCACCCCACCCCACATCACCCCAATTTTACATGGACAAAGAACCTTAGGCTATTTAAGACAATGTATTTAATGCAAATGAAAATTAAGCTGTGAGGAATAGATGTAGTTATCAATATGTTCAACAGGTTGTACTATCTGTACTCTGTAAACACTGAAATATTCCATTCATCAAAAAAACTCAAGAAAATTTAGATACAAATTACATTAAATAATGTAAAATACATAAGACTGCAAAAACGTATTAGATTGACTGAATAATTATATTAAACACACATAGCACATGTTAACATTGACCAAGTAGATTTATAACAAACAAATCAGTCAAAATTATCACAAACAAATCATTAAATAAATGCACCTAATTTCCAATAGGAAGAACACTTTGTATTCTCCTACTGATTTGAATCTTAATTTGTTGTATTGCGATGTCCGACAATCAACTAATGAATAAGCAAATCGCAAGTTCATAAGATGCAGGCGTGAATGTTCTGCAGACCCCTGTGAGTTGTCACAGTGCACTCCTCTTCACCTCCCTCACACTGTGCTCCAAAGACTCCCCAGCCGCACGCAGCTCGTCTCTCCGCTGAACAAGATGGCCACGTTCCTCTTGCAATCGCTCATGCAGCTCTATGTAGCGTCTGCTCTGCCGGTATCTGACCTCCACTTCACTGTTGCTGGAACTGAACTTGAAATCTGAAAGATGACACCCTAAAGTCAGTGGTCAGGCCAAATGTTACCATAATTTTGTATGAATTTCGATGATGCGTTTCGTAAGAAAAAGTACGAAAAAGCAAGCATGAAGCTTGTGTTTGAAAGTCATAGCAAGTCTGCAGATGCCAGTCTGAGTTGACAGCTTTCACAGAAAAAATTGTGTAGTGTATGATGGGCACAGACTCCAATATTTAGCTTCAGAAAATTATTACATTCAGTCACTACTGATGTTAATGAACAAAAGCAGACCTGTTTATTCTGACATTTTTTTTTTATGTTATTTAAAGTACATTATGATACACCACAGAGGAGAACTTTTAAATTGTAACAATATTTCACTTTTTTTTTTTTTTATCAAATAAATGCAGCCTTGTTGAGCAGAAGAGACTTAATTTAAAAACATTAAAAATCTTACAGATCCAAAACTTTTGACTGGTAGTGTGCATACACCCATATTCTTTTAAATAGTCATGTGTCTCCTAGTGTTTTAAAATCTGTTCAGATTTTAAAAGTTGTAAAGTGTATTCCAGCCACTGATCTCTTTAAAAGCTCATGATGTCATAATAAGTGAAACCACTGCGCCACACATTCTATTAAATTATTAGGAAATGATCTGATTTTAATGAGAAAACATTACCAATCGAGTCAGTGTTTTCATATGTGAAGTCTCCCAGTACATTCTTACATCGCAAATGTCCTAAACACGTATAATGGTTATTTATTTAGAGTTGGGAATTTTCCCTGCTTGCTTATTAAAAGTGAATTCAAGTTATGTTCATCTTCATTATAGTAGTGAAAGTGCTCATTCTGAAATCTAAATACAGATCATTTATTGTAAAAAACAAAACAAAAAAAACAAACATAAAAACCTTGCATCACAAGTAGGCGGCTATATTGTGGCTGTTAAAACATTTGATAACAGTAGGTTCAAAACAAATAACTTTGCTAAAGCTAACTTATTTCTATATAGGCTACACAGCATATTAGTTACTAACCTACAAGCAACAGAGACACACACAGAGTGCTCTCTCATAACTCACTGACCTGCCTGTGTACACACTGCAAGCTGAGAGGGAGAGAGGCTGACTATTCAGCACGGATGGGAATAAATTAAGTGAAATTAATTTAATAAAGTTGTGTATTTCACCCAATTGGTCTGAATAACTCGCTGCTGTCTTGTCTTTCGGCACGTTGTCAGTGTCCTCTTTGTTCCGCAATGTTTTTTTCACTGTGTAAGAAAATGGACATGTGGCTTAAGAGTTTTCAACCCTGATTTAACTCAATAATTATAATATAATCTATAAATATAACACTTAATTCCTATGCAAACTGAAATGCTAGTAAAAAGCCAGAGAATTTGCCTTTAACTGTCATTGTTTCCTTGTTCTCCTAGAGTTTGAAGTGGACGTTGGTCAATCAAATCAGGAAACAAAATACACGCCTCACAACTTCTTGAAGAATGTTATGTTCAATATTTCCTGCACAATTATGTACATACAGAAATATACACTGCCCAGCCAAAAATAAAAATCGCTGATTGGATTTAAATAGGCAAATGTTTAAGATTGGATCATTATTGCCGTGCTTGTTATGTTTCTAGCATGTTATATTTTAAGAACGTTTTTTTCTAGCATGTTAAAAGAACGTTTTTTTTCAGCAACCTCTGTATATCGTTTATCCCGAGTGAAAAAACTGATAATGTCTGAAGTAACAATTCATTTACATACAGTGCATAGCCTATATCCTAATAACTAATCCTGTGCGACTGTAACGATGCAAACCAGGTCCTTTTAGGTCAAGATTTTGGCTGTCAGCCAATGATGCCCTCTGTCTGAATGGCAGTATATGCCGTAATTTCAATACGAACCTATTCGATCAGTCATTTCAAGTGAGGCCTAAAGATTTTTCCATGCATAGGCTATTTCACAAAGGGGTTTTCACACTGTATTGACCAACAGAAAGCTGGTGTATAGAAAGTGACATGTGTGTGCTGTGCTTCATGCATCACTACACTATTGACATGACATTTACCACACCTTAATTAAAAGAATCGTTCACAAGAGTAATTTGCATTGGGATCTGCCATTATTTTGTGGCAGTTTTTTTTATCTCTTTACATTCAGTCCAGAATTCAAATTCACAAATAAGGTAACACGAACACATGCACACTTTTACCTAGGTATCTAAATGCAGACATTCTATTGTTCTCTTACGAGAGGTTCTCTCGTATTGCGTAAGTTGCTTACGCTACGGGTAAAGTCATCTTTTCTCGAGATATTGAAGCCAAAAATTATCCTTAATTTTGCATTTATTGTCAACGCAGTGCAGCAGCCAGCAGACTTAGAGCAGGCCATATTGCGTGCTCATTGGCTGCCGTGCGGCAACTGCTGCAGCCTACCACTGAGCCTCGCGCGTGACGTCGCGCCCTCTACGCGTCACAGCCCGCCAAAATGGGGGTGGCTTAGCGTATAAAAGACAGGCTCAAAGGCTGCATCACTGATTTCATCATCTTCAGCGAAGCTCTCCGCATCGCTGGACTTTGAGAGAAGCCTTCCGTCATCAAATCTAGCGACCACCACGCAGAGGAAAGAAAGCGCCTGAAGAAGCCGGCCGTCTTCGCCACCTTCAGCCTTCCGTGCCTACTACGCCATCCGGCGTTGAGTATCCTTTTGTGCTTGCTTCCGTGAGTCTTCGCCCTGCGACACTCAATCTCTCTAAGAGCGCAAGCGTTTTTGTTAAAATGCCTCGCCTTTCCTGCGGCTCGTGTAGAGCCCCGCTCAGCGCCGGAGACCGCCATGTGATTTGCGCTCTCTGCCTGGGTCCAGACCACGCAGCCCTTGCCCTCGATTCGGGCGGCTGCGAGCACTGTGAAACGCTTCCGCTGTCGACCCTGCGGGCTCGACTCGAAGCCTTCACCTCGGATGCTGTCACTCCGCCCTCTGGACCGCGCAAGAAGAAGCGCTGTGCGCAGAGGATACCGGAACCTGAGGCCACAGTGAAGTGCTCGCCGGATTGCATCCCGCCAGCCTCACTCTCTCCTTCTCCGCCCCTCCCGGACGCGCAGCTGCCGGCTTCGGCCCTCACTGCCGCCGCCTCAGGGGACGAGGCTAAAGGAGCGTACCCAGGTGACAGCTGTTCCATCCTGGCATCGGACAGCGAGGAGTGGTCGAGTTCTCATCACTCCGCCTCCTCCTCGATCCAGGAATCCAACAGGACTCGGGCTGGCGTGGACGCTGAGCTCATGCGCCTCCTTTCAAAGGCTGTCGAACAACTAGGCCTGGATTGGTCACTGCCTAAGGAGCCCGCGCCCAATAGGCTCAACGGCTGTTTCCTTCACAGCCGCCGCCCCCCGCCCGTCTCCAGATCTGCGCCATTTCTGCCAGAGCTTCATACTGAGCTTTCTAAGTCGTGGAACGCACCATTCTCCACGAGGCTCCACTTACATGTCTCCTCGGCGCTCTCCCAAGTGGACGGCGCCGCCGAGAAGGGGTACAGAGCTATCCCCCCAGTGGAAAGTCTGCCCTCCCGTCTAAAGCCTGCAGGACCACCTCAGCCCTTGTCGGCCGCGCGTTCTCTGCCGCCGGACAAGCTGCTTCTTCCCTGCACTCGATGGCTGTGCTGCAGATGGGCAGATGCATGGCCTTGCTCACCGTCACAGAGAGGCACCTCTGGTTGACGCTTGCGGATATGAGGGAGTCAGAGCGCTCCGCGTATCTCGACGCGCCACTCTCCCCTACTAGTCTCTTCGGCCCAGCAGTGAACGGGATCGTCGACCGCTTCTCCGAAGTGCAGAAGACCTTGCAGGTCGTGAACCTTTTCCTGCCTCCTTTCCAGGCAGACGTGAGCCGCCTGCACGACATGCTAGTCAGCGCCCAGCTCAGCCCCAGCCTCCGCAGCGACGACAGGGCCACCCTAGATCGCGCTCGTCTGGATGCAGGCCGCCTCCACCCCGGGGACCCCGGCCCAGGATTGCGCTGAAGCCCGAGCAGGCAAAGTCCTCCTAGCAACATCAGAGAGGAAAAGACGGCTGGGTCTCGCCGCGGCCGGACCACCGTCAAAATATCTCGTCCAGTCAGTCCCCTCAGTGAAGGCTACTGCAGATGTACATTTAGCAGCCAACGAGTCGCCAACACAGCCCACTCGCCTGCACACAAACGCCGTTTTTATGGCGACCCAGATAAATCTCAGAAAGAGTATAAATTCTGGTTATCCGGCTCACGCCGATGGTGTTTTAAAGTGCCCACAAGTCAGTGCTCACACATAAACACGATGCCCCACGTGTCCAGAGAATGTCTAATAAAGGGGAGAATTGGTACTGTCTGGTTTCTTCCGGTTTCTGGACTGGCTGCAGTAACACGTCTCTATCCATGCGGGGTCGCTCGCAGGCAAGTGCAGAATGAATGGGAGTCCATGGGGTTTCACCCCCAGAAATCCACTTTTCTCATGATGTAATTTTTTGTGAAGTAATTTGAAAGTTGCATTCAAAAGGGGGGGCTAAGATAATACACTCAGCTGAAAATTGCATTTTTAAGTTCACTTATCTGTTCTAAAAATCCGTTCAAAAATGTGATAACGTCACATAATAGCAGAATGCTAGCGTGTTCCGGCCAACAACGACCTAACCTGTAAGAAATCGAAAGGACATAAGTACTCGTTCATTCGACTTTTGGTATATAATCTATATTGAACTTGCGGAATCAACAATAAAATCTACGTTGATTCAACGACAAGCAGGAGAAAGGGATACATTTAGCCGTCTAGCTCCATAGACTCCCATTCATTCTGCACTCGCCCGCGATCACCTCCAGTGGAATTCTAATGGAACTGCAGCCAAGATGATATACAACGGGGCTAATAGGAAGTGCCAAGACTCTCCATAGACGGACTCTGACGTGTCTCACACACTCACAGAGCCCACTCTCATAAAGCTGGCAAATGCCGCTTGAGTGCTAGATGTAGAGAATGTGCCCACAAATCTGTGCTCACACCTACTTGCTGCCTGCTCTGTTACACGGCAACAGCCTCACAGCGGCCAATTTATGAATGTAAGTCACGTGCCCGCTCACGAGCACTCACGCTTACAGACAAACGCTTCGCCCCAGGCTCCGCTTGCACTAAATATCGTCACAAAATGTTCCCCATTCCCAGTAATCGGGTCATATCAAGTGATACAGACAGCCACCGCTGTCAGCGAGCCGCCATTCCCGAGATCCGAGGGTAGCGCATCTACTCCGCGCAGAAATAGCCAAACTGGTGTGCAAAGGGGCCATAGAACCAGTACCTCCTTCTCTGAGCGAGTCAGGCTTTTACAGCCGTTATTTTCTCGTACCCAAGAAGAACGGAGCTCTAAGACCTATCTTAGATCTGAGTAATTTGAACAAAGCTCTCATGAGACGGCCGTTCAAAATGCTCACGACCAGACAAATCCTCGCGCAAGTTCGCCCGAGGGACTGGTTTATCTCTCTCGATCTGAAAGATGCATACTTTCAGATTCCGATAGTCCCCCGTCACAGGCCATTCTTGAGATTCGCCTTCGACGGTCGGGCATATCAATACACCGTCCTCCCGTTCGGCCTGTCTTTGGCACCCCGTACATTTACGAAGTGCATGGATGCGGCTCTCGCCCCCTTGAGAGTGAAAGGGCTGCGAATTCTGAACTATTTGGACGATTGGCTAAGTTTAGCACAGTCAGAGATAGGGGTGGGGGGAAAAATCGATTCTTAGATGCATCGCGATGCGGACGTGAACGATTCTGAATCGATTCACAAATGTCAAAAGTCGATTTTCAAAAACATTTTTTTTTTTTTAGATATATATTTATAATAACGTAATATTGACGGAACGCAAAAGACGGAACTCTGAAGCGCGGAAGTGCAGTGCCCGGACCGTCTGTGGCGGGTGCACATAACAGAGACGCGAAGGCTGAGCGGGAAATCCAAACAGCCTCCTCGTTAAAAGCTGACGTGTGGAAATATTTTGGCTTCTATGAAGTTGAAGGGGGAAAGGAGCTGGACAAGAACCACACTAGTTGTAAGCTTTGTAGAATAAAACTAAAATATTTCGGAAACACAACAAATATGTGAAGCCATATGACACGTTTCCACCCAGAGGAGGAAAAACACTCGGCTTTGTGCTGCCTTGTCGAAAAATGCTACCCAAGCGCGAATCGATCACAGAGAATGTTGATTCATTCTCTATTGTTTCCATAATGGTGTAAATCTCACAATATTATGACATCGTTATTTCATTTAAATTAGGGTAAGTGTATGAGGAGCATATTTTGATATTTTAAATGAACTAGCAATTATCACATTTGATATAACAAGTAAAAATGACATTATTATATGAAATACAATTATAATAAAATTCGAAGTTAAGTGTACAGTATACTGTACTGTTTTCATTTTTAAAACGGTGTGAAAAGTAAAAATTATCATCAAATATTCATCTTTGACCTGTCAAAGTTTCCTACAAGTCTCCACAGCAAGGATGCATAGATTTATGGGCGTGGTAAGCAGAAGGAAAATGAGTCTGCACATGCGCATAACCAGTAAGTAGCACATCTCGATGGGTAGCATGAATCGTCAGAACACTGGTGTTGTTATATTATTAATTTACTACAAGTATGCTGCTAGTTCAGGCACACATTTATTTTCCTGTTGGTTCTTTGCAATGTTAATAAAATATATTGTACGTTAATTCTTTATGGGTCATTACTTTGTACTTTTAAAGCAAAGTATTTATATTCACACACACACACACACACAAAAAGATTCAGATAATCGCTTTAGCATCGAATCGCAGCCCTCTGAATCGTAATCGAATCGAATCGTGAGGTGCCTAGAGATTCCCACCCCTAGTCAGAGATAGAACTGTTATCTAACAGAACAGTGCTTCTCAGTCATCTGGAAAGCTTGGGCCTCACGGTCAACTGGACCAAGAGCTCATTACCGCCCAGTCAGTCAGTTTCCTTTCTAGGAATAGAACTGTACTCTGTGGCTATGACGGCCCGCCTATCGACACAGCTGGCGCGCCGTTCGACACCTGGCCGTGTATTTCCAGGAGGGCAGCATCGCCTCTCTAAAGACATTCCAGAGGATGCTAGGCTGTATGGCATCAGCTGCGGCTGTGCTTCAGCTGGGCATGCTGCGCATGCGCCCGCTACAACGCTGGCTGAACGCCCAAGTGCCTCACCAGGCTTTGGTTTCAGGCTACAGACGAATCAGAGTGACTCAGAGCTGCGTTTTGGCTCTGCAGCCCTGGTTAGCGGCCGACTGGTACCAGCGGGGAGTGATAATGGGGGCTGTTTCACACCAAAAGGTCATCTCGACAGACGCCTCCAACTTGGGTTGGGGCACCGTCTTCGAGGGCAGACCGGTCTTTGGCCTGTGGTCAGACCAAGAGAGACGCTTCCACATAAACTGTCTGGAAATGATAGTGGTCGAGAACGCGCTCAAGCGCTTCCTCCCGTTCATACAGGACCACCATGTGCTAGTCCGCTCGGACAACAGGTCTGTGGTGTCCTACATAAACCGTCAGGGCGGTGTCAGATCCAGAAGCCTCTGCCATCTGACAGAACGCCTTCTCGTATGGTCTCAGTACCTCCTGCGCTCGCTGAGAGCTGCGCATGTGCCAGGCCACTTGAACGACGGTCCAGACAAACTATCCAGGAACTACGTTCCCCCAGGGGAATGGTCCCTGCACCCCCAGACAGTCAAGTTACTGTGGCGCCTTTTCAGCAAAGCGGAAGTCGACCTGTTTGCGTCAAAAAACAACGCTCATTGCCTGAGGTTCTTTTAAAAAAACGAGGATGCGCTGGCCCAAATCTGGCCCAGCCTCCCACTTTATGCTTTCCCTCCGGTCTCTCTGTTACCACAGGTAATCAAGAGGATCAGGGAATCGCGCCACTCGGTGCTCCTTATAGCCCCGCACTGGGAGAATCAAATCTGATTCCCGGAGCTGATGCGGCTGTCGCACACAGCCCCTTGGCCAATTCCGATGAGGAGAGATCTCCTCTCTCAAGCCCGCGGCTCAATCTGGCATCCCCATCCAGAGCGCTGGTCTCTGCACGTATGGTTAATCAACGGATACCCATTGTCCTGCCAGAGGGAGTGATGAACACGATTACGCAATCCAGAGCTCCCTCTACGAGGCGGCTTTACGCGTCTAAATGGTCAGTGTTCTCTAAATGGTGTGCTGATAGAGATCTAGACCCACAAACGTGTGGGGTCCCGTGGTTGCTTGGCTTCCTTCAAGAGCTGTTGGATAAGGGCAGGTCCCCACCGACGCTTAAAGTTTATGTGGCGGCCGTTGCAGCGTTCGCTGAGTCGATGCGCGATCAGTCAGTAGGAAGAAACGAGCTTGTCATCCGCTTCCTTAGAGGAGCCAGACGGATGAATCCCCCGCGACCCCCGTCGGTTCCCATATGGGATCTTTCATTGGTCCTGGAGGCCCTGAAAGCTTTTCCCTTTGAACCGATAGACTCCGTGGACCTAAAGTACCTCTCGCTCAAAACCGTTTTTCTGACAGCTCTGTCATCAGTCAAACGTGTGGGGGATTTACACGCGCTATCTGTTAGCGCTGCGTGTCTTGAGTTCGGGCCAAATTACTCTAAAGTCATCCTTAAGCCAAGACATGGTTTTGTCCCTAAAGTGTTGGGCACCCCCTTCAGAGCACAGGTCATTTCTCTTTCGGCTCTGCCAGGATCTGATAGTGAGAGTGAAGTTAATCTCCTCTGCCCCGTTAGGGCGCTGAGGGCTTACATTATGCGCGCCGCCTCTTTCAGGCATTCGGAACAGCTCTTTGTCTCGTTTGGTGGGCGCACCAAGGGTCTCGCCGCCTCGAAACAGAGCCTGTCCAGATGGATAGTGGAAGCTATCTCATCCGCTTATAAGTCTAAAGGTCTGCAATGCCCCTTGGGCATCAGGGCGCATTCCACCAGAGGTGTGGCCTCGTCATGGGCTTGGTCCAGTGGAATTTCCATTCAAGACATTTGTGAGGCGGCAGGCTGGGCCTCTCCGTCCACATTTGTTAGGTTTTATAACCTGGAAGTTCCCGCCTTGCAGGCTAGACTTCTGTCAGTGTGAGCGGTGTGTATATCCTGCCCAGATTTATCATGCGCAGACGACTCTCACGCGACGTTAGCTCTCCTGGTTGAGCTGCACTATATGGTGAATAGTTATATGGACTGGTGACGCCGCTCTGTATACCCTGTATGTGCTTATAAACGTGTGCTGGCCTGCTTGCTGGCCACCTGTTTCCCACTTATCTATGTTCCCTGGGAATCCCTGGGACTCATGAAGTGGAGGCTGGGCGCGCACGGTGTTGATAATGGGTTCCCGTAGCGTAAGCAACTTGCGCAATACGAGAGAACCTCTCGTAACAGAACGTACTCGGTTACATACGTAACCTCGTTCTCTCTAGAAGAGGGAACGAGTATTGCGTAACCCGACTGTGCAGGCGCCACAAGCGATTTTCGCTTCAGCTGATGAAACCAGTGATGAAGCCTTTGAGCCTGTCTTTTATACGCTAAGCCACCCCCATTTTGGTGGGCTGTGACGCGTAGGGTCATTGGGCGTGACGTCACATGCGAGGCTCAGTGGTAAGCTGCAACAGTTACCGCACGGCAGCCAATGAGCACGCAATATGGCCTGCTCTAAGTCTGCTGGCTGCTGCACTGCGTTGACAATAAATGCAAAATTAAGGATAATTTTTGGCTTCAATATCTCGAGAAAAGATGACTTTACCCGTAGCGTAAGCAACTTACGCAATACTCGTTCCCTCTTCTAGAGAGAACCCGAGGTTACGTATGTAACAGAGTACGTTTTTATATGCAGCTAGTTATAAATACTATAACCTAATTTTTTTTTTAAGAGTTCTCTTGAAAAAATTTTGATATAGGGAATTTCATAATAATTATTTAATTACTAAAACTTTTTTTTTTTCCTTTTACGGATTAATCTTGACTTTCTTTATTTTTCACTTTAATAAAATAAATGGGGGGCAATATACAGTAAATTATAATATAATTTTGCAATATACCGTATGTATAATGGGGGAGGGGCGTTAAGAATAAATGATGAACAAGAATAACAACAAATAAAGCATGTTTTCCAGTGTCAAAATATAGCCTACGGGTTAATGACCTATATTAAAATACATTTTCCCCTGACTTAATCCTAACAGAGAACTATCTTCATTTTTACAAATTATATTAAAATGTATGCATTTCTATGATGACATCCCCAAATGAAGGTTTAGGGTTTCCCAGATGGCACAGGTACGTCTCTAAAATGTCTGCTAAAGAGCACTTAATCTGGAAAACATCTGTTTGTACAAACATCTCATAAACGTCTTAGAAAAAGCAGTTTTAAATTTTTTCTAAATGTCTATTTAGCACCTGACAGGAAACGTCTAAGAGACAGTTTGCAACTGTGGTCAAGTTAGTTTAACGTTTGACAATCGGTTTTATACCCATTAAACTCTCTGCGCATTTCATGTTTTCTGTCCAAACCAACTCAGATATGCATAAACAAATGTCCTTTTCATTGCACAAGACTTAATTTCAACAAATAAAATATATATATTAATTAGCCTTATAGTTAAATTGTTTAATTGACTTATATGACATTATGAACTCAAACTAATGGTAAAATGTTCAGAAAAAAATACCTTTTATTGCACAAGCCTCTGTTTTTGGAATTAGCTTTACACATTTGATCATTGTGATCATTGTAGCCAATCACCGACATATATATTGAGCGTGTGAACGCAATGGCCAATCAGAGGTTTTTAAAGGATTAGTTCACTTTACAATGAAAATTACCCCATGATTTACTCACCCTCAAACCGTATATGACATTCTTCTTTCAGACAAATACAATCGGAGTTATATTAATAAACACCCTGATGCTTCCAAGCTTTATAATAGCAGTGGATTGCAACCATCAGTTTGAAGCTCAAAAAAGTGCATCCATCCATCATAAAAGTGCTCCACACAGCTCTGGTGGGTTAATAAAGGACTTCTGAAGCAGAACCATTAGTTTGTATAAGAAAAATATTCATACTTAAAACTTTATAAAGTAAAGTAACTAGCTTCCGGCCAAACTAACATACGGATTCAACTTAAGTCTAAAACGCAACTTATGTGAGTAATGCGACGTACTGCTGATATTCAAGCTATGCCATGACGCACTACGCTACTTCTGACGTTACAAGTTGCGCTTTAGACTCAAGTAGACTGTGTATGTACCAGATCTGATCTTTTAGATCTGGGGCCTGTACCATGATGGTAGTTGAACAAACTCAAGGTTACAGGATTAGTTTTGAGTTGACAAAACCAAACCAATCCAACCAGGCTTTGTTGGTACCATGATGCTGGTCATCAACTTTCTCTGTCAACTCAGGCTTTGATCCTGAGTTTAGGAGTTTAGGCGTGACATCAGTAGCGAACAGCCAATCGCACGTTGAGAAAGAGTGAAACTGAGATTAATTTCTCGCGAGAGAAGCAGCGCAATTCACTTATTAAATAAAAGTATTAAAATAGGAAGAATTTAAACAAATTTACACAGCAAGAAGAAAACAGCTGTCTATGAAAGAGGACAACTAAAAGAAAAAGTCTCGCTACTGTATATCAGTGCAAGTAAAAGTTGTGAAGTTATTTTATACAGCTGATAAAGGTATAGAGAGAATTGAACATTTAAGCTCACATGTAGTTATTTTATAGCTTCATCTATTGATGCTAAAGCGTATTTATATTACCTTTATATACTTATTCATTTAAACTGCGTAATAATAATTGATGAACTAAAATTGTACATCTGTGATTGATTAAGGGTGAAATAATTACATAAATAATATCTAAATCATACAAATTTATTATTCTAAATAAGCATTACTAAAAACCAGCCGATTTTGTCTTTAAAAATCATTTGCTATGTAGTGACCTTTAATTTGGAGTAGAAACAGGTGGAGTGCCTTTATCGCATCAGGCATGTGTCACTTTGCTCACAGCTGATTGGTCCAAGTTCGGTTTGCAACCTCTTACCTGGAACATAACCTGCCCCGGACCAGGTTAGCCGTGGAGTGTAAGTTACTATGGCGATGAACACTGCTTAAAGGGTTAGTTCACCCAAAAATGAAAATTATGCCATTAATGATTCACCCTCATGTTGTTCCAAGCCCGTAAGACCTCCGTTCATCTTCGGAACACAGTTTAAGATATTTTAGATTTAGTCCGAGAGCTTTCTGTCCCTCCATTGAAAATGTATGTACGGTATACTGTCCTTGTCCAGAAAGGAAATAAAAACATCATAGTAGTCCATGTGACATCAGTGGGTTAGTTAGAATGTTTTAAAGCATCGAAAATACATTTTGGTCCAAAAATAACAAAAACTACGACTTTATTCAGCATTGTATTGTCTTCCGGTTCTGTTGTGGATCCGCGTTCAGTGACGCTGCTGACGTAAGACGCTGCTGACGTGTATCTGGTGCGCCCAAGCTTCGTTTACAGTCTGAGGGAGACGCACGCTGGAATCAAAACAATCTTCGCAAACATGTCTAAGGATTTCGACAGAGAGGAAGACTTGCATTTTTTTGCCCAGCCATATTTATTTGAATCCGAATACACGGGCGCACCAGATACACGTCAGCAGCGTCTTACGTCAGCAGCGTCACTAAAGCGGATTGACAACAGAACCGGAAGACAATACAATGCTGAATAAAGTCGTAGTTTTTGTTATTTTTGGACCAAAATGTATTTTCGATGCTTCAAAACATTCTAACTAACCCACTGATGTCACATGGACTACTTTGATGATGTCTTTATTTCCTTTCTGGACAAGGACAGTATACCGTACATACATTTTCAATGGAGGGACAGAAAGCTCTCGGACTAAATCTAAAATATCTTAAACTGTGTTCCGAAGATTAACGGAGGTCTTACGGGCTTGGGATAACATGAGGGTGAGTCATTAATGACATCATTTTCATTTTTGGGAGAACTAACCCTTTAAAGCCAAACCACTTTCATGGTCCCTAAAACCCAGGGTTGTCGCAAACTAAACTGAAACATAGCTGGCTAGCCACCTAAACCGGCTTCATGGTATAGGCCCCTGGTGCTCGATTTTAGAGTTCTGTTTTGTTTTTTTGTGATTGACTCTGCACCTTCAAATAAAACATTTTTCAATTATGCATTAAAAAGGTTCTTATAAAACATGTTGTGAGCTTATTGGCAACAGGGGTGTGCTTAAAGGGTAAAAAACTTACCCATTAAGCACAGCCAGACTTTTTAAATTTAATGATGTACATCTTAACTGAAATGCTTTTGTCATTTAAAATAAAATGAAATATTATTGTGTGAGAGATTAATATTTTATTTTAAAATAACTTATTGTACTGAAACCAATATCTTGTGCACTAAAAATAGACTATACGGATTTCAGCAAAATGGCCTTCTATAAGAAGTGAGGAGCATTTATGGGTACAAGTCGGGAACCGGCCTACCTGACATATTTCAAGGGTGCTGAGTCCAAAAAAACTGGTACCCAAGCGAAATTTTAAGTTTTTTACCTTCTAATTTACATATCAAAATGGCCGCCAAATTGCCTATCTTGCTCAGTCGTTGGACCATTTTCCCCTAGTTTTTTTGTAAGTCGGCAATCAAGATGAGGAAATTAAGTTTCTAGATCGATAGTCAAGGGTCAGAGCAAAGATATAATGGAGGCTCACTGCCTTTTTTATGTATATATATATATATGCAAAATACCAACTCTTAAGGTGAAATTAAGCATTATTTGTGTCATTTTTTAAGGCCGACATAAATATTCAATCAATATCACTCTTAAATGTTCCCAGTGTATATATGATATGTGATGTATTACATATTACATAAGAACTAAGAAAAACACCATTGCAAGTTGTCTGAGATTTCATTTTTTTATGCAAACAAAGCATTTATGCTCTTATTTTAAACATCGAAAAACCCAAGTGAAAGTTGTAAAATAGGGAAAAAAACACCATGAAACTTCCCTTGAACAGATCTACAGATCACATCTTGTTTCTGTATATTTTCTTTAATGTTTGTAGCTTAATTGCTTTGCTTTTTACTGTTAGATTTTTAGTTCTGTAGTTCACTCCCTCTGTAAATTGTTTTGGTAAATTGTTTTTATACCTTTCTAGTTCCCTTTCGAGGGAACTGGGACTGCGTCGAATGACACTTTGGGGGAACATCCCTCAGCGTAGCGCCTCTGAAGTATGAATGAAACTAAGCCAATCCTGATTGGTGTTGCGTCATGACGTAATGTGTGACGGCATACGCGGAAGCTATAAAGGACGCCGGCACACATGAGATGTCAGCTTTTTGCTCTTTCAGCAAGCGCTCTGTGTCAAACTGTCTGTACTATTTGGTGTTGTTTGTCCCATAAGAACTGTCCTAATAATTGCAATATAGAGTCTAGTGGCTTGGATCTCGCGTTTGCCGAGGCAGCGCGTAGATTACGGGTCTACTCAGCAATAAAGATTCTGTGACTGGGATCTCGCGTTTGCCGATCGGGGGAAATGCATACAGACGCAGCCTCGGCCACGTCTGCACCATGGCATCCAACCCCAGCGAGGCTGGATGTATGAAGAAGAACCACAGTGGACAGTGGGTCGTCTCTCGAGACGCGAATAGGTCCACTTCCACTGGGCCGAACCTCTGACATATTGACTCCACCACCTCGGGGTGGAGTCTCCATTCCCCGGGCCTCAGCCCCTGCCTCAACAGGATGTCTGCTCCCTGATTCTGAACCCCTGGGATGTATGTTGCTCTGAGAGACAACAGTTTCCCTTGGGACCACAGGAGGATCTGATGCGCCAGTCTGCAAAGAGGGCGAGACCTCAGACCCCCCTGATGGTTTATATAGGCCATCACTGACATATTGTCTGACCTCACAAGGACATGATGACCTTTGTGGTCCAGCAGGAAGCTCCTCAGAGCTCGGGACACCACCAACATTACCAAGCAATTTATGTGCCAGAATAAATGATGGTCCTGCCATAGGCCTGTCATAAAGCGGCCGTCCGTGACCGCGCCCCAGCCCGTGAGGGAGGCGTCTGTCGAAACGGATCTCCGGCGACATGACGCTCCCAACACGGGGCCTTGGGACAGAAACCAAGCTTTCTTCCACATAGATAGGGAACGAAGGCATCTGCGCGTAACCCTGATCATGCGGAATGGGTTCCCCTTCGGGGAGAACCCCTTGGTTTTCAGCCACCACTGTAGGGCCGTCATGTGCAGCAGGCCAAATGGAATAATGTTGGACGCTGCTGCCATGAGTCCCAGCGCTCTCTTCTTTGAAAGTGTTTGACAGTGATGGCTTGGCCTAGCTTTACCCTGGACACTGTGGCCAGAATGGACTCGATTCGTGCAGGAGACAATCGTGCCCGCATCGTGACCGAGTCCCACACCACTCCCAGGAACGTGGTTCTCTGGGCTGGTGTCAACACGCTCTTTTCTGTGTCGAGTCTCAACCCCAGGCTTTGGATGTGGGCGAGGACGACATCTCGATGCCGAACCGCCAGCTCTTGTGACTGGGCCAGAATCAGCCAGTCGTCGATATAATTGAGCACCCTGATGCCCTGGAGCCTCAGCGGTGCTAGAGCTGCATCCATACATTTGGTAAATGTGCGAGGGAAGAGAGCTAGGCCGAACGGAAGAACCCGATATTGGTACGCTTCGCCCCCGAAAGCGAACCTCAGGAACTTCCTCTGAGATGGAAGGATGGATATGTGGGAGTATGCGTCCTTCAGATCTATCGTGACAAACCAATCCTCGGATTGAATTTGATTCACGATGGTGAGCATCTTGTACCTGAACCTCCTCAGAGACCGATTCAAGTGCCTGAGATCTATTATTGGATGCAACCCCCCATCCTTCTTGGGAACTATGAAGTAGCGGCTGTAAAACCCGGACTCCCTGTCTGGCGGAGAAATACGTTCTATAGCCTCCTTTACCAGCAGGGAGTTTACTTCTTGTTCCAATACCCGACCCTGCTTTGGGTCGACTACAGTCCAGACCACCCCGTTGAACTTTGGTGGGTGGAAACTGAACTGCCGTCTGTACCCCAAGGGAACCAGTCTTTAATTTAATAGAATTAAGTGCAGCCATAATCACCAAACAATACTGTTTTAATATTATTTACAGTCTCATAATCTACACCAGTGTTTCTCAACCTCTCCTGCAGGGACCCCCTGACAGGACATGTTTTTGTTTTAACACTGAAATGGCACACCTGATTCAATTAGTCAGCTACACATTAAGCCTTTGAGCCTTTAATTAATTGAATCAGGTGTGCCATTTCAGGGTTAAAACAAAAACATGTCCTGTCAGGGGGTCCCTGCAGGAGAGGTTGAGAAACAGTGATCTACACGCTGCCTCTGCAAACGCGAGAATCGAGCCGTAACAATATATTGTCTTTCATCCCTCGAGAAGAAAGTCAACAGGTGCGAGGCTGAAACATCCGACAGCGCACGGTTTATGTAGGCCTACGTGTCGAGATATTTCTCAATGAACACTGCCAGCACCCTCAGGAGCTGACTGTGAATGCCTCGGACTCAAACAGTATTATTTCCCAGATTGTGTGTCCCTTTTTATTGTAGACCCGTAATCTACGTGCTGCCTCGGCACACGCGAGATTCGAGTCATTCACAATATATTTGGCTTTCATCTCTCGAGAAGAAAGTCAACGGGCGCGAGGCTGAAACACCCGAAAACGCACGGCTGTGTGCGTCGATATATTTCACTATAAACACAGCCAGCACCCTCAGGAGCTGACTGTGCATGCCTCGCAGCCACACAGAATCTTTATTGCAAAGTAGACCCGTAATCTACACGCTGCCTCGGCAAACGCGAGATCCGAGCCACTATAGATTCTGTATTGCAATGCAGACCTTAAATCTACGCGCTGCCTCGGCAAACGCGAGATCCCAGTCACAGAATCTTTATTGCAAAGTAGACCCGTAATCTACACGCTGCCTCGGCAAACGCGAGATCCGAGCCACTATAGATTCTGTATTGCAATGCAGACCTTAAATCTACGCGCTGCCTCGGCAAACGCGAGATCCCAGTCACAGAATCTTTATTGCTGAGTAGACCCGTAATCTACGCGCTGCCTCGGCAAACGCGAGATCCAAGCCACTAGATTCTATATTGCAATTAAGATAGTTCTTATGCGACAAACAACACCAAATAGTACAGACAGTTTGACACAGACCGCTTGCTGAAGAGCAAAAAGCTGACATCTCATGTGTGCCGGCATCCTTTATAGCTTCCGCGTATGCCGTCACACATTACGTCATGACGCAACACCAATCAGGATTGGCTTAGTTTCATTCATACTTCAGAGGCGCTACGCTGAGGGGCGTTCCCCCAAAGCGTCATTCGACGGAGTCCGAGTTCCCTCGAAAGGGAACTAGAAAGGTATACATGCTTTGTTTGCATAAAAAAATGAAATCTCAGACAACTTGCAATGTTGTTTTTCTTAGTTATTATGTAATATGTAATACATCACATATCATATATACACTGGGAACATTTAAGAGTGATATTGATTGAATATTTATGTCGGCCTTAAAAAATGACACAAATAATGCTTAATTTCACCTTAAAAGTTGGTATTTTGCATATATATATATACATAAAAAAGGCAGTGAGCCTCCATTATATCTTTGCTCTGACCCTTGACTATCGATCTAGAAACTTAATTTCCTCATCTTGATTGCCTGCTTACAAAAAAACTAGGGGAAAATGGTCCAACGAATGAGCAAGATAGGCAATTTGGAGGCCATTTTGATATGCAAATTAGAAGGTAGAAAACTCAATTTCGCTTGGGTACCAGTTTTTTGGATTCAGCACCCTTGATATATGTAAAGTAGGCCGGTTCCCGACTTGTACCCATAAATGCTCCTCACTTCCACTTTTTGGGTACATCTCATCTAGACTAAAATGTCTCAATGTAGATTTTGGTGAGCTTAATAGGTACATTTACCCAATTTTATAATAATTTTTGAAATGTAAATGTATGCAATACTGTAACTCCATTAAACTACAACACTGTTTGGCCTAAAGGCATCAAACCAACTGTAAATTACTCAGAATATTAATGCACAAGGCTTGTTTTCCAGATTATTTATCTGATATTTCTTTATAAAGCTAATTTTTCAAATTATTAATCTGGTATTTTTATATACAGTACTAAACCCATTCAAATCTATTAAACTACAACACTGTTTGGCCTAAAGGTTTCAAACCAACTGTAAATTATTGTATTGCATAGATTTAAATTTCAAAAATTATTATAGAATATGTGTAAAGCTAATTCCAAAAACAGAGCCTTGTCCAATAAAAGGTATATTTTTCTGAACATTTTACCATTAGTTTGAGATCATAATATCATAAAATGTTTACTTGATTTATCTTGGTTACCCAGGTGTTGTGCGTTTGAAACATACTCTTTTTGTGCTTTATTTGGGTCGCTGTAAGAACAGCGTTTTCAACCTCGTACAGCATACAAACCCTCTATTTTTTCGATGGCAAAAGGCTTCAGTGAGGACTCAGACACGTGAAGTGTGCTGAAGTTGAGTAAATCTGATATATTGGCCGAAAATGAGCGATCTTTATAGGCTTAGGCCACGCCCATTTAGGCGCACTCTGACGTATTCGGCACCAAGTCAGTTGATTGGTTCACACGTCTGAGGCGCTCGGCCATTGGATGTGCAGTTGCCGCAGCACAGCTGAGCGAGCTAGACGCTCTGCTGTGTTCGCTGTGCAGCTGCGCTGCGTTTTAAACAAGGGGGTAATCCATCAGCCGGAAACTGAAGCCTCCCGGAGGCCGCCATTGTAGCAGAACTTCACCTGCTGTTAACATTCCATTGACTCCGATTCATTTTGGCGTCACTTTGACAGCGAATAACTTTACATCTGAGGCGTCCAAAGACTTCATTTGTCCATTATTTATTTCTAAAGAAACACGACAATGTATAAAAGGCTCCATTACGTTGTATCTTACGTTATGGCCCCGTAGAAGCCGTTTTTGTAAAAATAGGCTAACGATTGCGTCATAACCACGCAACTTACTGTCGCACAATAGAGAGATTACCGTATAGACAGGACGAGAAGCTCGCAGGCAATCTTTTACTGTCTATGAGGCAATCGGGGGGACATAGAGGCATAACGTCAAGGGAGAAGCCCATAGATAGAGAGTCCATAAAAGCAACGGGACAAAATATTTCAACGTTTTTGAAGAATTAGGTGATTCAGATTTGTCTTGGCACAGCTACTAGAAGATTTACAACTGTCAGACTGTCATCAAGCTCAGTTTGAGCCTGCGCCGTACGCTCAGCCATCAGGAAGTGAGTGCTCTAATCGGGCTTCAGTTTTCTTCGTTGAAATCGCTGTGTCCATTTCTTTTACTGTCTATGGCAGGGGTTCTCAAAGTCTATATTCAAAGGTCCAAATCAGAATTGTCATCAATGTCAAAGGTCAGAAAGTATGGGGGGGGGGGGGGGGGGTGATTGTTCGGTTTTTGTTGACGGGGGGGGGGGGGGTGGTTGTTGGATGGGGCTTACATGCGCTTCATGAGGCACGCACCACATTTGCGCACACACGTGTAAGGTCGCTCTCTCCCTCTCTGCCGTGGGCGCGCTACACGGTTTGGAGCACGCGAGCTCTACATTGCCGTCAGGGAGCCGCTATCAATATGCGGGAGACTCCGAGGAACTTCCGGGAGACTTGGGATATCTGTGAACGCATACCTCTCTGTCCAATCATCTTTGAAAACTCTATTTTCTTCATCAACTTTTCTTTTCCTGGACAATGACATCCTCCACACCCATTCAAACGCTTACTGCGGGGAAGTGTCGCGTTGCGTCATACACTCACTGGATGTCATGGCAACTAAATCACGGAGGAAAACTTTAAATATCTCGCCTTCGTTTTAATTTCTGACCATCGCAAAAAATAAACAAATGATTTTAACATGCGTTTATTAAAGTAGGAAAACCACACTTTTAATCCCTTACACAATTAGTGCTCTTGAAATACGAAATGGAGGCGGGTCCGGATTGAATTCCCTCCGGATCCGGACCGGAGTCAGGACTTTGAGAAATACTGGTCTATGGTTTTAAATTATTGCTTCAATATTTCGAGGAAAAGGAGTTGCCCCACCCCCACTGCGTATTAGCTACGCAATACGAATGTGACCATTCTCGAAAGGGAACATGAAATGCGCAGTTCTCTTACGAGAGGTTCTCTCGTATTGCGTAGGCTAGCTTACGCTACGGGAAAGATTCATCTTTGCTGAGAGTTTGAAGCCAAAAATTATTTCATAATTTGTATCCATTGACAACGCAGTTCCTCTGCGGCAGACCTAGAGCGGGCTAGCTAGCAGCTCATTGGTTCGCTCAGAGAGAACTGCTTAAGCCTATGGGAGAGCGGGGCTGAACCCGCTACCAATGGGAAGCGCCCGCGCACTCATTGCATCATAGCCCGCCAGAGTGGGCGTGGCTATGGTGTATAAAACAGTCTCTCCCAGGCTTATATGTTGATTCATTTCATCTTCAGCAAGCTACACGCTTCTGCTGTTTCTGAGAAGAGGAAAGCCGTCGCCGTCGAGAAGGCATCACTCTAGCGAGCTCACGGACCCTGAAGAAGCCGGCCGTCTTCGCCACCTTCAGCCGCCCTGCAAGCTAGTGCCATCCGACGACTGTATCCTTCTCTGTTTTAAAAGAGCTGAGCGTCTTTTTAAAGATGTCTCGAATTTCCTGCGGCTCTTGCCGCGCTCCTCTCGAGGACGGAGACCGCCATATTGTCTGCGCTCTCTGCCTGGGACTCGAGCACGCAGAACTCGCCCTCGCAGATGGAGGTTGCGACTTCTGTGAAAGCCTGGCATTGTCGTCCCTGCGGGCACGACTCCTAGCGGCTCAATCCGCTCCCGCGCCGCCTCTCTCTTCGCCACGTAAGAAGAAACGCCGCACCCAGAGGCCGCCGGAGCCCCCTGCGGAAACATGCGGGCCGCCGCCGCCGCCGCTTCCCGCTCTCTCTCCCCGCCCCAGCCGGACTTACAGTTGCCGCCGAGTGGCCGCTCTGTCGCTTCCGATGACGCCGCGGAGGAGAAGGACTCATGTTCACTGCTCGCTTCAGACAGTGAAGACTGGTCATCTCTCGGTTCCACGAGAGAGTCAGCGGGGATTCGCGCTGGCATAGAGGAAGAACTAATGCGCCTCCTCTCACAGGCCGTTGAACGCCTCGGTCTCGAGTGGGCTCCTCCACCCGAGCAGCCCCCGAACCGGATGGACGGCAGCTTCTTTCACCGGCGCTCGACTCCCGCATGCAACCGGGCCGCCCCATTTCTGCCTGAACTTCACGCAGAACTGACGAAGTCCTGGAATGCTCCACTTTCGGCTAGAAACCGCTCCGACATTTCCGCCTCGCTGCGCTCAGTGGACGGAGCCGCTAAAAAGGGCTACTCTTCCATGCCACCTGTCGAGGACTTGGTCGCCGCACACCTCTGCCCGCCCTCTGCTAGATGGCGTTCTTCTCCCACGCTTCCTTCGAAAGCTTGCAGAGCGACCTCGAGTTTTCACGCTCGCGCTTATGCCGCCGCTGGTCAAGCCGCCGCAGCGCTTCACTCTATGTCTGTCCTCCAAGTACTACAGAGCGATATTCTCCGTGAATGGGCTGAGAGCGGTAGGAACCCCTCCCCCGCTGTCACGGATCTAAGAAGCGCTACGGACCTCGCCCTTCGCGCCACTAAAGCCGCCGCACAAGCTCTGGGGAGATGCATGGCTAGTCTGTGTGTAGCTGAAAGACATTTATGGCTAACACTCGCGGACATGGGAGATTCCGAGCGCGCCGCGTTTCTTAACGCGCCTCTCTCCCCGACGGGTCTTTTTGGATCTGCTGTCACGGGAATTGTTGATCGCTTTTCCGAAGTCCAGAAAGCTACCCAGGCCATGAACTTGTTTCTGGCCCGCCGCGCTAGCTCTTCCGCAGGCCGCTCTCGTGAGCCTCCTGTCAGAGCCCCACCGCAGCGCCCTTCTCAGCAGACTCAAACAGCCCAGCGCAGACAGGGTGGCCGCCCTCGCTCTCGCTCTGACAGCCGCCGCAGACCGCCGCCCCCAAGGGGTCCGCGACCCAAAATCACGCTGAAGCCTGATCATCAGAAGTCTGCCTAGCAAAGTTAAGAAAACGACGGCGCTCTCCCGCTGCGGCCGGACCGCCGTCAAAGCTTCGCCCTCTGCCAGTCCCCGTTGTTTCGCCGACTGCTGTAGTGTTTACCGCCATAAACAAGCCGGAGTCCCTACCCGCTTGCGAGCGACAAAAAGCCGTTTTTACGGCTACCCAGAAATATCTCAAAAAGAGAAAATTTGCCGGTTGTGTAGAAAATGTGCCCACAAACATGTGTTCACCCATACACACAAGCATAACATATCCCGTGTCTCTCTCAGAGCCCCTTCACATGAGACGGACACAGCCCGCTCTAACATCAGAGAAAATAAACACGCCCATGAATTCATGCACGTGTCCCCTCTCTGCTCGCTCTGCTTCACGGCCCATAGACTCCTCTCTGAGTGCAAGTCCCGTTGCAACACACATTCAAAGCGCGCCCACACTCTGTGTTCAGCCCGCTATGTACAGCAATCAGGGCGTGATAACCACTCGGCCACTAGCCGCATGCTCCAAAGCGTGGGAAGCCATTCCAGGCATTTCCCCGTGGGTGCTAAGCATTATAAAGAACGGCTATCTGTTACAGTTTCGCCGCCGCCCGCCTCGTGCACGCGCTCGGCTCGAATCCACTGTCAGCCCGCTGGCCGCCGGCACGCTTCGCTCAGAAATAGCGACGTTGCTACAAAAAGGCGCTATAGAGAGAGTCCCGCCATCTATGACCGAGTCGGGGTTTTACGGCCGTTATTTTCTGGTTCCCAAGAAAGACGGCGGCCTCAGACCGATTTTAGATCTCAGGTCTTTGAACAAAGCGCTCATGAAGAGACCGTTCAAGATGCTCACTACCAGGAAACTCCTCGCGCAAGTGCGCCAGGGGGACTGGTTCATCTCTCTAGACCTGAAAGACGCCTATTTTCAGATCCAGATAAATCCCCGTCACAGGCCATTCTTACGTTTCGCCTTCGAGGGTCATGTATATCAATATGCCGTTCTCCCGTTCGGCTTATCCCTGGCGCCCCGTACATTCACGAAGTGCATGGATACGGCGCTCGCCCCCCTGCGGAGTCAGGGGCTGCGTATACTGAATTATCTGGACGACTGGCTGATTTTGGCTCAATCACAGACGGAGCTTCTGTCGCACCGCGCAGTTCTCCTCGACCATCTGAAAACACTGGGCCTCTCTGTCAATTGGACAAAGAGCTCCCTTCAACCCAGTCAATCGATTTCCTTCCTAGGAATAGATTTGAACTCGGTTTCAATGACGGCTCGCCTGTCCTCACAGCGCGCACGCAGTATTCAGCGTCTAGCCGCTTCGTTTCAGATGGGCACCCGCATACCCCTGAAAACCTTTCAGAGGATGCTGGGTTACATGGCCTCAGCCTCCGCTGTGCTTCAGCTGGGCCTTCTGCACATGCGCCCGCTTCAGCTCTGGTTAAACAGCCGTGTACCCCACCACGCGTGGAACACAGGCCGCCAGCTGGTCAGGGTTACGCAGACATGTCTCACGGCACTGCAGCCATGGACAGTAGCAGAATGGTTTCGGCAGGGCGTCACGATGGGGACCTTTTCCCGCCGAAAAGTCATCTCGACAGATGCATCCAACAGGGGTTGGGGTGCAGTCTGCGAGGGCTCACCGGCCTTCGGCCTCTGGTCGACTCAGGAAAGCCCCTTACACATAAACTGTCTGGAAATGCTCGCGGTCGAGAACGCGCTCTCACGCTTCCTCCCGCTCATTCGGGGACACCACGTCCTGATCCGTTCGGACAACATGGCTGTGGTCTCCTATATCAACCGTCAGGGCGGTGTCAGTTCCAAGAATCTCTTTCTTCTGACGCACCGCATTCTAGTTTGGTCCCAGAGCCGCCTGCTTTCGCTCAGAGCGACGCATGTGCCGGGCCATCTGAACGACGGTCCAGACATACTATCCAGGAACCTCATCTCCATAGGAGAATGGTCCCTGAACACACAGACGGTCCAAATACTGTGGCGGCTATTCGGCAGAGCAGAAGTAGACCTCTTCGCGTCAGAAGAGAACGCTCACTGCCCAATATATTTTACGAGGAGCGAGGACGCGCTAGCCCAGGAATGGCCTCGCCGCCCGCTCTATGCATTCCCTCCGATCGCTCTGTTACATCAGGTAATTCAGAGGATCAGGGACACACGCCACTCGGTGCTCCTCATAGCTCCGCGTTGGGAGAGTCAAAGCTGGGTTCCGGAGCTCACTCAGCTGTCACAGACAGCCCCGTGGCCCATCCCAGTCAGAGCAGATCTCCTCTCTCAGGCTCGCGGCACGATCTGGCACCCCCATCCACAGCGCTGGGCGCTTCATGCATGGGTGATCAACGACTATTCGTCGATTTGCCAGAGGGAGTAAGAAACACTATCATACAGGCTAGAGCACCTTCCACGAGAAGGCTCTATGCGTCTAAATGGTCTGTGTTCTCAAAGTGGTGCACCGAAAAACATCTGGACCCACGGTCATGCGAGGTACCGTCTTTGCTAATTTTCCTTCAAGAGATGCTGGACAAGGGCAGGTCCCCCTCCACTCTCAAGGTTTACGTGGCGGCCGTCGCGGCGTTCTCTGAACCCCGGCGCGCTCAGTCCCTGGGCAAAGACGAGTTAGTCATCCGCTTCCTCAGGGGAGCTAAAAGGATGAATCCTCCGCGGCCCCCGTCGGTTCCTATCTGGGATCTTTCTATAGTCCTCGAAGCTATGAAAGCACCCCCGTTCGAACCGCTCGAGTCTGTGGACCTAAAATACCTCTCGCTCAAAACCGTTTTTCTGACGGCTCTGTCCTCAGTAAAACGCGTGGGGGATCTTCACGCGCTCTCATCCAGCGCCGCGTGTCTCAAGTTTGGACCGAATGATTCAGTCGTCATTCTCAAACCTAGGCATGGCTATGTCCCGAAGGCGATTGGTACCCCGTTCAGGGCTCAGATTATTTCTCTATCGGCTCTGCCTCCATCCGATAGTGAGCGCGACGCTAATCTCCTCTGCCCGGTTCGGGCTCTGAGATTATACACTACGCGCGCTGCTGCGTTCAGACGCGCTGAGCAGCTTTTCGTGTCGTTCGGGGGGCGCACCAAAGGTCTGGCCGCCTCTAAACAGACACTGTCTAGATGGATAGTGGACGCGATCGCCTCTGCTTACGCATCAAAAGGCCTGCCCTGCCCTTTGGGCATCAGGGCGCACTCCACCAGAGGCATGGCCTCATCGTGGGCATGGTCCTGTGGAGTTTCCATTCATGACATTTGTGTGGCCGCGGGATGGGCCTCCCCGTCCACTTTTGTCAGATTTTACAATTTGGAAGTTCCCGCCTTGCAGGCAAAACTACTAGCTGTCTAAAAACCAGCTCCCTAAGAAGCTGCATCACTGGGAATCCCTCACACAACCGGTTCGCCCCTTGTGTTCCCCTAAGATGCTTATGTATACACTATGTGCCCGCTCTGCCGGCTTCATTGTACATTCACTCCACATTTTATTATACCCCCGGTATCACCCTGGGATTCATGAGTGTTTTTCTTAGCGCGCACGGCGTTGACCAGGTGTTCCCGTAGCGTAAGCTAGCTTACGCAATACGAGAGAACCTCTCGTAAGAGAACGAATCGGTTACCTAACGTAACCTCGGTTCTCTCTAGAAGAGGGAACGAGTATTGCGTTCCCGGCCGTGCTTGCGCTACTAGCGTTTCGCTTCACGCTGAAATAAATCAACATATAAGCCTGGGAGAGACTGTTTTATACACCATAGCCACGCCCACTCTGGCGGGCTATGATGCAATGAGTGCGCGGGCGCTTCCCATTGGTAGCGGGTTCAGCCCCGCTCTCCCATAGGCTTAAGCAGTTCTCTCTGAGCGAACCAATGAGCTGCTAGCTAGCCCGCTCTAGGTCTGCCGCAGAGGAACTGCGTTGTCAATGGATACAAATTATGAAATAATTTTTGGCTTCAAACTCTCAGCAAAGATGAATCTTTCCCGTAGCGTAAGCTAGCTTACGCAATACTCGTTCCCTCTTCTAGAGAGAACCGAGGTTACGTTAGGTAACCGATTCGTTTAATGGGTATAAAACCGAATGTCTAACTAACGAATGTCAAACGTTACAATAGCTTTACCGCAGTCGTTTAGCAGGTGAGCAAACAAACCAAAAACACTTCTGGGTACAAATTAAAAAATATGGTTAGGTAGTAGGACACACACACATAACCACAGTGATTATATGGTAAAAAATGATTTAAAACACAGGCTACTAAAGGTTACTTTCCCACAACCCTTCAAAGGGGACACTGAAAAATATACAAGAACGATTCATTCAAAATACAGTATTGAACAAGGTTGATTCTTGTATTAGACTAAAACATAAAATAACGCAATTTTAAGGCAAGCAAGAAGTAGCCTACTGTGATAAAATAATATACTGAGCTATGATATGGCCATATTTCAGTTGTTCATCTGCATTTGCGATGCGAAATGTGTTTGTTTTTTATGTAAAGTGTCTGAAAACTAACTTCTTGTTCAGATACTTTCACTGTGTTGCTGTATGAAACTTTGTGCTTTTAATAGATCAGCACTCAACTGTGTTTAAAGCCACTGTGCTGAAACATTCTCGTCTTTCCGATTGCCTACCTTCCGCAGATTCGTGTAAAACAGTGAACACTGGATCATTGTGATGGGCTCGGTTTGCATCCTCCATGATCTGCTCCACTGTCGGCGGATCGGGTCGGCTCGGCAGAACCATCCGCTTCTTGCCTTTGGAACCAAAATTCATCCTGATTGGAAACACACCAGCTCTAGTTTTAAACACGAGGGATTTTTATAGAGCATTAGTGTTCATGTTGATGAGGAAACTGTGCACTGTGAAAAAAAACCTAAATGACTGAAACATATTTCACATGTTTGTTTACTATGGCATCCAGTGCTGACACGTCAGAGGATGACGTTTTTTTGTGATGATTGTCGCCATCTTTTGACTCGGAGTAAAACAGCATTTGAAAATAATTTGCATTTTAACAATTGAAATAACACTGCAAAAAAAGGGGAAATATTTATAATAATAAATGTAATTTCAGGTTGAGATCAATTTACAGTAACACATATAAACTATAATGCACACACAACTAGAAATAAATAAAACGAGAGGGGTCTAAACCCATAGTGATCTTACAGAGATAATACAATTGTGCTGGGTAACTACATGTAATCTGCTTAATCAAATTCAAAAATTTAAATAATTAGATTTCATAATGTCATAAAATTCTTGTAGTCTATTACTTTTTTATATAATGTTATTCTCACAATGGCAGTAAAGTATTCATATTTCAATCTTACTACTTTTTTATATATTTTCCTTCCTAAAAATTATAAATATATACTTATATACAATCAGAAGGTATTCCAGGTTGGTGGAATTGCACACACAGACCAACAACTAGTCATGTCTATCACTGAAAACTGAGACCCAGATAGCATTTGATCACTGGATTTTTAAGAAGTGTTGTCTCAACATTGCATATCTAATCAGCTCCTGACAAACATAATTATTATTTGAAGTATCACTCAATGAGTCATTTAACCATTTATTACTGTCTTTGGAAGGCGTTTGTCTTTCAAACACGTGTCGTGGCGTTATAAAATAAAATGTACAAATTCACATATTTTTAATGTATGTATGCAGTATCATTTTCTGCATACTGGGACGGATCCATTTTATAAATGTGCAGCTTTTATGAATCATGCATTATATAAACTATATATATATATATATATATATATATAGTTTTTTATATATATAGTTTTTTTTATATTTCATTATTTTTATTATTAATAGACATTTAAAAATATCTTGTAATTATTTGTAGAATAGATATTTTTATGTTTCTTAACAGAAAAAAATTATGAGCATGGGGACAATAAAAATGCACATTTAACAAGTATTTGAGTTAACATGCTAATCTCAAAACTCAATAGTGGGACACATTTAAGTCAGTTTAAGGAATTAAGTTGATGATGTCAATGGTACATGAGAAAAGAATCCAAATGTATAATACAAAACAAATTTATTGAGTTTGACGACTTACATTTTTTATCATAATAATATTAAGATTACAAAATCCCTGATAAATGCCATAAATACAACAAATTGTTACAGAGACAACAGTAAATACAATAATTTCTGTTGAATTGTCTACATTTCTAATTGGCTACATTTAAATGCCAAAGACATTTAAACAACCTGTAGAAATGTATATTAACAGTGAGCAAAAAATAACTGACATAAATAAGTGTGTTCAGGACATTTACAGTTTAGAAATATAAATAAATATCCTTATTACTATATACTTATTATTAAAGTCCAAGCACTCCTGACAATGGGTGCATGAAAATCATGCAGATGAAGATGAATTACAATTCACTCATTGAGGCCTTTACATTGAGACTATGATACTGCTGTCGTGTCAAGTCTTCAACATGATGCTGCATCTCTTGCATGTTGTGTCAAGTGATTTGTCTCCTCAGACCTCTGGCCACCTGTATTTCTGCATGTAATAAAAAAAAAATATATATATATAGGCCTATTTTATATATATATATATATATATATATATATATATATATATATATATATATATATATATACATTAAAATACCTCCCACCTCATACATACATACACAAACTAAAAACTTACCATTTAATCAACAGTGGGTTCAGGCTACATTCAGAGACAAGAAAGGAGAGACAGTATAGAGATATCGATTAATGTCCAGAAAACCAAAGAATGGAAAAATGTGTATCTTGGCAAATGTTGGTTTATTAGCAATATCATAACATACAGGAGCAGTACTAGCCAGTCTTTTGGCTTCAAATTCAGCTGGGCCAATAGTCCGGTTTCTCGCCAGAGTGTGAAGGACTGCAACAGAAAGATTGATGGATAGAACAAGTGAAAACTTGTGAAAAAAATAACATTTACATTAATCTAAGCAAACAATGAGCTGAGTTCAATCAGGGCTGTAATTAAAACTACTTAAAACTACTTTTGCGGTGTGAATAAATAATGCTCCATTACTCGACAGTTATATGTTTATAGTATATTACATAATGTACTAAACGGGTCTTCTCTGTCTAAATCGGTCTGTTTCTCAGTCTCTATATTTGTAATGTAACCTGCAGCTTGGTATTTGTCTTGCTGTAATCTGAAGATCACTGAACAGAATTAATCCATGTGTTATTTTATGAAATATAATGGTGGCCAATCACAGCTGAACAGCGGCATAAAAAGCTGTTATATTTTTATTAAGTTATCAATAAATGTAATTTTACTTATTATTATTTGTTTCAAAGTTTACATTAGGTGTGATCTGAAAATGTAGAGGTTTCACAATTATTCCTTGGCTGATATATGTGCTTTTTGAGATGAATCAATTACCAAAATAACCACCTCCATTTGGCGGATTAACAGGAGTGTCACCGCTACCTTGTGTCAGTTCCAAAATCTATTTATTGTTTTTAATAATTGTAATTGTGTGTGTGTGTGTGTGTGTGTGTGTGTGTGTGTGTGTGTGTGTGTGTGTGTGTGTGTGTGTGTGTGTGTGTGTGTGTGTGTGTGTGTGTGAATTTAGATTAAATATTGACAAAAATATATATATATTTTTGCTGCATTCAGCATTTTGCATTTGCTGTCATTAAACTGAATTATGTATTTTATAGAGCAGTGTCAGCATCGGCATTTGTAAAATAATGGTCGACTACCAATTTACCTTTCAAAATATACCAGTAGCACCTCATTGCAGTACACGAGATCCAGGGGGCGGAGTTGTATCCAGATCTAAGGGGTGGAGATGGGTAGGATTAGGGGTGGGTTTAGGGATCAGGGGCGGAGATGGGTAGGATTAGGGGTGGGTTTAGGGATCAGGGGGCGGAGATGGGTAGGATTAGGGGTGGGTTTAGGGATCAGGGGGCGGAGATGGGTAGGTTTAGGTATATGTAAGGTGGGAGGAGTTGGATCTGGATCTAACTCCTCCCCCTGGATTTCGTGTTCTGCAGTGAGGACCATCTCAAATATACTCCGTTTGATAGCATGGACACAGACGCTCAACAAATGCGCACTAGAAAGTTTCATCCTTGTCCATGTCTGTGCAATTTCTCTCCAGTAGTCATGGCCGATAAAAATGCCTTTACTCATTTAAACTGGAGTTGTGGGTATGTCTTAACCCCCCTCACACAAGTGCTCGTCAACATGGGCTTCTATTGTTGTTGTCATCTCCAGTAGTTTGTCGTTGTTCTGTCTTTTTCGACTGCAAAACAACTGCGACTGTACTCGGTTTAGTCTTGGTCTCAGACAAAGAAGACCTGTCAAGACCACAACTGTGGTGATATCACTAAATTGACAGTGCATTGTTAACATCATTAATTTATTTTTTAACATCATTAATGTGATTGGATGTAAAACTTCCTGTTTCAACTGCAATCAATAACTTTTAAATTTCACCAAAATTAATACAAATGCCCACAAAATGCAAGATATGATTGCAAAAAAGTACTTGTATGAAATCATATGATATAATAACATTTTTGCATTATCATATAGGTAAAAGAGTTGAGGTGTATTCCAGAAAACAAAGGTTATCTTACGGTCAAACATACCCTGAACTCTCGATTGATTAAACCAAACCTTGCTTACTCGAGGTATGCTTGTTCCAAAAACACGTCCGGGAGTAAGTTCAGCCAGGTTAACACACAAGACATTCTTAACAGAGCGACGAATCGACGAGTCACCATGGAAACATATGCTAAGAAAAAGTGCGGAATATTACTTGCCGTATTTCTTCTTCTTTTGTTAAATACTGATTTACATAGTGCATATAACTGTGAATAAGAACTATATAGTTTGTTTGATGCTAATTATATAATAAAAAGAAAGACTGATTAAACTAAATACAGTCTGTGCTTGCAAAGATAACATGGCTGTATAAGTTTAGTTTTTGTTTAGTCATTTTGCTTACACATTGTTTGAAAGGTAAAATATATCATATCATATCATGTCATATGTCTTTATTATATAAATATATTATAGCATAGAAATAAATAATAAATAAATATATAGCAAAAATAAAATAAAAACGTCTGAATGCAGATCAACGATGTGTGAGATGAGAATTATATAGCTATATATTATAATAAATCAACAATACCTTGTTTTAATAGCGCTTTATATATATATATAACTATATATAAATAATATTGTGCGCAATCTGTCACGCCCACTGGAGCCTCATTAATAGGGCACACATGCGCTGAACACCTCTGAAGTAAACTAACCCTGGAACAGATCCTACTCCAGAGCAGGTTATGTTCAGAAAGTAGGTTGCTATGGCTACTTACAAACCCTGAAAGTTATCTCTGTTTTTGGAATCGAAAGTTAGACAGCTTACTTACCCTTAAACATAACCGGGTGTGTCACATAACCTGCTTACACAAATATGGTCTTGGTCTTGTCTTGGTTTCAACCCCTCTAAGTCTTGGTTTAGGGGGTCTTGACTACAACACTACTAATTAGTACAGAAAATATTAAGGTACATGTGTGAGCTGTGCGAACAAAGTATGCAAGATTAATAAAATAGTGTGTGCCGTGCATACTATGCTGATGATTCATTTTACCTCACACTGCGGCCATACCGTAGCATACACTTAAAAACTGAAGTATACTTCAAGCGTTAGATGTTATTCTCTTTATAAAAATTCTGGAAATGAATGGTGTTTTGAAACAGTCTTATGTTGTATACCCTCTCTTGTGACGTTTTCAGCTGCTGTCATGGCCTTTCCACTTATATCGTTGACCATCCCGTCTACTGTGGCTTCATGCTTCAGGAAAAATGGCCGCACCACACGCCTGTACAGAATCTGAGAACCATTCCAGGAGACCGGAGCCATGCACCATAACAGGAACAGGCACTAAACACCAGCAAAGACACAAAAGGGCAAGTTAGAGTAAGTAATGGGTTATCTAGAGTGAGAAATCATCACTAACATGTAGAGTTGTCCCTATTAAAGTTAAGAAACTAAAGCGGCAACAAGTTAAGAAAGTACTTTGTCGAACTTTACAATTACAATTACAGAAAAAGTAATAATAGTTCACTGTTATATGCAGGAAGACGACAAAACATAAAAACCAGGACAACCAGAGAATCAATCTAGGTTAATGACCTTAAATTATGTATTTTTTAGTTTACATTTTAGAGTCTCAGTATGCTTGTCCACAAGGGGTTGAACAAAGACAGAAATAAATGTGCTGGATCTATTTGCAAGCAGTTTTTTTTTATCAAAACAAACTCAAATTACACTTTATCAGGTTATCTGGAAACAAAAACACAGGAAACAAAACAACAACTATAATGAGACAGGATCACAAGATGACAAAAACTGAAACAAACACAGGGCTTATATACATAGGGGACACTAAGAACTTAACGCAAAAGTATGCAAAGTACAACTCAAGCACTCTGTGACTTTCTGTCTACAATTCTGCATAGCTTTACAGAACGTGCTGATGACGTGTGATGTCTGCGCGAGCAGGGTGTGTACAGGTATGGAAATACATATGTTGACAGGCAGGTAGGACATCGTATCATTGCATTCGGAGAAAATGCAATGATTGGACGAACATTTTTTGGTCATGAGACTTCCACAGAAGATATATGTACATGTTTTAATATTTAAACCACTTCTATTATTCATTGCTATCAGGATGTGAAGAGAGTTTCAACAAGTATAACAAACAGTTTGTATAAAGACAAAAAATCCTACCCTACCTTTAACACTGACTTTAACAGATAATTCCACTAAAAAGATTAAAAAATAAAAATAAAATAAAAACTTGTGCATCTATATTTGATAGATCATAAAAACAATGTTAAAACTGCTAAAACCAAACTTATGCCATTGAACACTATGGAAAAACTGGCAGATGTCTTAAGACCAACAACGTCTCGGTTACTAACGTAATCTCGGTTCCCTGAGATTAGGGAACAAGTATTGCGTAGGTAGCTTACGCTATGGGAAAACTCCTTTTCTTGAAAATATTGAAGCCAAATTTTTTAAATGCAGTGCAGCTGCACAGCAGACATACAGCTGAGCGCCTTAGCTCGCTCATTGGCTGTGCTGCGGGAACTGCACGAACCTATGGCGAATTGGCTAGGATGCGCGAACCAATCAGGACACTTCACGCCTGCGCACGTCAGAGCCCGCCAGAATGGGCGTGGTTTATAGCTATATAAGCCCCCATTTCGCCATAGAATTCAGGTTAAATCGACTGAAGCGATCCCCTGATCGAAGCATAGTAGCACGGCGAGTTACGCAATACTCATTCCCTACTTTCAGGGAACCGTTAGTCACCGAGACGTTCCCTTTCGAGAGGTCTCTCGCATGTAAGTAGCTTACGCTATGGGAACCCCTTTAAAAACGCTGTGCGTGCTTTAAAAGGGCCATACTATAGCCTAGGGCCAAGCGCCAGAGGCTCATAGAAGAGTAAAGTTATGAGCCTAATATAGGCCAGATCAGTAATGAGCTTCATATAGGGAAAGAATAGGAATGGGCCTTATAAAGGGCCATTCTCCTTATATGGTATAGAACCGTTGTTCATGTTTACCCAGGACCAGACAGACGTCGGCCTTATAATTGTGAAAATGTGCTTAACACTTTATTCATACGGAATGAACCCTCGCTAGCGAAACGGGAACTTCTATATTATAAAACCTCATAAATGTGGACGGTGAGGCCCAGCCTGCCACCGCACAAATATTTTCAATTGGTATTCCACTCGAGCATGCCCACGACGAGTCCATGACTCTCGTGGAAAGAGATTTGATGCCTATGGGACAACGGAGGCCCTTAGACTCATAAGCCAGCGAGATAGCATCAACTATCCAGCTTGACAGTCTCTGCTTTGTGACCGCAAAACCTCTGGTGTGGCCTCCAAAGCATACGAAGAGCTGTTCTGACTGCCTGAAGGGGGTAAAATGCTCCAAATAGACTCTGAGAGCCCTCACAGGGGAGAGAAGGTTTGCGTCTCTTTCGTTTTCTGATGAAGGAAGAGCTGACAGCAAAATGACCTGCACTCTGAACGGAGTCGAGAGTACTTTAGGAACAAACCCGTGCCTTGGCTTAAGGACGACTCTGGAGTCGTTGGGCCTGAATTCAAGGAAGAAAGCGCTCACTGAGAGTGCTCCCAAATCACCCACTCGCTTGACTGATGCCAGTGCTAGCAAGAGAGCAGTTTTGAGTGAAAGCGGCTTCAGGTCAGCAGACTGAAGTGGCTTGAAAGGGGCCCCTTTCATGGCCTCCAGGACCGTAGAAAGGTCACAAATAGGTATAGTGGGGGGTCGAGGTGGGTTTAGCCTTCTGGCCCCCTTGAGGAAGCACACGACTAGGTTGTTTCTTCCCAGTGATTGCCCGGCCACGTGAGCGTGAAATGCTGCTATGGCTGCCACATATACTTTGGACGTGCAGGGGGTGCAACCCGCATTAAAAAGCTCTTGTAGAATGGAAAGTACCGTTGTCACTTTATAATGAGTTGAGGTCCAGGTTCCGCGCTGTGCACCAGCTGGAGAACACTGACCATTTTAGAGCATAAAGCTGCCTGGTTGAAGGTGGTCTTGCTTCATTAATGGTCTTTAGCACCTTATCCGGAAGGTTCCCGGATACCCATTGAGAGGCCTACAAGTCGGGACGGGGATGCCAGATCGTCCCGTTCACCTGCGTGAGGAGGTCTCTCCTCAGTGGCATCGGCCATGGGGCTGATCCCAGCAGCTGAGTCAACTCGGAGAACCATGGCTGGTTCTTCCAGAGCGAGGCTACCAAGAACACTGCACACTTGCTCTCCCTGATCCGTTCGATGATCTGAGGTAGCATTGTGACCGGCGGGAATGCATACAGGGGCGGCGTGGGCGGCTCTGGGCCAGCGCATCCCTGTCTTTGGAGAAAAATGTTTGGCAATGAGCTTTGTTTTCTGAGGCGAAGAGGTCGACCTCTGCCTTGCCGAAGATGCTCCATATCATCTGAACCTATTGCTCTTTTGGAAGAAGGGGGCGGGTCTATGCTGAGGGGCCTGTCGGCGCCCCTGCAGGAACCATTCGTCCAGCCTGCTGCGCGTGAGCTCCTCGAGCGAAGACCACTCGAGCCCGAGGTCTTCAACGGCCTTAGTTAACACACAGAGAAGCTCTGAGTCAAAGCTGGTTCTCACGTCGTTCGCGCTGGCTTATGTTGAGGGCGTGGGGTCAGTCATGGAGCCCACCCATTCCTTGCATTCGAATGCAGCGAGAGAAACGCTGTCATCCTTCTCATCTTCCTCATCTGATCCCCCAAAAGAGACGAGACCGGCCGCTTGCTGAAAGGGGCGCCTGAGTAAACGGGACCGGCGAGGGCGTTTCTCTGGGAGAGAGCGAGGCATGTGGAGACTGCGCCGGCGTGTGCTCGCTCGTGTTCATCCGCTCTGGCATCCTCTGCGCTTTTTCTTGCGCAGCTCGATCAGAGGAAAAGATGGAGCGGGAGGTGCGGGGTCGTCGTGGGCAAAGGTGGCCAGACGAGACCGCAGGGTGGAGAGCGCCATTTCATCACACTCCGGGCAGCCGCCCTTAGAGAGTGCAGCTTCCGCGTGGTCACGGCCCAGACAGGAAGCGCAGAGGATGTGACGATCTCTGCCAAAGAGAAGGCCTCTGCACGTGGCGCAGGTGACCCGAGGCATTTGAAACAACGCCTGGTAATTTGCTCTTTTAGAAAGTGAATCGCAACGGTGAACACACTAGCTTTTAAAAGATATAGCGCGCACGATGGCACAGCAGAACAGCGTCCAGTTGAAACCAGGGAGCCGGCGTCCTCAGAGCTGCTTAGCAGGTTGCTTGTTCCCCTGAAGGCTTTTCGACGGCGGCGAGGCTTCTCATTCGGAGGTCAGCTAAGTGAAAACTTGCTGAAGGAGATTAAATCTGAATTCTATGGCGGCTTGTATGGGGGCTTATATAGCTATAAGCCACGCCCATTATGGCGGGCTTCAATATTCTTGTGAAAAGGAGTTTTCCCATAGCGTAAGCTACTTACCCAATACGAGAGACCTCTCGAAAGGGAACAGAGCTGTTTTAAATGAAACAGCTTGCCAAACTATTTAACCTCTTAGAAGGGACATGACAAAGGAAGGCAGAAGTCTTTGTGCCAATTAGCAGAAAGAAGCCGGTAATAATTGATCCTCTTAAATCGGATATTAGTCAGAGAAAGCATCTGGCATTGTTATACCTACCTTACATACATAGTAGAAAGGAAACCAGTAGAGAAAGATGTCAGAGAAGAATTCACCCACACTGAAGATGCCGTAGATTACCCAATACGTCAGCCATTGTGTGTCATCCTCCTTATCAGGACTTTCTATGGCTTTGATACTACAAGCAAAAAAATGTAAATAGAAAATAATTGGAAAGATATGCCAGTTAAGACAAGTATACTGCAACCAAACTCCAGCTACTGCATCCAAACTCAAATACAACCAAACTCAAAGACATAATAAACTATCAGCTTAGGTTAAGACAAGTATTGATTTGTGAAATATCTTAAAACATAACTCACGAGAAATAGGCAGGATAAACAAAACCAATCAGATTACAGAGTAGAGAAGCACCATATCCAAATAATAAATATGCTCCTGTCACAGCTGTAGCACCTGTTGGGAGAAAAATCATAACAGAACGATCTCTTCAATGTGTAAACTGGAGAATCACAAGTAAAATTACAATAACTAGTAACGCTAATCATGGACAAATGTCTTTGAATGAGGCCTCAAATGAAATCTTTAACACTAATTTTCAATGTAGACAGCTTTTGAGACAGAAAAAATATCTATCACGATTTTATAATCAATTTAGGCAAGGCTATATGTTGAGGGATGAAGGTGAAATACCAGTAGCCTACTGTGCGTTTTAGGAAGGTGTATATACTTTAAGGAGCAATTTTGGTTACACTTTATTTAAAGATGTCCGTGTTACAGTGTAATTATTTAAGTACGGAGTAAAAAGAATTAACAACAAGTAGGCTACTTGCTATTGAGTTGGAGTTAGGATTACGGTGTGTTTAAGGGTTAGTTGCATGTAATTACTATAGTAAATGTAACATAAGAAAGACACTGTAAAATAGTGTTACCAAAATGTGTCCACAGACTTAGCTATAGGTTACTACGTCAGAGAAAATCTGCCCATTTAGATTTTTTTTTTTTTTTTTATTAAATCGCAAAAAGTTTTCTTTCAATGAAAACAAACAACTCAATATCATCAAGTGCGTGTAGCCTAGTGCCCTAATATTTTATCACACACATTGTGTGATAAAATATAAGGGGCGAGCAATATCCGACAATATATTTGATCTATTATAAAAAATTCATAGGCCTGTGCTATTTATTATTGAAGTTGTTTTAGCCAACTTAATTGTTTTAGCCTTAGCAATTTGTCATTTCACACCCCAGTAGTAACGCTTCGACTGACCCGTGTGTCCACCTGTTACATTATAACACAAAAGACTTTATAATTCGCAGAAAACACTTTAGGCCTATATAAAACATGAAAAGACTTAAGATAAAACTAGGACTTACCGATTGCTAAGTAACGTTTCTTGATGCCTGTTTTTTCTTCGATTTTATTGAGACAGTCAGTGACTAAATTCTTCTCGTTCAAAAAAGCCTCAATGCGGTCTTTTATTTTAGTAAATATGGCAAACATCGTGGCTTAACAGGAAAGCGTAACGTTATGCAATTAAATAGAGGTGTATGATTGAAAACATGGATGGTATTTCGTCCTCTCTGCAGTTTCGCTGACTGAACAGACTCAATCCGCTTACTGTCAGACTGTCGGACTAGTGACGTGTCTGTGTGGAGGATGAAGACTCCTGACTGACAGCAGGGAGACCAATTACTTGTTATAGTCTACATCATTACACGACGGAGAAAGTAGGTTAAATATATAACTTTGTAACTGAAATGAATTTAGGCTATTTGTGAAAGAAAAATCAATATGCTATCAAAAGCTAATGTGTAATTTAGTTTGGTTGGGTGAAGGTGTTTACAACTGATTATTTGGCTACAAATGATCTATGGATACATCTGAGTACTGAGCAGTTGTAACCGCTGGGGGTCCCTGCTCACCTGGCACTGTGTCAGTTTTTTCCGCAACAAAGGAACATGATACTGGAAAAGCATAGACAGACAGGTATGTGAATACATTGAGCAGACAAGCACTTACACGTCGTTATGTCGAAACCGAGGGGATAGCTAACTTGAAGCACTATATCACGTTACCTCGGAAGAATAAAAGGTGCCTTTGCTTTTCAATGACACGGAGATAACATGAACACTAAACGAAAGAAATCATTCAGAGCCGTAAAATACACTTTATTTGTGTGTTGCTACATCTTTTGGGTAAGAGCATGACTTGTAAATGTATTTCTGCTGTTTTTTAGAGCAAACATGACAACTTTGCACATTCAATTATATTTATATTATATTATTTCTATCTGTGTAGGCTACTGTATGTTGTATTTGTCCAAATCCTGGGTTTGGCTTTGTTTCATATGGAATTGTGTTTGTATTGCAGATATTTTAAACAAATGAGTGTTGTTGTGTTAAAGGTGTTAAGTGCTGTCCTAACTGCTGTTGGAGTCTATGCAAAAGTTGCCAAAGAGTCAGGTATTTAAACAGCTTTCGCCATATTCATTCATCTCTAGATATAAAAGAAGCTTGCAAAATTATAAATGGCAAAATTTTCACAAATATTACATATGATGCTTACCAGATCATTAGCCTTAATAATATTCCAAGAAGTTTAGATCCATATTTTCCAACTGTTGCATAAATATGATAGTTTTCATGACCACAGTGGCACATTAGTTGAGACTAAATTAAATATTTATATTTTTAAATGTAATTTGTAACGTACCGCACAACCACCTTAAATTAAGGCAAGATAAGGTAAGGTAAAACTTTTTTTTAACTCATCTAATGAAGGCAAAAAAAAAGGGTGACTAAAGTGTTGACAAAGTTAGATGTAGCCTGTTATAGATCCTATGTAAATTGTAAACAGAAAAAAGAAAAAGATGTATGTTACTACCGTGTACTTCTACAGTTTGTGTTACTTTATATTTTCTTTACTAATGCTTGACAGATGTAGTGGACACGCTGCTGGCAGATCCAGCACTGTTGCTGATCATTGTGGGTTCTTTCATGTTCACCATCACTTTCTTTGGCTGTTTCGGAGCTCTGCGCAACATCTCCTTGCTGCTCAACATGGTCAGACTCAGATATAGTCCTCACATGAGGAAGATGTCACAAAGGCACTCGGTAGCTATGGAAAGATGACCTTGTACTTTGAATATTTCTAAATTTACAGTGTTAAGAGATGGATGGAGGGATAGATAGATAGATAGATAGATAGATAGATAGATAGATAGATAGATAGATAGATAGATAGATAGATAGATAGATAGATAGATAGATAGATAGATAGATAATCTACTGTATTCAGTGTTTCCCCTAGAAATTTTTCCAGCAGCGGTGCTGTCACGTGCCGGAGGATGTTACCAAGTCGCGCGCGGGGGGGTCCGGGGGCATGTACCTCCGGAAGATTTTTTTTTTTAAAAAATAACCCCTTAAACCATGACTTGTGGAAAGTTTTGTGGATAGAAATCGATATTTTGAGACATACAAATGACATACCATCAACAGATTCAAGGCATGATTATTGCAGCACGTACCTTGAACTGGTCACAAACAGAAACCTTCATTTTATAATTTTAAACAAGATTTTTCACGTTTTTGTTTCGTGTTAATTTTCAGCTATAAGGTAGATATTGATAGGGGAAAAATGAAATGGCACAACCCAGAAAAAGATTATTTAGAATTTATTGAAAATTTTATCTTATGGCAAAGGCCACACCCAATCTGTGAGCACTTAATTTTTCTAACATTTTTAAAATCAAAAGTTTTATGTTAACATTATTTAATGCACAATGAATGAAGTGAACAAACATGAACAATCAAGTATTTGTATTAAATAACATTCACAAACATTAATTCATGTTGTAAAAATATATTGTTCACTCAATGTGTTGATGTTAGATAACGCATTAAGTAATGTTAATGAATGGTGTCTTATTGTAGTGTTACCAAACAATACAGGAGATAAAACGTGTTTTATTTGACTTGACTGTACTTTTATTTAATCCAAAACTGTGTTCATATTTAATTTTAAAAGGCTTTTTAAACCTACTAAGAGTTATCCAACCAAGAATAAGCCTAGAACTGCTTTTCTGACGGACTAATAATGGCATAAACAGCACTCGGGTGTCGGTCCGATACTGTGCTCATGTACTCGTAAAACTACCCCGACACAACCGCACCCGAGTCCACTTTAGGGGCCGTTCACATATCGCGTTTTTTGTGCGCAAATTCGTTATTTCAATTGTAGGCGCGCGTGGAGAGATGAAAACATCGTAACATCTCATCTCAACAGGCCATGTGACAAAAACCAACCGATCACCTTCGGCCTTTCCGTAACAACATCGAAAGCTCGGCCGAACAGCTGATCATAGCTGTACAGGCTTTTTATTTCTCATCTCCATAAATATATCTAGTAGTAAAGCTAATGCAAGGGCTAGAAATCAATTGATTCTTTGCTGATACTTCCTCGTCCTCATGGAGAGCGCCGCTTTCTCCTTTCCAAAAGCGCTTGCTCTCCCGAATTTGCACGCGCAGAGAAACGCGCTATGTGAACGGCCCCTTATGGCAACGTGACATTAGCCTAATCGAAAATATTTCCATATGTGGCTCTTTCCTCCTTTCTTGTCAACAAGTGGATTCAGAGCCACCGCATTAGCAGCGCCAGCGGTTGCCATGTCTCAGTGTTTTAAGGTGTCTAAGTGAATGTCGTGATATTACTGATCGTGTGAAGATTTTGCAGCGGCGCTGAAAATCCAGTGGCGGCGCTGCGCCGCTGCTAAATACATTGTAGGGGAAACACTGGTATTTTACATGGTAGTTAAAAAATATTCTTTTCAAGTCAGTCAATTGTCATACTCAGTGCCCATTGTGACAACTTACCCTTTTTTTTTTTACCTATATTTTTTTCGAGCTTTTTTCTTTTTTTTACAAATAAATCATATTTGTCCAGTTTGTAGGAATTTTGCTGGCCATTCTGCTGCTGCAAGTAACAGCCGCTGTGATGGGCCTTTTGTTCTCTGAAAAGGTAAATAATTTACACAGGTACAAGCTAAAACTTTATATTTGGACCAAGTTCCATCTTGGAGAAATGAGATGATGTTTTAAAATTATTACTTTTAAAACTTGTTGGTAGGTTCAAGAGAGGACAGAGCAGCTGATGATGAAGGCGATTGTGCGCTATCGGGATGATCAGGACTTGGAAAATGTTATTGATTTTGTACAGAAAAAGGTAAAAGAATTTGATGTCATATTTTTCTTAGTAATATATTTAAAATGTAATTTGTTCCTGCAGTGGCAAAGCTGAATTTTCAGCAGCCTTAAGTGTCATATGATCCCTCAGAAAAAATTCTAATATGTGGATTTTCTCAAGAAAAAAAATCGAATCAATGTTGAAAACAGATCAAGCATAGCGTTATTTCTGGCAGGCTTGACTCTCAGTTTTCATACTGAATACGAATACGACGCTGTAAACATATATAAGCTCCTTCAGTATAATGGTTCTCTTACGAGAGTATCTCTCGTACTGCGTAATAGCTTACGCTAGGGGAAAAACTCTTTTCCGCGAGATATTGAAGCCAAAAATTATCCTTAATTTTTTATTAATGTAAAACGCTTTGCAGCAGCAAGCAAACATAGGCGAAACAGCTCGCGCGCCTATTGGTTGCTCTGCAGCAAATGCAGCAGCCTATCGAGAGAGACTCTGTGTGACGTAATGACCAATGGGGGCAATTCGTGCCCATATCGTCACGTCCCGCCAGAAGGGGCGTGGTCTCACCCTATAAATATGCTC
The DNA here is from genome assembly GCA_026230005.1 of Gila orcuttii. Lineage (NCBI taxonomy): Eukaryota > Metazoa > Chordata > Actinopteri > Cypriniformes > Leuciscidae > Gila > Gila orcuttii. Next base: position 11,939,268 of record JAPDVR010000022.1, on the reverse strand, counting down.
GTTAGGCTGATACAAGCTGATTTTTACCTCTTCAGCGAAGCACACGCATCGCTGGATCCGGAGTGAGAAGCCGCGCCGTTGAAGCAAGCTTTTCAGCGGGACGAGCTCTGGAGTCGCTGGCCTCGCCGCCTTCAACTGCCGTACCTGCTGCGCTTTCCGGCGTTATATATCCTTTCAACACTCTGTGTATTTCTCTGTTGAGAAGTGTTTGTTCGCTTACTTGACGCGACTTACACTTCTCTCTCAAAAGAGCAGCGTCTTTTTAAAGATGCCTTCCTGTGGCTCGTGCCGCGCCCCGCTCAGCGATGGAGACCGTCACGTCATCTGTGTTTCCTGCCTGGGTGAGGATCACGCGGCTATCGCGCTCGCTGACGGCAGATGCCCTCATTGCGAGCTTTTGTCCATGGTGACTCTGAGGACGCGCCTGGCATCATTCTCCGAGCCTTCACCGCAGCCCGCCGTGGTGCCGCGCCGCAAGAAGCGCCGCGCCCAGCGCGCTCCCGAGCTTTCTCCAGCCCGCCAAAGCTCGCCGGTTCGCCCGCCAGCTTCGCCGGCTTCGCTCGAGTCGCTCACTGACGGACAACGGCCGCCGCCTGCCGCCGCGTCCATCCACGAGCTTGACGAACCCTCCGAGGCGTGTTCTCTTCTGGCGTCAGATAGTGAGGATTGGGCGAGCTCTGTGGATCTCCCCTCCGCTAGCGTTTCCCGCCAGACCACTGGTAAGAGAGCCGGCATTGAGACTGAGCTGATGCGTCTGCTCTCTCAGGCCGTTGAAAGCATCGGCCTCGATTGGGAGGCGCCCGCGCAGCCGCCGCGCAACAGAATGGACGGACGCTTTCTCGGAAATGACGAGGCTCCGACGAAATCGCGGCCCGCGCCCTTCCTCCCGGAACTTCACGAGGAAGTGACGAAATCGTGGAACGCCCCCTTCTCCGCCAGGCTGCGTACCTCTGCTTCTGCTGCCTTCTCCTCTGTGGATGGCGCGAAGGAAAGAGGATACCTTTCTGTTCCTCCTGTGGAACCAGCTGTAGCGTCTCATCTCTGCCCGCCCTCCGCTGGACGGCGCGCGCACACGACGCTTCCTTCTAAAGCCTGCCGAGTGACGTCATCCATGCACGGTCGCGCTTACACCGCCGCCGGGCAAGCAGTTTCAGCGCTGCACACTATGGCTATCCTGCAGATTTTCCAGGCCGACCTTCTCCTTAAACTGGACGAGGAAGGACCCGGAGCGATCTGCGTGGCGGACCTGAGAAGCGATACAGACCTCGCTCTTCGCGCTACTAAAGCCGCTGCACAGGCCATAGGACGAAACATGGCCTCTCTCACCGTGGCTGAGAGACACTTATGGTTGACGCTGTCCGAGATGACGGAAGCCGAGCGCTCTGTGTTCCTCGACGCGCCCATTTCCCAAGCGGGCCTTTTCGGATCTGCCGTCACAGACTTCGCGGACAGATTCATGGAGGTACAAAAAACTTCGCAGGCCATGAAGCACTTCCTTCCGAAGCGCTCGAGCTCCGCTGCAGGTCGCTCTAAACCGCCGCCTGCTCGCAGCTCTCAGCCGCAGCCTGCACCGCCCGCCGCCGCCGCTTCACAGCGCCGCCACGCCCGAGACCAAAGACCGCGCTCTCGCTCTGCTGGACGCCGCCCCCCTCAGCGCGGGCCCCGGCCGAGGATTGAGATCAAGCCCGAGGCCTCAAAATCTTCCTAGCCATTCTAGGAAAACGACGGTGTTCAAATCCCGCTGCGGCCGGATTTTCACTGAAACTTCTCGCTCGGTCAGTTCCAAACATCGCGACTGTCCCAGTGTATTTCGCAGAGAGTCAGCCGGTGTCACAGCCCGTTTGCCTGCGCACAAAAGCCGTTCTTACGGCTACCCAGATAAATCCAATAAAGAGTGCATTTTCTGGTGTTCCGGCCACGGCCGAAGGTGTTATCAGTGTTGTAAGAATGCCCACCCAGTGCCCATTCCCACACACAAACACAGCCCGCCACGGTGCAGGGCTAGCACAAATAAAATCGACTCCGGTCGATTGTGCAAACAATGTAGTGCAAGCGCCCATGTCACCATGCCCGCTCACACTACATGCTGCGTGTCCCATGGTTTCTGTAAAAACGAAACCAACACACATTCAGTCGGCCATGAACGACAGTGTTTTCAGTGTATTAAATGTGCCCGCAGCCCCGCGCCCACATTTTCTCACAGACACGCCGATTCCCACGGGATCTTCCCCGCTCGCTTTTTATGCACAATCTGCCATAAAGAAGCTGAGCGCGGCCAGGTCGCCCGCTGTGATCAGCGCGCCCCCCGCCTCGAACGCTGTAAACACGGTGTTGTGTTCCCAGTATGCACGGGCTCTCGAGCTGCCGTTTTGTCGCGGCCAGAGCCCGGATTTCATTCTGCCTCTAGCTATTCACGCAGATGCGTGGTCAAAGCTTCCCGGGGTATCAGAATGGGTGCTGAACACTATAAAGAGAGGCTACTCGCTACAATTCGCGCGACGCCCGCGCCGTTATACGGCGCGCGCCGAAACTACGGTGAAAAACGAAGTATCTCATCTACTTCGTGCCGAAATAGCGAAACTACTGAGCAAAGGGGCTATAGAACCTTTATCTCAGGCTCAGAGCGAAGGGGGCCTATACAGCAGATATTTTCTGGTACCGAAAAAGGATGGGGGTCTCAGACCCATTTTAGATCTACGACAGCTGAACAGAGTGCTTGTGAAACGCCAGTTCAGAATGCTTACGACCAGGAAAATCCTCGCGCAGGTGCGCTACGGGGACTGGTTTGTGTCGATAGATCTGAAAGACGCCTATTTCCAAATACAAATAGCGTCCCATCACAGGCGATTCTTGAGATTTGCCTTCGAGGGCCAGGCATATCAATACACAGTCCTGCCGTTCGGCCTGTCCCTAGCACCTCGTACATTTACGAAGTGCATGGACGCGGCGCTCGCACCCCTGAGACTTCAGGGCATGCGAGTCCTGAACTACTTGGACGATTGGCTGATTCTAGCTCGATTGCGATCGGAGCTCATAGAACACAGGGCCGCATTACTCGAGCACCTCGAGAAGCTGGGCCTCACAGTCAATTGGGCGAAGAGCTCACTGTCTCCCAGTCAGAAAATTTCCTTTCTGGGAACCGTGTTGGACTCGCTGTCCATGACAGCACGCCTGTCACCAGAGCGCGTACTAAATATTCAGCGCGGCGTGAAATCCTTCCGCCACGGCGCGATAGTCCCGCTCAAAAGGTTTCAGAAAATGCTGGGGCTGATGGCCTCAGCAGCCTCTGTACTCCAGTTGGGCCTGCTCCGCATGCGCCCACTGCAGATGTGGCTGAAAGCACGGGTTCCACCCAGGGCATGGACAGCGGGCCTGTTTCGCCTCAGGGTCGACCTTCAGTGTGTGTCAGCTCTGGAACCTTGGAGAAAAACCGACTGGTATCAGTCAGGTGTGAGCCTGGGGACCGCTTCGAGTGTAAAGGTGGTGTCTACGGACGCCTCCACCTCGGGGTGGGGAGCGCTGCTCGAGGGCAGACCGCTAGCTGGCCTGTGGTCAGAACGGGAAAAGCTCCTTCACATAAACTGCTTGGAGATGATAGCAGTCGACAAAGCGCTACGGCGTTTTTGTCCCCAGATAACAGGCCACCACGTCTTGGTCCGGTCGGACAACATGTCGGTGGTGGCATACATAAATCGCCAGGGTGGCGTCAGGTCACGAAACCTTTACAGGTTGACGGAACGCCTCCTGGTTTGGGCTCAGCACAACCTGCTCTCACTGAGAGCAGCGCACGTGCCTGGTCACCTGAATGTGGGACCAGACAGACTGTCCAGGAACAATGTTCCAGCAGGGGAATGGTCGCTGCACCCGCAGACGGTCCAGCTGCTGTGGAAAACGTTCGGCAGAGCTCAGGTGGACCTATTCGCGTCCCACGAAAACACTCATTGCCCGGAGTTTTTCTCGAAAAGCAAGGATGCGCTGGCTCATGTTTGGCCCCGCTGCCCCCTATATGTATGCTTTTCCTCCTGTCTCGCTCCTGCCTCAGGTGTTGGAACGAATCAGGGAGAACGGATGCCCAGTGCTGCTTGTAGCCCCGCTCTGGACGAACCAGACGTGGTTCCCTGCCTTGATGCAGCTGGCCAGCACTGCCCCATGGCCTGTACCATTGAGGAGAGACCTCCTCTCTCAGGCGGAGGGCTCGATTTGGCACCCTCGCCCGGAGTTATGGTCCCTGCACGCATGGGCCATCAACGGGTACCCGCTAGCCTCCCAGAGGGAGTGTTAAACACGATCGCGCAGGCTAGAGCTCCGTCTACCAGGCGGCTCTACTCCTCGAAATGGTCTGTTTTCTCTGCATGGTGTCAGGCCCAGAGCCTTTCACCTGTGGAGTGCGGGGTTTCGGAAGTGCTTTCCTTCCTTCATGAGCTACTGGATAAGGGCAGGACCCCATCCACGCTCAAAGTATATGTGGCGGCCATAGCAACGTTTGCAAAACCGGTGTCTGGCCAGTCGCTGGGGAAAAACGACTTAGTCGTGCGTTTCCTTAGGGGAGCTCGGAGGCTGAACCCCCCAAGGCCCCCTTCAGTCCCGACGTGGGACCTTTCCACGGTCCTGGAGGCCATGAAAGGCGCCCCGTACGAGCCAATCCAGCTGGTGGACATGAAACACCTGTCGTTCAAGACAGTGTTTCTCATGGCTCTCGCTTCAGTGAAGCGCATAGGGGACCTACAGGCGCTTTCAGTGAGCGCGTCATGTATGGAGTTTGGGCCTAATGACTCGAAGGTCATCCTCAAACCAAAGCACGGGTATGTCCCGAAATCCCTCAATACGCCGTTCAGGGCCCAGGTAATTTCCCTGTCTGCCCTTCCGGTTCTCAGTGAGGAGGAGGATGCAAGTCTCCTTTGCCCCGTCAGGGCATTAAGAGCTTATGTGTCACGCTCGTCTGTTTTCAGACAGACGGAGCAGCTTTTTGTTTTGTTCGGCGGGCGTTCCAAGGGACTCGCCGCCTCAAAACAGAGCCTATCCAGATGGATAGTGGATGCCATTGCGCTCGCTTACTCTGCGAAGGGCTTACAGTGCCCCTTGGGTGTCAGGGCGCACTCCACGAGAGGCGTGGCCTCTTCGTGGGCATGGGTCTAGCGGGGTTTCCCTGCAAGATATCTGTACGGCCGCGGGCTGGGCCTCGCCGTCTACATTTATAAAATACTATAACCTGGAGGTACCCGCCTTACAAGCTAAGCTTTTGGCGGTCTAAATTCAGTGTTATCTGCCCCGCTGTGCGGCCCAGATGCTGAGTTTACTGCAGCCCCATGAGTATTGACTCACGTATGGCCACCCAGATCAGGCTGAATGCTCTCACCCTGGCTGCGCGTTTGATTGTCATATAATAGCCCCGCTCGGTGCTTTTTTATAGGGAATGACGCTTCCAGCCTCTCTTCCTCTACTCTATGTGAGTTTATGGTGATTATGTACTACATGAGCCCTGGGCTTCGGCCCAAAAACTAATTTAGAGGTCTTTAGAATCGCGTGGAAAGACAGTATGTCACTTTATAAAAAGGCACTTAAAACAGCCAGGGCTGAGCACCTCAGCAAATTAATAGAAAACAACCGAAATAATCCAAGGTTTTTATTTAATACCGTGGCTAGACTAACAAATAAACAGACGTCGTCTGAACAAAATACCTCGTTACAGTTTAGTAGTAATGATTTCATGAACTTCTTCACCGAGAAAAGTGAAAGCATCAGAATCAAAATCGTAAACGTTCGATCTTTGCTCGCGCCTTATAATTCGGCCGCAATTATCACCCCGCAAGAACAATTACAATGCTTTACAACCATAGAACAAAAAGAGTTAAATAAACTTATCACTTCATCTAAAACAACAACATGTTTATTAGATCCTATACCAACTGAACTACTGAAAGAAGTGTTACCTGTAGTGGAAGAGCCTCTTCTCAATATTATTAACTCATCTTTATCTTTAGGTCATGTTCCAAGAACGTTCAAGCTGGCAGTTATAAAACCTCTTATTAAGAAACCACAATTAGATCCAAATAACCTAGCAAATTACAGACCCATTTCGAATCTTCCATTTATGTCAAAAATATTAGAAAAAGTTGTGTCCGCTCAACTCGGCTCTTTCTTGCAAGAAAACGACATCTATGAAAAGTTTCAGTCTGGATTCAGGCCACATCATAGCACTGAAACTGCGCTTGTTAGAATCACAAATGATTTACTTTTAGCTTCGGACCAAGGCTGTATCTCAGTACTAGTTTTACTTGATCTTAGTGCTGCGTTCGATACTATAGATCACACAATACTCTTAGATCGACTACAAAATTACACTGGTGTTCAAGGACAAGCATTAAGCTGGTTCAGGTCATACTTATCTGACCGCTACCATTTCGTCTACTTAAATGGAGAAAAATCGATTATAACTTCGGCAAACTATGGAGTGCCGCAGGGATCTGTGTTAGGCCCTTTATTATTCTCAATATATATGCTGCCACTTGGTAATATTCTAAGGAAACATGGAATTAGTTTCCATTGTTATGCTGATGACACTCAAATATATATTTCCTCACGGCCAGATGAATACGCTAAATTATCCAAATTGACAGATTGTGTTAAAGATATAAAAGATTGGATGACGCATAATTTTCTTTTATTAAATCCAGACAAGACAGAGGTAATACTTATCGGTTCTAAAAACCATCCACAAAACCTTTCACAGCACGACTTTAACATGGTAGGATGCCCTTTTACTCTATCCGCTACAGTAAAAGATCTGGGTGTTACATTAGACTGCAACCTGTCTTTTGAAAAGCATATTTCATATGTTACAAAAACAGCCTTTTTCCACCTTAGAAACATTGCTAAGCTACGTAATATGCTATCAGTCTCTGATGCAGAAAAGTTAGTTCATGCATTCATGACCTCGAGACTAGATTACTGTAATGCTTTATTAGCTGGTTGTCCTGCATCTTCAATAAACAAGCTACAGTTAGTCCAAAATGCAGCCGCTAGAGTTCTTACTAGATCAAGAAAATATGATCATATAACACCGATTTTATCATCACTTCATTGGTTACCTATAAAGTTCCGTATTAATTACAAGGTATTGCTTTTGACCTATAAAGCTCTAAATGGTTTAGCTCCAGTCTATTTAACGGATCTTCTATCGCCTTACAATCCATCGCGCTCTTTAAGATCACTAGATTCGAGGTTTCTGGTCATTCCTAGGATATCAAGAACCACCAAAGGAGGCAGAGCATTCTCACATTTAGCTCCGAAGCTCTGGAATAGCCTTCCTGATATTGTTCGTTGCTCAGACTCGCTCTCCCAGTTTAAAACTAGACTGAAGACGCATCTATTTAGCCAGGCATTCATATAAATTTTTTATCTTACAGTTACTGTAAATTCGGCCTCTAGTTCATAAACGCCAGAGGAGAACTGGCCCCCGACTGAGCCTGGGTTCTCCCAAGGTTTTTTTTTCTCCATTGGGTCATCTGATGGGGTGTTAGGACACCATTAGGTCACTGGATGGAGTTTTTCGGTTCCTTGCCACTGTTGCCTTAGGCTTGCTCAGTTGGGGATATTCAAATTAATTAACCAATCATACCATTGATCAGCTCTACCAAACTTGGATGTCTTTTTTCCAGTAATAAACAAACATTAAGATGTTTTGATTGATATTGTGAAGCAGCTTTGATACAATCTGTATTGTGAAAAGCGCTATATAAATATATTTGACTTGACTTGACTTGACTTGACTTTGGTGTTGGATCCCTGTACGCACGGCGTGTTGCATTGTGTTCCCCTAGCGTAAGCTATTACGCAGTACGAGAGATACTCTCGTAAGAGAACGTACTCGGTTACTAACGTAACCTCGGTTCTCTCTAGAGAGGGAACGAGTACTGCGTATCTTGCCGTGCGTGGAATACGCTCTGGTTCGCTTCAGCGATAAAAAACAGCTTGTATCAGCCTAACGAGCATATTTATAGGGCGAGACCACGCCCCTTCTGGCGGGACGTGACGATATGGGCGCGAATTGCCCCCATTGGTCATTACGTCACGCAGAGTCTCTCTCGATAGGCTGCTGCATTTGCTGCAGAGCAACCAATAGGCGCGCGAGCTGTTTCGCCTATGTTTGCTTGCTGCTGCAAAGCGTTTTACATTAATAAAAAATTAAGGATAATTTTTGGCTTCAATATCTCGCGGAAAAGAGTTTTTCCCCTAGCGTAAGCTATTACGCAGTACTCGTTCCCTCTCTAGAGAGAGCCGAGGTTACGTTAGTAACCGAGTACGTTTTCTGATTCCCCTTGAATCAGACTAAATTCTCAAATTATGTTGTACATTAAAATCTTGAATTAATGATATCTGCAATACATTCATGTTGGTTCTGTTCTGTTTACCCTAAGGAGGATTGTGCTCTCCCTGCTCTTATTCATGCTAGGCTGCAGGGAGTTCTTGCCCAGAACAGAACCATACCGCCAATCCTAACTGAATGCTTATTGTCAATCGTATTTGACGATAGTGGTCCTGACAGAATTAATAGTTTTGTGGAAGTTATGATATTTTTTTTCAGGATTCTTTGATAAATAGAATGTTCAAAATAACAGCATATATTTGACAGAAACCTTTTGTAACATTTTGTTTTTACACTTTTGATCAAATTCATGCATCCTTATTGAATAAAAGTATTAATTTCTTTAAAAATAATAATTACTGACACTAAACTTTTGAACAGTAGTTTATGTAGTTAAGCATGATAGGCTGGTGCATGAAATAGCATATGTCAAAGATGACACTGTTGATCTTACTTTGTCCTGTAGTTCAAGTGCTGTGGGGTGGATTCTTATTTAGACTGGTCTAAAAACATGTACTTCAACTCATCAGACCAAAATCCCAGTCTGGAGGCCTACGGAGTGCCCTTCTCCTGCTGCATACGGCTAAAGAATGAGGTCAGGTTGTGTCAAACCCTGAAACACTTAATGTAGAGGTCTTAGGTGTGCTATCCATCTTAGTATCTAGTAAATGCTTTTTTTTTTTTTTTTACTTTTTAAGAAATTTTAAACACTTGCTTGAAAATGTCTCGTTGACCTAGACTGTTAGAATGTTCAGGATTCAAAATATAGTGGACAGCCATGGTGTCAATTAAAAATTAGCATACTGAATTTTGATTGGTCTTATTTTGTACATATATTTCCATACTGAATTATTGGTAACACTTTGCAATAATGTTTGTTGAGGTTAAGGTTAGTTGACATAGGTTTATGCATTAACTACAATTACCTAACAATGAGCTATACATTTATTACAGAATTTATTCATCTTTGTTTATAAAAATAGAACCGTTCGTTGTTAGTTCATGTCAGCTAAGGTACATTAAATAATATTAGCAGATACACTTCTGATTTTAATAATCTATCAGTAAATATTGAAATTAACATTAACTAAGATTAATAAATGCTGTAGATGTATTGTTCCTTGTTAGTTCATGTTAACAAATGGAACCTTATTTTAAAGTGTTACCGAATTATTAGTAGCAGTCAATCAAAAACCTTTTGTATTTTATATACAGTTATGTGGAGTAGAAGCAAAGAGATTTCATGCTGGGCTACCCACCGTAGTGTGTCAGCGATATATAGTAAATTTGCAATTATTTTTAATAAATTAGACAAGCATGAAAAGCTGGCCACTTTCTACACTATAAATAGTGTCTGTTCATTTATGTGTAGACTGTGTTCAACTCCATGTGTGGCTATGAGACCCAAAAGATAAAGAAAAGTGTGGCCAGTCGGCTCATCTACACCACTGGTTGTCTAGATGAGATCGTCTGGTGGGGAAAACAGAACCTTCTGCTGGTCGGAGTGATGACCCTCGTCCTACTGTTCCTTGAGGTGAGGTGCACACAGAAAGTCCTTTCAACTTTATTTAAATGCATTCTTTTAGTAACTTCTCCATGCATGAAATCGGGTCTTGCTGCGTCTTGCTGTGTCTTGTTTAAAACAGGCAAGGGAATTTGGCCCTCCTCAAAAATGTACTGTAAATAAACATATACTTAATTTTATTGTCTAAAAGCAGTTACAATGAGCTGTTGTTCTTTTTCATCAAATTAGCTTTCAGTATCACTTTAGTATGTCATGCTTGCTTATGGTCAATGTTAAAAGTAGAGAAAGACAGACATATATAAATACATATATACTGTACACATAAAGCTAGAGTCTCTTTCAAATGTAGCTAAATGTGTAAATCATTCAAGGATTTCAAAACAAGAGCCATAGATAAATCGAAATGTGCCACAGTGAAAGAGTGGAGGATGAAGTTCTTCCACATGTGGGTGAGTAGATGTGGGCTCTCCGTTGATTTATAGTTTATATTGGTCATAATCTTTGCATGGCACTGGGTAATTTAATTTGTTCCATTTTTTTCCCTATGTTTAGTTATAGCACATCATTAATTTTCAAAATATATTAGGGAGAGATTGTCTGTATGTGGGAGAATAAATTTCAGCAAAACACAGATGGTAAATCTTCTACTGTTATTTATTTGTAAACTGTAACAATAGCAAATTTGATCAAATATTAAGTATTATATAATATATATTTTATTAATACTAACATATAACTACATTAATTTGCTATATTTAATTCCCTCACACAAAGAAATTACACAGAAACAAATGCTTATTTTTAAAATATAGATTATATAGAAGTTACATCCTTCTAGATCAGGGTTGTCAAACTCAGTTCCTGGAGGGCCATAGCCCTGCAGAGTTTAGCTTTAACTCTAATTAAACACACCTGATCCAGCTAATCAAGTCCTTCAGGCTTATTTAAAAACTACAGGTATGTGTGTTGGAGCTGGTTGGAACTAAACTCTGCAGGGCTGTGGCCCTCCAGGAATTGAGTTTGACACCCCTGTTCTAGATGTTATGGAATAAAAACTAAAAAGAGTACATTGGGACCCAAAATGTATTCCCTCTCAGTACAAAAAGTCAGATTTTCTTCTGATTTGCTCATGCTTCTTAAAACATTCATAAAATCAGGATGACATGGATCATCAGGTTTTGCCCCAAATTGTGAAGTACAATAGTAGTTGCCTGCTGTCAGTACAGCAAAAGGAGAGCATGCCAAAAGAAATTCCAAAATTCATGCAAACGTTTCTATCCAGCTGTTATTTTGTAGTGAAAAATTTTGTATTAAAAAAAAGAAGCAAAATAGAAACATTTTAATGTGTCTTTTGAATCCCACTGTGTGTATGAGTGAGTTACATTTTGAATAAATCTCTTTAAAAAAACTGAATTATACATGAGCAGCCACATCACATTAAAATCCACATTGAGCCACTACAGTACAACCATATAAACATTATCTCTGACCTTCATCATAACTTGAGGACATGATACACTAAATTCATGTGCAGAAAGACAAAATGAACAAGCTCTTTGCATTGAGGATGATAAATTATTAGTCTGTTCTTCAGATATGTATGATGTCACTGGCTTCAGTACAGCTCTGTCAAATCAGAAAAGTTCAACAGAAGAGGAGGAAATCTAACAGGACCCAAAACCTTTGTTGCAACAGAAAGTCTTGACTGGTTTTATATGCCCACTTTTCACCATGTGCTTGCATTGGAATTCAATGATGCACTGCCATTTAAATACCAAGTTATAACATGTTACAAATTAGATGCAAAGACTGTGATAATTCTCTTTATTATACTGTGAGTTTCTAAGCCAAAAGCTATGATTAATGAAACCTTATTGTAAAGTGTTCCTGATAATACAAACAGACAAAAATGTGTTTGATTGTTTTATGTTAGTACTGATTTAGTTTAACTTTAGTTAACATGAACTAAGAATGAACAATTCTTCTACAGCATTTATTAATCTTAGTTAATGTTAATTTCAACATTTACTAATACATTATTAAAATCAAAATTTGTATTTCTTAACATAAATTGATGCACTGTGAACTAACATGAACAATGAACAACTATTTTTTTTTAAAACTAACCTTAACAAATATGAATAAATACTGTTACAAATGTATTGTTCATTGTTAGTTCATGTTAGTTAACATGCATTAATTAATGTTAACAATGAAACCTTATTGTAAAATGTTACCATATTATCTGTAATGTTAATAAAATATATTTTACAACATGCTGACCTTTACACACTGTTTTACTTTTTGCACAACACTTGTAAAATAGATTAATTACTATAAAAATGGCTAAATAGTATTTATTTTTCTCAAATAATTTCGTATGTAATTACACGGTTATTGTTGCTTAATTGCTATGTAATTACAGATAGTGTAAAGCCTAATTGTGTACATTAGTGGGGTGCTGGATCGTAAGAGAACGTAGAACGTACTTAGAGGAGAACACACGTGTTAGATGATTTAGTTTTCATCAAACCGATGCCGATGAAATTGAACTGAGCAGGGTTATAATCTGGCAGCATGTTGATCTCAGTGTGTGGAGCATTCAGGCTTTTCTCCCGAGAGGTGACTTGGTAATGTGCTCGGAAGTTACAGAGGGGGTTGTATCCAGGTTTGAGGCTGTCTGGACAGCGGAAGCCTTCCTTGATGAAAGATCCGTGCTGGGACACCGCTACAAATCCGTCCTTGTGTGGCATCAGCTTTATGACTGGAGAGTAGACGTACTGGATGTATAGCAAACAACCTGTAACGAAATGACCAAAGTCAAGCAAATAACCTGTAATGAAATGACCAAAATCAAGCAACTCAAACAAGACATGAAAGACATTATTAGCAAGTTTTACAATTTTAATTGTAAAAAATGAATCTTCCAAAAACTTTTCATAAACATTTAGCTGTCATGTACAACACTGAACAGTCCTCACCACTAGAGACATCCCAGACTTTGATGGTTTTGTCCAAGGATCCAGTGAAGACATATTTATCATTTATTGAGAAGACAGCACAAAGGACGCCTTCAAAATAAAAACCCTTGAGGATGGTAAAAGAACAAAACATTTTAATGTTACACAGCAGTTGTTAATTGGCAGCATTATGTCACACTGAAAAAATAGTTAATTTGTTCTTGTTGACTTGATTTCTAGTAAAAATAACACTATAATATAGTTTGCGCCACTTTACAATAACCATTTAAAAACTAGGAACTACTGTATACTGTAAAATAAAGTGTTAAACTTTAGCGCTAAAAGCATGCATGGGAACAGGGAAAATGAAAACAAAACATAATGAAACTAAACAGACTTAAACATAACCCTGACATATACATTCTCTGAAAACATGTCTTAACTTATTTAGTATTGCCTCCCAGGTAAATTTACATTGTTTTAAGAGCTTTTAGATATTCTACCTGGAAAATAAGACAATTTTATATTAAAAACTAGTGTTACATTACAAAAAATATATTTTAAAATCCAAAGTATCTTTAATGGAGAAGTCAATTGAATAAGGCACTTTGAAAAAAAAAAATGCATTTCAGTCACGTTAATCACAGCCCACACAATTCTAAAACATATACTAACCCATAACCTTAATCTTTGTATGTGTTGGTAGCACATCCTGATACAGAGCATTACTGTTTGTCACAGTCAGATCTGTCAATGATTTGTCTAAATTCCAGACTAAATCCATGAAGTCTAAACTTTTCTTGACAGGTGACTGTTGAAGGGTGTGGAGTCTGGTATTAATCATTATTTTACCTTCTTAATATCACATGAGTTGAATGACATGAGTTGAATGACTTATCTAGGCTTGTGAGATTTTACTTCGTTATAGAAGTTACCAGTGTGATTACTGAAATGTTCTTTTCATGTATTCTCTAATGTCTGTATTTGATATCTGAATACAGTAACAGTGCTTGCTCATTTAGCCTGGCTTCCAGAAATGAATTATGGACTTCTTTAACATAATGCCAATATATACAGTTGTGGTCAGAATTAATGGCACCCCTGGTAAAATATGATCAAAAATGGCTGTAAAAAATAAATCTGCATTGTTTATCCTTTTGATCTTTCATTCAAAAAATGTGCAAAAAATCTAACCTTTCTTGAAGTAAAATAATTGAAAGTCGTGGGGAAATCACATTATGAAATAAATGTTTTTCTCCAAAACACGTTGGCCACAATTATTGGCACCCCTAGAATTTTTTACTAGAAAAAAATCTCTGAAGTATATTCCCATTAATATTTACCTTCTTTTTTTTTTAGCACACCAGGGTGACAAGGAACATGAAATTGTCTAGCTATTTACTTCTTGTTTCACAGGAGTTTAAAAATGAGGAAACACAAAGGCCAAATTTCTTTAATCATCCATCACAATGAGTAAAACCAAAGAATATAGTTCTGATGTGCATCAAAAGATTGTTGAGCATCACAAAATAGAAAGTGGCTGTAAGAAAATAGCTTAAGAATTAAAAATCCCCATTTTGACCATCAGGGCAATAATTAAGAAGTTCCAATCAACTAAAGATGTAGGAAGAGGACGTGTGTCTATATTGTCTTAATGCAAGGTGAGGAGGAGAGTTTGAGTGGCTAAAAACTCTTCAAGGATCACAGATGGAGAATTGCAGAGATTGCTTAAGTATTGGGGGTCAGAAGTTTACCAAAAAAAAAAAAAATCAAACAACCCCTACATCCCCATATGTTGTTTGAGAGGGTTTTTAAGAAAAATCCCCCTCGCTCCTCCAAAAACAAACTCCAACAAATTCAGTTGTCAGACATCACTGGAACTTCAAACGGCACAGGGTTCTATGGTCAGATTAAACTAAAAAAATAGCTTTTTGGCAGCAAACACGCTAGATGGGTTTGGTACACACAAGGATAAAAAGTACCCCATGGCCCAGTCCCAATTCGCATACTATCCGTCCTAAATAATATTCGAAAATAGAATTAGTACGTCCCAAATCGTAGTATGTTGAAAAGAGTGTTCCAAAGATACCCGGATGGTCTACTATTTCAGGTCAGAATCCGAAGTGCAGATCGATGCACACTCTGACGGCTAATGTTGCCCATCGCGCCCATCGCGCGTCGGACGGGGATTCGGTTAGAACTACAAACACGAGTGAAAAGTGTTAAAAAACTACAGACATAGAGGACGTGCGAGTCCGGCGGTTATGTAGAGTGGTTTAGATAAAGGGGTTTGAGTGATTAATTATCAGTATCTAACCTGACAAAAATGTATTTATTCAACGTTGTCTACATTATATTGCATCTGCAGCAGCATTGTGAACTTTTGTAAAGATATGTTTAGCCATTACCTTTTAAATGCATCATTATACTCAAATTGCCAACACATGAGGAGAGTCTCCGCATGAAAGACCCATGACTGGCAGATGAACGTGCGACTACATTTCTCTCTGAAACGATAGGAAATCAAATTAGATTGAATCAAGGTTTTTTACTGTGACAAGATGATTGACAGGGCAGTTTACGGTGACAGGATGCACGCAACAGATCTGTCCGTTAAAGATGACGAAGTAGTGTGTCCAAAAGCTTGCCTACTCTTTTGCTACACACTCAAAAGTATGTACTTTTTCTTCACAAAAAGAGTACATACTTTTATGTCGTAGTATAAGTAGGCGAATTGGGACTGGGCCCATGTGTACAATTTAATATACCATTGGATCTTTAATGTTGTGGGCATATTTTTCTACTGGAGGTCCTGGACATCTTGTTCAGATGCATGGCATCATGGATTCTATCAAATATCAACAGATAAAAAATCAAAACCTGACGGCTTCTGCAAGAAATCTTATAATGGGCCCTGGTTGGATCTTCCATCAGGACAACGATCCAAAACAAACATCAAAATCAACACAAAAATGTGTTACAGAGCACAAAATGAAGCTTCTGCCTTCTTCCCAGTTCCCTGACTTGATGAGTGGAGTGAACTGAAGAAGCACCACCAACATGGAGCTAGGAATCTGAAGGATCTAGAGAGATTCTGTATGAAGGAATGGTCTCTGATCTCTAGTCAGGTGTTTTCCAAACTCATCAGGCATTATAGAAGAAGACTCAGAGCTTTTATCTTGGCAAAAGGAGATTGCAAAAAGTATTTAATAAAAGGGTGCCAATAATTGTGGCCAACGTGTTTTGGAGAAAAACATTTATTTCATAATGTGATTTTGCTCAGCTGGTTTGAAAAAAGAAAAAAAACTGAAAAACAAATAATTAAATAGACAATTTAAGAACTACTTGTGAGAAGTTTGTACTTTTTAATGCTTATTTGAGTATCACTCTGTTAGCGTAGCAACATGCTAATAACTTCCAATAAAAAAAAAAAAAATTTAAAAGAGCTAAAATAGAACTGTCACGTTTTGGGTTTTGTTTCTTGTTCTTGTCTGTCATGTGATCCCTTGTCTAGTCATGTGATCCTGCAATGTGTTACCTTGTCTGTTGGGTCATGTTGTCATTGGTTCATCGTTTAATTGTTTACAGGTGTCCCTTGTCTAGTCATTAGTCTTGTGTATTTAAGCGTCATGTTTGCTCTGTGTCTTTGTCTAGTATTGATTGTTTCATGTACCACTGTTGGGATGCCCTGTCCATGTTATTGTTCCTGTTTCGAGTTTCTAGTTTCATGCCTTGCCATACCTTTGTTTTAGGTTTAATCACGTTTTGGAAATAAAGCTGCACTTGGATTCTCACTTCAAACTTTAACAAACGGATACTCAGGGACAAGAACCAGGAACGAGAAACAAAACCCAAAACGTGACAAGACCCAACCACAGGCAAATTATAGTTAAAAAATATTTAAATATACTATTTTACATAGTATTTGTGAGTAGTCTGCATTTTTATGCTTATTCAAGCATCATACTGTTTGCTTGCAACATGTTAACAACAAACGTCTCGGTTACTAATGTAACCCTCGTTCCCTGAAGGAGGGAACGAGAGACCTAACGCCGACGTGACGATGTAATTGGGATCACTTCAGGGAGCCCTATCATCTTCGAGTGTCTACAGAACGAGCCAATGAACGTTGGCGTGCATCATGGAGCGCGGGTATAAACAGGAAGCGGGCGCACGCACACATTTTTTTTTCCGCTGAGGAGCCGAGATCGTGACTGCCTTTACAGCGATGGTCAGCAACTGTGGCGATGGGACGTTACGTCTCCCGTTCCCTCCTTCAGGGAACGAGGGTTGCATTAGAAACCGAGACGTTCCCTATCAGTCGCATTTGGGATCCCTATTGAAAACACTACGGTTGCTGCCACTTCCAGTGCCCTACGCAAGACTCTCAGACCCCCAACTGGCTGGGGCGGAAGGCCTGCGTAGAGGGAGTTCAACTGCTTTTCCGTTATACCACACACAGTGGGACTCTTAGATAACACCGGGAAAGCGTGCCTTTCCAGGGGAGAGGGACGCTGCGGAAGCCACATCCTGCACGAAGGGAGGTAACGTGGAGAATACACATATGGACTGGCCGGTTAGGGGCAGTGCAACATATGGAATGTCACCGGGGTGGCTCCAGCCTGAGAAGGGGGAGGCTACACCGGACAGTGATGGCAGAGCAAACTCTGCCAAGGGAAAGACACGGGCTCACCGCAGGGAGCTGGTCGTGGAAGAATACGCATATGGGATCGCCGCAGGGATCACCACATATGGAACCCAGCCTAGCACAAGTTACACAAGGATACGAGCACTAGGCCTGGCGTCAGACACTCCGCAATGTCTGACTGCTGAAGGGGTGCGGAGGTACTCAACAGGGTTCACCTAAGTGGGTAACTTGACTGGAGCAAAAAGCGCACGTATCCGCTCCATGTGCAGGGGAGTGGCACAGCAGGCCGACACTAGAGCAGGAACTTCGGTGTTACCGGCTGTTTGAAGCGAGCACACAGGAATAAATCGACACGTAGGCTATAAAACCTAGCAAACGTGTTAGGTGCCGCCCAGCCCTCAGCTCTTCAGATGTCTGTCAGCGAGGCGCCATGTGCCAGCGCCCAAGAAGAAGCGACACTCCTAGTGGAGTAGGCTCTCAACCCGGGCGGACAAGCCAAGGGTAAGCCCTTCGTAAGCCAAGGCGATGGCATCCACTATCCAGTTGGCCATCCTCTGCTTGGAGACAGCCTTTCCCTTCTGCTGGCCTCCGTAACAGACGAAGAGCTGATCTGAGGTCCTGACATACCCGTCAACATTTGGTTTTCAAAATCCGGGAGATTTGTGTGTGTGGGGGGGGGGGGGGGGGTTGTTGTTTAGGCTCATGCTGTTAGAGGGTTGGTTGTTTAGGCTCATGCTGTAAGAGGTAGGCTCATGCTGTTAAGTGTAGCCTACTGCACGTGTTAAGTGTATTATTTACATTGCAATACCCATAAATGAAAACATAACTTAATTTATTAATATTTCTTTATAATTTTTTATTTGTAAATAGATGTTAGTAAGCATGTGATGAGGTCAAATGTCCAGTTTGGGACATAATAACTTGTAATATTATGTTGCCCAATCTCAATGGTAGTGTTGCACAGCAACATTGCCCAAAACGTCACCTGCCATCATGTCTATCAGCTCGCTTTTGGGTTAAACTTTCCGCGACTGCGCAACTGGGTTAGGCTATACGCTTATTTCATGCAGCCGCCATTTTGAAATCGAAAGTGAGACTCCGGTGGGAAGAACCCCGGAAGTAAAGATAAACAACAATGCCTTGGACTACCAACCTGAAGCTGCTGCCGCGATTTACACTATTGGATGTTAATATCCAATATAGGATGTGTATATAGTTCGTTCCTGCTTCTTTTTTTACTTTCTGAATTATATATAACAAAAATATTTTATTTATAAATTAATTTCACTGTATATAGTCTAAAGTATGAAAGACATGTATGTACAGTTTTAGAATAACTCATTTCTACATTAAACACAACAATACACCATCGCATTCGCGATCTCCTGTGATTAAAGGCGACACTTCCGGTTTTCTTCCCACCGGAGCCTCGCTTTCGATTTCAAAATAACGGCTGCGTGAAATAAGCGTACAGGTTGCCAGGTTGAGGTGACAAACGGGTTGAAATTGTAAATGGTCTGTGGATTGTGTGAATATAATGCATTTAATACAATCTGGCAACTGGTCAACATTAGACAAACATATTGGTCCGATTCTGGTCAACATTAGAAAAACATATTGATCCGATTATTCATAAAGGAGTTTGGGCCATGCAAATTACGGGAGTTTCCCGGGAAAAATAAACCGGGAGGGGTCCGGGAGATAGGGCTAAAAAACGGGGGAGAAACCCGGGAAAAACGGGAGTGTTGACAGGTATGGGTCCTGAGGCTTTGCGTTCTGTCCATGTATAGGCACAGAGCACGAACGAGACTGAGAAAAGCCAGGGCTGGGTTTTCCTCCTCCAAAGGCAGCGCTTGCAGGTTCACCACCTGGTCCTGGAAGGGAGTGGTGGGAATCTTAGGCACGTATCTGGGCCAGGGTCTCAGAATCTCGTGTGAGTTAGCTGGGCCGAATTCTAGGCACGATTCTTCGACCGAAAATGCATGCAGGTCCCCTACCCTCTTGATGGAGGCCAATGCAACCAGGAGTACTGTTTTACAGGACAGCATTTTTAACTCTGCTGACTGCAAAGGCTCAAAGGGTGGTCTCTGAAGTGCTGAAAGGACCAGATACAAATCCCAAGAGGGTATAGAGAGCGGGCGAGGTGGATTTAGTCTCCTCGCCCCTCTCAGGAACCTGACGATCAGGTCGTGCTTTCCCAGTGACTTACCTTCAACTGCATCGTGATGTGCGACGATAGCTGTAACATACACTTTAAGGGTGGAGGGAGACAGCCTTCGCTCCAACCCCTCATGCAGGAAGGAAAGCACGGCTATGATCGAGCAAGTTAGGGGGTTCTCCTCGTGAGAAGAACACCACTCAATGAACAGGTTCCACTTCAACACATAGAGACGCCTCATAGAGGGGGCTCTAGCAGAAGTGAAGGTGTCAACTACCGCTTGGGGTAGGTCACCTAGAACCTCTGCGTCCCATCCAGGGACCAAACATGAAGTTTCCAGAGGTCTGGACGTGGGGACCCAGGGAGGACCTGTTGCGAGGAGCACTAGTTCTGGAAACCAGGTTATGGTTGGGCCAATACGGCCCAATGAGCTAGACCTCCTCCTCGTCCTCCCTGACTTTACACAAGGTCTGTGCAAGAAGGCTAACTGGGGGAAACGCATTCTTGCATAGGCCCCGGGGCCAGCTGTGTGCCAGTGCGTCCAAGCCGAGGCTCCCCTCGGTCAGGGAGTAAAACAGCTGGCAGTGTGACGTGTCCGGGGTGGCAAATAGATCTATGCAGTCCCGAAGCGCCTCCAAATCAGCTGGACCACCTGGGGGTGGAGTCGCCATTCTCCCGGTAGCAACTGCAGCCTTGAGAGCTTGTCGGCTACATGGTTAAGCAGGCCAGGAATATAAATGGCACAAAACGACCTCAGATGCTTCTGACTCCAGAGGAGGAGATGGCGGGCAAGTTGGGACATGCGGCAGGAGCGTAGACCACCCTGACAGTTGATGTAAGCAACAGTCGCAGTGCAGTCTGTACGGACCAGTACATGCCTGCCTAGTAGCAGCGTTTTGAAGCGGCTCAGCACAAGATGTACTGCTAACAACTCGAGGCAGTTGATGTGCCAATGCAGTTGAGGCCCCGTCCACAGACCTGAAGCTGCATGCCCGTTGTGCGTGGCCCCTCAGCCGGTGGCAAAGGCATCCGTGGTGACCACAGAATGCCTGGACACTTGTTCTATGGAGACACCTGCCCGCAGGAACGAAGGATCCCACCATAGGCTGAGAGTTTGGGGACAGTGCGGGGTAATTTGGACCCGGCGCGAGCCGCTCTGCCACGGCCATCTTGGGACTCGATCGTGAAGCCAGTGTCGGAGCGGCCTCATATGAAGCAATCCGAACGGCGTTACTGCGGCTGCAGATGACATATACCCCAGGAGCCTCTCAAAAAGTTTGAAAATACTTGAAAATGCATTTCTGCGTAAGCATCTTGAACGGCAGCCTGTATAGGGACCGGTTCAGGACACACAGACACCATGCAAGTGAGACCAACGGCACCACAGATATACCCGGGGTGGGGCAGCACAGCGGATTGCAGGGACCCGACTCGGACGGCATAGCGGCCCGGAGTGGGGTCTGAGTGCGTGGTGCAACACGTATCTGCTTCCGTCGAAGGCCAGAGTGAGTGTGCGGAGGCGTCAGTGCATCCGGGACACAGCCACTGCTGCTCACTGGTGATGAAAGAGGGGCCTGAGGGTGACAAGGCATAGCTTTGTCGACCGCCAAGCGAGCCCTCTTGGGACCCAGAGGTTTCAGAAACTGCTCTTTTATTGAAATTGTGGGTGAAATTTTGTTTTTGTGGAAACAAAAACAAAATAAAACAAAGATTCTCCGCCCAGCCCTCCACCAGGGGAAGGAGCGGTGCGTTCACCATCTCCTGAAGAGCAGTCTGATCCACCTCTGGGTTCGCCCGTCTCAGGGTCATTTGCACCTCCGCTTGCCTCCAGGATGTGCCAGATGGCCTCCGTCTGCTTCTGGGTGGCCGAGAACTGCTGGGCAATGCTCTTGACAGTGTCGCTGAATAACCCAACCTGGGGTTAAATATATATCTCCTCATATATTTAAGCAATTTATATCTTAAATATAAATTGCTTACATGCTTATAAACATCTACCCAGTTCGGGTTAGGGTTAGGCTTAGGGGCATCCAGGAACCGATATTTATCAGTGTCCCTTATATCCGCCAGGTTGAGACGAACATGGCATTCCTGGACCACCAAGGTGGACATTGCCTTACCGACGGAATGTGCGGTTTTTTTTCCGTCGCCCGGAGGGCAAGGTCAGTTGCCGCACAGAGCTCCCGGAGGAGCTCTGGGTCAGAACCACCCCTGTACATGTCCATGAGCGCCTGGGCCTGGTGGACCTGCAGGAGTGCCATGGCATGGAGGGCGGAAGCAGCCTGTCCACAGGCTCTGTAAGCCTTCGCCGTAAGACTGGACGAAAACTAATATGCCTTGGACAGGAGGCGTGGATTGCCCCGCCAGAAGGAAGCGGACGCTGGACACAGTTGCATCGCAACGGCACGCTCCCCCGGCGGGACATCCACATACCCCTTAGCCGCTCCGCCATCGAGGGTGTTGAGGAGGGAGGAGCCACTAGGATGGCTTCTGGCACTATACGGCGCCGTCCACATCTTGGTGATCTCCTCATGCACTTCCGGAAAGAATGGTACCGGAGCAGCGCACTGAGAACCAGCACGGCTCGCCGCAAGAAACCAATCGTCTAACCGGGAAGGTTCGGTACGTGGTGGAGGGTTCCATGCAAGCCCGACCTTCTCGGCGGCCCTCATCTCCACAGGACTGAAGCTCCGCCTCCGATGCTGCAACCGACATCTGGTCGTCAGGAACTCCAAAAGACACGACTGGTTGTCCATGTGAAGGACCAGCACGCTCTTTTGGAGAGGCAGTGTTAGTGAGGCGTGAGGGCCCATGGAAATTGCCTCGGCGGGAAAGCCCTAAAGGTAACCCTCAGATCACCCTGGCTAAGCACCGAAGTAGGCCTATTCTGAGGTCCAGAATAAGCACTAGATCGGGGCATAGGTGAGGGGACTGCACCTCCCTTGAGGTAAGCGAGTCTCGATCTCAACGCTGCCATAATCATATTCCCGCAATGGGAACATGAGCTTTTCACAAAAGCTGCCTCAGCGTGCTGAATGCCCAAACACAAGAGGCAACTATTGTGGCCGTCTGCTGGTACCAGGGAACGACCGCATCCAGAAACGCACAGGCGGAATGACATCCTGAAAAGGACGCAGTATCACGCCTGTGTTGCTCTTTTAGTAGAAAACAAAAAATAGATTAAAAAACTCTTTCAGTGCTGAGGCACCCAGGGATAGCCACGGTGTAACGAGGTTTACACACTCAGTATGAACGCCCACTGAAACCGACACACACAATGCAGTGCTGTGAAAACAGCAGTTGTAAGCTGTCGCGCCGTCACACCAACACTGAGGGAGAGAATCTGCAGAGTCTTCAACATTGTTAGAGTCTTGTAGGTCTGAAGTCAAACAGGAAGCTCGGCTCCGAAGGGAAAGACAATGTGTGCGTGCGCCCGCTTCCTGTTTATACCCGCACTGCGGGGCGGGGCGCGTGATGCGAGTCACGCACGCCAATGTTCATTGGCTCGTTCTGTAGACACTCGAAGATGATAGGGCTCCCTGAAGTGATCCCAATTACGTCGACGTTCCGCCAAACGTGAGCGACTGATATGGAACTTAGTTAAAACTAATTGTGAGCAATGCCAAAAAAGACCAAAAAACAGGCAAATTATAGTTTAAAAGTCTATTTACCTTGTACCGGTATTCATCAGTAGTACTTATTTTCTAATGCTTATTCAAGAATCACATTGTTAGTTTAGCAGCATGGTAACAATAAACTCTATTTAATGAATTGTTAACAGAATAATAATAGACCCAAACATAGGCAAATTAAATTCCTTGGCTCAATTAAAAAAGCTCAAATCATAGCAACCTGTGAACCCTCACCTTGTACTCCATGGTGTGATTCAGCAAGACGGGACTCAGATTCCACAACTTCTGAACACAGTCTTGAGAGCCAATCAACGCTTGCGTGTCCCAGTTGCTCATGGTGATGCAGGTTATGGCTGCCCCGTGGTGATCCAGCTCGGCTGCCGTGGTGCCCTTAAAGTCATAGATTACAACTTCACCACCAAAGGTCCCATAGAGCAGCCTGCAGTCGGACAGCAGAGTCATGGCGGAGATTGGGGAATGCAGTAAGCACAAGGAATACCTCTCAAATGGGCCGTCCACACATGGGAAACTGTCCCTTGCTGTAATCTCAAACAGACAGACAGCATCCTCATATGCCACAGCCATTTTGTCCTCCCGCGGGGTGATTGCTATGCTCCGTACTGTCGGTAGGCTTTCTGGAGGTGGCAGGCACAGGGTTTCTTGGGCAAAGTCCAATGGGTAAATAAGGATGGTACCAGTCCGCAGTCCACAGAAGAGTAGGTTTTTCTGCTGGGCTAATTCCATACAGCACACTTCTGAGGACACATCCAAACTGTCTGGCCGTAGACCTGTGAAACATGTGAATGTGAACTTTGGCTGAATAATTTTTTTCAGAATGTAATACTTTTAAAGGGATTGTTCACCCAAACATGAAATTGACTCAACTACTCACCCTCATGTCGTTCCAAAGCCGTAAGATTTCCGTTCATCTTCGGAACACAAATGAAGATATTATTGATGAAATCTGAAAGCTTTCTGTCCCTTTTGCTGAAGCTCAAATGTGAAACATAACATGAGAATGAACCTCATTGGTTTTTGCTGAAGCTCAAACGTGAAACATAACATGAGAATGAACCTCATTGGTTCTCGTAAGTCAAGCGAACATGCTTGAGCTTCCGTTTATCTGAGGTGTTGAGGAATCTTTAAATGTGAATAAAAGCATAAATTCAATCTGTTCATCATATATAGCAATCGTGTCTATACAGAAAATTTGGACTAAACCGCTTAATTCATATGGATTAGTTTTACGATCTATTTATGAACTTTTTGAAGCATCAAAGTGGTAGTTGTGTAGCTGTCTATGGAGGGACAGAAATCTCTCAGATTTCATAAAAAAATATCTTAATTTTTGTTCCGAAGATGAAAGAATGTCTTGCGGCTTTGGAACGACATGAGGGTGAGTAATTAATGACAGAATTTCAATTTTTGAGTGAACTAACCCTTTAAGATCTTGCACCTAATTACAACAATGAAAACCAATATCCTCTTATTACGTTTCACCTTCTGAACAGCTCCAGGTGAAAACTTCTGTTTTATTTCCCTCTTTGACATAAAATAGGGTATCACCGTCTTTCGACAGGACCACTAGGGGGCAGTATGCTGGGATGAAACTCTTGCTCCTGTGCTTGGTGTTATAGTCCAGCTGCCATACTTTGAGCTGGTTGGCAATAACAGAGGCAGAGATAATAGTGCGCTGATGTACAGCCAAAGTGGACACAGCAGAATCCATCACACCGATCCAGTCCAGCAGGGCTCCTGTGGTTACACTCCACACCTTGAAGAGTATAAGATGATCAACTTACATTCAAGACAATGGCAGTGAGATGAAACTGTACCTGTTTGGGAAGAGAGGGATTAAACTGACCCGTATAATCCGATCCTGGGCACTTGTGATGATTTCGCTACCTTCACTGCTTGAGACCGCACATAGGACAGACGCATCATGGTGAAGATCCAGAACCTTCTGCATTGAAGTCAGTGTTACAAGGAACACGCACAATGTTCTGTCACATCCTTCAACAAGAAACAAAAGTAGTAGATCAGCAAGAAGTTTATCAGCACAAATTTATGTTCTCTGAAAGATAACATCTCATTTAACATAAGATCATTACACATAGACAATACTAGCATGTTCAACACCACATTGTGTGTGCAACCCAAGGAGGGCTCTGATTCTACAACCATCAAACTCAGCTATTCAACCCTGTTACCAATATTTTTGTAAAAAAAAAAAAAAAACAAGATCAAACAAACATTTACTTTAATTTATAAGAAAATAAATACCAAAATTTGGTCCAGACTAAATACCAAGACTTCATACCAAACTAGATAGCTGAGTGATAGCTTAGTTAGACAAAACCTGGAACACAATTAGCCATTCAGTTATTCCATATAATATTTACTTACTTTTATTTCATTTCTCAAATATTTGCTAATATAAAATAAAACTGCTAATACACAGATGTATCTTAATTCTACTTATGAAAATTAATACATAATGTACTTCAATTTATTGAAATTAAAGGGGGGGGGTAAAATATTTAAATTATACATATGTCTGAATAGGGTTTTCACAAAATTAACTATCAATAGGAAATTAACTCCTATACTAGAAAAATAAATGGAGACCACGTTTCCAAATAGGTTCTAGTGCTTTTTTTTGCTATGGTGGCAATGTTTCCATTGCCATGTGTTCTAATAGTAAATTTAACCAATGATTAATGTTTAATATTGGTTTAGTTTTCCACTGTTGAAGAATAGCAGTAGTAATGGCACAATTCTTGTGCACTCGTGGTCTTGCAGACTTACAATGGCCACTGTGTGTGTGTGTCTGTTAAGTCCACAAGTACATAGGGTGTCCCATTTGTCATTTTAGGTTTCCGAAGGGTGCTTGCGAGCGCTCCCTTTGCCGCCGATATGCGTCCTCAATGCGCACTTTTGCAAGCCCACACTGAAGCGATCTCCACAGCAGACTTCTACCCGATATTCATACGTCATGAAAGTGTGGACTCGGAGGAAGACTGCAAGGGCTTAGGTTTCCATTTGGGATATGGCCTTGTTTCAATCGAAACATTAAGCGACCCAATATTCTGGCTCGACTAATGGTAATGGCTGATTAATAGAAGAATGGGGAGGCTGTTTTATATTAGTGGTGCGCACCTCAAAAGTAATTAATAAATGACAAAAGATAACCAGACAGTGACGTGTAAAGGCACCTGCAAAAAGCAGTTTTTCATCCTCAGCTGTTCTGAGGAACAAGGCTGGAGTGGGAAGATCAACCACAGACTCAATTCCATGGCTCCATACCTGCACACACACACAAACACATTCGAATAAAGCTGAAATTCTACATTTTGCTCGCTCTTTACAGAAACAAGGTACATACAGAATGTAAACGGCCTTCCCCAAAAGCAATGAGTATCTTGGAGTATTTGGTGAGTGTCAGAGAGCAGGTGATATTGTGGTGTCCAACAGAGCAGGGTAGGAGGGTCTGGGAATTCTGCACGCCAGTGGATATGTCATAAAAACAGAGTGTCCCCTCACTGCATATGCATGCTACGGCATCTCCCACAACACCAAGAACAGAACAAACCTCTGCGGTCACCTCATACAGGGGCTCGGCAGTGTCCAAGTGCCAAGCTTTAACCTAGAAACAAAAGAATGGGAACAAAAACTATAAACAAACCACATTCGACAGTTATATTAATTATTAAAGGAATACAAAACTTTTCCTTTTCCTTTAAACACGCCGACTTTTTGGGACTTTAGCTTATGCACCTTATCCCCCAGAGTTAGATAAGTCCATACATACCCTTTTCATCTCAGTACGTCCCGTAACTCTGTCTGACGCACCCACCGCTAGCCTAGCTTAGCAGTAGCACAAAGACTGAAAGTAAATGGCTCCAGCTAGCATACTGCTCCCAATAAGTGACAAAATAACGCCAACATTTTCCTATTTATATGTTGTGATTTGTATAGTCACAGTGTGTACAAATAACAAGGTAATATGAGACACAGCCATCTTTTAACCATATACATACTGGGAACTATATTCTCAGAAGGCCAAGCACTGCTACTTGGGCGGAGTGATAAGCGCAACACTAGTCTCTGAGCAAACTCTCTGCTCCTCACCACGGGGCTTCTCAGGTGCTGCGAGCTGCGGTGCGTCAGACAGAGTTACAGCACACACGGAGATGAAAAGCGTATGTATGGACTGATCTAACTCTGGGGGATACGGTGAATAAGCTAAAATCCCAAAAAGTCAGCGTGTTCCTTTAAGAAAAAAAATATGATATAAATTTGTCATAGGCCTACTAGGCTGCTTGGGTTGGTTATTATAATCTTCCTTTCTTCAATCAAATGGACATGTGCAGGGGTGTGTGTTTGGACAGACACTGCATCAGCGATGCAGAAAAGCTGTTGTCCACTTATCAGACACCATTTTCTTAGTGTGCCATCGAGTGCAGTAGACAGACAGTTATTGGTTTTATCCATCATCTTCAGGGACAGCACCCCTGCTACACAGAGAAAGAGAAATTTAAGATCAAGTCTAAACCAAAGGTTTTTTATTTTCATATACTTGAACAGTGTTCACTCTAAAGCATTTGTAATGATGTTTCTACCAGGGAACTCCATCTCTGCATGTGCTGCAAATTGAATGTGCATTTGGGAACACAATGTACATTAGGTTCACTTTATTTGAGAAGTTTATAGCATTTCAGCTGTAAAATAAAATAAAAGCCTAATCATTTAAAATGTTTGCAGCTTAAAGAGTTTGAACGTTTGAAAGTGAAACATTTTAATAAAAAATTTTATTTACATAAATATCAGTAGTGTAACTATCACAATTAAACCGGTTTGAGTCCATTTTAAAGTCCAGCTGCAAAATCAAAATAAAACACTTAAAAAAGGTTAAATATTTTATCTAATCACTTGCATGTATCATAGAATCTTAAATATGTGAATGTGTCATGAAATTGTTGAAACGTTAGTTTAAAAACTTGAGTTAAGCCCAGATTTCCTCTTTCAGTATAGATTTTGCTTGGAATCAAGTCAAGAGAAAAAGTGGGTGAGCCATTTCTCTCACGTCCCCTGATTTGAGACACCCTATTTTTTTACAATGCTAAAAACCTACCCGTGTGTCCAGAAAGAGTATGAAGAGTCTCTAGATTGCTTAGACTCCAGACTATGATCAGCCCATCCTCTGAACCCGCTACCATCAGCTCCCTCTTTGAGCATAGCACGACAGTCTTTACCCCTTCAAAAGTCAAGAAAACGCACACAATGCTATGAAATCACATTAAGCCCATTAGCAATAGCATTTGTGGAAAGTTTAGTTTTACTTTAACAAAAGGAAGATTGTGCTCCTATATATGGCGTTACCTTTAGTGAACCCTGTGAGGGTGCGCTTTAGTGGGCCCCCAGGGGCCTGAAAGAAGCTGCATTTGGGCACAAGCACTGGGTCAGTACAGGATCCAAACCAGTCCACGCACTGAGAGCACAACTGACCAATCATAGAGGGGTAGAGATCAGCAAGGCCCTGCAGCCTGGCGAAGATCTCTGTGACCAAATGTGAGGGATCTTATAAACATAAGATAAAAAAAGACGAGTTACTTTTTTAAAAATGATCTTTTAGATGTTTCTTGAACTATAATATGTGACCCTGGACCACAAAACCAGTCACATTGGTACATTTAAATTGAGATTTATACATCATATGAAATCTGAATAAATAGGCTTTCCATCTGTGTATGGTTTGTTAGGATATGACAATATTTGGCCGAGGTACAACTATTTGAAGATCTGGAATCTGAGGGTGCAAAAAAATCGAAACATTGAGAAAATCGCCTTTAAAGTTGTCCACTTATGTTTGTGATCGTGCTGCATTCACTGCTGCATTCACTGCTGCATGTTTTATATATTTACGGTAGGAAATTTACAAAATATCTTAATGGAACATTATCTTTACTTAATATCCTAATGATTTTTGGCATAAAAGGAAATTCGATAATTTTGACCCATACAATGTATTGTTGGCTATTGCCACAAATATACCCGTGCTACTTGTGACTGGTTTTGTGATCCAGGGTCACATATTTCAAAATGGAACGTGGAAGGATGATGAATTAGTGTGATTGGTTTTCCTGTGCCTAAAAGAAAATAAGTCTTTGAATGTCATCTGTAAATTCTCACACTAATATTTATGGAGGATTTAAAGGGATAATACACTCAAAAAAATTAAATTCTGTCATAATTTATATTGCACTTGAATGAATTTCTTTAATATAAATGCAATATATATATATATATATATATATATATATATATATATATATATATATATATATATATATTGCATTTATATTAAAGAAATTCATACAGATTTGGAACAACTTGAGAGCGAGTTAGAATTGTTGTTCCAAATCTGTATGAATTTCTTTCTTCCGCTGAACACAAAAGATGATATTTTAAAGAATATTGGTAACCAAACAGTTCATGGGGAAAAATAAAGTCAATGGAGCCCCATCAACTGTTTGGTTATCAATATTCTTTAAAATATTTTCTTTTGTGTTCAGCAGAAGAAAAAAAAATTCAAACTTGAGGGTGAGTCATTGATGACAGAATATTCATTTTTGGGTGAACTGTCCCTTTAAGAGTGTTCTAAAAACTGACAAATGAATAGCCATATTTAAACTTGTGTATTTAATTAATATTTTAAAATGTAGTTCACTAACAAAAAAATTGATTTTTTTTTAAATAAAGTAAAAAAACAAAAAAATAAAAAAAAAAACCACTGGGCAATTGATCATGTAGAAGCAACTAATAAACTTTTGACTTTTTCAATTTTAAGATGAAGGTTGTAATGACACTTCAGTGATGGCACAGAAATTGCACACTTCACCTTCAAATTGCTTGAAAAGTGCAGTTTTCTTTCCTCTAGAATAGATGACCTCTAAAGCCAGGCACACACTTCAACGATTGTAAGGCCGATTATGACTGTAATTTGATACTTATGACTGATCATGACCAAACGTGCCAAGTTGGGTTCAGTTCACAGTCGGTGTTTAAAAGCTGCTCAAGTCGTTGGAAACAGTCTGTAAGTGTGTTCAGTCAGTCTTAGATTGTTTCAGTTAGTCGTTAAGTGTGTCCCCGGCTTAGGCTCACAGACAAACTAAAAGCTACAAAACTCCAATTACAATTTCATGAAAACATGAAACCCAATACTATGGATAATTTAGAGACAGAAATTGGAATTGTGAGCCATGGTGAATTTTAATGAATTTTAAAACAAACATTGGTGGGACACAGCCTACGGAAGCCCCATACTTACCCACATGGCCAACGCTAAAATCTAATGAGGGCTTAATCAGCAGAAATGTCTCTTTCAGCATTTGTATCTCAAGACATTCTGTGAGATCAGTGCAAAGCGACAGGTCCTGAATAACACAGCTCACACCACACCGCAGAGTTTTACAACACAACCAATCCAGACTGCCTGTGAGAATAAATGCACAATTATCTTTTCATATATTTAAAGTTTACCATGACATAAAACACAAAACACAATACAAAGAATGGTTGTCAGTTGGTCATTTAGTAGGGATGACATTTAGTGGGGATGGGATAACAGTATAGGGAGGGTTACTATATAATGTACGGTAACCATTTACCCATTCATTTCTTTAGGGAAAATTGAGAGAAAATACAATAGATTTGACTATTTTTTAAAAGAAAAGGATACTTTTGAAGGGAAGTACAAGCATACTGTGATCAGATAAAAAGAGACATGTATAACTTTACATAATGTGCATGTCTGTATCTTATTACAAGTAAATTGTATACTTTATTAAATAAAATAAATAACTGTTCAAACAGACCAAATGATGACTTTTGTTAATAAAATAATACCAAAGGATAATAAACAATCTAGCAAAACTCAAAATGGTGTTATGTTGTGTTCTTTTAGTGGAACAAATTAATTGTCTCATGGCTCATCTTATTTATTACATATTATTTTATTTAAAATTTGCAAAGTAAAGTCTACATGTCCGTCAATGAATTTCATGTATACACATCTTATTTTAGATTTGCTTATTTAAAGTTATTTAAATTATGACAACATGTTAATGTATTTGGTCAAATCAGCTTATGACATGTAGTAAATGATGTGTTTGCTAGCAAACTGCATATAAAGAACCTATCAGCCTGCGCCATCTAGAGCTTCATGAGTAAATATTAAATTTACATTTTTTTGGCAAATCTACTCTACAAGAATGAATGTTTCACCATGCTCACCGGGTTTTGTTTTCCTCCACCACCTTCTATCTATTCCTATCCAAGCTAACACATTATTTTGATGGTCCACTTTAGACATTCTACTAACTATAATTAACTTATATAAGCAATAAGCAACTACATGTCAACTAGCAGTCATTAGAGTGTTAGTAGACTGTTTGCTTAATATCTGCTAGCACTTTTTATGGTCCCTCAACAGAAATTCTATAAGCAACTTTGAAACTACATGTCAACGTATTCTACTAACCTGAACCCTAACACCTAACCTTAACCTAACAGTCTTGTAACAGTCTACTAATACCGTAATGAGAGTTAGTTGACATGTAGTTGCAGTTACCTTTAGTTAGTAGAATGTCTAAAGTGGACCATAGAAATGAAGTGTAAACCTAATCAAACCTCACCGAGCACTGATTGGCGTAGCTCCTCCCATTTGCCTGCATGAGCGAGGTGATAGGGCAGTTCATGAAGCTTCCGTAAATTGGCAATTTCTCCAGTAAACCACAAGGGCTGGGGTGGTACCTTGAAAATATAGCATGTTTTACCACCAAAAAAAATGTAAATATATAGGTTACTTACATCTAAAAAATATTTGACAATGCTGATTTTGTGACCTTGAACAATACCTTTCTGTCAGCATTTAGCAGTGTGGTTAGCGAGGGCAGAAGAATAGGCCTGAGCTGCCCTTTACTCCACTGTCCTGAGAAATACTCAGCAAGGATGGAGTGCATGTCAGCTTTCACATCGCGTGACAAATATCTCTTTCTTACCAGCTCTGTGAACTGCCTAAGAAAATTAAAGGCTAAGATGAGAACAGTGATAAAATGGGCATAGGGAGCACTAGGATTTTTCTAGAGGGCCGTCCACTTGCAGACTAGAGATTGTCAACGGGTCATGTTTCGACTGGTTATCATTGGTCAGTTAGCTAATGCTGGTAGATCCCATTCAAAAGAAGTTGTTTTTGAAACTTAAATTTTCCATGTCTGCTTTTTCTCCATTCCATTTATGCAATCAGGAAAGAAAACATTACATTTCACTGAGACTGATTGTAGTTTAGAAAATTTGAAAATGTCGGCGGCAAACAGAAAGGTCTAGGCAAACCTTTACCTGTGAGCGAAACCCAGTAGAATAACACCCCTATCCCATCTCTCCGCCAGATAAGCTCTCAGGTCATGTCGGAGACGTGACCAATGAAGACGTGGGAATCTCAAGAGTGTGTGACTTGGAGGAAGCCAGTACTTATAGATCTCGGCCAGAACGTCATTATCTAACGACAAGACATCCTGTAACTCTGCCTCTGATAGTCCATATCTGTTGAATATGTAAAAGTCAAATAATTAAATTTGAAAACTTAGACTTCTGTTACTGTGTGAAATGTCAAAAATAAGAGTTAGGCCTGCCAATTATGAAAGCTAGTGTTTGACTTATCTGAAGCTGCAAATATACCACAACAAGTGCATTTATGCATATTTCTTAATGTGGCACAAAGGGATAGTTCACCCGAAAATTCACCCTAAAGTCATTAATCATTCACCCTTATGTGGTTCCAAACCCGTAAGACTTCCGTTCATCTTCAGAACACAAATGAAGATCTTTTTGATGAAATCTTAGAGCTTTCTGTCCCTCCATAGACACCTACGCAACTACCACTTTGGCGCTTCAAAAAGTTCATAGATCATAAAACTAATCCATAAATGAATTGAGTGGTTTAGTCCAAATTTTCTGTAGACACAAATTTAGTCGTGAATTTAGTCCTTTAATCACAAATTATCATTGATCAGCGAACATAACAATGCTTGATGCCCAAGAACAAACCTCTTGCTGAAGGTCAAACATTCTGCGTAACACGAGAATACCTCATTGGTTCTTGCACGTCAAGCGAACATGCATGACAAACTAAAACAAAAAAACTTTCATTACTTGAAATAAAAAAAAAAAATTCAAAATCAACCTATGACTTCTCAGTGTTGATTCTCGTGCATAGCCACACAAATGTCTGCATACTGCCAGTCATGACAACTCTGGAATTTAAGGTGGTTCTGATGCAACTTTGGCATATTTTTGTAGATCTTTTATGCATTTTTACACATAATTTGGAGGCAAGACAGCACGACAGTGTAAAGATGCCATCATACCCAATTAACAAAACATCCTTATCTAACATAACATATTGGGTCTTGCTACACCAACATAACAAAATATGACTTACCTTGAAAGCAATATGAAGCTCAAAGCATGACTAACTAGCTTCTTCCCATGATTCTCCTCAAGTGATTGCAAAAACTGTGTCATCACCTCCTGTGCAGAGATGCCCAGGTGAGAACTAGATATGGAGGTCCAGGAGGACCACTGTTTAGCAATGTCTAGTATGAGTTTCAGATGCAAAGGGCTTCCGCTTTGGTGGAAGCTGTGTAAGATGGTGTCCAACTGTTCTGAGTTCAGCTTGCGTCCAGCTGCGCTCATGTAGGCATCAATGACGTCTTTCCCTTGAGCGTCTGTGAGAAGTTCCACTCTAAAGATGTTTTGCTCTGCTGAAACCAAAGATTTACATTTCTCAACACAGTCATCAGAAGTAGAGAGCACGATGTGTACATTCGGTGGGATCGCTTTAGGTATCCAGTCTAGATTATGAGGCTTGTTTGCCTCTAACAGCTGGTCCACTGCGTCTAGAATGAGTAGAAGTGTGTCTCCTTGTTTTGACACGTCTTCCAGCGTGGAATGGAAAAACCGAACTAGCTCTTCATGCGTGTTGGCAATATGTGGGTGGGGGAACTGCAACCCTGAAGCTCCACACACTTGAAGACATACACCTCTGAGAACAGAGTCAACATCTGAACTGAGTGGAGATGTTCCCAGCAACCTCAGCACCACAGTTCCCCGATGATCAACACCTCGCATTTCCTGTGCCAGTTTGCAAAGCAGAGCTGTTTTACCAACCCCTGAAGGTCCATGAACCAGAAGAGGTTCATGGCAAGCGTTAGTGGACTCCCACATGGTGATGCAGATCTTTCCCAGAATGCTGTCCCTCCCTTTAAACACAAAACACTTCTCCTCGCTCAGCATAGTGTGATGGAAGAGCTCCTGTTTCAACCAGGACCATCCTGGATCTACTGTGCTACAACCTGAAGTTTGCAGAGCGTTCCTGCTGATTAGTTTCTTTATTTGAGATGATACCTGCTCACACAGTTTTCCCAGATATTCCTTGTGTTCTTTGCGGCTCGGGTTCATAGCTCCTTTGCTGAGCTCCATGCAGAGAGGTTGGAGGCGATCTGTGTTGCAGATGCGTTGCTTCAGGTCTGCCAAGAGCTCCCGTGCTTCTGTGTCAAGCAAGCCGTCAGCTGTGACGTCCAGAAGAAACTTTGCAAAGTTTTTCTTGCAGTCTCTTTTACTAAGTCGAGGCAGTTCACGGATAAACAGCACAGCTGATGCCTCGCCTTGAGTCTTGAGAAAGCCGTGCTCCATTTCATACTCTAAGACTATGAAACATATGTAAATAACATGATAATCATTCAAATAAAAGGAAAAACTAGGACAAGACTCATTCAACTTAGAAGACTCTTTCCATAAATATGGTATTGAGTCACATTTTTTTAATAATTAGAAGTTGAAATACCATGTTTTTTTGTTTTGTTTTTAGAATTGTTAGATAAACTATAATCTAACATATTTTACTATTCACTTTATTTACCAAAAACATAATGTTTAGTCATGTCCCACATTTTACAACCCTGTTACCATTTGATTTTACCAAATACAATAAAATTATCTAAAACTTTGACACCCAAGAAGTAACATCCTGTTTGGGTACAATGTTGTAAAAATCACAAATCCACATACAAAATGAACGTAAAATGAAGCTCATAGAAAACTAACTCACGCTCATGACACCCCAAAACTGTATGCATTTCTTTCTTCTGCAGAACACAAAAGACAATATAAAAAATTAAAAATAAAAGTTATACAATGAAAGTGGAAACTCAGTGTTGTCTTGGAACCCAGTGACTTTTACTGTATGGATAAAAAAAATATTCAAAAATGTATTTTTGAGTGTGTGTGTGTGTGTGTGTGTGTGTGTGTGTGTGTGTGT
Organism: Gila orcuttii; assembly: GCA_026230005.1. Taxonomy (NCBI): domain Eukaryota; kingdom Metazoa; phylum Chordata; class Actinopteri; order Cypriniformes; family Leuciscidae; genus Gila; species Gila orcuttii. The sequence goes on along the minus strand of JAPDVR010000022.1, from coordinate 11,903,601 downwards.
GTGTGTGTGTGTTCTGCTGAAGTCAGTTAGTCATACAGGTCTGTAATGAAAAAAAAATGACCCAAATCTACACCATATTCCTGGAAAGTTTCATAATCTCTCACCAGACTTGAAAAACTTGTGCTTGTGGTCAACAGTGATATCCCCGTCTCTCTCAGCCTGTTGGGCAGAAGTGCGGAGAGCCTGCAGCAGTCGTGACTCTGTCAGATTCCAGGATATGACATCATTATCATGCAACTGTCCGCTCTCAGAACCCCTGTCATTGTAATGAGGATAGTGAGCTGTGATTGGCTGGAGGACATATGTGGGTGGGACTGAGTTACTGTCTTTGGAGAACCATTGGTTAAGGAGCATTAAACTCTCTGTATCTTTGGAGAGTTTTGATACCAGCGACTCAAACTCCGTTTCTGGTATAAGGTATGGGATGGGGCGATGGCCGTACTGATTACCGAGCAAAGCCTGACAAAAACAAACAGTGCAAAGCAGAGATACAGCATTACACTTTTTTATTTTAAATACGAACCAAAACAAGCCTGATGACCTAAAGGTGTTAAATAGCAAAGACTGAATAAAATGTATTAATGATGCTGGTGACACTTACAATAAAAGTCGGCCCATCTGATATTCTCTGACAGGTTTCAATTTCTTTAATGGACAGTTCCGTTGTCAAATGATCATCTGCGATGATGTCACGCACTCCGCATCTGAGATCCACTAACTGCGAGAGAAATCAGACAAAATTCACAATAACAAACCAAAAGAAATATTATGCTCTTTGGTGGATATGTTTATATTAAAAAAATATGTTCCCACCAGAATTAATCTACACTACATTTACACAACACAAACCTCAAAGACGAGACCCAAACTTTGGCAGTGGGCCTGCAACTCAGAATAGGCCTTTTCCCAGAATGCATTTCGCTCATTTTTCATGTCTGTCAAATAAAATGTAGTTTATTAATGGCAGGTCTGAAGGAGTTTATTTTGTGATATTTAATATAGTATGTTAACTCCATTATAGTATATACATACTGTGTGTGTGACACATACCTATACATGTGTGTATATGCATATTCACAGATATTATACATATTATACATATATACATATATGTGACAAAGTCAAACACACACACATATGTATATATATATATATATATATATATCATATACATGTTTTTTGCACACGTGTGTGTAAAAAAAAAATCTGAGTTAAGGGGACTAAAATAAAGCAGTGCTAGCCTTACCCGAGTGTGTGGAGCTGATGAACACCCGCACCATTCTGGAAACAGGTTGTAGAGCATCAGCGCTCTGTCCCCGTAGAGCCTCCAATCCAAAAGCTTCGCTCATCTCCACCACAGCCATCCTGACCAACACAACTCAAATCCTGAGTATGATCGCCTGCGCTCCTGTCCTCATAACCCACCCAAATCTTAGTGACCCCCCAAAAAATACAGCATTTAATAATGAGCTCCTGGACTACTGAGCATCACTGCTTAGTTCGAGAAGTGAAAGAGTAGATCTGAAAGCTGAATATCAATTGAGCCCCTGGATGAAAAATAAGTTTTCCACAGTATTCCACTATAAGGAAAAGAAAACCGCTCTGTTGCGAAGCACTCTAGCAGATTTGTTTGTTCTCCTCTGCACCCGTCATTTTATCCACTGAGATCAGGAAGGCCGAGAGAGACACGGTGTTTACGACCCGGACCCTGGAGACCGTGAGCAGCTGCCACACCTTTAATTAACCTAAAGTGTGTGAATCTGTTGCTTTTCATTTCTGATTATGAGTTTAAGATCCTTGGAATCATTTTTCCTCTTTACAAATAAATATAATATGATTTAAAATGACAAGTATTTACGTGAACCTGATAAACTGAGCATGCTCCCACAGGAGCAGGTGATTTTATTGCACTGCTAACTAAACCTCTACATCTGTTAATTGTTACTCCTTGTTGTTTGTTTCTAGCTTCTCTAATGTGCTCAGAACCCTTCAGTCTCGAGAGAGAATAACCCAAGTCTATGCTCACCAAGGAATCGGGTGTCAGGGTTGATGCTTTGAATCATGATCAAAACTTACTTTGCCCCAGGCAAAATTGTGCAATTTATGTAATATGTTAACATGAAAAACAAAGACCTTTTCATTTCTTACATGAATGTTCTTGGTTTTAATATTACATTAAATGTGGAATAAAATCTGCTATGATTTTAGTTGGATTATATTTTACATCTCAAGAAGCTGCAGTTTTTTGCAATAATTATTTATTTAAAATAATACATCACAGGCAGTAAAACACTACCATCATATTTATTGTTATATAATTTAAATTGTAATTAATTATTAATATATGATATACATCGTGGCCAAAATTATTAGAATGGTAAGATATTTTAATGTTTTAAAAGAAGTCTCTTCTGCTCACCAAGGCTTCATTTATTTGATCCAAAATACAGAAAAAACAGTAATATTGTGAAATATTTTTAAAATTTACAAATAACTTTTCTATTTGAATACATTTTAAAATGCAATTTATTTCTGTGTTGGTAAAGCTGAATTTTCAGCATCATTACTCCAGTCTTCAGTGTTATAGCGACCCTTCAGAAATCATTCTAATATGCCGATTTGCTGCTCAAGAATTATTGCTGCTCTTATTATTATCAATGTTGAAAACAGTTGTGTACATTTTATTTTCAGGATTATTTGATGAATAGAAAGTTCAAAAGAACAGCATTTATCTGAAATGGAAAGCTTTTGTGACATTATCACTACCGTTCAAAAGTTCGGGATCAGTAAGAACGTTTTTTTTTTTTAAAGAAATTAAAGAATTGAGTAATTTTATTTAGCAAGGATGCATTAAATTGATCAAAAGTGACAGTATAGACTATAGACATTTAATATGATGGAAAAGATTTCCATTTCAGATAAATGCTGTTCTTTTGAACTTTCTATTCATCAAAGAATCCTGAAAAGAAATTGTGCACAACTGTTTTTTTTTCCAAATCGGCATCTTAGAATGATTTCTGAAGGATCATGTGACACTGACGACTGGAGTAATGATGCTGAAAATTCAGCTTTGATCACAGGAATAAATTACATTTTAAAAAATTGTGAAATATTTTAACAATTTAAAATAACTTTTATTACCGTTTTTGCTGTATTTTGGATCAAATAAATGAAGCCTTGGTGAGCAGAAGAGTCTTTTTAAAACATTAAAAAATCTTACCGTTCTAATAATTTTGGCCACCACTGTATTTATTTGTTAATTCTGTGTTTGTAAGAATATATATATATATTTATTCATTTATTTATGGGGACAAATGTGCTTAATATGTCATTTGCTTTATGCAAAATATAATTTTTTGTTTTTATTTCTTTAGATTTTGGGGTGAAATTCATCCAATATTAAGTTAGTGCTTTTCTAGGGATCTGTTGTGAATCATGTAACTGGTATCCCATGTGTGACATCAGCCAAATTATGTGTTATGAGTGCACTGAAGCAGTGCCTTGGCATTTTCCATAGGGGATTCATTAAGCTCCGTAAAAAACAGTTAAAACGCAACAAGAGTGTCATTTGGAGATTTTTTTTTTTTTGGACATATTTCAATACAATGCTTCAAACATCCATAGTGACAGCTCTTTGCACAAGTGCAGGGTTGTGAGAAAGTGTGATTAGTGAAGAGCTTTTTGGGATTTGTTTAGGAGGTATCAGTCTGAGGCTTTAAAGGCTTAGCCTAACTTTCAGGCAGTCAGCAGGCACAGGGCGTCCCGGACTCCAGATCAGCCGTGAGTCCTTTGCTCAGGAGGAATGCATCCTGCTTGGGTTCTCTTCCCAAGAACTTCTTCAGCATGTCAGCAGCATCTTCAGAGCCTCCAGGCTTCAGAACACACTTCCTATAGTCCAAACCTACCTGTTTAACAACACAGAAACGTGAGCAGACATACAAAAGCCATATTTATGCACAGGACTCACAAGCACTGCAGGTTAAGCTAACCTTAGGGTCCATGATGCCTTCTTGTTTGAAACGGGCGTAAAACATGTCCATGGAAAAGACTTCACTCCACAGGTAACCGTAGTACTGAGCATCATATCCTCCAGCCAGGTGACCGAAGGTGGCAGGCATGTTTGTCCCTGTAAGAGCACGGGGGGTAATGGGGTATTGATGAGGTAATAATAATAATAATAATAATAATAATAATTGCATTCAGTTTTAAAATTAGTTTAGAAATGTAATTCTGCTAATAGAGATAACATTTACAAATATTCATTATAATATTTGTGCCAATTTTGCTATAGGTCAAATAAAATTAAACAACATTGTGAAAGTCATTGTATAAATGTTATAAATTACATTGTATAAATTACTGTGCATGGCATAAATATACAGTATAAGTAAATATTGCTTTGTATTACTAAGAACAAAAATACATTTTGGTTGATCATCCCTTTATGCCTGAAAAAAAAAAAAAGGCAAATTGTGTCATATTATGAAACTAAAGTGCTTATCCAGGGTATATACAGGAATCATGGAATTAAATTTAATACCTTTTAAGACCTTTTTCAAGACCCCTTCCATACATTTTAAGACCTCATCGCCACTTCAAGTTAACCGTTACATCGGCGACACCTTACATTTATATACTGATTGTAAGATAGCACAACTAAACAGTCTTAGTTTGTGATAACTCCTTATAAGTACAAAATAATTCAAAAGGGTGGGAATGAAGCACAAGATAATTAATTGAATGACGGACCCAATGCAAGGTTTATTAGAAAGAGAAACCAGAATTAGACCAATAAACAAAACAATTGACAAAACTTATTGAAGAGGGAAAATAAACCTCTCTGAGCTAAAGGGACAATGAGTTCACAAAGTATATTCAAAAGACATATTTGTAACAACAACTCTTATACCTGTCTGCAAACCATAGCTCTTTTGTGGTACACTTCTTATGACAAACACCTGACTGGTCAGACAGTTTACCTGTGATTACCACTAGTGCTTGATTTGATGCACCAGAGCAGAGTGTCAGTAAACGAATATTGGATCTGTAATTATTATTCGAAAAAATAAAATACTATTTGAATTTTACTACGTTGCTTTGCTGGCAGTAAATGCTGTGAATCCATGATAAATCCCAATCACTTACTCGCAGTTATAATTAAACACACTGTTTGGCGCTGTGGAGCGTGTTGATTGTATTTGATCACATGTCGTCGTCAGCCTCGTGAAGTTTGGAATTACTTGGATGAAAATGATCTTACTAAATGATATTTCAAAACGGAATTACTTTTAATCAAATTAATTAATGATACTGAGTTATATCACCACCACAATGAGAAATCACATGAAATCCAAACAGCAGTCGAATGAGGAGAGACAGCTGTCCATCACTGCATTGACGACTGCAGGTAGCACAGCTGAATCCGAGTGAGCGAGATGATTACTTAACTGATAGCAAAATGATTTTGACACATATGCTTCCTTTAAAGGGTAAGTTCGGCGTTTTACAAGTAAAGCCCCTTTTTAAGATCGTTTCTGATTAAATCGAACGGTTAAGATTAAACTTTGGACACATGTTGCTGTCCCGAGAATTTTAGGCTTTTGTGTTAGGGGGTGTGGCGTGAGCGTGAGAATTGGGTCAATTGCGTGGGTCTCACGCTCAATGCGGGAGAGTTGGCAGCCCTGTTGTTTTTCTCAACATGAAAGTGAAACAATATAAACAAGATAAATATAAAGTTGACTCGAGTGTATACCTTCGTTCTGTACGATAAGTGAAACGATCTGTTTTATTAGCGTTTTTCCCCTTTCGTACTGATTGATTTTAAATGCTTCTTTACATTTTTTGTTTACACATATTGTTTAATGTTTTCAACTGAAAAAAAAACCTTAAGATGCAACTTAAGCTTGTTGCGTATATTTAATTTCCCTATTAGTCAACGATGTTGTTTAACAACCGTGCGTAAGGGACATATGCGCTATCACGCAGCAGTAAGTCATGAAACGCGGTAACAGATGACGTCATATCTAGCGGGATTCCATAAACTACACAGAACCCCACTATTCACTGACGCAATGTTTAAATTCAGGCAAACTTTATACTTTATGGACAAATATACATAACGAAAAGATGATACAAAATTTAATACCTTGGAAAATGGCATTTTTAAGACTTTTTAATACTTTTTAAGGGCCTTAATTTTCTCTAAATTGATTTATCAACTTTTAATACTTTTTAAGACCCCGCGGACACCCTGTTATCCTCATTCCAGGTGGTAATATGTACAATTAACTAGTAATTCCTCAGTGTGTTCATTTTGTGAAAAGATTTTTATTATAATACCGTGACCCAAATCTCAATTTACCTGGTGAAGCAGGAATTCCCAGAATGTCCAGACAGAGTTTGGCATACTCCTCAGCCGCGTCGAGGCCATTCTTTGTGTGCAAAGCCTGGTCCACCTTAGCCAGAACAATCTGCCTCAAGTTAAACAACCCTGAAAAACAAGGAGAATACTTGTTTTCTATTACTATAGAAATACTAGTAATATGATACTATTAAAAGACAGACTTTTTAATAGATATTGAAATCTGTGAATATTGGATGACATTTTTCCACAGCAATCTCTGCAAAGCAGGGCAGGATTTGCTTAAATTGTGAAGAGTGTTACAAACCAAAACAGAGTCTGGGGTTGAATAAAACGATGTCAGCCAAAAAGGAAAGTCGTTTCAGTGTTAATACGTTGAAATAAACAGCTTACAAAGACAATATTCCTTTGGACTAACATTAAGAGTGTTTCACCAAGTGAAAAAGAAAAAGTTCTCTATGTTCCCGGCCCCTGTCCCTGAAAGAGTACTCCGATCCATTTTTGGTCCAATTAACTTGGAATGTGGCCTCAGACCTGTGAGCACTGTTGCTTTTTGGATCTAGTCCAGTTCAGTGTTTGAAGGCTGACACTAGCCTTCAAAATTTTATGTGCCTCACTAACAAAAATATTTAGTTGTAAAGATTATTACTACTATTAATTATTATTTTGTAAAACAACATTGCTACAAATGCTGTTGAGACCAGATGTTCCAAAAGCAGCCACCATGATGAACAGCTGATTTGTACTAGAGGTGTTGAAATTAATCGTTTTTACGATGAATCACGATGCGGACATGGACAATTCTGCATCAATGCAGTAACAGACCATAATCGATTATAACCTACTGGTGTTTCTCTGATGCCATTCATCACACATACACTTCTCACGTAGTGTAAAATGGCGGAGGGAGGCAAAACACAAAAACGAGTAATAAAAATGCACCCACTATTTTAACATTTACAGTCTGAGCGTGTGCCTGCGAGCGTGAACATATGAGTGTGAATCCGAGTGTGTGCAAGCGTGTGTATTCATACTGTAACTGAAGTACACTACTTGACAGTTTCGAGCGCTTTTAGGATTTATCAGTGTTTTTAAGTTCTAAATGCTCCTGTCGTCTGCTGTGTTCAGACTTTTGTTTGATGTTGGCTACATTCAATGTACTTTCTTGGAGCAGATCAAATAAAAAGGGAGTTCATGTATCTGACTGCTTGTATTCATTGACGAAAATGTAGCCATGTGCAGTAATATTGAAAATTGAGGATGCAACGCATCATTATATCGAATGAGTGACATGATAATCGTAATCAAATTTAATCGTGAGAGCAGTGAAGATTCACATCCCTAATTTGTACGGAAGCATCTAATTCGAGAATGGAGAAATCAAGTAAGGGACTGATTTGTCACAATGGACATTTTTAGCGAACCGTGCCCTTTGCTGAAAGTGAACCTGAACCGTAGTCAGACCGCCTCCCGAAATGGTCTCGGTTCTGAGATAGTTTCGAGTGTTCACACATGGGCCAAAAAAAAAATCATGCAAACCACGCTAAGACTCCTGAAAAGAACCAAGTGTGAAAACACCTTAACAGAAATATTCAAAATAAGACTTGGAAAGTGTGTGACAAATTACAGTGCAAACTTTTGTTTCATGTTGACTTGTAGCTAGCAGGTGATCAGTTCAAGTTGTCATCTGTGAAAATAACCACCACTGTTTGTTTTGTCTATGATCACCTGTGTTAGCAAGTCTGGACTTGATAAGTTTGTCCAGAAGCTCCTCTGGAATGGGGTTTCCTGTTTTGTAGTGCTTGGACATGCGCTGCAGTGGCTCCTTCTCCCAGACCCAGTTCTCTAACATCTGAGACGGAGCTTCCACGAAATCCCTCTCAACGTGAGTCCCGCTGAACATTGCGAAGTCAGTCTGAACAAAAAAGTACATCCATATTTTATCTTCACACACTACAAATTAGTTGCAACCTATAGTGACACTGAAAGCCTTGATTCAGACCTGAGCACAAAGCTGGTGCATCACATGTCCAAACTCATGGAAGTATGTTTCCACTTCGTCGTGCTGCAGCAGGGATGGAGCGTCAGCGGTGGGCTTGCTGAAATTAGCCACCATGGCAGCCACAGCCATTTGCCTGGTCCCGTCCGGGAGCAAACAGCCGGGCTGCAGGCCAAAGCATGCAGCATGGCCGTACTTCCCCTCCCTACAGAGATAATGGAGAATTAGCGATTAATCTAGCTGAACTGCCACTGAAGCTCTGCGCTCAGGATATTAATGGGTTCTAAATCTCAGAAATCCTACACTGAAGCTGCCTGTCCACCCTCAGGATACAGGGGCCAGTTTCACCAGAACCTTCTTAAGAAATAACTTAAAGGGACACTTCACCGCAAGCAAAATGGGCTTTCAATAAAACTTGGCTGCCTATGCAGTAGAAGAAGAAAAAAGAAAAGAAAATAAAAACCTTTGAAATTGCCGTTACCTGACTAGAGGAAACAACTTCCCTAGTCAGGTAGGAACGGTTCAAATCCCATAATGCCACTCTGCCCAGTCTGCTATGGATATGCTTAACCAGAGTCAAATACCACCTTTCTTAAGTACTTCTAAGAAAACATTTAGTCATAATGGTGTCAACTTTTATTGTTCCCGGGTGCAAAAATAAACAACAGATTTGAGCTTTAAACTACTTTCTCACCTGAAAAACTCCTAAAACTACATTTCGTGACAATTACAGTTGTATTTTTAAATTTTGTGGGTTCTCTTCTGCTATTGACGCTTGCTGGTTAATGAGAGATGTTTTCTGGGATACCTGGCTGTGTCAAGTCCGCACAAGTCACCTCTTGATGCATCCTTGTGTGTCTTGGTAAAAAGAAAAATATTTTGGTGCATTGCTAACTTCTAATGTAGTTTGTTTCCTCTGCCAGTAGATTACCATAATAATCATAATACACTGTTCTCGCCGCGATTGGCTTGGTGGGAGTTCAGAACTGTATTTTAATTTTTTTTTTTTTTAAAGAGTCAAGACAGTGGTCTGTTGCATTGATTTTGCGCACTTTCTAGAGTAAATGCACCGTGTGTATGGGTGCTCTCACTTCCGCTGAACGCTGCTGAAAATTATGTTGTAATTAAATAATTAAAAACAAGGTCCCTATTTGACTCCTTTTTGTAGAGTGGTTACTGAATTTTGAATTCTGCAAAAAGTTACATCACAGAATCATGACCAATCATTCTTTACATTATTGATAATTGGTGTCAATTCAGAGTACTAGAGCACATCCTTATTTCTAGTAATAAAACATATTACTACAAATATTACAAATATGTATATATTTGACACAACCCAATATCTTATCTTCAATATCTAGGATTTAAGCAAAGTTATTTACGATTCTTATGAAAACAATCAAAAAAAAAAAAAAAAAAAAAAAAGAACATTCTTAAGAAGTATTTTTAGGAATACATATTTTTTCTTTAAAAAAAAAAGATAGCAGTTAAGAAGAATTGTATTCTTAAGAATGAAAGATTTTCAGATCCCCACAAGCACAATTTTAATAGAAACTAGGTATGAGTGCTTACCTGGGGAAAAGATCCAGATAAAATTGGCCCACCACCTGGCCAGAAGAGCGGTCTTTAACACAGTACAGCGTCACACCATCATGCCAGACACGTGCTCCCTCCACCTGCTGAAAGGTGAGATTAAGCAGCTCCTGATAGATGTCCAGAAGGCCCTTGGTAACCACCTCCATCGGGAAATACTCCTTTAGCTGGTTCTGATCCACTGCATACTGTGTCTCCTCCACCTGGGTCATGTAATAGCGCGTGTCCCAGGCATGGAGTTCTCCAGTGAAGGGCAAATTTCTCTTCTGGCTCTCCTGTTCCTTCAGCTTCAGAATAACAGCCCTCTCTTCCTCACCCAGGGGCTTCAGTTTACGGGCCAGATCCTCTAAAGTGAGCAGTGGGAAATAGAACAAAGGGTTAAACACAATTGCACAACAATGTACTAAAATAGACCTTATGCACCATCATGACACATTGTAATGTTTGAAGCAGATGTCATAACAAATATCAGTAGACCGGGAAGATTTTAAAATGTAAGATTTTAAGATTTTTAATATTATTTAGTAGACCTGAGCGAACAGACTAACAATTAACAGTTGTTTATTTATTAATCTTTGTTAACTTTAGTTAATAAGAACTGTTATAAATGAATTACTCATTGTTAGTTAGTGCATTAATCAACGTTAACTAATGGAACCTTATTGTAAAGTGTTACCAAATACACTATTGTTTAAAAAAAAAAAAGATAATTTTTTTAATACATTTAAATTAACTTTTTGTGTTTAAAAAAAAAAGAAAGAGTACTACAATAAATAAATAGATTTTCTCAAATGTTTGCTTTGACTCAGTATAACAGCATTTTAAAAGAGTTTCAGCTCTAATCTCAGCTCTATTTTATATATAGTATATGTATATATGTATAAGTATAGTATATAGTATGCATGAGACTCATCTTTTTACATCTGGTACATTTCTATGTAAAGACAGTAGTCATTACCGAGGAAAGTTGCAACCTTCTTGGAGGCCTTGGCCATGTTCATCTCAAGCACAAAATCAGCATGAGTGCTGAAGCCCAGCAGGCTGCTCTTCTTGGAGCGCAACTCTACAAGCTCCTTCAGAATAGCCGAGTTCTCCTACCAGGGGAATCATTACAATAACATTATTAAAATGATACATTAGCATTAATTTAAAGCATCACCCACAGTGTTTTCAGGTAGCATTCTAATTATGATTACAGGTGATTTCTGGGATGTCTGACCTCTTTGCAGCGCGAGTTGAAAGCCTCCTCTAACTTCTTCCGTGTCTCGGGGACAAAGCACTTTTTCATGGTGGGAAAATAATGAGGATACTTCAGAGTGAGCTTCAGTTTTCCAGACTCATCTTTCTCCAGAGAGTTAAGGAACTCCTCAGGGAGCCCACCTAAAAAAAAAATCGTCTATGTAAATCCGGGGTCTCCAACCTTTTTTCATTTGAGAGCTACTTTTTAAAAATGAAAGTGGCCGAGAGATACTCATGTAATACAATACTTAAATCTCTTAAATAATGTCTCATAACTTTCATATTAACAACTATCTAAACTGTTTTAGACCTAAAAGAGTTTTTGTAGGCCTATATACATCACCCTTAAATGTCAGAGAAAAGATCAGAATCAAAGATTAATTTTTTTTTATAGAAAACTGTCAAAATACATTATTATAGTTGATTTTTTTAGTGCATGATAACTAGAGATGAAATGGCATGAACATTTCATTTCATGATTATAGTGACCAAAATGATCACGGTTATTACAGAATCCTGTTCAAAAAGTACTAATACTACACAAAATCAATTCACCAAGTTTTATGTCGAAAAACAGCAAATAACAAATAAAATTAGCATCAATGTGCACTTTTTGTTTACATAAACATTAAAATAATAACATTAAAAATGATGGCCAGATTTTAAAGGAGTGTCTTGCAACATGTTATCTACTAACATGTACAAGTTCAAATAAAGTTTTGACAAAAAAGGTTTTTATAAAAAGATGGATATCCACCACCGAAAAACGCTTGCTGAAGCTCTGCTACAAGATTTATTTATGGAGAAGAGAAAAACACCCGTAGTATTTGGGTGCCCTCCCATCCTTCATGTTGACTGAGCTTTCAATGGTGTTACGGAAAGGGTGAAGCTGATTGGTTGGTTCTTGTCACATGACCTGCGGTGCGTTTGCGGCATTCTGAAAAAGCTGATAATTTTTCATCTCGCTGTGCCTGGAAAAAATGAGCGCGCTAACAATGCGCCTACATTTGAAATAACGAACTTGAGCACGCTAAAGACGCAATATGTGAACACCCCTTGGTGAGCTAGGCCTACCTCCAATCAGGCCACGAGCTATTGGTAGCTCACGAGCGATGTGTTGGAGAGTACAACACTCTTGTCATTGCCCTGATGTAAATAAATGGTTCAAAGATTCATTTGAGTCCCTGTGGATAATTTCTTTTCTTTTTTTCTACTGTTTTGTAGGAACAATAATGATGCACCTAATGAACCCCTAAAATACCTTCAATGTAGTTATTTTTCTTAGTTGTCACCTAATTAGCACGACAAATTCAGCTCTGTTCAATTTTGTCACATCAGTTGCCAGACAGTTGCATTACATTATAATACTACAATGTCCATAACTGCCTTATAGAGGCACTAAATCTGATCTTCAGTGTCTCTGAAAGGAAAGTACTATGCCCACCCACCAAGCTCCTCTCGAGAGTAATACAGGCAAGTCGTATCTTCATTCAGGTGTTTGTTGAAATCGATACACAGATTGCTCATTTTTTTCTTGATCTTTTTGATCTCCTGTTACAGGGAAGACAAAACTCAGTTACAGGCTAGAAGAGAGTGTTTGCGCTACTGTTACACAGCAAACTGAAAGCTAGATCTTAGTATCTGACCTCCTGCGTCTCTTTGGGAAGATGGAGGCCATTTCTCTTCCCAAGCTTTATGAGTCTCTCCATGTAACGCTTGGCCTCGGGAGTCAAACTCTCATCCGATAGCTTCTGCTGTTAAAACAAACAAAAAGACAAGATAACAAAAATAAAACTATAACAATGTAAAATAAAATCATGGGGATGATGAGATGTTTAGAGAAGGTGTCTTACACTTACATCATCTTTACCTGTTTTTATATCATTCATGGCTAATCAAATTATGCACATGCTGGTGGAACAACACTATGTGACTTATTTGGTAAAGTCAGTTAACAGGTTTCCTCAGCTTTCTCAGAGCTTAGCTCAGTCCCTGAGAGATACTAGGGTTTAGTTCCTGAGAGACATGTGCTAGTGCTCAGTCCCTGCTCACCTCTAGAGCCACGATTCTCTGATAAACATCCTCCCTCATACTCATCTCCACATCAAACTCTGACAGCTTCTTATCAGCTTCGGTGCTGGCCGTGCGGACGTCTTTACAGGGGGACACATGCTGAGGGAAATCCAGCATGTTCCGCTGGACTGCAAAAAAAAAAAAAAGAAAAGTGTAAATTTAAATAATTTTGGACGATCGTCTCTTATCTATTCCCGTGCTGCGCCATCATGAAAGCTTATTTGAATGCGTTAAGCCTTGCAGTTTAAAACAAGTGATTTTAAATCGTTCAAGCGCAGTAAGCAGCGAAAGAGGACTAATTTCGGTATAATGTGTCTGACAGACCGCATGGTTCTTGAACAGAGTAGTTTTTGGTGCCAGTCTTCAACAGTCAAATACACACTAGTGTCAAAATGCCCATCTTCGAGAGCATCCTATCGGCCTAATAAACCTGCTGCTGTCTGTCATTTCATTTTAATCAGACAATCTCATTGCTCTTGACTGAATCACTTTTGTAACTTTAAGTATAAATGTATATTTAATTTACATAGTGAAGACTATGCAGTGCTTTTTGTACATTTGGTTACTTTGTACAATTTATGTAGTATTTCTATATAGGCCTATCTTGTGCTTGAAGTCTTTCAGGTAAGTCTATTTCATTTGTATCTTTGTTCTTTTTTTTGGTCTGTATTGCTTATAAAGATTTATGACATTTCAAATTCCAATAATTTGGATATAAAAACTATTTAAAGCAAAAATAACTATATCGTGATAGATTTATTGTTATCGTGAAATAACATTACTCATATCGTAATAAAAAATTTGGTTATATCGCCAAATAACACAAACACTAAATGTATTCATCGATACTGAAAATCTCTCCCAACTAATGTTCAAACTGTACAGGCAACACTCTCATTTGGTACAGTAATATACTATTAGAGGTATAGTAGTATATGATACTATTTTTATCATATATAATAAGGCTATTCATTTTCATATATAATAATTACACAACTAAAAACTGAAATCTTTGAATACAACTCAGTTAGCACATAAGGCAGTTTATATAATCGCTTGTATTCACGAAAAATGTATTCAAGCATGCATATATAATTAACAATTTATAATTAACACTCTTTTCTAGTGTTTGTTATGGCTAACTAAACTGTGAACATTGGTTAACTTTCCTGAGGTAAATACAAGGTTAAGTGACATTTTTCATGTTATAACTTGAATTAAAGTGGAAGGAAAGCCATTTATTGTTTGAATTTCATAACAAAATGGAGAGAATTTGGAAGCGGAGACTTTGTTTCTTATCAGAAGTAACAAAGCTCTTTGCAATTATTGGATGGAGGTGTGCTACAAATGTTTGGTTTAGGGGAAAAAAAACACGGACCTGGCAACCCTGGTTTGAATTACGGGTGATTCATAGTGAAAATAATTGCCTTTATCGACCGATTCCGATTATTGACCGATACATCATACCCATTTTAGATTATATGCATAGTCTTCAAAATTCAACATAATATCTATCTATAAACATTGTGAAGAAAAAGGAAAATAAATGAAAGGAATGGGACCATTTATAATTCAACACCTTAACAATGGTGAACCGCAGTGGGAAGTGCACAGGCTGGTCGGCGTGTCATTATGCAAAAAGTGCTGAATGGTGTGTACACTACTGAACACAGCTTTCTGCACACTCAGCCTTTTTTTCTATGGAGCTTACAAATGTAGATAGATAGAAAAACCTGGTATATATTACTTTGTAAATGTCACCTCTCGGCTGAACTATTAGGGCAAAAGTAATCTGAAAAAAAAAAAAAAAACGAATAACCAAATAACAGAAGTGTTGTGTCAATAAATGTTTTATTTATTAGTGAATTATCAGTAAATGTTGTGTAAAATAAGTTACACATCATATTTACATCATTTTGTGTACAACACATTTGTCTTAACCTTTAATTTTTATGGTCCTAGGCTTTATTTTCTTTAGGCAAAACAATATTTATTTTATAATAATAGTAACATTTCAATTGATTTCTACCTGTGTACTCTACTTCCACATCAGCGAGGGCCTTCAGGGTGTTCTCATAGCTGACACTGGCCATGTCCAGGACGCCGACCGTGTCATACACCTTTTTGGTTTTGGCAATAAGTTCTTCAGTAAGCTGGTGGATCAGGTCAGGAGTGAGGTCCCAGCGGAAACGGTTGTCATCACATACCCGATCCCCAGAGCCAAACACAACTTCACCTGAACAATGAAGACAAAAATGCTTAGATTGAATAATACAAAAGTATGAGTTTTCACATTTAACTTAAATGTGGATCTAAAAAGGTGTTCTGTTAATAAATCACAATGTATTGTTCCTAAATCAACATAGGCTATCTGTCAACAAATTGTGTGATACTTTTATTCTCATATATTTATATTTTTATTTTTTATTCTTATAATTTGTAGTATTATGTTTCTTGTTGTATTTGTATTTGTATACGTCCACTGGAAGCCTCAGTACCAAAAACAAATTCCTTGTGTGTGCAAGCACACTTGGCAATAAAGCTCTTTCTGATTCTGATTCTGAAAAGGTAAATGATGTTATTCCTCTAACGTTACCACCGGGTGATGATACGGTGAATTCAGAAAGACCTTTGATAAGTAATAAATGAGTTCCCCTTTCGCGCTAAACAAACACTTATATCTGCTCGTTACAGTTTGTGAATCATATTGTTAAGGGTGTTTAATGAGTTTGCTATTAAATTTTGGAGCTTAAAGGTTAACCAGCTAACCTTGCTCTACTTGAACATGACATATCTAATTAAGTTGAGCCAGCATTATAAATAGAGTAAGAGCGTTAGAAGAATATTGAGGACATGTATTTGTAAAGGGAGAAATCATAGAGATAAATTAGTCTCCGGCAATATGAAATGTGGGCCCTGACATTGTGGGACGAAAGGCGTGTGTTTTCACTTGTCGGAACCGGATGGCGAGCGGCACCAGCTGACCGAAGTTCACAGCTGACCCACCGAATACTAGCTCACTGCGCTAACGAGCTACAAACACCATGTCGGTTTTACTTAAGCTTCGTTTAAACAGCCGACAGTTATGTTCAGTTTCTTATATTTTAGCGGTTTAATATGTGCTCTTGAAGATTAGCGTAGCTAACTTACCTGTAGGTGCCATTTTCCACTCAGTCAGAAGAACACCGCGTGTATCAGCGACGATTCAAAGAACATCTAATAGCCGCTCAGTCACTCTTCCTGCTCCGGTCACATGACTCTCCGTGGACCTCACGATTGGTCGGAGACTTCTGCAACCTTATGATAACCAGAGTGTTGACCAATAACGCACATCTATCTATCTATCTATCTATCTATCTATCTATCTATCTATCTATCTATCTATCTATCTATCTATCTATCTATCTATCTATCTATCTATCTATCTTAACTCAATAACACTAGATTTAACATAAAATTCTACAATCAAAACTAATATCCTGCTCAACTGATATGAAATATTAAATAGCCTATTAAAGAAATAATTCATAGGCTTAATCAATTCTCTTGCATGTCCTAAACCCTAAACATTCATCATTTTGTAATGAACATTTTTGAAATTCTGTGCCAGTGATTTTATGGGTTTCTATCTATGGTTTATATGGTTTCGTCAGCTTTTATGCATTCCCCAGGGGTTGATTTATTTATTACGCCAGGCAGATTTCAACTTTATTTTATTTATTTTATTTATTTTTTTGATAGGCTAAATGAAGCTCAAACTGAATGAAAACTGAATTGGGATTTTTTTTACTATAGACCAGTACTTCTCAAAGTCCGGACTCTGGTCCGGATCCGGACCCGGAGGGAATTCAATCCGGACCCGCCTCCATTTCGTATTTCAAGAGCACTAATTGTGTGTAAGTGATTAAAAGTGTGGATTTCCTTCTTTGATAAACGCATGTTAAAATCATTTGTTTATTTTTTGAGATGGTCCGAAATTAAAACGAAGGCGAGATATTTCAAGTTCCCTTTCGAGAGGTCTCTCCTATTGCGTAAGTAGCTTACGCTATGGGAAAACTCCTTTTCTCGAGAATATTGAAGTCTTTATGTAAAACGCATTGCAGCTGCACAGCTGACAGCAATGAACGAAGGAGCTCGGTCATTGGCTGTGCTGCGGCAACTTGCTCGAACCAATGACGGGGCGACTCTGAATGCGCGACCAATGAGCGTGCTTCGCGCCCGCGCGCGTCAGAGCCCGCCAAGATGGGCGTGGCCAAGCTATATATTGGGCGCCCCGTCATGAGAGTTCTTTAGATTTAATCTCCTTCAGCGAACACCTTCTTCGCTGGATCCTCCGGATTATTGGAAGCCTTCGCCGCCGTGGAAAAGCATACCAGCGGGATTGCTACGAGGACGTCGGCACCTTCAGCCGCCTTCAAGCACCTCCTACTGAGCCATCCGGCGCCCCATATACGCAAGTATTTTACATCTGTCCGCCCCGCGACATTTGTGAAAGAGCAATTTTCCAATAAGGCGTTGTTTCAAATGCCTTCCTGTGCGTCGTGCAGAGACCTTCTCCCGGACGGGGATCGTCACATCATCTGCGCTCGCTGCCTGGGCCGTGACCACACAGAAGCTGCATTGACCAAGGGCGGATGTCCGGAATGTGATGACCTGGGTCTCTCCGCACTACGGGCTCGCCTCGCCGCTTTCGCCGTGAGCGAGCCCATCGCCACCCCTCTGTTTGAGCCGCGCACTAAGAAAAAGCGCCGCTCACAGAGGCTTCCTGAACCTGAGCTCAGTGACGTCACGCCGAGCCAGTCTCCGCGTGCTTCACCGCCGCTCTTGCCTTCCCCACCGCCGGTTCAGTTCACCCAGCCGGACCCACACCCCTCTAGCAGAGCGAGGACGACGGGGGAATGGACGACAGCTTGTCCATCGACGCTGCATCGGACGACTGGCCGGGCTCCACTCTCGACCCCGCCCCGTCGACGCTAGCTAGCACGAGCGGGGGCTCCACTATGGATACTGAGATTATCCGTGTCCTCTCTAAGGCCGTGGAAGACCTCGGGCTCGATTGGTCTTCTCCCGAAGAACCAACCCAGAGCCGACTGGATGAGTGGTTTCTGCAGGGGCGCCAGCAGGCCCCTCGGCAAAGGCCTTCTCCCTTCTTCCCGGAAGTTCACGACGAACTCACCAAGTCGTGGAAAGCCCCCCACTCTGCGCGCCTAAAGCCTTCTTTTTCTTCTTCGCTCTTCTCAGTGGACGGCGCGAAGGAAAGAGGCTACGAGGGAACGCCGCCCCTCGAGGAGGCCGTGGCCAATCATCTCTGCCCGCCCTCCACCACCGGATGGAAAGCCAAAGCTTCCCACCCCTCGAAGCCCTGCCGCACTACCTCTGCTCTCGCCGGTCGCGCCTACGCCGCCGCCGGCCAAGCTGCATCAGCGCTTCACTCAATGGCGGTACTTCAAGTGTTCCAAGCCAAGCTTCTCCGCTCTATGGACGAGTCTGGCCCCGAACCCGAAGCCTTCAGGGACTTACGCAGCGCGACTGATATAGCTCTGCGAGCCACGAAGGCCACCGCCCAGTCCATCGGCCGTGCTATGGCTAATTTGACTGTTCTCGAGCGCCATCTGTGGCTGACTCTGACTGAAATGAAGGACGCGGATAAGGCGCCATTTCTCGATGCGCCTATCTCCACCAGCGGGCTGTTTGGACCGGCGGTTAAAGGTTTCGCCGAACGCTTCACTGAGGCCCAGAACGCTTCACAAGCTATGCGTCATTTCCTGCCAAAGCGCTCCAGCTCATCGCAGAGCAGACAGAGACCCCCACAGCCGCAGCGGGCTAAAACAGCTCCCACCGCCTCTCAGCCCGCGCCTCAGGCTGACGCTCGATGCCGCTCGCGCTCTCACAACCGCAAGCCGCCTCCTGAGCGACGGGGTCCTCGGCCCAAGATTGTGCTGAACCCTGAGCCTCGAAAGCCGTCCTAGCCACAGAAATGAGAAGAGAGAGTGCGTGTCTCGCAAAAGCCGGACCACTCTCTCTGCAAAAGCTCAAACATTACCCAGTCCCCTTACAGGCGGCTGGATATGTCCATACAGCAGTCAATGGGCCAGTCACAGAGCTCGCTCACCTGCAAACAAACGCCGTTTTTACGGCGACGCACAGAAAACACAAAAGCACCATTCACTCAGCTGCTCAGCGCGCGCCCGCGCCTCTGAGAGCTACGAGCTCAGGCGATTCGCTAGCCGGGTCCCTACGTCACAGCGGTCCGTCCCTAGCCTGTATTCAGCCCATATCTGTACACGCAGCGGCATGGGAAAACATTCCAGATATGCCGAAATGGGTATTGAATATAGTAAAGCACGGATACTCGCTCCAGTTCGCTCGCAGACCACCACGTTTTACGACTGTGGTCGAGACGAAAGTGAGAAAAGAGTGTTCACATGTTCTATGCACCGAGGTGCGCAAACTAATAGAAAAGGGCGCTGTGGAAACTTTTTCCCCCTCTCTGAGCGGGACAGGTTTTTACAGCCGCTATTTTCTCTTCCCGAAAAAGGATGGCGGTCTCCGCCCCATCCTAGATCTCAGACACCTGAACAAAGCACTAATGATTCGCTCGTTCAGAATGTTAACAACCAAGCATATCCTCGCACAAGTGCGCCCAGGAGATTGGTTTCTCTCAGTGGATCTGAAAGATGCTTACTTTCACATTCCAATAGCGCCTCATCACAGGCCATTTCTGAGATTCGCTTTCGAGGGACAGTCATACCAGTACACAGTACTCCCGTTCGGCCTGTCCCTGGCTCCCCGTACATTCACGAAATGTATGGATGCAGCACTTTCCCCCCTAAGACGAAGGGGAGTGCGAATACTGAATTATCTCGACGATTGGCTTGTTCTAGCACAATCAGAGAGTCAGCTAATAACACACAGATCTTGGATTATCAGCCATTTAGAATGCCTGGGTCTAAGAATCAATTTTGCAAAAACCATACTATCTCCCAGCCAGAGGATTTCTTTCCTGGGAATAGTTCTAGACTCGATGCAAATGACAGCGCGTCTCTCATCGGAGCGCGCGCTCACCATCCGGCGCCTTGCAACATCATTCAGAGTGGGCGCGCACGCCCCGTCAAACGGTTTCAGAGGATGCTCGGTCTCATGGCCTCAGCATCGGCCGTACTCCAGCTAGGATTGTTGCATATGCGCCCTCTCCAACGCTGGCTCAAGAGCCGCGTCCCTACTCACGCGTGGCGTTCGGGCCACTTTTTAATCAGAGCGAACCACGGCTGTATAAAAGCCCTGACGCACTGGAAAGCCGCCGACTGGTACCAGTCAGGCGTGAGTCTGGGTGTGAACACAAGGAGAAAGATGATAACGACAGATGCCTCCAAAATAGGTTGGGGGGCCCTTTACGAGGGCAGGCCCGTCTCCGGCTTTTCTCGAGCGCCATCTGTGGCTGACTCTGACTGAAATGAAGGACGCGGATAAGGCGCCATTTCTCGATGCGCCTATCTCCACCAGCGGGCTGTTTGGACCGGCGGTTAAAGGTTTCGCCGAACGCTTCACTGAGGCCCAGAACGCTTCACAAGCTATGCGTCATTTCCTGCCAAAGCGCTCCAGCTCATCGCAGAGCAGACAGAGACCCCCACAGCCGCAGCGGGCTAAAACAGCTCCCACCGCCTCTCAGCCCGCGCCTCAGGCTGACGCTCGATGCCGCTCGCGCTCTCACAACCGCAAGCCGCCTCCTGAGCGACGGGGTCCTCGGCCCAAGATTGTGCTGAACCCTGAGCCTCGAAAGCCGTCCTAGCCACAGAAATGAGAAGAGAGAGTGCGTGTCTCGCAAAAGCCGGACCACTCTCTCTGCAAAAGCTCAAACATTACCCAGTCCCCTTACAGGCGGCTGGATATGTCCATACAGCAGTCAATGGGCCAGTCACAGAGCTCGCTCACCTGCAAACAAACGCCGTTTTTACGGCGACGCACAGAAAACACAAAAGCACCATTCACTCAGCTGCTCAGCGCGCGCCCGCGCCTCTGAGAGCTACGAGCTCAGGCGATTCGCTAGCCGGGTCCCTACGTCACAGCGGTCCGTCCCTAGCCTGTATTCAGCCCATATCTGTACACGCAGCGGCATGGGAAAACATTCCAGATATGCCGAAATGGGTATTGAATATAGTAAAGCACGGATACTCGCTCCAGTTCGCTCGCAGACCACCACGTTTTACGACTGTGGTCGAGACGAAAGTGAGAAAAGAGTGTTCACATGTTCTATGCACCGAGGTGCGCAAACTAATAGAAAAGGGCGCTGTGGAAACTTTTTCCCCCTCTCTGAGCGGGACAGGTTTTTACAGCCGCTATTTTCTCTTCCCGAAAAAGGATGGCGGTCTCCGCCCCATCCTAGATCTCAGACACCTGAACAAAGCACTAATGATTCGCTCGTTCAGAATGTTAACAACCAAGCATATCCTCGCACAAGTGCGCCCAGGAGATTGGTTTCTCTCAGTGGATCTGAAAGATGCTTACTTTCACATTCCAATAGCGCCTCATCACAGGCCATTTCTGAGATTCGCTTTCGAGGGACAGTCATACCAGTACACAGTACTCCCGTTCGGCCTGTCCCTGGCTCCCCGTACATTCACGAAATGTATGGATGCAGCACTTTCCCCCCTAAGACGAAGGGGAGTGCGAATACTGAATTATCTCGACGATTGGCTTGTTCTAGCACAATCAGAGAGTCAGCTAATAACACACAGATCTTGGATTATCAGCCATTTAGAATGCCTGGGTCTAAGAATCAATTTTGCAAAAACCATACTATCTCCCAGCCAGAGGATTTCTTTCCTGGGAATAGTTCTAGACTCGATGCAAATGACAGCGCGTCTCTCATCGGAGCGCGCGCTCACCATCCGGCGCCTTGCAACATCATTCAGAGTGGGCGCGCACGCCCCGTCAAACGGTTTCAGAGGATGCTCGGTCTCATGGCCTCAGCATCGGCCGTACTCCAGCTAGGATTGTTGCATATGCGCCCTCTCCAACGCTGGCTCAAGAGCCGCGTCCCTACTCACGCGTGGCGTTCGGGCCACTTTTTAATCAGAGCGAACCACGGCTGTATAAAAGCCCTGACGCACTGGAAAGCCGCCGACTGGTACCAGTCAGGCGTGAGTCTGGGTGTGAACACAAGGAGAAAGATGATAACGACAGATGCCTCCAAAATAGGTTGGGGGGCCCTTTACGAGGGCAGGCCCGTCTCCGGCTTTTGGTCAAACCCGGAGAAGCGCCTACACATAAACTGTCTGGAAATGAAAGCGGTCGCTTTGGCTCTCAGTGCCCTGCTCCCACATCTAAAAAACGAACACGTCCTGGTCCGAACGGACAACATGGCGGTAGTTTCGTACATAAATCGCCAGGGTGGACTCAGGTCGAGCTCCATGCATTCAATGGCCAGGAGACTCATTTTATGGTCCCAGCACAACTTGCGCTCGCTGAGAGCAGCGCATGTGCCAGGCGCCCTGAACCAGGGGGCAGACATGCTATCCAGAGACAAGATTCTCCCAGGAGAATGGGATCTCAACCCTCTGACGATTCAGTGGTTATGGAAAACCTTTGGCAAAGCGGAGATCGACCTCTTCGCCTCCAAGGAGAACGCGCACTGCTCTCTTTTCTTCACGAAAAGCACGGATGCGCTCGCCCAGAGCTGGCCAAGCCGCCCCTTATATGCCTTTCCCCCGATCACGATGCTGCCACAGGTCATCAGTCGGGTCAGAGAGGAGGAAAACGCAGTGCTGCTGATAGCCCCACTCTGGAAGAACCAAACATGGTTTCCAGATCTGATGCAAATGCAATCTGCACCACGGCCGATTCCACTGAGCCCAGACCTCCTCAGTCCGGCCAGCGGGATGATATTTCATCCCCGCCCCGATCTGTGGGCCCTTCATGCATGGCCCCTCAACGGGTTCCCAGGAACCTCGCGAGCGGAGCACTAAAAACCATCGCTGAGGCGCGGGCGCCCTCCACGAGACGCTTATATGCCCAGAAAT
The DNA here is from genome assembly GCA_026230005.1 of Gila orcuttii. Lineage (NCBI taxonomy): Eukaryota > Metazoa > Chordata > Actinopteri > Cypriniformes > Leuciscidae > Gila > Gila orcuttii. Next base: position 11,880,314 of record JAPDVR010000022.1, on the reverse strand, counting down.
GGAAAGTGTTCAGTGACTGGTGTAATACCAAGGGCCTGAACCCTGTAACATGCGAGATTACGAGTGTACTCGTTTTCCTACAAGGGCTTCTGGAGGCGGGCCGCACCCCCTCCACGCTCAAAGTATATGTGGCTGCCATCACAGCGTCACACGACCTTGTAATGGAACGTCCATTGGGAAGAAACGACCTAATTATTCGTTTCCTAAGGGGCGCCAGGAGGATGAACCCTTCACGCCCCCCCTCAGTGCCGATCTGGGACCTAGCTACGGTCCTAGACGCTCTTAAAGGGCCCCCGTTCGAACCACTCCGAACCGTGCACCTTAAACAGCTCTCGCTCAAGACGGCGCTCTTGCTGGCACTCGCCTCGGTCAAGAGAGTGGGCGACCTGCACGCGCTTTCAACAAGCACTGCCTGCCTAGAATTATTAGACCTAACGACTGCAGGGTCGTCCTTAGACCGAAACATGGGTATATTCCTAAAGTGCTCACCGCTCCCTTCAGAGCACAGGTTATCTCCCTAACTGCGCTTTCGTCTCCAGCAGACGAACACGACGCTAATCTGCTTTGCCCCGTTAGGGCTCTCAGAGTGTATTTGGAGCGTTCTGCCCTATTCAGACAGACAGAACAACTGTTTGTATGCTTTGGCGGCCGTACGAAAGGTTCCGCCGTTTCAAAGCAGAGAATCTCTCACTGGATAGTCGAAGCTATAGCGCTGGCTTATGAAGCTAAGGGACTTCAATGCCCCTGGGGAGTCAAAGCACACTCCACCAGGAGTGTGGCTTCTTCCTGGGCATGGTCGAGCGGGATACCGATCGAGGATATTTGTGCGGCGGCAGGCTGGGCCTCACCGTCCACATTTATCAGATTCTACAACCTACAGGTCCCGACATTGCATTCCAATGTGCTATCAGCATAATGCTAGTTGAACTGCGAGTTCGTATCTAGATTATGTATGTGCTTGTGTCACACTGAGCGCCTTCTAGCCGCTCTTTATTTTTTCCCACATATAAAGCTCGCCTCTGCCGGCTAGTTGGATGATAACTTTGCTTTTTAGCTCAGGCACCTGCCTCTGGCTATCATAAGGCGAAGTTCAGCACGCACGGCGTTTTGCATTGTGTTCCCATAGCGTAAGCTACTTACGCAATAGGAGAGACCTCTCGAAAGGGAACGACTCGGTTACTAACGTAACCTCGGTTCCCTGAGAGGAGGGAACGAGTATTGCGTAAGCTGCCGTGCTTGTGCTTGGTTAGTTCGCTTCAGTCGTTTTAACCTAAAGAACTCTCATGACGGGGCGCCCAATATATAGCTTGGCCACGCCCATCTTGGCGGGCTCTGACGCGCGCGGGCGCGAAGCGCGCTCATTGGTCGTGCATTCAGAGTCGCCCCGTGATTGGTTCGAGCAAGTTGCCGCAGCACAGCCAATGACCGAGCTCCTTCGTTCATTGCTGTCAGCTGTGCAGCTGCAATGCGTTTTACATAAAGACTTCAATATTCTCGAGAAAAGGAGTTTTCCCATAGCGTAAGCTACTTACGCAATACTCGTTCCCTCCTCTCAGGGAACCGAGGTTACGTTAGTAACCGAGTCGTTTTCCTCTGTGATTTAGTTGCCATGACATCCAGTGAGCGTATGACTTTTGACGTAATCGGGCGCAACATGACACTTCACCGCAGCGTTTGAATGGGTGTGGAGGATGTCATTGTCCAGGAAAAGAAAAGTTGATGAAGAAAATAGAGTTTTGAAAGATGATTGGACAGAGAGGTATGCGTTCACAAATATCCCAAGTCTCCCGGAAGTTCCAGGAGTCTCCCGCATATTATTAGCGGCTCCCTGATGCCCGCAAATTAGTTCACATCTCCCGCAATGTATCGCGACGCGAGCTCCAAACCGTGTAGCGCGCGCACGGCAGAGAGGGAGAGAGCGACCTTATGTGTGTGTGCGCAAATGTGCGTGCGTGCCTCAAGAAGCGCATGTAAGCCCCATCCAATATATTGATATTGTGAAACGCTCTATAAATAAACATGATTTGACCTGACACTGACTATAATCTCTGTGATTCTGTGGCCATCTGCTGGCGAGGTGAGAATGTACTGGTTAAACCCTTTAACAGCCTGTCAGATCAGATGTCAGGACAATAGGCCTACTCTGTGCAATAGATGGATGGATCACATTATTTTACAGGTTTTGTATGTGAGAGTAACAACAGCTAAGTCAATGTGACATTGACTGATGCATAGAGTTTAACAGCAGTAGTCTTGAAGAGGACAAAATTGTAGATAAACGCCGGAATATGTATACAGACTTTTTTTTCTTAATTACATAACACCCATACATAATTGTAACTTAAATTTGTTGCTTTGATGCCACCTGTAATCTACCTAATGTGCAGAAAAGACATTCCTGAAAACATTTATTTCCAAATGCCCTGAATCAACAACTTAACATAAATGTCATACTGAATATTTTCACAATTAATGATTCATACAATTGGGTAATATATATATATTTGACTTATATTGGGCTTACCATCTATCTATTCACAAAAAAACTATGTGAATAACTATGCAACTTTTATACAATAAAAGTCAATAATACTGGTGCATTTAGCTTCAAATTTGTGAACAAATGTTTCATTTTTAATATTACTGATTCTTACTGATTATCAAGTCAATGAGTGATAACTGTAATTTCTGGCATTTGTTTTTTTTCCCCCAGTGATTTTCCATCTACACACTTGGAAATCTAAACCTTAGATTATTAACTTTTTCTATTGAATCAATGAGTTTGAAATAGTTATGTTGTGGTAATGAGTTATGACTAAAAATACTCTCTCGTGAAAGTGATAGTTATCTTGAAGATAGATAGGTTGACATTATTAACCTATAATTAAAAAAACAGTTTGAGGATATTGGGAAAAAAACTATTCAACTGTACCCATTAAACGTCATGAAAATCATTCAAATAATTTCATCATTAAAAATAAACTTGAGAAAGTAGTAAAATGATACATTATGTGTGAAACACGATTTAAATTCTGAAATGACCAACAAAAAGATGCTCATTTTATTTGTCTGCATCCTCAAAACTGCATTCTCATAAGGCAGTGATTTGACCACTTCGTTCACAGTGAGGATTTAACCAAGATTTAAGCCATGCGAACCCAAACATTTTCCAAATGCAGCAGCAGAAACAATTGGAAGAATTTGAAACAACTTGTGCTTTTGGCTGAAAAATATTTTATTTTAATTTATTTCTTTAAAATATATTTTTTCAGTGCCACTAGATGTAAAAAGCAGCAGTGTGCTGTGGAAATGGGGTCAACCAGCAGTGAACTATGAGTCTCATCAAGTTATTTGGACAGACCCTTCAGTGAAGCCTGGACTCAAACTCTCATCTCACTGCCTTTCATTCATTCATCTGTTCTTGACATCCTGCACATTATCAGATGGATGGGGTAAATGGGGCTTCAATGATGGAAAACATTACGAAAATAAATAAAGACACAGATGTTGGCAAAGAGGGGGAAGCTATATACAGAGTCCCTATGTGGCATGTCTGTCATTTAAAAGCACCATTAAAAGAGAAACTTGCATTGGTTTAACATCAAATTCCCTCCTTTCTCAAGCAGAGCTGGGGAGCTCTGTCATATCACAGGTTGGGTTGATCATTTTGTGTTGTAAGTTTATTCGGCTTTCTTCGACTTCCTCTTGCGGGTTCCTTCACTCAGTTCCTCCTTGGTTTTGGCGGGAGACAGGGGCGCAGCAGCGGCTGGTGCGGGATGGTGGTGATCATGGGCATCTTCAATACCAAGGGGGGAGCCGAATAGCAAGTGGCACACCCAGGACTCAATAAGGGCGAACGGAGATCCGTGAGAGTGTCGGGCCGTCATAAACACCTGTATAATTAATAAAACAAGAAATGTTCTTGAGTAATGAGATTAGAAATGTCTCAGTTATTGAGATTTATTAAATTTTATCAATAAAATGTGAGTGGTGCATGCCTGAGCAAAAAGTCAAAGACCTAATGGATGTTGGGGGTGGTTGCCAGGGCATTGCTATTCCGTTGCTAGAGCACAAAGTATACTTCTTTTTTTATGCGTACACTATGGTATGTGTATACAGTAGGCTACATGTTAAAGGATGGTCACACTACACTTTTTGTTCCGCTGACTTCAGTTCATATGCATGGGAAGACAGGAAATGCAAGCTAATGCGAAATTTGCTGCATTCCAAAGTTCAAGTTCGGAAGAGAAGAATTTGGAATTTGGCACAAATTTTTTATATATATGTGATGTTTATAAATTTAAAAAACGTACACCAAAGGCTTAATGGGTATTTTTTTTCATTATTTGCTCATGATTATGTAATTTTGAGCTTGTATATGATGGGGGAGGAAGAAATTACATGTAATTTAAATTAATTTGCTGAAAATATTATCCTCAGCCTCAGTCTAATGTGCATCTTTAGGGGGATTTTATTTCTCAGCTCAGGGTTGTTTTATTTAATATTACTGTTTTTTTATTATTGGATTTTACTTTAATTTTGCTTTAATTATATATATATATTTTTTTATCCTTATATATGTATATATATCCCAGGTAGCCAGCGCAATCGGGCCAATTGCGGCTGAGTGTCAGCTCACTCGGCCGTGTTCTTGCAGCGGCTCACTAAAAGTGAGCCAGCTCTGGCCCAGTAATGGTTGCCAGATTTGGCTAGGCTTTGGATGTGCGAATTTGGTCCGATTTGCGTTGAGACACGGCACATTTAGCCACATTCGGCCCGATAACGGACCATAAGGGCTGGTCTGATTTTGGGTGAGATATGGCCATACAGAACCGAACCAGTTTAGGTTGAGTGCTGGGGGTCGGTCTCCTTTTACAGTGGGGTAAATTGTATGTGGCAGTGACCGTTAAACGTAATATCCTTTCCCTGTCAACGTTATTTATTAGTGTATATTTTATTTTAATTCCTATTAATATTTTTTCCTTCTTCCCCCCACATTCATTTATTTCTTAACTAACTAAATTAGTAAATTAATGATTTAATTCATTAGATCCATATTAGATTCACAAGAGCCATATAATAAAACAAGCTTAAAATGGTCAAGGAAACTTAACATTATTCAAGAGATGAGCACAAGCTGCGACATCTATTGACGACACATGGTGGTCTTTTTGTGCTGCTTATTGCCAGAGGACCAGAAGAACTTCTTGCTAGCGTGGTGAGTAAACCTTTGATATAATATAATTTTAACAATATCAGGAGCGACAATCAACAATAATGAGTTTGTGATGATATTGCAGCTTCACCCTCGAATGAGTTGTTTTGTTTATTTATTTGCATTACGCATTTTTTTTGTGTAAATACATGTACATGAACAGCATTAAATAGTCTGTGCAAATAAGCATAAATGCCATGTCAGATGCAACTTCTGTTCCAACTTTGCAGTGTAAAGACGGCTTTTGTTAATGTTGAAAGAAAAAACTGGATCAGTAACAGTCTATAGTATTTCGATTGATCTGTACAGCCGAAACAATATTTATCACTGTAAAACTGCTTTGAAACAATCTGACTTGACTTTACTTGATCTTTTTTTTTTTTTTTTAATCAGTGCGAAGAAATGCAAGTACTGACAGTGCATCAGGTGGAGTGTTTGAAAAGGTCATCGAAAGATGGCTGTAGCTCACTTCGCACAGAGATGGGGGAGAAAAGAGCGGGCCCAAAAGCAAACAAATTCTACCTAAGGTATGTTCCAAAAGTGCACATATTTTAGAAGGTGTACTGAGCACACAAAAATGTTTTTAATTAAGATTAAGTGCAAGTATATTTTTTAATTTAGCAAACAATACTCAGACCAGTACCGGCTAAGAGTACCATTTTTGCTGGCGTGATTGTGACCCATTGTCGGCTCAGTTTCAGTCTCGGACCAGTACCGGCTTAGTGTGCCATTTTTGCAGACATGATTGTGGCCCAATGCTTGCAGTTTTGGCACCCGGACTCGGGCCAGTGTATTTGGGACGATTCTGGGGCGTCATTCATCCTGAGTCTATCGAGTCTGGCAAACGCAACCGGGCCGAGTTATTTCTTCCGGCCTGCCGGATATGGGCAATTATCGGGGTTTTGGCTACCTGGGATATATATATATATAGATGACTCAATACTAAGGATTTTTTTTCTACTGGGCCAGTGGCCCCACCACAAAAAAAGTAATAAAGTAAATGAAATAAAATAGGACTGTTATTTATTTATTTTTGGTGTTTTTGACCCATAACCTTAATAAATAAGGTGACACAAAGAACTACTAGCCTAACTTATTTATTTAAAATATTCTTAAAAATAAGTAAACAGTCAGAATAAAATAAGAACAAATAAACACAAAAGAACAAACATAAATTAAATAAAAAGTGCTTTTCAAGTTTTTTAAGATGGTTTAATAATAGTTTTCAGGTACAGAAATTGTATAAAGTAATCAAATGTAAAATAACACTGCATAGTCTGTATAAGTTAAATATTGATTAATCCTTATTAAAGTTACAAAAGCTATTCAGTCAAGAGGAGTGAGCAATTTTTTTTCTTTGTCTTGTTGTTTGAAAAAACAACAAACAGGAATATTAGGCTGCTGTCACTTTAAGACCTAATCCAACATACTGTTTTTCCATTCCACTGCACTATATTTCTATTGTTTACCACCTAAACACACGCTAGACAGACGTCTTTAACCATTGCGCTTGTGTCTCGTATCTTTTGCAGTATCTAGGCATGACATCGCATTTTAAAAACGCAGAGCTCAAGTTAAAAGAATTCCGACTTTTAAAAAAACGTGTCTCTAGACCTTGTGCTTTTTTTTCATTCCACTGACTTCTCACAGTTAACAGTTTTAATGTTTAACAACGTTTTTCTTCGTCACTTAAGCTCGAGGGGGTTCTGGTATGTGTTTGTATGTAATAAATGAAAATAAATATAGAAAAAAAAAGAAAAATAGAAAAAAATATTCTTCTCATTTTATGGCAAAGAGCTGCAACAACATTCTTCAAATTGTTTCTTTTTATGTTCCATTTTAAAAATATCAGCACATAGTTTGGAATAACAGACTTCCCATCTATGTGAGAGACTATTTTGCAAAGCAGAGATCACTTCATATTGAGTATAATATAACAGTATGATATATAAAAAATGATAATGACAGATTAAACTGCTGAACAAGACGTCTGTATTTGCCTTGACAATCTATTGGCATTCAGTGAATAAAGGAATTTAGATTCATATTCAGAAAGTAGTGTAGCTTAGGATAGTTGTTCAGAGAACTAAAAAAGCATTGGTTTTCTTTATTCCTTTTTTAGAAGATGGATTTCAATAGCATACCCATATATACTGTATCTATTTAACCATATTGAATGAGCTGTGCCAAAGTCCCTTTCAAGGAAAGTCTGTTCGTTTAGAGGCCATATTTGCAATGCCTCCGGGCAGCTATTTCAGGCATCCGAGACCAATCTAATATCTATTTGAATGGGGGAATCCTGAAATCTCAAAAACTGCTTGCTGAACTCCCAATTAAATAACATATTTTAAATCAGCAGCAAAATCTGACATGAACTGTCCGACAGATGTTGTTTCTTAAGCTCAAATTGCGTAAATTTTTTTTTTTTTTCAGGCTAGACCAGCCAATGCGCATGTAGGAACCAGAGCTTCTAACGGCACAGCAGCTGCAGTGACGCAATGACTTCACAAATCAGCGATTGGTTCTTTCATTTAGAAGGCAGGGTGCATTCCACCATATTGCATGGTGCACCGTCTTTGTATATCTATAGTCTTTGGCTGTGCAGTTATTGACAATGTTCTGTCTCATTGACTGAATATCTCTTAAAGAGGCTGAATAGACTGAAAAGTCTTAATAATTAAATAGTGATGGGGTTGTTATAACGTATAGTATTGACGTTGATGATGTTGTTGATGTAATGGTGATTGTTATGGAAATCCAGGGCCTGTAACATTAAGTATTTTATGTATTTCGGTCTTGTATCTGTGTCTGTCCTGTGTCTATGTCTTGCTGCAGAACTAATTGCCCTACGGGGACAAATTGTCACGGAACACACACAGGAGGCAGAAAATCCAAGAGCAGTAGTTTTTAATTAAAGGGCAATCCAAACTCATAGTCATCCAGGCAGTGGTCAAAATCCAATAAGGCAATCCAAAACACAAGACAAAAACAAGAAACGGGCAGATACAGACTAGAAAGTGAGGTGACATAAACCAAGGACTCCGTAACAAACACTAACACAGACAGGGAATATATACACACAGAACTAACAAGGTGATGGGAAACAGCTGAGTGCAATAATCAGATAAGTGACAGAACAGAATGCTGGGAATTGTAGTCTAATGTGAATGACACCGTGAGAACGAGGACCTCTAGTGATAACCCAGGGAAACAACCAGACACTGTGACACAAATAAAGTGTAAGTAAGTAAGAATATTACCTTGGATGTGGCCATGAAGAGTGTGAAGAGGCAGATGAGCATGCTCTTTGACACAGGGAGAAAGTTAGCCTCCTGAAGTGTGAACAGAATGGCTCCATAAAGACTGGCCTTGGTAGGGCTGAAAAATACAAGAATCACATTCTACACTTTTATATCTTTCATTCATTTAAAACATAAACAGCTCTTTCTCATGATTTCATTGACTTGGAATGATGGATTAAAAAGGCATGAGCCATATGCCACTACATTTTTGAAATTTTTTTTAAAACAAAATTGAATTTAAACAGATATGCTCACTATAACATGTCAGTAGAAAGAGATGACTTTCCAAACATTCTCTTTGGTGTACCACCAAAGGTTTTCACTACAGACCACTCACAATGACATGTTGAGAACTTCATTGGTCTCTGGCTTCCAGACTCCTCGCAACAGCTGCTCGAAATTGGACATGAGAGCGACCCCTGACCCTGTGAGTATTAACAGAAACAATCAGCAGAGCTGCACAGATCTCCCAAGCAAGAGTTTTCAACAGGTCTTATAGAAGTGTTACATGACCCCCAAAAATAAATCCCTTAGGAGATATAAGATACTTACCCTTGACATAACCAGTAATGACCATGATCAGCCAGCCATGGTGATACGCATGGTGAGCGTGATGGACTCCAGCAGCGATTTTACGAGTCCGGACCACTTCTTTTAAGGCCACTAGCACGAGTTTCACAGGCAGAAACGCCACGCATTTGTAGAACAGGTTAAGAGGGCAGAAGAAAATCAAGTACCTGAAAAAAAGAGAGAAAAAACACATTCTGATAAATAGATACTTAGTTTCTCATGTTGGCAAGAGGATTTCATAAAGGTAGTGAACTAGGTAGTGAATAGGGTTGGGCGGTATGATGGTATAAACCTTGTCATGAAAGAAATTGCAAATGTGTGACCAGTGTTAGCTGGTCAATGTTTTGCTATATATTTTGATATATTCGTGCAGCTATTAGTCTGCAGAACTGCTTTACGTTATTTGCTCATGTAATCAATGAAGAAACATTGAGTAAATGTGGAAATACAGAGTGGGACAAATCCCAAATAAGTCAAGATGTGGACAAAGCTGTTATTTAGGGATGTAAAACAAAGGAGTTTAGTTGTTTACAGATTCTTGGCAACTTACCACATTAATATAGAGTGTAACTGTGTGCTAGCAAGTCATATATCAGCTATTTGTAATGGCTTAAGATGTGTCTAATCCAATCGAAATGTAGAGTGAGGACTATTTTTTTGATAAAGTTATTTTTTCTCTTAGTAATATTGTTTTACTGCTCTTATAGCACTTTGAAAAGTTAAGATTTAATATCAAATCAGATATTTCATTCATTGGGTTATCAAAAATAGACATGGTAAAAAAATGACCATAACTTTCAATAATTATTATTTTTGCTGTAAATTAATTTTTTTATATAATTTTAGTCTTAATTGTAACTTCTTTTTTTATTACATTTTTGTTACATTTCCAGCGAAAATAACTATTTTGTTATATATAACATTACTACAATTCAAAAATATGCATTCTGTGATGTAAGATTCTGTAAGATAACTTATTACAATGAGTTTTGACATTATAATTAAGTTATTATTATCATGTTATAAACTGGTTAATGATGCAAAAGCACAATTTTCATTTTATATCAAGGTCTGTCTTAAAGTTCTTGAAATGATCTTCGAGGTAACTTCAAAGTGGACATGCACTGAACCATTTCAAAGATTCTCACCACACAGCTGAGGCCAGGAGGATGTGACTGTTGTTATGGAAATAGTCGATAGGAGACACACCAAGCATGATGTCTGCTAGTATGTAGCTCCCAAAACAGTAGAGCATTGCACAGAACCATGAGGCCACTGGACTTCTACGGGACACTTCCACAGCACCTTATCAACACAGACCATTACATATGACAATAACACTTTCATTTACATGTATTTATTTATATATAGTGAGGTCCAAGTCTAAAACTCCTTTGACTTTAATTTAAAAAGTGAAATCCTGTTCTTCCATCACAAAAGAGAAACTTTATGAAAGGGGTCTTTATGACTTGTTTGCCAAGTTAAAGTTTTCTGTGATCAGGCCAAAATTGATATAGTTATTCAGTGACAATATTCCCTTGCAGTGAACTGGATCAATGGACAGCTAAGCCAAAAAAAAAAAAAAAAAAACTGCATTAACTGATTCATTAAAAAAAAATTGACTCACGTGTACTTTTATGATATTTTTAGGATACTTTGATCTTATTAGAGCCTGAAAGTCTCACACCCTGTTCACTGTTCTGTAATTGCACCGAAAAGTTCACCATACTCCAAAAAAGGTTTTAGAACAACATGAGGGTGAGTAAATAAAGAGAATAATTTTATTTTGGGGTGAACTCATCACTTAACTCCTTTATAAAAAAAAGTCAATACATTTTGGATAACATGGATCAGGTTTTGAATACTTGTGAAGGTCATACACAGACACACCAAAGAGTTTCAGAAATCCATCAACATCAAAATTCTTAGAAAATAACATTTCATTCAAATTGTGTATAGCTAATAATGTATATTAAAAATATATGGTTTTGATTAGAAATTAGAAAAAGGCAAAATAGTAGTGTTTCAGTGATCTCTCTCAGGGATATCTGAATCCGTTCGGCTAACCGTTCATCTCAGCTGCTAATAATTTAGTTTGTCACCACTGTGTATTTAAGTCCCTCCTTGTTCACGCTTCAGTTGTCAGTTGTTATTTGTGTAAGTGCACACTGTTACGCCTGCTGCCTTTTAGTTTAATAAAACCTTGTTTATGTTTTATAATCATGTCGTTCATCTTCATCTTCTTCGTCATCTTGTAACAGAACAACTGACCAAAATGGATGATGCAGCCAAATTCGCTGCGATTGCTCGTGAGAGCCTGGATCTTTTGAGTTTTACTGAAAACTTCTGTCGTCTTGCCATCACCAGCCCCTTCAACGACGAGACACTGAAGTCTTTGTTCTGGATCGGGGCTAACTATTACCATCCCATAGACCTCCCAGATACCACTGGACTAAACTGGAGGGACATCATCATCTGTCTGTCCCATAGAGAGTGTCTACCCTCGGTCCAGAACCCAGAGCCCGTTTCACCACCTGCGAACACGGAGGAATAGTGTTAGCCCCCCACAGACGGAGAGCTACCGCCCGCCACGACGCATCAGCCAGAGCCTGAGGATAAGTGGACAGCATACAACATCTGTGTATAATGGTGGAAATAGACACTGAGGACTGGCTGATGGACTTATCGAGGTATTGTCTCCCACCCTGTCACAACCCGTTTCATGTTCCTCATCACTCTTCCTAGACAGCACAATGAACTGTTTGGACATTAATTTGTTTGTTTTTTCATAACCTTCATTGCTGTTTCTAGACAGCACTATGAACTGTGGACTGTGATTTATCCGTTTGCTCTGAACCCTCATCGCTGTTTCTAGACAGCACAAGAACCTGCCTGGACTATATATTACCTTCAAACTTGTCAAGACTACAACTGCCTCCGTCACTGCCCTTCTCAGCCAATCCTCCAGCCCCACCTCTGCTGGAGGTTTGCAGCCCTTCGCTATCTCCTGAAATGCCATGCTGTAACGTCGAGCAACCACCATTAATGCCAGAGCTAGTGGATCTTGTGGCTCCACCTCCAGCCTCTGATCACCTCTTCCGTTGATCTGTCGGCTCCGCCATGGCTCCTCCCACCTTCGGCTCCACCAGACACCCTCTGCCTTTCCACTAGGTTCCCTCGTCCCACCGGCTCCCCCTCGGTCAGTTGTCACAGACACAGACCACAGACTTAAGAATCTTCTGCTACGCTCTGTTCCTCCACCCCTAAGGCTGCAGCGGGCTCCTCCTTACCTTCGGGTATGCATCGGTCCTCCATCACACCGGCATCGTCTCAGTCCTCGGGTGCTCTGGCTGCACCTCAGAATGAGATATTGCCGTGGCATTGCCCAGGCCTCCTGTGCCGGCTCTCTGTCTGTGCCTGGGATTCATCGGCTCCGCCTCCGTCGGTCGTCCCCCAGTTGACGTCAGCCTCTACTCAACTTTGGGCTCCTCCCTCCCTCGACTCCGCTGTGGGCTATCTCTAGGCTCTGGGTCTGTTCCTTCGGACGTCTACCATAATCGCCGCCGGGGTCTCGTCTTCGTCCAGATATCACCATCCCTTCACCATCTCCTTCCTTGCGTCATTGCCTCGGCCACCTCCAAAGCCCCCTCCATCCCACCTTCACTTCTTCTATTACAGCACAAGGTCACGCCTACTGGGAGGGGGGTTCTGCCAGGGATATTTGGACCCATTCATTATTAATTTCACTTTCATGGACTTTTAGATTGTATTCATCAGTCACATGTCGTCTTTGTCTTGTTCTTTGTGTTTCCTACCACTCATCTGTTTCCATGGACACTAACCATTCATCTCAGCTGCTCATCATTTAGTTCGTCACCACTGTGTACTTAAGTTACTCCTTGTTCACGCTTCAGTTGTCAGTTGTTATTTGTGTTAGTCCACACTGTTACGCCTGCTGCCTTCTAGTTTAATAAAACCTTGTTTATGTTTTATAATCCTGTCATCCATCTTCATCTTCTTCTTGTAACAGTCTCAGACTTTAGGAGCCCACTGTACTTTATTCAATGTAAAACAAAATGTCTGTGAAATTTACGATAACAAATTTGCAGCTGTGGTTGCCAGAACTTAACCATAAAAAATATAATAGCAGCATTTTAAGTTTTTCAGCTATAATCTATTTTTTTTTTACATTTCATTAATATTACTATACCAAATTAATAAACTTTGTTTTTAATCTTTTAATATACGACAACCACCTTAAAACAGGTGATAAAGAGAACAACATGATAAATAAAAGTTCATCGTAAGTAGCATTTTTTAAGCTGAGGTAAATCCTTATATACAGAAGGTGTACAGTGACACTAAAATAATGAAATAAATATGAATTTAAGAACATGTAACATTATACCCTATGTACATAACTGGTAAGAAAAAACTAAGAAGAAATATATTTATTTCAATTAAAAAAAACAATGAATGTGAGCTTTTCTAAGAATGTCAATTTCAATGCCAATTTAAGTTTTTCACTAAAAATTGTAAGATGATTTGTCATTTTTCACTCACATCCAAAAACTAATTTAACTGTAAATTACATGAAATGTCCCATATGGTCTATACAGATTTTCACCATATAGAGTAAGATAACTTACTGTTAATTAATTAAAGGGATAGTTCACCCCAAAATGAAACCTCTGTCATCTATTTACTCACCCTCAAGTTGTTCAAAACCTGTATGAATTTGTTTCTTTTGGTGAACACAAAGGAAAATATTTTGAAGAATGTCGGTAAACAAACAGTTGATGGGCCCCACTGACTTCCATAGAATGGGGAAAAAAAATACTATGAAAGTCAATGGGGCCCATCAACTGTTTGGTTAACAACATTCTTCATTTTTGGGTGAAATATCCCTTTAACAGATTTTTACCGTTAAATTTGTACAGTCTTTTACCATTAAAAATACAATAATTGTTTTACAGTGTATCCTATCAAAAACATTACTCTCTAAAGCAGTGTAGGGTTTACCACATGATTTCTGACACCACTAAGACATGTTGTATATCAATATCTTGGGGTCCACACCACCCCTCTGAAATCTCCAGGGATGAACACATCTCACAGAACAGGTGTAGCTTGGGTAGTTACACACCCAACAGGCATTTTGAATGAAAAATGATCCTCTCAAATGTGGCCTAAAAATAAACAGAAGCCTAAAGCTTTTTGTTCGTCTCAAACTGCAGGCCTGTTTCACACCATGACTTCCAACATGCACAAACAGCTGACAGGATGAGCTTCAGCTATAGCAACTGGCTAATGTTTGGACAAAGTGGTGGATATATACAGTATATATGCATAAACAGTATATCAAATTCTTCACCGTCTATGGTGCTTTATCACAAGTTTGTGAATTGTATGTAAATGGTATGAGAGTATTATATTCTATAACTGTGCCCTGGTATATCTGAAAATATGATTCCATTTTAAGTGATGGCAAGTTGAGGTGATCAACTATTTTCATCAGACAGCTCATTAAATTAAAGCATGGAAAAATAAATCTAACCTAAAACTATTACTACTGGTGTATTACTAATGTGTGAACTGCACTAGTCAAAATGACTCCCCAAAATGAATAACAGTTAAGGACATTTCCCCCAATTCACATAAAAAAACATCTCATTACCATAATGCAAAAAAAAAAAAAAAAAAAAATCATAACTGTAATGCTAATAATATTTTAATTCTCATAATTGTAATGCCAAAAAGCTCATTCTTATTAATATAAAAAAAACATATTTTCATTACCATTATGAAATATTATTTAAGACTAGCAAAAATTGTATCTATATTGGGAAAACAGGCTTATATAGCATACATACTTGTTCAACTTTTTTTTTTAAGTCCAGGTAGAAAGTCATCATTGAGAATAATAGGAATTACAAAGTCGTAGTAAAACGATCCTGAGCAACATGAATTTGCTTAACAAATTTGCTGGGCTTCGTTTTGTCCTCTCCTCTGCTGCTGTCTATTTAGGGCGCTTCTATTTATTGCAGTGAGACTCGCAGTGGAATGCGTACGGACTCTATCGTGTTTCGAGGAGGCTCTTCGAGAGTGGAGCTCTTCACCATAGAGAAAATACTAATTGAGACCTAGAGACATGGATAAAATATTGAATACGGACGAACAGGACTGTTCTGCATTCTATTGCAAAAACAATGTCAGAGTTACAATGAACCCTGAGACAAATTACATAACACTTGTTGAAAACAATAATTAGCCTATGAATTGAGAATGAATTGTTTCATATTAACGCTGTTAATTAATTATTAGCCAATGCCATAGCTATTGATCTAAATTATGTAAATGCATGAATATAAAACAAATCGTCATTTTAATTGGACCAAAATAAAGCTCTAGTGCAAGATTCTGTTGTTATCTCTAAACAACAATTCCACTTACCTGGTTCATATTTGAGGTAGAGTATTGACACGATATAATAAGCGAGATCAAAAACTGGAAACATCGCCATTTTCGAGAAATAGTGGGCAATTTCGCCCAGATTAAGGACATCTAGCACATCCATGATGTTCGACCCTACCGCATGAACAAATCTTCAAGAGACTCGCCGTGTGCGCGAGTGAAAGGGTTCACTCACATGCAGATGCCTATTAATACACAGCAAGCTCAGGCGCACTGTTGAGGTGAAATCAACACACACGGACACTGCTCGCGCGGAGGAGGATGTACTGCCACTTACTGGATGACCGCGATATGCGCGCGTCGAATCGATTATCAAGCCATTTCGAAAATGTTTAAAAAAACATTTTTTAAAAAATTTAATCAAAGTAATTGTTTAATATTTTCATTGTCTTAACCCTGCTGAAAAAAAATCAAACCATCCGTGCTGCCGTAGACTATTTTAGTGTATTATTGTACTGAAGTAGCCTACATTTTTTGTACATTTTGTAGTGTACTTTTTTATTTTTTATTAAATGCTTGAAGAAAAGAAAAGGGGGAAAAACATTAACAAGATTAAGTGCCAAGTCCTTAAACACAGCCACTGTTCTTGCTTTTACGTTTTTAGAGAACTCAATAGATTCAAAATACATTTTCATTTCAGGTTAAATCTTAAAAAAAGAGGATTGCATTTAGAAAATTTACATTTGTGACTGTGATATTTAGATATTTAACAGAAAATAAGATTTATAAGATAAATTTCACTTTTCTTTTCATATTTGTGAAAACCAAAAATTACATTTCCATATGTAAATTCAAAGTTCGTATAACATTTGATAAAATCCGAATGTTATACGAACATTCCGAAATCAGGTTTCTCTAAACAGAAAGAACAGATATCATTCTTAAATCTTTTGAGAGAGCACTTATCTGGGTAAAACCTATGAATTACCTTAAAGGTAATTTCTCTCATTTTGTTAGTTATCAGGTTTTTGTGAGGTAATGTCCAAACTTTTTTCCAGGGAATGACACTTACAAAACCATTAAGAAATTACATATGGCATAGAAACAGACTCCTCCTGAAACAAGACTCGAATATTCTTATTGTTTTTTTATTTGGATGAAGAAAGGCACAGTTTAATGTCTTACACAGATCCACTGAGTGACAAAAAGACGAAAAATAAAATCCTTTAAAAACCACAAGAACTCCTTGTGGCACTGAATCAGCCACAATTGCAAACTCAATTTGGAGAAACAGGAATTCCATGCTTTACTAAAAATGGAGGGCGGTGATAAAATCAGGGTGCAAACTACGGGGGAGCCAGGGGGTGCTCGGCTCCCCTTAAAGGGACTATGTGTAGTTTTTTAGGTATTTTATTATCTAAAATCAATATTTTTATTCAAAAATATGTCCTCAATGGTGTACAAATACCTCTGCCAATTATCTGACTTATCCTCGTAAACGAAGAATTTATTATCTTTATATACATGTGACGGGTAGGTCCACGGAGGCTTCCATGTCGTTCCGCCATCTCGAAAAACTATAATTGCAGAGAGGGTCAAAAAGTACTAGGCCAACGCGTTTTCGTTCAGAGCCAGCTGAAAGCAGCAGAAACGGAGGAGCAGAGCAGTGAGAGGCACTTGTCACTGCCCCAGCAAGTTTAAAAGGCTGCATTGCACTGTTATTATTCATACTGTAACATTCGTTTGTTCGTTGTGTCAAGTTGCAGTTTGTTTGAAATAACAAACCTGTTCACCCGAAGGAAAACTCGACGAAGTGCTATTAGAAGACATCCTGTCATAGCTTTAGTCAACACGCATTAGAAAAAGCGAGGCGCTGGAGAGCACAATTCGTTTGAATGCAAAATACAATTTCACCGCTAGATGGGAGAAATTCCTACACAATGTCCCTTTAATAGGACATGGGCTCCCCTGAAAACGTGATTCGTGAAATTTTGGGGGGTCTCAAAAAATATTGACTGTTTTATTTTGACGTGCAATTTCAGTTTTGTGTAATGTAATCCATCATGGATTATTATGTGTAAAATAGTAAAAATATCATTCATTCATGCATGACGGCAATTTAAACCTAATTCACTTCAATAAAGATAACTATACATGCTATTCTTGTCATGAGCATTAAGTTGTGGTGGCGCTGCGGTGCAAATTCCATTCATGTTTAGTACGTTAACTCAAAGATTCGTCGAAAAAATATAAACGTTGGAGGCCATTGATCTGCGCACGAAGTCCTTGAAATCCATTCTGTGTTAAGGTAAGGCATGTTATTCCCAATTATGTGTTGTGGCTGGGTTGTTATAGGTCTCAGAGGTATTCTTCTGTAGCCTGACGAGTAATTTAACCCTTGTTCAAGTGAACTCAAAGACAGCCTATTTATAGACTTTTTGTGGGTGGCTGTTTGCTGTTTGACTTATCAGTTTGTGTCGATAAAGTATAATAGGGTGAACCCTGTATATAGTGCTTGCATAGTGCATACACTTGTAGCGGTTATGTATCTTTGGAAGTCTTTGAAATTAATGGATTTCATAGCGCAGCACCGCGCATTCCGTGTCCTGTCTGAAAGGCGCTTCAGTCCTCGGCACGCGCACGTGCACAAACCCCCCAAAAAAATGGGCTCCCCCAAAGGACACGGTATAGTTCGAACACTGGATAAAATCAAGCATTATGTGGGACCAGGGTCTCGAAGGGACAGACAGCGGTTGGAGTAATTCATCTGGGGGTTGATTGGAAGTCTTACCAGTGGCACAAATCGAGCAAACCAAAACAAAACTGCAAATGTCGCGAGCCATTAATGGCCACCAGAATCGTTGCTTGACCAAAAAACTGGTGCGGTTAACTCCTGGATGACAAGTCACGTTAGAACAATACTCCCACTGAATGACGTCAGACCGTAATCCCTCCAGCACAAACAAACGATTCGGTGGGCAACCGGACGGAGGCGTTACCCCTTCTAAGGCCGTCTTGACCTTCGATTCCACCTCCCATGTGAGTGTGGAGACAAATAGGGTCTCGGGTAAAATGCACTCGGGAGTGGACGGGTGTTTGGAATGGTCAAAAATGTGCAATAAAGAATCGGGTTTGATGTTTTTGCAACCTGGGCGGTACGAGAGAGAAAAATCAAAATGACCAAATTAAAAGTGCCCACCGAACCTGTTCTTGTGATCAGTCCAAATAATAAAAGGTACCCCTGACCCTTCTAACCAATGACGCCATTCCTCCAACGCTAACTTGACTGACAATAACTCTCTGTTACCAATGTCATAGTTATGTTCGGCAGGTGATAAATGATGGGACAAAAACGAGCAAGGATGCATCTTGTCGTCTGTGGAAGAACGTTGGGAAAGTACTGCGCCTACCTCCACGTCTGATGTGTCGACCTCCATCACGAACTGACGTGAAGGATCAGGGGCTATCAAGATGGGGCCCGAAACAAAGCAGCCTTTCAGTTTGGTTAATACTGCCTCGGCTGTATCGGACCACCTGAACGTAGTTCTGGGGAGGTCAAGGCAGTCAGAGGAGCGGCTAGTTGGCTGAAATTGCGAATGAAACGGCGATAGAAATTGGCGAACCCCAGAAATCTCTGTAGGGCCTTACGGGAATCTGAACTTGGCCAATCTACCACAGCCTTAACCTTCTCAGGATCCATACGTACTCCCTCAGATGAGATGATGTAACCTAAGAAAGGAACAGACTGTGCATGAAAAGTGCATTTCTCTGCCCTGACAAAAAGCCTATTCTCTAGCAATCTTTGAAGCACTCGCCTGGCGTGCTGCACATGTTCCTGGAGAGAAGACGAAAAAATCAATATGTCATCCAGGTAGACATATATGAACTGATCAACCATATCTCGCAGCACTTCATTGACGAGAGCCTGGAAGACCGCTGGGCAGTTGGACAGCCCGAAAGGCATGACCAAATATTCAAAGTGCACCCTGGGGGTGTTAAGCGCGGTCTTCCCTTCATCCCCCTTCCTTATGCAAACCAAATGATAAGCATTACGTAAATCCAATTTTGTGAAGACCGATACTCCCTGCAACCTCTCGAAGGCTGAAGACATCAACGGCAAAGGATAAGTATTCTTTACCGTGATGTTGTTCAACCCCCGGTAATCAATACAAGGTCGCAGAGAACCATCCTTCTTCCCCACAGAAAAGAACCCCGCCCCCGCTTTAGAGGAGGATGGACGGATGAACTCCATTGCTAGAGAATCAGAAATATATTTCTCCATGGCCTCCTTTTCTGGAGCAGAAAGTGAATATAACTTGCCTTTAGGCGGATACTTACCTGGCATTAAATCTATGGCACAGTCGTAGGGACGATGCAGAGGAAGAGAAGCAGCACGGGACTTACTGAACACTTCCTTCAGGTCGAGGTACTCAGCGGGCACGTTTGATAAATCCACTGCCTCCTCCTGAAACACAGAACCAGACACAGACGAACAAGCAGACACTAGACAGGACTCATAACACTGATTGCTCCATGTAGT
Source organism: Gila orcuttii (assembly GCA_026230005.1). NCBI lineage: Eukaryota > Metazoa > Chordata > Actinopteri > Cypriniformes > Leuciscidae > Gila > Gila orcuttii. The sequence goes on along the minus strand of JAPDVR010000022.1, from coordinate 11,860,273 downwards.
AATGGAACTCTGACACCAACTGATGGTTGTGTTGGGTTAACCAGGGGTGACCGAGAACAACGGGTGCAAGTGTTGAATTCATGAGAATAAATGACAATGTTTCGGTATGGTTGTCTGATGTGGTTAGTGTAATGGGTCCGGTGGTGAGCGAAATGTTAGGAAAAGTTCTTGACCATTGAGGGCATTGACTGACATCTTGTGGGTGAGTGATGTGATCGGGATCTGAGGTCTGTGAGCAAGTTTAAGGTCCATGAAGTTACCTTCTACTCCGGAATCCAACAGGGCTTGACAGTCGTGCGTGTAGGTTGCCCATCTCAATCTTACCGGAAGGAGCGTGGACGATGATGAGGTCTTCTCGGCGGAGATCCCACCCGATAGTAGCCTCACTGTTACTATCGGGCTTGACCTTTTACTGGACAGGCGTGTAGGAAATGGCCCGCTCCCTCACAGTAGAGGCAGAGTCTCTGGGACCTCCGCCTCTCCTTCTCCTCCCGGGAAAGCCGAGCTCTCCCCACCTGCATGGGCTCGTGATCGAAGACGGGGCTGACCGTGTCCCCGCCGCTGGTTCGTGGGCTCTCAGCGCCCCCAGGTGGTCTGTTAGGAAGTACGCGTTGTTCCATCCTGGTTAATCGGGCGTCCACCCTCAGGGCCAGCTCAATCAGACCATTGAGACTCATCGGGAGGTCCAGGGCATAGATCTCCTTTTGGACACGGTCAGCCAGCCCACGCAGAAATACGTCCCACTGCGACTCCTCGTTCCATTGGCACTCTGCCGCCAAGGTACGGAACTAGATGGAGTAGTCTGACACAGAGCGGTCACCTTGATGAAGATCGGTGAGTATCCTGGCCACCTCTCTCCCCGCCACCGTCCGGTCAAACACTAGCCTCATCTCCTCGGAGAGTACCTGGAACGAGGTGCAGCATGGATCCTGGTTCTCCCACACCACCGTTCCCCATAACGCCGCTCTTCCAGTCAGCAGCGTCAGAACAAATGCCACTTTTGACTGTTCACTGTTGAAGGTCCTGGGTTGCAGCGAAAAATGTATGGAACATCTGGTTAAGAAGGCTCTGCAGTAGCTGGGTTCTCCTGAATAAGCCTCAGGAACAGGTAGGCGAGGTTCTGACTGAAAAGGCGGCTCCGGTGGTGTGGGTTGAACTGGCGGTGTGGATGGCGCAGCGGGACCTCTCAGATGTTGGAGTTGCTGGGTGAGCTGGGACACCTGCGCCACTAAAGCCTGCACCGCCCGACCCGTGTTCGTGAGACTCTCTTCCTGTGCATCCATCCGTGTAATACTGCGGGAGATGAATTCATCCAGACCGATAGTTGATTCACTCACTGCATCCATGTCTGGTCAGATCGTTCTGTAACGTCTCAAAAAAGGAAGGTGCAATAATGCAAGTAAAAGATATTTATTGGAAGTTTAACAGGAAGGTCAGATCAAGGGAAACACACAAACATGGTGGCTGCAGAATGGGGCAGGGACCTCGATGGGGAACACAGATGATGGTGGATGTGAGGGTGGAAAATGGTTCGTGAAGTACCAGGTGGGAGAATAAATCCAGACAGGAAACGAAGAACACGGAGAACAATCCAGACGGGGACACACCGATCATGAAGACGCCAGACAGAACAGGAACGGGAACAACACCGGTAAACTCCACAACGATCTGACAAAGACAAGACGAGCTGTGAACATAAGTAGGCACTGCTGATCAGATGCAGCTGGCGCCGCTGATCAGCGGTAGTGATCAGTGACCACACCCACACACGAGACGAGGAAGAGACAGTGAATTCTAAAACTGTAACAAAAAGTTGAGATACAAAAATAATTAAATTTTTAAACCAAAGATCAAAGAAAAGAGATTTATGCTTATGGTAGGTTCTTATTATTCTGAATTATATAAAAGTGAGGTGTAAAATTGTGTTTAAAGATGAGGGACCAAGCTAATAACATTTGCCTAAAAAGGGAAAATTTGATATAGGGATTTTCATTATGTTATAGTAATTACAGGTTATAAAGGAATTTTAAACCCCCTAGTTTGGAAAAAAATAATATTAGGGATCAGATTCCAGGTAGATGTGGGCTTATTAATAAAGTTCTTTATCCAGTTTATTTTAGTGTTGTTTAAAGTGGTAAAATCAAGAAAGTTTAAACCCCCCTTCTCAGTGTTGTCAGATTTTGCCCCTTGTTGAGACTGAGTCACGCATCACCGCTTCCCAAACGCTCTACCAGATGCCCCAAGAAAACAACAAATGGTGCTAATATATCCTCACAATGTGATGTAATACTACCGAAAAATTATAATCCTATATTGTCTTATGCTATTCTTTGAATATGCTTTCTTTTGCATTATAGTCATTAGTTTGGTGTTTCAATAGTCGCATGGTGAACGGATTTTTGGTCATGAAATGGTGAACATTGAAATATTAATTTAGAATGGAAAACATGGGAAACATGTGTGTGTGTTTTTTTTTTTTCTGATGACAATAGCTTGTTTTTTGTACCATGGACATGGTGTCCATGGTACAAAATCTACTACATTTACTACATTATTTACATGACAAAAGCTGATTTGCTCAGCTGATTCTGCAGCCAAAAAGCTTGCTTGAATATCATTTAAATAGTCTTTTTGAGTGCCAGCTGTAAGCTCCTGCAGTGCTCAGAGCTCATCTGAAACCCTCCACCTCCCCCAGCTCCACCTGTTTAAATCTGCTTCGGGATTTATGTAGCCTATATGCCTGTTACTACAGGTTGGTTTTTTCCCACAGGTTGATTTCCTCCAACCACCACCGAGGTCACCACCAATAACATTGTCATATCCATTAACATGCTAAAATTATTCAGGAGTTGCCATGATTGAAATGCTGATTTATTAACCAAAAACCTAAAAATGTATTTGTAAAATTAAAATGGACTGTAAAAGTAAATGATGTTATTATTATTATTATTGTTTTTGGTGTTGGTGTTGTTTGTGGACAATATATATATATATATATATATGTGTGTGTGTGTGTGTGTGTGTAACTATGGAAGCCCGTTTCCGCCATAGTTGAGTAAAAAAAAGATTATCTAAGTCATAATAATGAGAAAGGTTCTCATAATTATGACTTAGTATCTCATTATATTGAGAAAGTTTCTCATAATAATGACTTAACATCTCATAATTATGAGAAACTTTCTCGTAATAATGACTTAACATCTCGTAAAAATGAGAAACTTTCTCATAATAATGACTTAACATCTCGTAATAATGAGAAACTTTCGCATAATAATGACTTAACATCTCGTAATAATGAGAAACTTTCTCGTAATAATGACTTAGCATCTCGTAAAAATGAGAAACTTTCTCGTAATAATGACTTAGCATCTCGTAATATTGAGAAACTTTCTCATAATAATGACTTAGCATCTCGTAATAATGAGAAACTTTCTCGTAATAATGACTTAACATCTCGTAATAATGAGAAACTTTCTCGTAATAATGACTTAACATCTCGTAATAATGAGAAACTTTCTCGTAATGACTTATTTTCTCGCACTTCTACGCATGCGCAAAGCCGTGGAGCAGAAGGGAGTGCCACGCTAGCGACATCCGCTGGTCAAAGCGTGTAAATGCATCACAGCAAATATGGCACGCTCTGCAGTGAATAACATTAATGATAAATTATCAGTATATAAGACGGGCTTCCATACTAGATAGTCTTTTATACATTTGTAATATTCATTTGTATTTTTGTGTATGAACAAGCAGCAACACAGAAGGGTCCAGTGTTCTAAAAACGCGACGCTCAATTGAAAAGAAGTTCAGCTTTTAAAAACACGTCTCAAGACCTTGCGTTTTCCCCCATTCCACTGCCCACAGCCCACTTATTTGTAAATGTCCCAAAGTCATAAACATCTTAATTGATATCGTATTGATATCTTCAGATGAACCTGCACATCAAATATCCTAGACGCAGCCGCAAAATACGTGATTAACAAATATACCCATATATTTTATGAAGATGTTACACTTAAAATTAACGAAAACATGTAATAATCCAACTTTAATCTGATAGTTTTGTAAGTTCACGTAACACCATCGGTGTGCACAAGCAGGCGTCCTTCGTTACCATGGTAACCGTCCTGCTTCTGCTTTCCACTTTCCCACTTTTTCGTGGGTATGGAAAAGTATGGAAGATACTGATGATTTTTATGATGTTATTTTATGATACTACAGATTGCACTTCTTAGTTCACACTGACTTTAATGAAAACAACTGGTTTGCAGAGCGTGCCATATTTGCTGTGATGCATTTACACGCTTTGACCAGCGGATGTCGCTAGCGTGGCACGCCCTTCTGCTCCACTGCTTTGCGCATGCGTAGAAGTGCGAGAAAATAAGTCATTATTACGAGAAAGTTTCTCATTATTATGAGATGTTAAGTCATTATTACGAGAAAGTTTCTCATTATTACGAGATGCTAAGTCATTATTACGAGAAAGTTTCTCATTATTATGAGATGTTAAGTCATTATTATGAGAAAATTTCTCATTATTATGAGATACTTAAGTCATTATTACGAGAATGTTTCTCATAATTATGACTTATTATCTCATTATTATGAGAAACTTTCTCAATATAATGAGATACTAAGTCATAATTATGAGAAACTTTCTCATTATTATGACTTAGATAATCTTTTTTTTTTTCTCAACTTTGGCGGAAACGGGCTTCCATAGAAACGGGCTTCCATACACTATCCATCAAGGAGGTTCATGGCCTGGGGCTGAGGTGAAGGGGGATGCATGCAGCTTTTGCATATCGGAGTGATCAGGAACAGAATTGTCGTGTTCTATTTCAGCCGTCAGGTGGAGATGATGATCTGCCGACTTATACTCTACAGAGATCGAAGAAGAAGAAGAGGACGAACCGAGGCGGATATAATCAGCCAAAATGATCGGAGATCTTTTAATTGTGGGGTAAATTTCACTGGTTTTAATAATGCAGGAAACGTTTTTTATTAAATAGAAAGTTATTTGTGATGTTCATATGTCTAGTATATGAATGTCACTGTGTAACAGCTGTTTGTTTTCCTGTCCACGTCACACATCTTACGTTTTCAGCACTCTGCTCATGAACGCTGGCGCTGTGCTCAACTTTAAACTGTAAGTAAAGACACAAAAGTTATCTGACAGTTTTAGTTTCGAGAATTGCTTGCTAATCGGTTCGGTGTCTTTTCGCAGAAAGAAGAGGGAAACACAGTCTCAAGGGTTTGGCGATGAATCTGGATCATCCAGTACTGGTAACAGCAAATCTTGAACGTTGTAACGTAAAAAAAGTGATAGTTAATTTAATGCTATATATTAATTCACTGATGGTAAAATGCTTCCTTTTTGGTCATCATGCAGTGTCAACTATAGTTTTTTTTTTATTATTATTTATTTCCCTTAGTGTATCTTTCTGTCTATCTATGAAAAATGTCCATCACATACAACAAAAAAGTGTGTCCAAAGTGTGACCAAGAGTGGTCCATGTTGTAAAAAAGTATATAAAGACTAAAATATTATGATATAAATCAAATATTAGATAAATGCTGCATTTCTGCCTCCAGAATTTTTATTTTTCGAGTAGCCCTGGATCATGACTCTTATCGTGCATTATTTGTACTTAGGTGACAACATCAGAGAGTTTTTGCTGAGTCTGCGGTACTTTCGCATATTCATAGCCCTTTGGAACATTTTCATCATGTTTTGCATGATCGTGTAAGTATTGACATCCTACTTTCACACTGTTAAAAAAAATGTTTATGCAATATTAAAATCTGTTTTGTGGGGAGTTGTTACTATGTAATAGTGTTCTATGTATTTTTTTCAGGTTATTTGGATCATAATACATGGCTGTTACAGTGAGGATAACTACAGACACAAAATATATAATAATTGGGCGATCTCATGTAATGGTTTTGTAATGGTGCAGAACATCTTTAAGTCTTATACATAGCCTCACCAGGCATCTGTATATTTTGTACAAAAGTGTGTTTGATTAATATTGCTTTTACTTATCAAATGAGGACAGGGCACATGGTAATTAGTTTTTGTTAAAATAAAAAGTACAGTTTAAAACAGCTGCACACTACAGCACAGAGTTAGAACAGCCTTCTCACAGTAGCCTATAGAACTACTGTCAGGTATTTTACCCAATAAGAGTTAGGTTTAAATTAATGTGCAGTCTAGTTATGTAAAATCTCTGTGTGGGAGATGAAAGCTTACGGATCATGAATTGAAACAATAAATTACACCTCTTAAAAGCTACTGCTTGATTAATATGAATAAACACCTTTTTAAAAAATGTGGGCAGTAGAAAATTCAATTCTATGAATTCCATTCACAAACAACCAGATTCCAGACTGTGAACACAGGACATCTCAGTCATACGTTATCTTGTGTGTGAGCCGTTAGTTTACAGAATAGTCATACAGATACTGTAAAAAAAAAAAACTACAGGACTTTCAAAGCCTTTCAGCAGTACTATTTTTATTTTCATGGATAACAATCAGAAATCACACTTCATCTTAGTATTTATGGATTTTTAAAACTCAAATTACAGATAAGGTATCCACACATACATTTTAATATATTAAATACAAAGTTTATTATGGCTATCGTTTAATAAATATTTTATATAATGTTGGCGTACTTCGTATCGAGAAAAGGTCTGGGTATTGATCAGATGGGCTGCAGTGTTCATTTTGCATGAAAATATTAGTTCTCAAAACAATGAAATTTCATATATAGAATTTAAATAAGTCAAGCACTTTTCCAAGTACCTCTTCATAAATATGGCCGTTTCCAAGGGTGTTCCAGGACTTCAATTTCAAAAGTCAAATTCAAGTACCTTGTACAAACCATTAAATTCACTCAACTGCAAGTTGTAACATGGCACATCTATAAGAGCATGAGAGAGAGAGTCTTCAAAATAAAAATGATAGGTCAGGTTTATTGGACAAAAAATAAATAGGAAGTACAATATTTTTGAAGGCATAGGTTTTTCTCCCCAATCACTGGTAAATGTGGGCTGCTTGGCAGAGAGAGCCATACACACACACACTTCACCCGCTTCTCCGTGTCGGTTTGGCACTGAAGGGCCATCGGGGTACAAATCTCTCAAAGCCCTAGAAGTGTACAAGAAACCGTAAGACTCTAAAATTTAAGTCATTTTCTTTTACATTCTTTATATACACAAATACAATGAAAACACACCTCAACTGCCTCGCGTTGCAATCCATCAACGGTCACTCATGTAAAGGTCCTCTTGAATTACCTAATTTGATCTTTTGAAAGGGACACAACAAATAAAAATAAATTGAGAACAAGAAATGCACTTCTAACTTTGTATGCCAACAAGTCTGGTGGCGCTTCAGATAAATTGGCTTAAAGGTTAGAGCAAGCATCAACACTATCGATCTGCTGGGGAAAAAAGATCAGTCATCATGTGCACCAGGTAAATGGCAAACACAGACCGTGTCCCGAGAACATGTTCAGCCTTACCGGTTTGAGAGCGTGTAGGACTTATGAAATGAAACCAATGAACAGGTTATCCATTTGGTCCTAGCATGATCTGTGGGGAAGGGAGTAGTAAAGGTGAATTGCCTTAATAAACCTTAAATTTATTGTTCTTGCAACTGTCTGGTTGCTCAGTTCACTTGGCTTTTTTTTAAAAAATAAATTGAAGTCAACAGAGTCGATCTGCTGGGGAAAAAAGATCAGTCATCATGTGCACCAGGTAAATGGCAAACAGACATAGTGTCCCAAGAACAAGTTCAGCCTTACCTGTTTGAGTGTGTAAGACTCATGAAACAAAGCATGATGAACGGGAGGTTATCCATTAGGTTTTAGCATGGCCTGTGGTAAAGGGAATAGTAAGGTCAATGACCCTAACAAAAATTTGATTCTCTAGGTTTTACAACAGTCTGGTTGCTCAGTTTATTTGGCTTATTTTCTTATTTTTTAAGTCAACAGAGTCGATCTGCTGGGGAAAAAAGATTAGTCATCATTGCTACCAGAGGTTTTAAAGAAGAGTTTAGGAGGGTGAATCTGAACTCACCAAGATCTGAGTATGCGCTAGAGCAAAGCTCCATTTCCCAACAGCCCACATACTGTAAAACTATAGAGGAGAGAAAATGAATTCGGTATTACAAATAACCTGTTACAAAGTAACTGAAATAACTTCGGATATGCAGCTACGATGAAACACTCACATTAACAGCACGTGTTTGCACATTTATTTGCGTTATATGCGAGTAAACGTTACAATATTCAATCAATCAAGTTTCCAAAGACTAAAAACCATTCCGCTTCCAACGGAAACGAGCCACGTGGCCAGAGCCTAAACTATACAAAAAACCTTAATTATAGTTTCTTAATCCACACGATCAAGCACAACGTATATTTTTCAATAACTTTATACAAGTTAGCAATTTAAAAAAAAAAAAAAAAAGAAAACTTCTCGTAGATAAATAGAAGTATATTGCTTACCCTGCAGAAAGAAGGAGGAACTGGGAAGAACAAGCAGGCGACCACGCGTTATATAGTCCCGTGCGCATGCGCACTTGTGCAGTGATAGGTTTTTGCGATTACAAAGAGTAAGACAAAAGCGATAAATCCAAAGGCTATATTTGTATATAATTTTAACCATTCAGGATGTGATGTTACACGCAAAAAAAGAAACAAAACAAAAAAAAAAAACAACAACAACAAAAAAAACACATACACAGAGCTTGGATCCTTCTTTATGTTATTGTGTTGTTATTTATTTAGAATAAATGCACATGCCTGAAGATTATCACTAGATTGACCATGATCATGAATTGCAATATGCAATAATAGGCTACTCTTGTTTTAAGAGTTTTTTTTTTTTAAATCCCTTTTTAAGATGGTTGAAAATAATTGTGTCACTGTACCTAAGAACACAATGAATTTTTCCATTTTTTCCCCATTGCAACATAACGTAAAATGATTTTGAACTACCTGGAATATTTCGAAACATACTTTAGATAAAACAAAAAATGGCTTTAAAATTGCTAGTTGACGATTAATTTCCTTGTTTTACCATATTTTCTCCGCAAGGTGACAGTATAGGGTAAATTGGAAATTTGCTGTCCTTTTAAAAGTTCATTTTGTCTTATGAGGTTTAAAATGCAGTAACTGTACAATACATATGCTTTTCAGCTTAAAACTTAAAAAAATTGCTAAACATAACCACACAATTTCCGCCAAAAAAAAGGGACATTCACCCAAAATTATCTGAGCCTTTTGATATGTTCACGCTCATCTTATTTTTTTTTTTAAAATAAACCTATATTTAAAAAATATTAATCTTTGTATTATTATTTGTATTATATTCTTATTCTTATTCTTATTACCCTATTTCGTCATGTTAACCATGGTAGCCAGTCTGGGATGGGCAGATTGTGTCACACTTTGAGACGCACAAACTTGCACGCTCACTGTAGGGCAATTAGCGCCTATTTGTGTGATTACATTAGCACATATCTTGTGTTTTGTAAGTCGAGTACATACATAGAGCGCCTCCTAGCTCTTTGTTTTAGTACAAAGAAACTAAAGTCGTGAATTATCAGTCGTAGGATTATCTCCCATCAACAACTGACATTAAAAGACCCCTTCCCCCATGTGTCTCTGGTGCAAAACATCCCTTCAAAACGCGTGAAGCGCTGCTGTTAGTCTTGCTAAAAATGATCAATCATGTAGGCTAAGGAATATATATATATATATATATATATATATATATATATATATATATATATATATATATATATATATATATATATATATATATTTTATATATATATATATAGCCTATAAAGCATGTGTGTTTATCCAAATAACTTGCAATTTAAAGCAGAAGCGATTAATCAAAAAATAAAACAATACAAGTAGGCCTATTTTAACATGCTCAATTAAGCAATCGAATAGTGCAACAGGTTGAATAGCTATTCCAAATAAATGGTTTAAATGGTGGCTTTTTGCAGTTGCAACATGATCTTGTTTGAGATATCAATTGCTTTGTTTGAGTATGCTTCTTAGTTTCCATTTTTGTGTTATTAGCTTAATGTTGACTAATTTCTGGCTTGTTTAAGAATCAAGATCTTAAACTCCCAAGGGCTAATTGGTAGAATCAGAGGAAAACCACTGACCAAAATTAAAAGATAACCCAAATAACAAGAAAACGCATGTTTTGGCTATATGGTTTCTTCACTTTTAAGCACTAAAACCATATCGCAAAAACTCAAGGTGTATTATTTTTGTAATAATCAACATGATAAAAACTTTGCTGAAAAGCCTGTTTTATAGCCTATTTATCCTGCCTTCTGTCATCTGAAGGTACTTTTTTATCAAAAGGCTTTTAATTGTAAAGACATCAGGTCATAATACACGTGTCTCTTTTCTGTAAAATCTTTACTGTTTTTTACTTAGGTTTACTTGATCCATAGCTAGCTACATATATATTTTTTTAGAAAAATCATGGTAAAATGTATCAAATATGATTTTGAGGAAAGTTTATCCCCCTCCCCCTGTCTCCGCCCCCAGCAATAAAAACCAAAGAACTTTGATCATAAAGAATGTAAATATCTTAAGACATATTATTGTGAAATAGAGAGTAGCAACTATAGGCTATATTTTAAGCAGTCTGCTAGATGTTAAGATCTCATTGATCAGCAATTTCACCTTGTCCTGGCCATGTAAAAATTGTCTATTTTTGTTCAGTTTGAGCCTCTGGCTAAAAGTGTGGCGTTTTTCCTACTTATGGATGTACTTATGAATGAGTATACGCGCTATATGAGTCATAAAACCCTCAACAAACAACACATATGCAAAGGTCTAAAGATTCAACAAAAAGGCAGATTTTCGGACTATTATTTCATGTCAGGATTTACAGGGTTAAATCATGTTGAATGAAGTCGATGTCTTGTTATTCTCATGACGAATCCGAATGAGCAATGTAATTATTTCCTGACAGTTTACATTTAAAAAACACACAGCAGATCCTACTAATTTAAGTACACATTATGATCTCAAAAAAGGAGAGGCAGCTTCAAAGAGAGACAGATTTGTTTTTTTACAGTGAAACAATCATGGATGTCTGCAGCAATTTTTATGGGTTGGCCTGTTCTTTTCTGGGGCCCAATGAGTAGGCTAACTTTAGGGGGCCGCCCTCATCACAAGGCCCAGGACAACTTTCTGGGTTGTCAACCCCCCCAACCATCATCCCCCACCCAAACGAAAGCCCAGGTCTGCAGAGGAAAAGTGTCTGGGAAGGACTAATCGTAGGACAAAGAGAGTTGCTGGTGAGATCACTGGTGCCTTTCAGCATGGGCAGTGCACACATGAGCTAACCAGGGTGTGGGACTCGTTTGACCTTTTGGCTCAGGCTGGCGGGTGCACGCAGACTGGAAACACAGCAGGAGGGTGGTGCTGGTTGCCAGACTGGTGTCTCCGGGCTGCTCATAGGGAAAAGGGGCCTGAACCACAGCAGGTGGTCAGCAATATGGCAGATCACCATGCTGAAGCTGTCATTCTGACTTTCAGAATCCCCAACAGGGTCCTGTCATGACTTGCCTGATGTTTGTTCCCTAATCGGACAGAGATTAATGCAGACGGAATGTAACATTGTGCCCTGTGGCAGGCTACAGGTCAAGGATGTGCTGGGTTTTTTCATTGATCAGGTCAGGTGGTAATTGTGTCAGATGGATAAGGCTACAATTATTAACCTCGAGAAAATAAATAAAGCAAAATTCTGTTATGGCAGCTGAGTAAGCGATAGCTAAATTTACAAAAATACATCACGGTGATAATTTCCCCCAAAATACCACAGCTATGGTTACCAATATTAATAAGCAATTTTATTGTAACAATAACTGTACTGGTATTTTGAAGAAATCAATGGTTGCCGAGTTCTCCATATGAACAAAATCCCATAACTTGTGACACATTTGTGACCCACATTTAGTTTTTGAAGTCTACAAGGAAAAAATGTTGAATACAAAGAGTTGTCAACAGCAAATGAAAGGCTAGCAGTTTGTATCGGTGAGCAATAGTAAATTAACATCTGCTTGTACTAATTAGGACACATTCTCCACCAAACTATTAAAGGGTTCAGCCAAAAATGAAAATTCTGACATTATTTACACAACCTCAATTTGTTCTAAACCCATATGAAGTTATTTCTTCTGCTGAACACAAAATAAGATATTTTGAAGAATGTCGGTAACCAGTTTCTGGTCCCCACTTTCCCACGGACTTATGTAGCCTATATTTTTTTCTATGTAAGTCAATGGGGAAGTGGGGACCAGAAACTGGTTACCCACATTCTTCAAAATATCTTATTTTGTGTTCAACAGAAGAAAGAACTTCATACAGGTTTAGAACAACTTGAAGGTGAGTAAATGATGACAGAATTTTGGGTGAACTATGTGTTTAATGCTGTTGTTTTTAGCCTACTAAAAGACAGCCCAATGTCTTAGCCCAATATTTTATACAGTGTTGTTAACCATAGTTGAAAAAGCAAACTGTATTTTTTTTTTAAGTTGGGTAAATAGTCACATGACCAGAGCCTTTTTCTTTAAAAAAGCATTTATTTTAATTGTATTTACTTTTATTTTTGTTTGATTGCTTATTTAGGAGGGCCAGCATTGTAGCCTACATCGAGCTATTCCAAAGAGTAAAACTGATCCCTAATTATAATAACATATAGGCTATAGAATTGTGCCTGTACTAATTAGGACATCATTTTCACCAAAGTATAGTAGGCTTATGTTTATGATGTTGTTTACTAAAAGACAGCCCATGTGCGCGCGCCCCACCCACGAGCTTCAGCGGGCTATTTAAAGCGTGTAGACATCAGCAGAAGCAACGAGACCATCAATGCAACATTACAGATCATGTTGGATTTATCTCCGGTCTGGATTATTCAACACATTCAATGTTAAAATCAACTCAATTTCATGATATAATCGAATGAAGTAGCAAGGCTTCAAGTGATCTAATCAACCTAGGACTTATTCTTCATTCTTATTTTCAAGGATAAGTTATTCAATATGATTCCAGTGCAACTGATCACAACTTTGATAGTGGCGTGTGGTTGCAGTGTGCTCGCGGACGCAATGCAAGCTAACTTCACCGTGGAGAATGACATTCAGTCCAGCTTCATCCAGCGGCGGCTGAAGAGCCAGGAGCGCAGAGAGATGCAGCGGGAGATCCTCTCCATCCTCGGGCTGCCGCACCGGCCCCGTCCGCTCCTGCTCGAGAGACACACCGCAGCTCCCATGTACATGCTGGATCTGTATAACGCCATCCTGGAGGACGGAGATCGACGCAGCGGGATTGCGTACGCTTATGAACCTGCGTACTCGACCCCGGGACCCCCGATGATGACCCAACAGGACAGTCGTTTTCTCAGCGATGCCGACATGGTGATGAGCTTTGTCAATCTGGGTAAGCATCTTGTGATGTATCATTTTTAAAACACATCGTTTATGAAAAAAAAAGTGTCTATGAATTGCTAAAGGAATTTGGTAGCAAAACGCGAATCCTGTAACTTAAGAGTCAAATATCAGATCAGTTATCATATTGTAATTTAATCAGTTTAGAAAAGAGGATATTAGGATTCTGATTCTTGGTGATTCCATTATTTACTCTTAGATTTTTTTTTTGTATGTTTTTTATGTCAAGCAAATAACCCCTTTTCATATCAAGAACCATTTTGATTGTGTTGGGTTTTTGAGAACTATGACTCTTTGGAGATGACAAAAAGTTATTTTTTGGCTCTTGTTTATTTACATTATAGCTAAATAGGTGTATTGTAAAGAATTGGAGAATAATCCTTTGCTGCCAAAGCCATTGCTTTTACTTTGAACCTGAAGTGTTTAGTAAAAATTGTAAAAGCAATCATTTGGGATTATTTGGTTGCAAAAACACTTTAATTAATCTACATTTTCATTTACTAAACTATATTTAGATATAAATGAGAATATGTAGCATGTGATTATCTCAAATTTTAAATATCTTACATATTCTCAATATTTAATGTGTTAAGCAAATGAATGCCCAAATCTGGGATAGCAGCTGTCATTTTTCATATAAATAATTTGTTATGCAATAATTCCATTTCAGAGAGATAAATATTTTTGGGGTTACTCTTTATTTTAAGGTATTTACATTGTTCTTACTCAAAAAAGGGACTGAGTAAAATTAATTAACTTCATGTACTTACTATAGAGTTATGGTTAGGGTTTGGTTTATGGTTAGTTACTTGTTACTAATTATATAAAATGTACTGGTATTAATATAGTAAGTGCATGTAACCTTTTTTTCACTTTCCTAAATTAACATATTCAACAGTTAAAAGTGTGGCAGCAACCCCATATCCAATTTCCACAGAATCTTCTCAAAGCTCTGAGACATGGGGTTTAATGGGGCTTTGTTTCGCATGACTAGGATTTAGGGAGGCATTTTTTGGAAAGTGCTGAGGGCAGTAGACATGGAGGGTCACATACATCATCCAAACACTCTTGCTTTCAAGACTAGACCTCTTAGTTTGTGTGAAAAGTGTGTTTGTGTGTGGTCGAAACAAGAGATGCTGAATATTTGAAATGCGGGGCTTTAATTTTATTCCGAGATGTGGGCATTAATGCAGTCGTGTGAATTGAAACAAACGATGCAAATGTCTTTGCCAGAGTGTGTTTTTATTAAGTCCAGAAGGGCAAGATCCGGTCATGGACTTCCTTGAACATTTCTTAAACCCAATTCCTGTCTTTGTTTCCCTTGGACAAGGGAAACATTGTTTCCCAATGTGCTAGAATTTCATCAAATGAATTTCAATTTCAAATGTTTTAGACATTTAATGAGTGGGCAGGTGTGTGATGTGTTTGGAATCAGTGTTGGGCGGGGTGATCGGGCTGGTGTAGCACAGGGTGTTTTCTTTCTGATGACTGGCAGAATAATTTCACCTTGGAACCCACCCAGAACACCCTAGCAACTACTCAGAGCACCTTAGCAACCAAGTAGCAATCAGCTAGAACCTTTGCAACTACCTAGAAATCACCCTATGAATCACATTTAAAGGCCCTAGCAACTACCAAGCAACCAGTCTGTCAAGTAACCACAACCTCCTAGGTAGACATGCATCCCTTCAAACCTGAAATCTCTCTTCAAACTACCAAAGAGTATAAGCACACAAGGATTATATAACAACCTTCAAACTTTAAACCTCTCTTCAAACTGCACAATTTTGATATAGTCTTCAAACTGTTTTAAACTTCCTGTTAAGGTTTTTTTCAATCTAAATATCTAAAATATGAATGTGTTAATAATTCTGACATTCTTCTGTTCTTGTCTGTTTTGACAGACCAAGATTAAAACTGGTTGGAATGGACCTAAAAAAATAAATAAAATACAAGTTAAAATCTTAAACAATGCGTTGTCAAGATTTGCTTTCCAAATTTTATTTTTAATTTACAAAGAGGTTGTGGTTTTCCAGCAACCTGGCTGTGACCTCATAGAGCAGCTTGTGGTTAAAATTACTCCCATTTTCCATGTTTACGTGTTTCACTTGGAAGTTTGACGCAGACACTGATGCTCCTACTAATGAAAATATAAAAATCCTCCCCAACCTTTCTTATCAAAATCAAGACCTTTCACACTTATTTGGCCTGATTTTAGACTGGCATGTTTTTTTAGCCAAAAATACATTCAATTAACTGTTTGATATGGAACATGAGGCTGCAGCAGACACCTAGTCAGTTTACATTTAAGATAAAAGGTCACCCAAGATTATTATAACTAAACAAAAATGAACAGCGATCCCTTATGTGAATTGTTAATCCAAATTCCCTGCAACTCTAAACTCTAAAAGTAGAAGCTTGTACAACAAGCAGCGTACAAATCCACCTGTTTATGTTCATAAGCTGATTTTGAAGAAAGTAAGCAGATCTTACCTCAGATTTCTTGCCTCGGTATCAAAAGCCGATTAGACCCCCAATTAGTTTTTCAGCCATCTCAGAAAACACATTTGTCATTGTCTGATATTTAGCATTTAGCCT
Organism: Gila orcuttii; assembly: GCA_026230005.1. Lineage (NCBI taxonomy): Eukaryota > Metazoa > Chordata > Actinopteri > Cypriniformes > Leuciscidae > Gila > Gila orcuttii. The sequence continues at coordinate 11,844,172 of JAPDVR010000022.1, read as the reverse complement.
AGCATTGAGACAATAGAATGTTCTCTTGCTAACTTCTAAAGCCACTATTTGTAAAGTTTATGCAATAATTTAATTATATTTTAATCGTCTTTTGAGGGCTTTTCTAAGCAAATATTGATATATGCGATTGATTGTCATGTATATAATTTGATTAAAACCTTTAACTGATTGATAGCACATATCCCACAACTGAAAAGGCTTTCATCTGCAAGTGTAATTGTTTTTGCTCAACAGAGATTATAACAATTAAAACGGTTTGTTCTGCCAAGTGTATTGGCCCTCATTCCTGTCCTCAGATCAAGAATTAAGTGTTAGAACACAGCACATGGTGCAGTATGCATATCTGAGCGTAGATCATTGCATCATATGGTATTTCACATAAATGCAAGTCTTATTCAAGCAATTATTAGCTCAATAAAATACCCATGTTTTTCTTTCCACTGTTTAATTGAGGTCAAACAAATGACTCGCTATTTTGAGCATGCACATACCTCAGAGTTCTTCCTCTCAGAGTGCTTCACCAGTAACTGTGCTCTCGGAAGATAGTGAGATGTAGAAAAAGACTCAAATGCTTTGCAAACTCACAGACAGGATGTGCATGAAAAGATGAGGAATCATCATGCCTTATTCCCTGCATACCTGCAGGAGGTCACTTGAAAACCTTGGAGTAAGTGGAAGGGTGGTAATCAAGGATGACAGATTGTTTAGCATTGTAAAAACACCACAATACCTCCAGGAAATGTTCTGCTCATGCCACCATCAGACTGGAAATTCTGAGGATGGCCTCAGCTGAGTTAGGGCTGGGAGGAAAAAATACAGGCGTTAAGTCTGTGTCAGGTAAGACTGCATTCATATGATTTTTTTTTTCTCTGCACCCATGGAGATGTTTATGGGTATGGATTAACAGATTCAGATGCCAATTGTCAACAAAAGGGGAAATGAGGCCTACCCCACTAAAAAAAAAATAGCTTGGAACTGTTTGAATTTCCATGATGGTTCAGAAGGTTATGCTGGAATGTTGACCAGAAATCATCTTTGGTGAAGCTAGTGGATCCCAGCATCCACAACCCAACATATGCTGGTGATATGGTGGTATTTTCAACAGGATAGGAACAACCTTGTCCCAGATGTGGTCAACCATGTCTAGAATATTTGGAACAAGCCAGATGCTACACAAGACCTCTTCCTTATGCGGAATTAGATTAATTTACCACAGTTAACAGGTCTCTCAGGTTAGCATGCCAAGGAGTCTCCATCTGAGCCACCAATATACCATCTGAACGTGCATGTGTATCCATTACGTATATGTATATGTGGGGCACCGTTGGTTTCCGGGCCAGGCTCTTAACAGAGCTTTTCTTGTGGTTGGCACATGTGTGTGATTGAAGTCTATGGTGGGTGGGTGCAGGGCATGTGGTTTCTCCCCCAGCTTCACTCCCCAGGGTACCCAGCGCCCAGATCAATCACTGGCTTATGGAAGCAAACATTTCTTTTTTGGACACAGTGATGTGGGTGAGGCAATCAAGTGTAAGCGTTCAGTGTGACTCGACTGTGTTTCTGACAGAATGAAGTCTGGGTATGGTGACTTATGCTGTGGTGTGAGTGTGTGTACTCATTAGTGGGCAGCGGCACTGTGAAGTTGAATGAGACAAAAGCCTTTAGTTTGCATTGAGACCAAACCGACTTGAGTTTTTAACCAACACAGCACAGTTTTTGACATTTTACATAGATAACTTCTATGCAAAATATCAGTTAATAACATTACATTGGGGGAGTCACTCCACAAGAAATGAATGTGGACTGTGACAAATAGAAATTAACCAATTAGATTATGATTTTTTATATTAATAATTAATCATTTTTATAAATAATATAAAAATTATTCTATTCACATAATAAGGACAGTCACACTGTGACTATTTTTCACATTATTGTCTTAAAAAAGCTAATAATAGATTATTGTATGTTTATGTGCAGCTAAATGAAATGATAATAGAAATACAATTATAATAGAAATGGCTTTTTTGTTCTTGAAGGACAGTTAAATTAGATTTCATACAATTAACTTCCATTTACTCAATCATCTCCCTCTTTCTGAAGTAGACCCAGATGAAGACCTCCATTTATATCATCAGCACCGTAGAGAGTTCCGCTTTGACCTCTCCCGCATCCCGGCGGGAGAAACCCTGACTGCTGCAGAGTTCCGTATCTACAAGGACTTTGTGCACGAGCGTTATGAAAATGAGACATTCCGTGTCAGTGTGTTCCAGGTGCTTCGACAGCAGCCCAAAAGGTATGTCATTATAAAATACATTAGAAAAAGTAATTGTATTTGGCCATTCAGCCCATGACATTGCCAAGAACATTCCTTGTTCAATTGTGCATGATTCAACAGTGCATGATATTTCAAAATGCAATCAATTGCTCCTTCTTTCAATCTACTTTCTTTTTCGACTGACTTTACAAATCCCTTCTCAGCTCCTCCCCTCCAACTTTCTGTTCCATTGTGGAATGTAACACTCACTTTCATGATCCAATCAATTACCAATAATATCACATCTCGTTCTTTCATTGAAAATCTGTTCTATTGTACAATATATCAGATATTGGAAGTAAAATGGGCATGGTGTTTCACATTGACTTTAATTTAGATGTGCATCTGTTTGCCCTGGGCCTTTAATGGTTTTGTTATTTATTGTGTCAGCTGTGAGTAAAGGATATAATTTTTCAGATATGTGAAATCTAATGGTATGTTTAAGTTGGTTGGGTTTGTAATAGAGCAGTGTCTAACGGCCTCTAGTCATAATAAAAAATACAGTGAAATGTCTGAAATGAAACATATGCCACCACTCACACTGTTTAAGCCTAAATGTGGGAGGAATAGGCATACAGACACACACACACACACACACACACACTGATTTGTCTGCCCAACGGTACATGTCTAGTGCCAGGGCTCCCACAGAATTCCTCTATCTGATTTACGGTGTGGCCACTAACAAGCAGTGAGGGCCGCCGCCATTACAAAGCTATTACTGTCAATTATTGAGATGCAAAGTCCTCAGTGGAAGGGAGGTTCTTCGCCCCAGACATCTGGAGAAACACCCCATTCCTCAAAATGATTTCCCCTTCATTCCCTCATCCTTGATCACACCTCTTTGGAAAGTTCTGATTGTGTCCATAAAGTAACAAACCTGAAGAAGTCCTCCAGGTGAGACATGTTCAGACAGACTCTCTCTCTTGAGTTCTCCATTGCTTGTCCTAAATTACATGCACACTAAAGCATTATCCACCCCCGATGCACACATTCCCTGTGAAGACCACCCATTGTGAATCATCCTTCCTGCACCTCTCCCATTGTCATGCAGAGACGGTTCGCCCCGTTGATGCGCACAGACAGCAAGGCGACTAGACACCTAGTCTCCTGATGCCCTCAAGGTTTGAAATCCTACCTGTAAGTCAAGTCATTGTTCAGGAGAACCATCCAGAAGCCCCCTGTTTTCATCACCAGAGGACAATCTGATGTCTTTTAAGTAATGCCACATTTAATAAGAGAGAACTTTGAGCTGTCTTGGAAACATGTTGTGGCCTGTGCAGCGTCAGTTGTTTTTGATTTTATGGGTCATATGAGCCAGACCTCAAGTTCTTATCTCATGGAATATAGCTTATTTTGTGTTATCTTTATTTGAGAAGGATAACAAGTTCTGGCATGAGATGGCATTTTATCTTCTCATTCCTTGTCTGCAAAGAAAACCTCATGAAGGAATCATGATGTTAATGCTAATGATGCTCCTATTCGACTACATTATGAATTATGCTTTACATTTAAACTAATGTACACCGAAGGGACAGTCTCATTGAGATATTTAAGGTGTGGCCACATTTACCAATGTCTGGCAAATTTCTGGCAGATTTCGTAACAGTTTTATGGTCTCACAGATTCGCTCTGTGTTGACCAGGTAGCTGCTTGGTTTGAAAGTTACCTATGTGTGAGCTATGCTTCATACATTTCTACCGCGCTGAAAAATCCAGCATTTCACCAGCTTAAGGTATGTTTTGCATGCTAGGACCTGCATTGGATGCTGGTTGCTGGTTTGCTGGTCAACAGCAGAGGAAGCAGGAGTACCTGTGGACCAGCTATGGCTACCAACTAGCTACCAACATGGAATTTATGCCGGGTTTATGCTGTATTTTTCAGCAGGGTACACTATTGACAATAGACAGTGAATGGACCTATTTTGCCTGTGAAATTTCGCTAATGTAACCCCACCTTTACTATAAATATATAGAAAATTTAAATCTACTACATAAATTAGAAGGTCTAATCTTTCCATGTCTGTAGTTAGTGGTGCTTGGTCTTAATATGGGTTAGTTATTTCAACAAACTTACCCATAAACATTAAAGTTCAGCATGTATCTTGTTCCTCACACTTAATGCATCATAAATGATTCCCTTAACTCATGTGACTTGTTGAGAATTGATGTGCTACTTTACTACTACTACTACTACTACTAAATAATCTGACTTTTAATTTTCACCTGGCAGACAATCAAACAGACAAAAACTCCCATAGACTTACACTGAACGAGGGGCCCGATTCAAGCCATATCTAGTGACTAGAATGTCATAGAAATTTGGGGGTGGGTTACCACTACTGACTTGTACAGCTCCCATTGCATGACAAAAAAAGTTAATCTGGCCACAAATTAGAAGCCACAATTTACCTAAAAAAAGGAAACAAATTAATAAGTCATGATGGGAACAAATTCTTAATTCAAAGCCACAATATCTTGTTTCTTCCCCCTCTTTTTGTCATGTGTGGGGCCTTGAAGACTTGGACCAGTAAGCCCAGAACATTCTAGGACCTGCATAGCAACATGTGTTTTTTATTGTTTCAGTCATCATTTACACTTTTATTTTCGATCGTATAGAGCTATTGACCGATATGTAACCTCTTTTGACCCTGCTTAGGGAGCTGTACCTGCTGGACTCGCGAGTCGTATGGGCGGCAGAAGAAGGATGGCTGGTATTTGACCTCACGGTCACCAGTAACCACTGGGTCATAAAACCTGGTCAAAACTTGGGACTGCAGCTTTCTCTGGAAACCGCATATGGTAGGTAACTTCAAATATCAAAATATCTTTATAACATAACCTGCCAAACTTCCATCCTACCATATGGCAGAATGGCACTTAAAGGGATGGTTGATCAAAAATGAAAATTCTGTCATTAATTACTCACCCTCATGTCGTTTCAAACCCGTAAGACTTTAGCTCATCTTCGGAACACACATGAAGATCTTTGTAATGAAATCTGAGAGCTTTCTGTCCCTCCATTGACAGCCTACGCAAATATCACTTTCAAGCCCCAGAAAGGTAGTAAAGGCATCAAAAAAAGGAATCCATTTAACTCCAGTGGTTTAACCTCAATTTTATGAAGCGACATGAGTGCATTGTTTTGCTTTATTTACAAAATATTAATCTCCTATTTCTTGTCTAAATCTCCAATGTCTTTACTTCCTTTCTGTAGCTTGAAAGTGGTTGTTGCATAAGCTGTCAATGGAGAGACAGAAAGCTTCTCATTTGTGTTCCGAATTTGAACGATCTTACAGGTTTGGAATGACATGAGAGAATTTTCATTTTTGGGTGAACTAAACCTTTGCATGTCAAAGTTCAGGCAAAAATGAAAATTCTGTCATCATGTATTCACCATCATGTCAAACCAAACCTGTATGCATTTCTTTCAGCTGTGAAAGACTAAAGACTAAAGAAGATATTTTAAAAAACAATGTCTCAGAACATCAGGGGGCTCCAGTGTTGTTCTGAACAACAAAAACAAAATATTGCAACATGAGAACTCATAAGCAGAGTATCTATCTTAAAGTCATCATGCAACTCATGTCGCCCTCTGTAGGTGAGAGAATGAACCTAAGGAGAGCAGGTCTGGTGGGCAGCAGTGGACCTCAGAATAAGCAGCCATTTATGGTGGCGTTTTTGAAAGCATCAGGAATCCACCTCCGTAGTGTACGCTCAGCATCAGGAAACAAACAGAGGGGCAACCATCGTTCTAAAAACCCCAAACCTGGTGTTGCACCCAGCCAGGTGGCTTTAAAGACAGCTGAGGCCACAGGTGACACTTTTTACAATAAAATGTTATCATGTGTTTGTTCATTGTTGTAATTTTCAGCCTTATGCATTTTTTTTTTATTTCTACCATCCAACATACAGTATATACCATCATACTACCTAACCCCTAATAAATATACAGTTTATTAACATACAAATGTGCTACATTTAATTATCCTTCTTCCTGTTCTATGCAGACAGTGCCAGCGTAGATCCCAAACAAGGCTGCAAGAAGCATGAACTCTATGTGAGCTTCAGAGATCTGGGATGGCAGGTACTGTGATGAGCTAAGTGTTTCAGACTGCTCTTTTATTGTATGCCTTTATCTCATCTAAACTTCTCATCTTTCTTTTTTTTCCAGGACTGGATTATTGCTCCAGAGGGTTATGCTGCGTACTACTGTGAAGGAGAATGTGTGTTTCCTTTGAACTCTTATATGAATGCCACAAACCATGCTATTGTACAGACACTGGTAAGTCCCACAATAATTTTTTTTGCGTTTAATGAATGGTTAACCCAAAAATATTGTCGTCATCATTTACTGATCAACATGTCATTTCAGTCTCATATAATTGTCTATCTTACATGATGATTTTCGGCTGTTTTTGTCCATACAGTGAAAATCAATAGGGTCAGAATCTGAGCAAAAAAGTGGTTATTCACTCTCAAATCAAATCAATTTATTGATCAACTCAAGTACACAAAGCTCAACTAAAATATGGTGACACGTCAATAACACTCACTGGTAGAAAATTTGTGAGCCAAGGTATTCTAAAGGGCTTTTCACACTTAGTTTCACAAATAGTTAGCCCTGGGCCTTTCTAAACCCCAGTTGAACAGAATCCTGGGTTCTCTTGCTTCACGTTCCACACTGCTTATAATTTACCCAGGGTTAATAATTAATCCTGGATATTCATTTAATGGCATTTCACACTGTAAAATCCTAAACCTTGGGTGAACATTCTAATTTGCATTTTGATGTGTCAGTGTCATTGATTGGACGAACACAGCACACAACCTGTTTACATATAGGCTCTAGCATTGTGCCTCCTCATATTATATATTTCTGACTGTACTATCAAGTTTTTCCTGAATGAAGCTTTCGAACTATAAATGTAAAAATTTAAGTCTCTTTGTCACACCAGCTGACACATTTTCCATCACCTTTTGACATTTTTCCCCCTTTAAAAACTACTGTTTATGCAACATGCAGTGTTTCTGTGACTGTTCAAAACACAATAATATGAGGTACTTGACTGGTTGTCTGTTGTGAAGCATCTAGCCATAACATTTTAACACAGCATTGTTTCACGCTGTGCACGTTTGGGCTTAAGACTGTAAAAGTTGTGCTAACCCTGCTCCGGAGCAGTGTTTCATAACTCCAGGTAAAAAGTGGTGTTAACCCTACTTCTGAATTACAACTGTGAAACATTCCTCTACCTGGGGTTAAAAGTGAGTTTTAGAATGACAATAACCTGGGGTTAAGATCAGTGCCCTTAATTAAGCCCTTAAATTTGCAGAGCTCTCTTTGGAGTTCTGTACAGGAGATGAAGATTATTAATAAAAAAATTTAAACATTTATATACTTATGCTCTGCAGTTGTTATAATCATAATTGTTCACTTAAAATAATTTGGTAGCACTTTGTTTTACAGTCCGGTTTCGCATGAACATACTATGTACTTATTGTAGTGATGACACTAACTGGGTACTAACCCTGAACCTACTCCTAAACCTTAACTTAACCCATGTAGTTACCTTACACTACTCATTTCTTTTGTGGTAAGAACACTGTAAGTACATTGAAAGTGCATGTACTGTAAAATGAAGTGTTACCAATAATTAATTTCTCTGGTCTTTCTAGGTCCATTTCATAAATCCAGAAACAGTCCCGAAGCCTTGCTGCGCTCCAACTCAGCTGCACGGAATTTCCGTTTTGTACTTCGATGACAGTTCCAATGTAATATTGAAAAAGTACCGCAACATGGTCGTCAGAGCCTGTGGATGCCACTAATCACTACTTCTGCCCTTGCCGGAGGGATTCATAATGTATGGAAAAAATACGGGATGCAAATACTTATTTTATTAGTGACTAGCAGGTGCCCAGTAAGGAAAGAGACTCATTACTGGATCAAAACTGGACTTTTCTGTTAGAAGAGAATACACTCAAATTTTCATGTAAGACTCAAAACTCCTGGAATTGTTTGAGGTTGACCAAAGCTGAGTCAAGTGTGGGGCCTTCTGGCTTTCATTTCTGTATAGAAAGCCAAGTTTGGCGTATCAAAGAGGACATGAGCAGATACAGAGAGAGAGAAAACTGGCCTCACAGATTTAACCAGGGAAGATGCAATTGATTTAAGGACATTGCTCTATAGAGTTGTAATTAAAAAAAAAAAAAAAAACACTTGTACACACTATGGCATGTTTTCTGTATATAATTCACTTAAGTAATTTCTAGAAAAATCCTGCCATGACTAACCTTATCAAAAGATCTGAGACCACTAGTGAAAATGCTTGTGTTTTGGTGAAATTAAAATGAACTTATTTTTTAATATTTCCTTTAAAAATTATATTATAAGCATAACAATGCGAGTAAAAAGTTTAATGAAAAAAATATGAATTTGAGAATGTTTTAGTACCTGGTATGTCCCTCTTTCAGCATGATTTGAAAATGTGTGCTTCAGTGGGAGAATTTATAATCTTAAATATTTATTTTGAATTCTACATCAAATTTGGCTATTTGCAGGTTTAAATGAGATGTTAAATCACAGAAATTCCTTGTGGTCGCAATCTTTTAGACCCCAGCACAAGATATATACAAAATATAAGTTCTGGGTGTCTGTTACAATGAGTCAAAGCAATATTTTCACTCTTCACATAATTGCACTATTTCAGGACACTCAACAAACCCTTTCACATATGTTCAGCACTCGATTAAACAGGACTGCAGAAAATATGAAATTCAATTTTGCCTTGGATTCACTTTGGCTTCATTGCATACATGAAAGAACACATGTTTTCTCTCAGCAGTTATCAGTTCCTCAGACATAAAAAAAAAAAAACGTATCTGGATTTGGCCTTTTAGGGGCTTCGGTCAAGCTCATAGTTTCGTGTTTACAACTCCATTGGCAATTGATTTCGAGTGAATATATTTAAATTTCTTTGGATCTCATTAATAATTTTACATACTTATGTCGAGCATAGAACAGGTTCTCATGCTAAATTTCTCACTATGTGTGTATTTGTTTTGTTCTGGCCCTCATTCTGTTTTTGATGAATCCAGTGTCATACAAGAGTGTCAATCAAGATCCTCTCAATATACCTGAATAAAAACTTTAGCACAATATCACAATCTCTTGTATTGGCTAAACAAAAGGGCTTTTTTATTTACCAGATAGCGCTCTATGCTAAGCTAGTAGGCCATTAGGCTAAGCGGCTATCTTGCTAACCAAAGGCTAACTGAAAACACAAAGAAAAGGAAATGTTGGTAACATTTTATATGAAGACCATGCTTATAATGAATTATAGCTCTACTATTTATACTTATTTATAAGTATTACTATTTTATAAATGTATTTATAAAGACTCGTTAAGACCTATGGATTATAAGAACAGTTATAGTTACATTTATATTATTTTAATAATAACTTATAAGTCATGCATTTGCTTTTTCAATGTGTATGCTTATGCTCATACACTGATTTATAAGTAGTCAGTCGTATATGGTTACAATGACTTTTTAGTAATTCAGATTTATTTGTCAAGTGAATATATTGTGTTCTTATAAATACTTATTGTGAGTAATAATACAGTTACTAACCTCCATTAATGCATAACTGATGGCGTTAAGTAAAATGAAAACATAGGATGCAATTTTCCTAAAGCAAATGTTAAGAAATTATGAAGATGTGCTCGTTATACAGTTTTAAATTGTTTACTTGTAAATGTAACCAATGCACAATAATTCATTCCTGCAATAAAATAATGGAGAAAAAAACACAGAAATCATTAATACAAACAGTTGAAAACAAGTATCTTTTTTAATGTTACATAATAGCAAAACACTGCAACAATATTTTGTTACATTGTAATTCCAAACCGCTATAAGCATACCATGCATATGGCTCAGGAGAGATAGATTTTAACAAATCATGACCTCTAATGCAAACATTAGCCATTAAAGACATAATTGATAACTAATTGGTACAGCAAAAAAGTGTCCCTGGAATTATTTTATATTCAATGATTTATAAATCAGTGTACAATGGATTATGAGCATGCACATTAAAAAAGCAAATGCATGACTTATAATTATAAAAATAATATAAATGTAAAACTGTCCTTATAATGCAGTATAGGTCTTAATGAGTCTTTATAAATATATTTATAGTATAGTAATACTTATAACTAAGTATAAATGGGGCTATAATTCATTATAAGCATGGGCTTCATAGAAAGTGTTACTGGAGTGTTTTATTGTACTGTAATTATTATAGTAACCGTAATAAAATATGTAACAATTAACACATTAATTAACATAAATATCTTTGTGGCGAGCAGGACGAGGCCGAGGGCCGTGAGAGAGCGGCGCGAGGCCGGTGGCGATTGCTGATGAGCGCCACCTGCGCGACTGAAACTCTCGTTTCTCTCACGGAGGAGCGGCTGCAGAAGCATAAGAGGAGGAGCGACGACAGTGGAGATCGAGATTGATGTTTTGTTTTATTTTGTGTGGCAGCGTTTTGTATTTGTTTATTATTAAATTGTTTGAATGTCTGCCGGTTCCCGCCTCCTTCTTCCCGTAACATTGAACCTCGTTACAATCTTAATTAAGAATAAAAAGATAAATGTAATTTCTACCAGACACTAAATAGAGTAGCCTACACATAAAAAGTTGGATGGAAGCGTTTTTGGGTTCATTGGGGATATATTTCTGATAAGATCAAATCATTCTAAATAAGGGAACATGTTGAACCACAATAAATACCGTATGACAACCTAATGATTAATAATAGAAAGAATCATTAGCTCAGTATAAAAACCATTATGCATATGGTAAGTCCACACAGACTGGGGTTTGTCTCAATATCATACAGAATGAGTTTTTTTGAAAATGTAAAAATGCAGAAAGTTTAGTCTGATGGGTAGGTTTAGGGGTAAGGTTAGTGTAAGGGGACAGAATATACAGTTTGGAAAGTATAAAAACCATTACGTCTATGGAGAGTCCCACCAAAGACAGCGCGCGCATGTGTGTGTGTGTGTGTCTGGCAACTCATGTGACTCATGTGTCAGTATTGCAGGATGTGTCCACCTGCAGTATCCGAGTCATCACTTAGCTCGTCCTCTCCTGTGAAGAGTGGCCAAGTCAGCAGGTGGGCGGTATCAGGGGAGAGCATTTGGTTGTGATCTGAACATTTGGAATAAATCAAATGATAAAATTAAATGAATAAAACTGTCTAAAGAGGAGCAGGTGTGATAGATTTTGGCAGATGAAAATGTGACCCGTGCAGCTGTTCTTAATAACGTCGATACAATACAACATTGTAGCGGTTCGTTAAAGAGAGGCTCCAGTGATGGAAAAGATGACTTTCGAAACCAGATGTTTGGAGAACTGAAAAACATGTTATATGGGATATATTTTGTTTTTTAATGTCGTCCAGGAAATATGTTGTATCATTATGAAAATTGCAATACAAAAAAATCACAAAGTAACCACTTCACATTAATCAAACAATGTAAATGTAAATATTCTATGAAAATGAAAGTTTTGGGTTGTTTTATCGAAGGGCTTACTTGAGACATGAGAATGTTAATGATTAACTTGGCATTAGGAATTACATAGACTCCCTTGTTCAGAAAAGACCACAAGTATATTCCATACACCTATTTTCTACCTACAATATCTTTTTACAAATAGTGTGTAAAACAGTATGCATTATGCAAATCTTTCAAACAGCAGTATGCAACATTATTTTTACATCCCCTCATTATATTAATTCAGCTAGTGGCATCCAGTTATCTCATGAAGTTGTGTGTGTCTGAATGGAAATGATAACAGATAGTTTTCCCCAGGTATTATAAACATCTGTGGGTTGCATATGTATGCTATAAAATGCAGAAGGGATCCCATTCTGAACATTTTATTGCACACAAAAAAATAAAAAATAAAAAACAATCTATACACTGTTGAGAAGGAAATGATGTCATAAATATTTTTGCATAGGCCTAAATATGCTGTTTATTTAGTCGGCTTTTAGGAGTACACCAGCATATTACCACTAAGCTAACATACATTAAGTCCAATGTAAAAAAAAGAGAAAAAAAACAAAGAGTCCAATATCTGTCAGGGTTCTGTCACTTCTGTCTAGTTTATGTCTTGGTTTGGTGACAGAGCTCTGACATTCCCGGTTTGTCATGTGCTTGTGTTATAGTCCTGTTTGTTGTGAGCACATGGCTTGTCATGTGTTTCCTTGTGCCATGTGCTCTCCTGTCCATTGTCTAGCCCCTCCCATCTTGTTATCTGATTATTGATTAATTTGCCCCACCTGCCTTCCCTCTTACCCCCTTTTGATTGCTTCCCTATTTATTCTCCCTGTGTTTGCAGTCTTGTGCTGGTTTGTCATCTATGTATCCTTGTAGACTAGAAAGCTATGTTGGCATTAGTGGAATTGCACTAGCATGGTTTAAATCATACTTATCTGACCGTTTTCAGTTTGTAGCAGTAAATGAAGAGATGTCTTATCGATCACAAGTTCAGTATGGCGTACCACAAGGCTCAGTACTAGGACCGCTGCTGTTCACTCTGTACATGCTACCATTAGGAGATATCATTAGGAAATATGGAATTAGCTTTCACTGTTATGCTGATGATACTCAGCTTTATATTTCTTCAAAACCTAACGAAACTAAACTTACCAATTCACAAAATTAACGGAATGCATAGCTGATATAAAAAATTGGATGACCAGTAATTTCTTACTACTAAATTCTGAAAAAACAAAGATTCTAATCATTGGACAAAAAACTTCCACACGTAATAACCTAGAATACTGTCTAACACTTGATGGCTGCTCTGTTAAGTCTTCGTCGTCAGTTAGGAACCTGGGTGTGCTCTTTGATACCAATCTTTCATTTGAAAGTCACGTGTCTAGTATCTGTAAATCCGCATTTTTCTATCTTAAAAATATATCTAAATTACGTCATATGCTCTCACTGACAAATGCGGAACAATTAGTTCATGCGTTCATGACCTCAAGGGTAGATTATTGTAATGCTCTACTGGGTGGTTGCCCTGCACGCTTAATAAACAAACTACAGCTAGTTCAAAACGCAGCAGCTAGAGTTCTTACCAGAACCAGGAAGTATGACCATATTAGCCCGGTTCTGTCAACACTGCATTGGCTGCCTATTAAACATCGTATAAATTTTAAAATATTGCTGATTACTTACAAAGCACTAAATGGTTTAGCTCCCCAGTACTTGAGCGAGCTCTTAACGCATTATAGTCCTTCACGTCTATTGCGATCTAAAAATTCTGGCCAGTTGATAATACCTAGAATATCAAAATCGACTGCTGGCGGTAGATCCTTTTCCTATTTAGCACCAAAACTTTGGAACAATCTTCCTAACATTGTCCGGGAAGCAGACACAGTCTGTCAGTTTAAATCTAGACTAAAAACACATCTCTTTGGCTTAGCATACACATAGCACACTATAGACTTCTATAATTCAATGTTAGGCTGTGTAGTTTAGATCAGCCGGAACCGGGAACACTTCCCATGATTCCTGATGTACTTTGTACATCACGGGAAGGATGGCGTCTACGCTAATATTAGTCTCTCTGTTTATCCCGAGGTTTACCGCAAACCACCGGATCCAGGCCATATCCAGATCTGAGGAAGGACCATCACCTGGACACGACGACAACGCATCCCTGAAGTGCCAGCCTCATCAACACTGAAGGCCTCATGGACACCTCAACACACTCATCTCCACACCGGCGTGATGACTCCGACCCCAACCAGATGAACTGGATAAATATCGTGAAAGTTCTGATCACATCTGACTCCTGACATTATGCTGCCTAAATCATAATCATTCACTGTTCGTTCGTTGGCCAAAGGAGGACTGGCCCCCCGACTGAGCCTGGGTTCTCCCAAGGTTTTTTTCTCCATTCTGTCACCTGATGGAGTTTTGGTTCCTTGCCACTGTTGCCTTTTTCGTCTCTCTTCGCCTTTGTCGCCATTGGCTTTTGGCTTGCTTAGTTGGGGACATTTAACATTTAATTTTGAATTTAACAATACTATTATAACATTATTTTCCTGTTATCTCTGTGAAGCTGCTTTGAAACAATTTGTATTGTAAAAAGCGCTATATAAATAAAGGTGACTTGACTTGACTTGACTTGTGTTCCTGTGTCCTGCTATAGTTTCTGGTGTATTTTGATGCCTGCGTTGTTTTTCCCCCACGGGGAGGTTTTGTTTGTATTTTGTTTCCTTTTTATTATTAATTAAAGATCCTTCCATTCTAACACAGTCTCATCCCAAGACGTCATATGACTGACGCTTTTGACCATACGTCAACATCCGACGTTTTAGGGTACCCTTTAACGTCAGTTAGATGACGATCCTAGGGTGTCATCTACTGACACTTTACCTTTAGCGTCAGTTAGATGACGCGGGTAGGTTTAGGTCTGGGGCAGGGTTAGGATTAGATAGCGTCATCTAACTGAAGTTAAAGGGTACCCTAAAACGTCGGATGTTGACGTATGGTCAAAAGCGTCAGTCATATGACGTCTTGGGATGAGACTGGGCTGTCCATTCTCGCACTTGAATCCTCGCTTCACCATTATTCCACCAGTGACATTACGAACCAGCCATTATGAGGATGTTCACGCTGACCACCGGTCTCCCCTGCCTCCTGCCCTCAGTACGAACGCATACTGAAGTTCAGGAACTTAATTTCCCTCCGTCAACTGGGGACCAACGTGAGATAGTTTGCCCTGAGTTTCAGCACGGCTGCAGAGGGACTGAGGCTTGGTGATGTGACTCTTAAGAACTTGAGTTATGCCCTTGATGAGCCCATCAACTTTTGGAGAATAAGAGGGCTGGATCATTTGACGTTTGTGGAATTCATGAATTCCCTTGATCGTCAAGGGACTCCTCCAGCTAAGGAAGTTGCAGCCTCCCCAGAGGTGGTCGTAAGAACCACAGATCCCCCGGGGGTGACGGCTGTTGTTGCAGCTTGTCCAGAGGCAGTTGTTTCCACACCGCCTCGCAGGAGGAGGAAGGCTCCTGTTGCTCCCCCTAATTCGGCGGTCCAGGAGGACCCGACTTCGGAGGTCTCAAGTCTGGTGGTCCGAGAGGAACTGACTTTGGGGGTCTCAAATTTGGTGGTCCAGGAGGACCTGACTTCAGGGGTCTCAAATTTGGTGGTCTAGGAGGACCCGACTTTGGGGGTCTCAGGTCAGGTGGTCCAGGAGGACCTGACTTCAGCGGTCCCAGGCCGGGTTGTCCCAGAGCTGTCCACTCTCCCTGCAGCGACCCCAGTGTTGGCCAAAGAGGCTGCAGCGCTCCCAGTGGTGGACAAGGAGGCTGTAGTGCCTGCTGTCAACTATAGTTTCTGATGTATTTTGATGCCTGCGTTGTTTTTCCCCCATGGGGAGGTTTTGTTTATATTTTGTTTCCTTTTTATTAAAGATCCTTCCATTCTCGCACTTGAATCCTCGCTTCACCATTATTCCACCCGTGACAATATCAGATATCAGAAAGGTTTTTAAGATGCCCTTTATACCAATGTATGAGCTTACAAGAAATTATACACTGCAAAACATAAAAATAACTATTGTAATACCCTACTTTGTTGTACTGTGTTAGTTGTAAGAAGGTCTGTTATGTGTTTTGTAGCCTAACTAAATAAACTACTGTTCAACTTTTGGGCTGATAAGATTTTCTTTTTTAAAGTGTAAATTGCAGGTTAACCACCGCAACCAATTAAAGTGCTCAATATGTATATATCTAAACATTTCTGTCTTAAAATGCGTTAAAATTACATTTATTGGGGTTTCTTCAAAGGTAGCATGTTTTTTTTTGTCATAAGAGGGAGTAGCAACCCATACTCTGCTAGATTCCTACTGTTTGTGGCTTGACTATGGACTATTTTGAACCAGTCAGGCGTGAGAGAGGGGAGGAAATTGCCAGAAATCATGGCCCTCAAAACCATCCTGGTTTTGACGCATGCTGCCTGAACCCGTTTGTTTTGCAAATAGCTTACTCTAATTTCTGGCAGGATTGGCACGGTGCTCTTGAAGCCAGCACACATGAGTATGTTTACAATTGAGTTATTTCATTCATCAACACCATTTTTGCTAGCTGAGTTAGGTCTCTAATATAACTGCTAGTCAACTTGCCGTTAGACTAACGGTAACTCTAGGCTTGGAGTCCCTTTTATGACGCCACGCCCAGCCTAGTGGAAGGGAGTTAAAACCACTGTAAAAAGTACCAACTTTTCATATTATATTCAGCAATTTGGTTTCAAAAAACATACAAAACAATGGTGGGCGGTTCTTATCTTTATGTTTAATAAGCACATTGCATTATCTTCTTGAAAAATATAACCTGCAATTTACACTTTAAATCTTTATTGAAAGAAGTCTCTATGCTCACAAAATATTGTAAAATATTATACATAAAAAAAAAAAGTTCTATAATATATTTTAAACTGTTATTCATTCCTATGATTTTTCAGCACCCATAACTCTTATTACTAATATGCTGATTTGGCTCAAGAAAACGTTTATTTTTATTATCCAATATTTGAAATTCTTGTTCTGCTGCACTCCATTGTGCATCACTCTGTATGTTTTTAGGATGACAAAGGTTTAAAAGTTACATTTATACTTTAGTCTGCCTCAGCATTCATCACTGTCAAAATGATTGAAATGGCCAATCAAATCAAAGTAGGCAGAGATTACAGCAAGAAGCCTCAGTTCAAAAGAGTAGCCTAAATAAAATATGTAAAAAGAAAATCATTTAATAAATGTCAACTGGTTTATGATTGAAAAGTTAAATGACTGACAGTAACATCCAGTGATGCAAACTACCTGACTTTTTCACAATATGGCTGTTTTGAATGGAAAATGTATGTGATTCATATAACTAATGTTTTACTATTTTAATGCAAAAATTTTTAAGACATGGTTACGGCCTTGTTTTAATTACACTGTTGACCCTTCCCTTACCCCTTACCCCACTCTTAAACCTACCCAAACCACCAAACCTGTCCCTAACCTTACCTGTATCCTACCGCAATAGCAGCAAAAGTGTTTTGCTATACAGCATGAACTCAATACGTATATTGTACCATCTTGTTTTTTATGTAAGTACATAGTAAACCTCATATAAAGTGTGACCATAAATCTTACTGACGCCAAACTTTTGAATGGTAGTGTACTTGATTTGGTAACAATGCAGTTACTATGCATACACATACTTGCAAAAGATGGCAGTTACAATGTACACATAGGCCTACTAATGTATATGTGTAATATTTGCTTTGCGCTTTCCTGTAGCTCAAACAGTAAAGCATTGACGCTTGTAACGCTAAGGTCATGGGTTTGATTTCCAGCAAAAGCAATAACTGAGAACTGATAATAATATAAAAATGTGTTCCTTGAAATGCAAAGTAAGTTGCTTTGGATAAAAGTGTCTGCCAAATGCGTAATTGAAAATTTTACTGTAATTCTGATATTTTTTAAAAACAAATAAACTTTTTTGTTATAATTCAACAATATATAATTCAGCCTTTATTTGCTCAATCTTTGATTTTTGGAATTTCCCTGAACTCAGGAGCTGTGAAGTGTCTCTTTCTTGATTTATCTTTTATCTGTGGTGTTGGCTTCTTTTCAGCATTACACTTCGGGACCAAATGAGGTCCACCCACTTCAGTTATGCCCTGATTGGTAGGTTGTGATGAAGAGGCGGGCATATGCGTCAGTGCCAAGCACACGTCACCCACCCTTAGTTGGCGGCATTGTAGTCTGCAGGATTGACTTGTGTGTTGAGGGTTACAGGAGGACCAGCCATGCCCACACACGATGAAAGGCAGCCCTTCACTCACCTCCAGAGAAAACTGCAGAAAATGTTTTAATATTTTAAAGAATAGTTCACCTGAAAATGACATTATCATTTAATATAATTTTTACTCCTTATGTCCTTTCTTTGTTCTAAAAAAAGAGATCCTTGGCAGAACACATATTTTGTGTTTCAGAGAAGATGGTTGGAATAGTAAGACTTAATTATTCCTCAATATGCAGCATATCAGGAATATCTTCTGTCCATGTGTGTGCTTACCTGCGAGTGGTCATGCTCAATCTCCACGTGCAAACAAGACAGCGCAGTTGTGTGTGAAGGTGTGATCTTTAACACAGTGAAACGTTTCAGCATCAGCTCAGGATGTAATTGAGCACACTGCTCCAAATCTTCTGTCCTTAAATCCTCCACCCGCTTCAGTCGACCACCCTCAAGCTCCACCAAAGAGCCTTCTATAAAGCGATGGAGAATGCATAGGGCAGAAGAGGAGGATGTAGAGTGTGTGATAGTGTTCGATTCTGCATCTCCTCTCCAGACCAGAAGGGGGAGCTCCTCTCTTGTTTGATTTTCACCTTGCCACTTTGATCCTTCAGGCACTCCATGAGTAGAACAGTTCAAATCAAGCGGCTGATGATGGTTGTATTTTGTGTTGTGTTTAAAATATTTTTTATTAGAATCTGTATAAAGTAGCGAACCTAGAACTGGGTTGTTTTTCACATAATGTCTCTCACTGTCTCTTTTGGAGCAGATTCTTTGAGTTTGTGGTTCGTGGTACCAATGTGAATACGTTGATCTCTCATTTTGCATGCACATTTTGACTTCCTCATTTGGAATATCTCTTCTTCGAACGTCCCTAACAACCCCTGTATAGAAACAAGAAGCTGACAACGGGTCGACTTGAGGATTGGGCAGCTTTCTGAAACCTTTGACAAGTCCATGTCCTACTCCTGGAGTTAAATAACTCCAGTATGAAGTATCCCTTCCAATACTATGCAGCGTATTTGGGTCAGTCACAAGTAATTTTGATGAAAGTGGCAGATATCTACTGCTAGTAGAGTTCTGACTCAGTGAAGAGTGAATCTGATTCGCTCCAATAACACAAGAGAGGTCAGGAGTCACAGAGCCTAAATCATACCTGTAATTATACAAGTTAAATGCATCTGTGACAATGTCAGGTGTGGACTCCCGTACATGTCTAGGTCTTCTGAATATTAATTCCTGATTCCAAAAGGGTGAGGGGGTTTTAAAAATGTGTTCAGATGACTGTTCATTGGAATTTGGTACAGAATTCCATTTATCTAATACTGAGGAGGAACTTGTATTTCTTGCCATCAGCACAACAAAGATTGCACTGTATCACATTTGACATAAATGATCTGTTGTCCTTCTCTTTCTCTCTTTAAACGTCTTGCTTAGTGGTTGTGGAGAAATGTCAATAACTTAGTTTATGAATTGTTTATGGTGTCAATTTTCTTATGGGAAAGATAATTTAAGATGCTTTCAGAATCTTAGGGCATCAACTCAAGGCTTAGCATTCAAGGCTTTGATAGTTCTTTGTGTTGTTGTGATGGGTACATTGATTTAGATATTAAAGGAGACTTATGGCATCAAACTAACTGGAGAACTGTTGGGTGGTTTCCAGTGCTAAGAATTTCTGAAAAAAAAAACAAACAAACAAAGCACCTTTAGGCAACAGATACAATATTAAGTCTTAAAACCCCTCTGTAAACTTAAATAATGCAGTATATTGTGAAGTTTTCTATTTAGTACTTTTAGGAGGCACATTCTTTTTGAAATTTACATTTAACATTAAAATAACCAACTGGGCACCACACATTTACTAAATAGACACTTTATTCATCCAGTAAATAAATAAATATTGGTTGACAATTACGCATGCGACTAGCAAATTTTCTACAATAGAAATGACAATGGCAATTTTAGCTGTTGTGTAATGCCGCATTCACGCATTCAGTATAAAGTCTAAGACCATTGTATCAGCAAATGAAAACAAACAAAAATGACTTTAAATTCAACATAAAATCAAATATGACCCTATTTACTGTCTTAATGCATGGTCTCATAATTCATCAGACCATGTTATTTCATATTAAAAATGACTTGTAAAACTTTTCTTAACTTTTATTAAAATGTAATAATTAGATCTTCCTCTGAAAAAAATATTGAGTAACAGTTTATTTTGTAATCCCACCCTCCAAACACCGGACTATTTTTCATAATCTAATCATCATAATCTCTGAATATCCTGTTTAACTCAGAAATACACCAGATTACTAAAAAAGTGCATTTCATCACTTCATGGTAAGGTAGTGTTGTTTTGATTAGAAAAAAAACTGCTTTATTGCATGGCTCTGTCTTAATGTTTCTATTTATCTCCTTTAACTGCCGAGATCATTTCTTTTTTTTATCCAAGTGTAACACTGTGGAAACAGTGCTCTATACTTTACAAGTGCCTCTTCACCAGAGCCAGACAGTAACGGAGTACATTTACTTGAGTATAGTACTTAAGTACAATTTTGAGGGATCTGTACTTTACTCGAGTATCATTTTTGGGGAGTACTCATGATTTTACTCAAGTACATTTGACAGGCAAATATTGTACTCTTTACTCCGCTACATTTCTATCCAAAACCGGGAGTACCCGTTACTTCTCGGAAACCCTCGATTTGTTGTTTCACCCTCAAACGTGATTGGATTGTGCAGGCGCCACTGATTGGGACAGCCTATCAGCAATCACCTTCAGCTTTCCACCAAAGTCAACTCCATGGTCAGATTTAGATAAGAGACGAAACCATGGACGAAACAATAGATGAAGGTCCACCATTTTTATAGGTTAATTTTTTTAAACAATTCAGCGCAACTCCAAAAAGGAGGGCAAATGAGTGTCCGGCTTGAGGCTGTGCCGGACAGGGGGCTTAAAATCCAGACTCTCCGGCCAAAATCCGTACGTATGGCCACCCTAACTGTGGCAGTAGTAATGCAATAAGATTAGAAAATGTACTCTTGTACTCTTGATACTCAAGTACTTTTAAAAACAAGTACTTCAGTACTTTTACTTAAGTAGACATCTGACTGTAGTACTTTTACTTGTACTTGAGTAAAATTTAGCAAGGGGTATCTGTACTTTTACTCAAGTAATGAAGCTGTGTACTCTGTCCGCCTCTGCTCTTCACTAACAATTTGAAAACTTAATGGTACACTAATAACAGCATTCAGCACCAGACGGTCTGCCTCACACCAGCTTTTAGTCTACAAACTTCAGTCTGCCCCCCTGTCAGGGCTTTGGCTACAAATTCTCCATAATAATAGTGCATGTTGGACTGCTACAAGGGTTAAGAGTGAAATAACTGACAAGTAGGAAAGGTTTAAAAACACATACTGTTTTTGGTATGAAATGAATCAAGAACAACTAAATATTTGTTTGATCGAATTTCTAAATGGGATACAATCGGTCCTTTTCCTTTGATTTTAAACCCAAATATTGAACTTATGAAAGTTTTCAATTCCCACGCAGTCAGAAGGACATTATACTTATCACAAATTATCACCTGATGTATGAACTGTTGAAATAGGTATTTACCTATTCAAATCCTTCAGCTCTTTATTCAAATGAAATGACTAATACTGTCATCCAATATTTATAGCCCTCAATCTATACATATACTTTAGAACATAAAGAGACCATTTTTCAATAACACCCTCTCAGGCAATACTATACAAAACATCAGCACCAAAGGGCTTATTTGAATGAGGGATAGGCAAATACAAGAATTGCTCATTACGGTAGGTTGATTTTTACATGCAAAAGTGAATATTTATCATGGAATTGGTGCTAAAAAGAAATTAATCAGAATTGCATAAACAACTGAATGATCTAAAAGAAAAATGTATATATATATATATATATTATTTTATTTTTTTAAGTGTTCCATCTACATAGCAAGGACAGCACATAACCACAATATATCTTGCATTTGTTAAAGAGGAGGTTCTGGCTCTGGTAATATCATACTGTTCTCTCTAAAGCTAAAAATGCAACTGTGCATAACATGCAAATTAAATAATGTAGGCTGACTTATGAAAGCAAAAGTGTTATGAAATGAAATGAAACAACTGAATTGAACTATTTTTTTAAATAGTTTTAAAACAACAACTTGTGCTTAAATATATTCATATTACTGCAAATTAAAATTAACGTTTACGAAACAACATTTTACTGTCCTAATTTCTGACTCTATATAATAATTTCTCAAGTATAAAAGAAGTACCACTTCAACCAAAACACATTATTAAAGATGTATCTTACCTCTAGACAGCCCCTTGCTTTACGTAACATAAGGGCATGTGCTGCTGAAATGCTGCGCATCCAGTTGTGATGCTGACTTGCATATAAACTCTTATTTTCATTCCTCCTACTCTCTCTCAGTCTCTCCCACTCTCCTCTCAACTCTGTCTGACGCTGAAGCTGACTCTCTCTCTCTCTCTCTCTCTCTCTCTCTCTCTCTCTCTCTCTCTAAAATAATTTTTAAAGCATGAATGAAGAATACCGAATAGTTTTATTCGGCTGCCTCAACTGATTTAAACAGTCATGGCAGAACAAGTTTAAAGAAATTTAAAAAGTAGCCTACTGTTAGCTTAATCTTAACCAAAAGTTTGGGTAACACTTTATTTTGATGGTCCCTTTTGAACATTCTGTTAACTATAAGTAACTTTGCAACTACATGTCAACTAACTCTCATTAGAGTATTAGTGGACTATCTGCTTAATATCTGCTAACTTTATTGTGATGGTCCTCCAACAGACACTCTACTGACTATAAGTAATTTTGCAAATCATAATAAAAAAAAACAATAGACAAATAATTTTATTTCATATTTGGACCAGATCTGTAAAATTTAAATACTACTAATATTTATGCTGCGAGTGTTGTTAAACTCATTGCGTTGTTCAGCGCAGAAACGCTTTCATGCTCGTGTGTGTACATATGAAATACTTTTAACATAAATATTTTCCTTACGTGTTGGTTGGTAGTCAAATGCACGTGAGGGAATGCAAACAACACACTCTTACGACGACCATATCTCTGAAAGACAACAGCGCTGAGTTGAACAGACGACAGAGATCAATGCATTCCCCAAAAGTATTGTTAGTAGATCGTAGAACCATATCCACCAACGGTCTCTATGATCAACTTAGCTCATGATGCTTTTAGGAAACGTAGCCCAGACCTGACTCAGCCTTTCGTGACATATGAATTATCCGGTGTAATGTAATCTCATGCAGAATTGGGGCAGCGGTTGGAGTAAACAAGTTTCTTCTCGTTAATGATGAGCACCAAACCGCTTAATGAACCGAGCCGCTGAAAATTGTTATCACAATTTGCACGCGCACACTTCATGAAACACAATGCTGACATATTTACTGTATCTAATTAAATCGCAGCCAGTTTGCGATTCCAAAATCGCACTGACTTAGCAATATAGCGATTTCTATTTAATGTTGGTACATCGTGCAACCTGTTTTTGTGTGTGTCATTCATGAAACAAAAATGTTGCTGCCCTCTTCCCACTCTGCGACCCACGCATGGGTTGTGACCTACAGTTTGAAAACACCTGTTCTAAGGGTTTCTGGGTGGTCTCTTGATGGCAGTTGCTAGGGCATTTCTATGCAGTTTCTAAGTTCTGAATTCTGAATGGTTGTAAGAGCTTTGCTATGTCAAGTCAAGCCAAGTCAAGTCACCTCTGCTTATATAGCATTGTTATACAGCATTATAAATTGTTGCATATAGCAGCTTTACGGTAACAAGCAGGAAAGTGATGATCAATTATGCAAAACAGAATTCAGTTCTGAGGTAAAGCAGCTCTATAAAACAATAGTGTCATTGTTTAGCTGAAGACAGTTCAGTGTTGATTCAGTTCAGTTTAATGACTATGTAAAGTTCATCAATTATGAAATGAGTTCAATTCAACAATAAAGCAGCACTGGAGAAAACAGTAATGCCATCATCTAGCTCAGTTCAATTCTCATCCAATGTCAGTGAAGTCTTTCTTCAGTACACTTAATATACAGTGTTTCTGAATATTAAGTGTCCCTATCTGAGCAAGCCACAGGTGACTGTGGCAAGGAACCAAACTCCATCAGGTGACAATGGAGAAAAATCTTGTGAGAAACCAGGCTCTGTTGGGGGACCAGTTCTCCTCTGGTAAATGGTGTGATTATTATTCCAGGCTGCTCGTTTACAATATTTCATCCAGTTCCTTCTTTTATGGATAAATCATGCCGACATAATGTGCAAGGAGTTGAAGCTGGCCATAGGGTCTATGCAGAGGACTTGCTGAGGATCTGTGCCGATGCTCTAGTCAACAAGGTCTTTAGGGGATCGGTTTCTAGGGCTTGTCTAGTTGTTGTAGTCTCCGCTGACATCCAGGGCTGTGTTTTGGTCATCTCTAGGTGAAGGTCTACCATTTGGTCTGGAGACAGAGCAGATCCAGCTGACTACAGTAACCTTAGGTTAAGAATGAGACAAAGAGACTAATAATAGCATAGATGTAATTCCTCTTACGACGTAACAAGTACATCGGATCTTATTGGAAGTGTTCCCAGTTGACCTAATTTATGCATTTATCCAAAGTGACTTACAAATGAGGAGAACAATAGAAGCAATCAAATCAACAATAGTCCAACATTATGCACGTGCTGTGCCAACACTTAAATTTGATGCCAGCGGCTATTGGCAACCAGTGCAAACTGATAAGGAGAATTGTGATGTGTGCTCCCTTTGGCTTGTTAAAGACCACTCTCACTGCTGCATTCTGGATCAGTTGCAGAGGTTTGACAGTACATGGTGGAAGGCCTGCCAAGAGAGCATAACAATAGTCTTGGACAAGGAGTTGAAGCACTGAAGTGCGGTTTCTGAGATGCCTATTGTCATGAGGGTTGATATTAGGATCTGTTGGTTAACCATGTCAAAACCAGCAGACAGATCCAGCTAGATTTGGAAGCTGCTCTTGCCAGTCTCAGAGCTTTAATAACTGAGAGAAAGGGAGTCTCAGTTGAGTGGCTGGTTGTTGAGCAGGAGGTTCTGTGTAGAAAGGAAGAGACTTGGTTCAACACGACTCGATTGGCAATGAATTGAAAAGGGGATACCGGTCTGTAGTTTTCTAAAAGTGCTGGATTGGATTGGGTTTCAGAAGCAGTGGGGTTATCTGAGCCTGCTTAAATGCTGTGGGAATACCAGTGTAAAGAGAGAGGTGTTGATGATGTGAGTGAGTGCAAGTACAAATGAAAAAGAAACGGCTTGAAAGAGATTAGTGGGAATAGGATCAAGCAGATAGGTTGTCGGGTGATTGGAAAGGATGAGTTTGGGGACTTCTGCCTCCGAGAGCAGAGAGAAGAAGGGCAGTGTATGTGTGTGTTCGCTGTTAAGATGTATTTGTCAGTTTGTGGTGTGGAGAATTGGCCGCCGATGGTTGTTGTTCAATTTATGAAGAATGTGGCAAAGTCATCAGCTGTTAGAGTTGAGGAAGGTGGGGGAGGAGGACAAGGAAGAGAGGAAAAGCGTACAAGAGTCAGAAGAATTGTTAATTTTTTTGTGGTAGAATGTTGTTTTAACAGTGGAGACATTTGCAGAGAAAGAAGAGAGGAGTGACTGGTACAAACTAAGGTAAGTGGTATCTTTCGTTTTGTGCCACTTAATCTCAGTTTAGAATGATGCTTGTGAAGAACATCAGATAGCCAGGGGGCGGAAGGGGTGGCGCGGGCTGTCTAGATGAAAGGGGGCAAAAGTTGTCTACACAAGCTGTTAGAGTGGAGCAAAGAGCATCAGTAGCACTGTTAGAATCTAGTGATAGGAACTAATTAAGGGAAGGAATGAACCATATAGGGTTAACTTGACAGAATATGTCTGCCTGCCGAACAACTCTAGGAAGATTGTTCCAGAGTTTGGGTGCTAACTAGGAAAAGGATCTACCGCAGAAGACTTTGTTATTTTAAGCATTTTCAACTAGACAGACTTTTGAGACCACAGTGGACATTAATGACTATGCAGTTGATAGGGTTTTGTGCCATTTGATAAGGTTTTTTGAGAGCCTGTTAGTTCATTATATGGTGTTCTGGGTTGTTGCTATGCATTAGATAAAGTGTTCTGACTGTTTTTTAGCACGTTGCAATGCATTTTCTAGGGTAGATGCCAGGCTGTTGTTAAATGGCTGCTAAGGCATTCTGAATTTGTTTACAGTTGCTAGGTATTCTTAGCCTGGTCCCACCAGACTCTTGTACATTTAATTTGTAAATAGAGTCTGGCACCGCTCCATTGACAAGCTTTAACTTCCTTGTAGGCGGGTACTCTATTGAAGTCTAAAACTATTGGATCTGCCCAGAGTCACTCTGGATCTGCCATAACCAATCGCTAACGTTTGGTCGTGACACATGTCATGTCGAACCCCATGGGGAGGAGGGCCACAACATCATGGCCACCAACAAAACTAAGCAAAGATTGTTCTTGCTCCAGCTTTAACTTCTTGATATTCAGCAGCGTTGCCACAACGGAACGAATGGCTTCGCTCGTATCTTTCTCCACTGCCATTACTGAACTACAACTCAAAATAACGCACGACATCAACGTCATCGTTCTCAACTCCCTCTGTTCGCTGATTGGCCTGGTAAAAAATTGACTGGAGAAAACCAAAGACTACAGCACAATCCCAGACGTAGTACTGAAGGAAAATTAAAATTGAGCGGAAGTACGTATAGGAGGGCGGAGCCAGGATAAGGTATTCTGGCCTGTTGAAAGGATATTATTATGTGGTTTCTAAAGTGTTATTATGAAAGGCAGATGTCCGAATGTTGTTATATGGGTTCTAAGGTGTTCTGAGTTGTTGTTAGTGTTAGTGGAATGTGTTTGCTAGGGTTTTGTGTTTCAGTTCAATGGTGTTGCTATGCAACTGGTATGATATTGTGTCTGCTTGTTAGTATAGGTGCGTTCCATTCGACTGCAAGTGGACTGCAAAGTGGACTTCACAGGGTATTTCGCCATCTTAAGTGAGATTCCAATCCGAAGGGAACGAACATCTTCAGTTCGAAGGGCACTGCAAACGGCGTAGGGAATAAGGGAACATCGATACATCACTTCACAGGAAGTGGAGAGCGAAAATCAACCAACTGTCACTGTGCACCGCGTCACCAGTCTGAACTAACCATAGAGCAGAGCCGTTGGAAGAGATCAGTCTAGAGCGCAGTCTAATAAACGAATACAATGTTTTGATTTTTATTTATTAGATAGGCTACGTGTTTTGTATATATAGGCCTATTATATGATTTTAAATTAGAAAGCAAAGTAAATTACAATATTTAATTAAGTTATATCATAATCTGCAAGACCCTGTTGTTGCCTTTCTTTGATGATGTTGCAGGGCGTTCCAAATGAGCGATTATTGTCAGCGAAGTCCACTTCAACTGATGTACCGTGTTCAGGGAGTAGGGAGCAGTGAACACTGCGTAGGGACCCTGTCGAATGGAACGCACCTTATGTTTCTATGCAGTTGATAAGGTGACTGGTTTTTAACACATTGCAATGCAGTTGCAGAGACCGACCTGTTGTTATACAATTGCTAAGGTGTTTTGAATCATTAATAGCACTTTGCTATGTGGTTGCTAGGGTTTTGTGTGTCAGTGCAAGGGTGTTGCTATGCACTTGATATGGTGTTGTGAATGCTTGTTTATTATGTGGATATGCTGTTTCTGGGTGGTAACAGCAGTTGTTAGCATGTTGCTATATGGTTAGACAGGTGTTTTGAGTAATTGCTAATGTGATTGCCAGGAAGTTCTTGGTGGTTGCCAAGTTGTGTTGATTTGGGGTAATTAGTGGTTGTTAGGGTGTTCGCTGGGTAGTTGCTTACTGGCCCAGTCAAGGCTTAAAGCCCAGGAAACACATGTAGGGTACAACAGGGCTAAAGGCTCCACAGGGTAAAAGGCTCCTTTGATTTTGTTTTCCTCTAAACCACTAGATTGCACAAAAACTTGCAGCAGCACTTTCCAAAACATCTGCTTTTCAAGATGCACGTGAATTTTTGACTGATCCTTGACGCGATTGCGGGCAGCAGCACAAAGTTGATTTTGTGCTAATTTGATAAACTGTTTTTTTTTTTTTTTTTTTTAAATGAGAATCGCTAATTATTTAATATATTTTGAGACAAAAGTCTTGTTAATGATTTTCAGTTTTGTTCAAGGTAATTAAAGCAACTGTTTTTTCAATAACAGAAGAATATGTAAAAGTATGGTATTTGGGGTAAAAGGCGGCGGCGCCCCTGCTGCTAAAGGCACAATAATCAACATGATAATAAACAGCTGGCTGACTTTTCTATTTGTTGACATGACATGGTTAGATTCAGATGGTAAATATCATCTATATATATATATATATATATAATATATATATTAAGTTGGGTGTCCACTTTATAGAGATAATCACCGTATTTATAATGAAACCATCATAATATTAAAAATATGATATTAATCATTTCACATAATAAAATATGATTGAATGTTAGTACTGTAAATCTAAATTAAATTATTATGAGATAAAACAATATATTTTTATATTAACATATTGTAATGACAGTATAATTATTGAACAAAAATGAATTATTTTATTTATCACAATAAACGGAAAATAGTACAAACTTTGTTAAAGTGATTGTTTTGCACAAGTTTTAGCTTAGACATAATTAAAAACATGTTATTTTAGCTACAGTATTTGTACAAATACTGTGTGCCTTTTGCCCCATGCTGGTGAGCCTTTTGCCCTGTATGTGGGGTAAAAGGCCTATCTTGAAAAGATTTCTTTTTTAAATAAACCACTTTTATGATTTATTTTCAGACAAAATCTGTTGCTCCATAAACGTTCAAATATATATATATTTGATGAAAATTCTGTCAGTATTTACTCACCCTCATGTTGTTCCAACCCCGTAAGACCTTCGTTCATCTTCGGAACACGAATTAAGATATTTTTGATGAAATCTGAGAGCTGGATCACTCCTCCATACTAGTCCATAGGCTTCTTCAGGGATTTAAACTTGCCAGCCCCGAAAAGTCATTAAAGACATCGCTAAAATAGTCCAAGTGACTACAGTGGCTCAATCTTAAGTTTATCAAACGATGAGAATACTTTTTGTGCGAAAAAAATAAATAAAAAAAATAACGACTTTATTTCAACTATTCATTTCCTTCTCTCTGGGCCTCGAGTGAGTTCACTAGTGTAATAGCGTAGTGCTTCTGTTGTTGTATGTCACACGCATCACCCACATGACCAGCGTCGGCCAATAGTGAGCCTACGTGTGACGTAGCTCTACGCAATCATACTAAGTTAACTGACTAGAGGCCAACAGAGAAGGAAATGAATAGTTGAAATAAAGTCGTTATTTTTGTTTGTTTTTGCGCACAAAAAGTATTCTCGTCGCTTGATAAACTTAAGATTGAGCCACAGTAGTCACTTGGACTATTTTAACAATGTCTTTAATGACTTTTCGGGGCTGGCAAGTTTCAATCCCTGAAGAAGCCTATGGACTAGTATGGAGGAGTGATCCAGCCCTCAGATTTCATCAAAAATATCTTAATTTGTGTTCCGAAGATGAACAAAGGTCTTACGGGGTTGGAACAACATGAGGGTGAGTAAATACTGACAGAATTTTCATTTTTGTTTGAACTATCCCTTTAAGGTGTGCCTTTAGCCCCGTTGTACCCTACTTCTACAAATGTATACCTTGAATGCACTATAAATAATTTGAGTAAGTGTCCACCAAATGCATCTGCTAATGGTGCAGAAACTACACATTTAACCTTTTTCTACATTAAAATATGATTGTAGTTTGTGCACCGCAGATCTCTTGAAATGAAATTCTCTTGAATGATGGGAAACTCTCATGATTTTCCAATGGGGTTACTTTTTACATAGTTTTTTCCTCCACCAAAATTGAACCCAAACATCAGTCAGATGTGTCAATATTATCAGGTTAACCCATTTGCACTTTTGCTTTATTCTGTTTGCACTTGAAATGTTAGTGACATGCTGCGACCACAAACACTGAAGTGAAGCCCACACAAAGTCGCAAGGATTCTGTCTGAGTCATATAAGAGATCTTTAACACCACACACCCCTCCAAACTCATACACATACACTGCATGAATGTCAGTCTGGATTGTAAAGATATGTGTGTGTGACATTTAGAGAGAACTAATGCTGATACAATCATGTTTTCCACACATCCCACACACTCTTACAGCTGTGGTAAACTAATCTTCAGACGCAACAGAAGTTCAGCTGCACATTTGAGGCTGTGTATCTTCTGAGGACAGTTGAAGCGGAGTTTCAGTACTAAACCAGAGAGCAACATTAACCTCAATTCTGATCCTCTCAGCCTCTCATGCACAATATTGTCATCAGTGGTGATTGAATGTACTGAGGAAACAACCATTATTCAATCAGTAATAAAATAGAGGTGTTTTTTTTTTTTTGTATTTGGCAATTTAGATATTGCATTGGTTACTTGAGTGATGCCATTTAATGTTTTAGACATTTTTAGATACATAGTTTGTATGTGGGTGTTCTTTAGTCTAACATTTACACAAGAGGCAGTTTTTAACTGTAAATGTACCACAGTAACACTGTGCACAGTAGCACTTTACACCTAAAGTTAATATTCAGGTCAGTATGAAGTATACAAAATAAATAAACAAAAACGCACCCTTGTTTTACTGGTTTTGTTTAATTGCCACTAGATGGCGCTTTGTATTTATCTTAAAACTAGACTAAGTGCAGAACCCCCTCCCCCCCCCCAAAAAAAAACAAACAAAAAAAAACATTCTCTGTTGTACTTGTACTGCAGCTGAAAGTAGTCCAAATCCAAATTTCTCCTCAAATTATTATTATTATTATTATTATTATTATCTAGCACACTCTTAACCATGAGGTACATCCCATGATGATTTTTAAACAGCACTGAAATTGAATGTACTGTATATACAGTATATTATATATCAACTGCCTTTTAGAGTTACTATCCAAAAGCACACATTGAAAGATGAATGTGATGAATGTGTGTATACCCACAAACACATAAGTTTAAATTTAATTTTAATTTAATTTTAAGTAAGTTTATATTTAATATTAAATTAATACATTAATGGTCGATTTGTTTTTAGTGCATTTCATCAAATGTTAAAGAAACACCCTTCTCCTTTCATGGAATGACCTCTAAGACAAAGAGAGTTTGAGAGACAGAGCTAGCTTAAATTTTCTTAGCACTTCCTCTCTCGTTACATAACCCCTCCCCCCTTCCTCTGTCTGATCCCATTTGTAAATTCAACTCTCCTCTTCCTGTGAGGGTGGACTTGGTATGATCCACTTGCCCCAGACCCGAGGTCTGACTCTTAGCAGACAGACGCGGCCACTGGCGCTGCTGCAGAGGAAGTGCACGACTAAATCTACAGCCTAAAGTCTCAGAGACAGAGAGGGAGATGAGCTGTGTAAGAGTCCAGTCTTGCTCTGGGACGGCAGACTGACTGAAACTGCCGGTAAAGCACTCATTTTTCACAGCTGTGCATCTCTGTCACTCTGGAGTCATGAGCTCAAAGGGGACGAACCTGCACAACAAACGTCTTCCCTGTGAGTATTTCACCTTTTGTTGAATTATTTTGCTCATAAAGATATGACTCTTCTTACACTCTGCTTGACAACATGCATGACAGATGACCAGTCATTAATCAAAAGAAGAATCATTGTGTCATTAAATAACATGTATGGCTAGTTGTCACACTGTTTACTCCAGTGAATATTTCTCAGTTTAGGGTTATTATTTTTGATAATCAGTTCCTAAATCGATACAAACCCTAAAAATTCCCTTTATTTCCCAAGAAATTTAACTTTTCTGACTCCATTCCTCACTGTCATTTAGCATGCCCACCTGTTATTGTAAAATAATTATTAAACACAAAAGATTAAATGTTAAAGACTTGCAAAATATGAAACCACTGTACTCAAATATGTATAAAATTACAAAATTTAAAACATATGAAAACTTGCCCCAACCTGACATTTATGTAAAAAACCCTTGTCCTGAAAACACTACTTATATTTTCAATTAAAATGTATCGTCATCTTATACTTTTTATCGGATGTATGCCAGTTTGGTTTTGTTTACTTGTTTGCAGCAAAATGTTTAAATATTTGCTGATGTTTCAGTTTTAGTTTCAAGAATTCATAATGAATTTATAAAAATATTCTATTCTGTTTGAATCCAGCATACAAAACTATTGCCAGTGAATACAGTGTAATTTATGGTGGCAAACAGAGCTCAATGCACTGCAACTAAAGAAAACACCAGCAAATAGAAAAAACACCAGCAAATTAACATCTTCATCAGTTTGCCAACACATGTGCTGCAAAAACTCACAACACAACCAAATACAGAAACGCGCTGTGAATACTCAACGCAACCTAAAACAGAAAAGCAATGCAAATACCCGCAATGCAACCAAATACAGAACCGTACTGCAAATACTCACATTGCAACCAAATACAGAAACACGCTGCAAATACTCTCAACGCAAACAAATACAGAAACACGCTGCAAATACTCTCAACGCAAACAAATACAGAAACACGCTGCAAATACTCTCAACGCAACCAAGTACAGAAACGTGCTGCAAATAGCACAAAGCTCTCTGCAACTGAAGAAAATGCATGCAAATAGAAAAGAAAAAACACCAGCAAATTAAGAGAACATCTTCATCAGTTTGAAAATAGTTTTTCAACAGTTTTTCATCACTGTTCCTGATGGACTGTTTGACCTTTCTTCCTGTGTCCTCTGAACGCTCATCGCTGTTTCTAGACAGCACAGACACCTGCATGGACAATGTATTGTTACCTTTGACCCTGTCTAGTCTGCCTCCGTCACTGCCCTGCTCAGTTAGTCCTCCACCCCCACTTCTCCTGGAGGTTGTCAGCCCTTCGCCATCTCCTGCAATGCCAAGCACTCACATCAAGCCTCAGGTCCTGCAACCACCATTAGCGCCTGAGTGGATAGATCCGGTGGCTCCACCTCCTGCCTCAGATCGTCTCACTCCGTCTTGGCCTGTCGACCTGTCTGCTCAACCTTGGGTCCACCAGACACCCACAGCCTTACGGCTCCACCGGGTTCCTTCATCCCACCGGTCAGTTGTCACTGCTCCTCAGCCATGGACTTGCTACGCTCCGTTCCTCCACCCCTACGGCTGCAGCGGGCTCCTCTTTCCCTTCAGGTACGCCTCGGTCCTCCATCACACCGGCATCAACTCAGTCCTCTGGCAGTCTGGCTCCTCCTCAGATGATCGTCGCCTCGGCATCGCCTAGACCTCCTGATGTCACGCTTCTCCCTCGGCTCTCACTACCTAGGTAGTGGCTAACGGGGATCCAAATAAACAGATAAACAATTAAACAAACTCATCAGATCATCACACCTGTTCGTCATCTCCTCATTATCACTGTCTTTTAAATTCCTCAACTTTACTCTGTTTGTCGGTTGTTGTTTGTGTGTGCGTGTTACACACACTTTTACGTTGCCTTTCTCTACATGGATTACATGGAGTTTATTAAAATACCCTTTTGTTCATTGAAACCTTTTTGAACTCTCCTTCATCCTAATCATCTTTATCTGGTAACAATTTGCAGCACAAGTATTGTTGGTAATTGAACTTTTGACTAAAAGCATATCACTTCTTGTGGCAACTAACCCCGGTCTCATGTGAATGTGTGACAAAACATATTACCTATTATTCTCCTTGTAGAATCACTAATAATAAAATTAAAAATGCCTCCCTTATTTGGACTTTCCTTGGGTTAGGGGGGGGGGAACCTGTCAAAGTTTACTGGATTCTAGATTTATTGGGTGTACCCTGACTGAAATCCCTCTAAATTAAATTGTTTTTCTGCCATTTTTAGCAGATGGGACTGTAAACAGTCCAAGTTCCCACACTCTCTGGTCTCAGACACACACATGCTTAGAGGTTGAGACTGGCAATTAGATTTTCCACATGAGTGTTTGATACTATTTTTCAATTTTGCTCAAATTATGAGTAAAATGGCTATGTCTGTCAAAAAGATTTGCACTCCAGATGTTTAGGATGTCATTCAGATCCAGTGGAATGACTTATCTACAGGAATGGCACAAGTACATTTAACAAATTGTCTTAATTTGTGTTACAAATAATTATGGTAATGTTTCTGATTTGTCAAGGCAAAATGAGTGCATGTATGGATGCTGTGCCATGTCCGGTATCCTGCTGGAGCATAATCCCCAGAATGGGGGTAAGAAAGCTGGGGGTAGGGCGGCGTGGAAACAGAGCTTTGCCTTGTATGGAGAAAATGACAAGGCAATATGGTAAAATTGAATGACATGGAAAATAGACTAAATGTATGTACTAAATTACACGTCACATTTTAGCGACCATTAATTCCAAAAAAGGAGAAGTGCCTACTTGATTCTGTTACCTACTGATGCATTCAAAATCAAAATTGATTAATTTTGGACTAAAATATGCTTGGTTTTATGCTCATAACTGTGTGTGTGTTCAAGCATAGTGGCTGATTCTGGGTTCATAATTGCACTAATGAAGAGACTTTTAACAAATGACACTCTGATAAAGACTGTGAATCAAACTAACTCAACAAATGCTGTCAAAAAGTATTTGCCCCTTGTCTTTTTGAGATCATGCATAACTATACAAAATGTGTTTTTTTATATTTTTATTTTGGTGGGCAACTTTCTATAATAAATACATGACATAAGATGTAAATTGTAGTGTTTTTAGATCATGAAGGGAAATTTTTTATAATTCATAAGTTTTGGATGAAGTTCTGAATGCCATTTAGTGTAAAATGTATACAAATGAAAAAACAATACAGAAAATCAGACCGCAACAAACTTTTTCAAAGCGCTATATGTATCACTCACCAGTCTTTAGATGATAGCATGAAAAGTCGGGAGAAATTTCACTGAACCTACAAGGACTACTTTTTATCTTCTCACTTTAGGAGCTTGTATATAATGTGGGCAAATGAATGAGAAAAAGATAAGAGATACACTCAAGTACTTTTGGTCGACAGCACTTGCTATCTAGTTCCTTACTCCATGCTTCATACTTTCCTCATGACTCATTATCATGTCACTCATCTTGTGGAATCTTCTAGAAATTCCTCTCAGTTCGTTTCACTCACGTTGTTCTCTGGTACTTTTCTGTGAATAGCAGTATCTCTGAAAATAGAACTAATAGAGTTGGTGGTTGCTGCCTTATAAAAGTGCTGAATTAAATATCTTGAAGTTTAGCTTGTTAACAATAATTTCTTTGTCAGATAACTGAAGATATTTAGTTTCTGGGTTTCCTTATTTCCAAAACTTTCATACCCACACATTCTGCACACACATATAATTATAACACTATTAATAATTCAGTTTGTTTTGGAAACCACAGTTGTGTGTGTAGATTCAACACAGGACAAGGGAATTTCTGGGTTATGCAGTAACTATTTACGCTTCTGTTATTTCTATAAAACGTTTTATCAGACTTTCAGAAATATGCTCTGGTAATTCTCAGACAATTAAAGGTGCAGTAAGCGATTTCTGAGAAACACTGTTGATAGTTAAATCAACCCAAACAAACACGCCCCTCCCTTCCTTGCTCTGCCCCCAAAATAATTAATTTGCAATGCAAGAATGAATGTCTCTTTATCATAGCTGAAGCAAACCAAAACAATGCTTCATAAAAAAAGCGAAGATGATGAACAAAAAACAAGGAAGAACAAAAAATGAACATACAGTACACAAGAGTATATATAAGCATGAATTTGTTTTTAGTTGCCAGCGGCACCCGCTCCAGACAAACAATGGCACTCAAAACCGTACTGTTTCTATAGCTAACATTACAACAACAGCATATCTTGGCTCTCTGTTACAGCAAAACATGTTTTACTCATGTATAAAGCAAAAACAACGTTGTCATGAAGTCTAAGCGTTGGTGTAGTAGGCAGACGACCGGGCGATGAAGATGAATACAAAATCAGATTTTTTAACTGATATCACCATAAACACACACACACACACACACACACACACACACACACACACACACACACACACACACACACAGACACACACACACACACACATTTGTTTTAAATAACAATCCAAAAATACATCCTTGTTCTTCTTACATGATACAATAAAACTAACTATAAACAGGAATGAAATGACGAACATGACCTCACCTCATATGTACTTATGTCAGATGCTTTTCAAAAACTCTTGCAAACCAGACTCAAAGTATCATCACCCTCATGCACACAGCTCAGTGTGTCAAGGCATCATCAGTGCTAACCACTAGTCCATAGCTCCAAAGAAGCATGTTGTTTCTCTAAGTTTAGTGTGTAGCATTTTTGGGTACATCAGCCTTCACATTATGCGAACATACTGCAAAGTGATGACTGTTTAAACCGAATACAGTGTGGCATGTTTCTGTCTGCTGTTTGATGGATGGCAGTTTGAAAGTGCAGCAGGTCAGAGATCATTAAAATAGGGAAACACTAATGAACAGCAGCAGTTCCAAATGACCTAACAAATCATGACATTGGTATGGCATGACATCTTTTATAACAGACCTGTGACATCATCACATTGTGCTTAGGACTGAGTGTTACATAATGATCCTAGGAGCAAATGGAAATGATAATAGACTGTTGTTATGCCTTAGATCAGCTGTTATTCTTGTATGATACGTGGATATAATAAGTTGCTTTGCATTTTATCAGTTATAATACTTTAATGAATAAATGTATTCATTATTAGTATATAAATCCTGGATATGTTTGTTAAGTTACCCATGAAATCAAAACTAGAGTTTTGTGGCAACTTTGTTAGCCTCGCGGCTAATATCTTGGTAACATGGTTGCATATTCCTTAGCAGGGGTGGGCGATATACCGGTAGACATGATTAACTGGTGTAAATATGTCAACCAGTAGAGATTTTGGACTATCGTCTTTATCGCGGTTATGCTCATGTTATGTTGCTGTGCTATGTGGTCACGAAAGCTTATCATTTGCATGCGTTTTTAAGCATTGCAGTTTAAATTAAATCTGCAGTGTTTATTAAAAACGTTTTATTATTCATGCCAGGCCAGTAGTTGCCGGGATCACTTTGTAAAGAAAAACTATGCACCTATAGACTGAACATGTGACATAATACATATGCGCATAATGCCACCATTTTAACAAATTTGTGTTTTTGTAGTTCACACAGAGACAATAACACTATCATTTTCAAAAACTTGCACTTTGAAAGTTTGGTTTTTGGGCCAATATGCACAAAAGGTTTTCCGGACAAAATGGCCAAAACGCATTAAAGTTTTTTGTTTTTAGTTGAAAACGCTGTAGTGTAAAATGGCCCTGAGAGACATGAAGCCGTGCTCAATAGACCTCACCGCCATCGCACAACCAGCACAGAGACAGAATCCTCGCCCTGTATTAACTGTGATCTGTTATTAGTGGTCCCGCCCAACCCTCCTCTCCCAACTCCTCGTCCTCCTAAGCCACCATAGATATATACACTAGATGTCACCTTGGGGTTCTAAGCATGCGTCAAAACCGCCGCCATCTTGGAACAGGGGTCTTGTCATAGGAAGTAGCTAGGTAACGCTGCTATCTCCGCCTGTATTTCGACTTCATGGATGATGCCTGACTTTTGTGCTGTGTATGGATGTTCACACGAACAAAATCTAAAAACCAGACAGCAAGGGATTACATTTCACAAGAATGTGAAATTTTGTAAATTTTTTAAAATTTCTCTGGAGTCAATGATAAATACATGTCTGACCGCTGGAACGAACCAAAAAAACTAGAAAATCGCATTCATGACGATTTATGGTGATTTTATTTCTGTTAGACCTTTTCCTACATTGACGCTGATGCATTAAAGAGGAGGGGCTCCCCGTTCCATGATGGTGGCTCTATTGACGCATTCGTTCCAATGAACTGCTGTAGCCAAGGCGACATCTAGTGTTTATCTATGCAAAGCCCCCACCTTCACCTCCCTCCGTCACTCATTTCCTGTTTGTCTTTGATTTGTTTGGGCTGGTCAAGCCTTCTGGGGAGGGACGTAATGTCACAGACACTCATTCTCAGTTTCATTATCATGGACTTTTAGTTAGTTTGTCTTCCTTTGTTCAGTTTCCCGCCACTTATCAGTTGTCATAGATTAATTTAATCATCACAGGTGTTTGTCATTATTTCCATAATTTGCTTTGTATTTAAAGGGGTGGTTGATTGCGATTTCACTTTTTTCATTTTAAATAGTGTGTAATGTTGCTGTTGGTGCATGAACAGTATCTGCAAAGTTGCTGCACTGAAAGTTCAACGTAAGCAGAGATATCGTCTTTTAAAAATCAGGAAGTTTAATGCCTACAAAAACGACTCGAATGGGACTACAACGAGATACTTCCCGGGTTTTATACGTAACTAACCCATAAATTTACATCAACCCTCCCTCCGGAATATGCAAAAAAGGGGGCATGGCCATATTTCTGCGGCTTTGTCGAAGAGGAAGAGTTATAGAGGAGAGCTGTAGCCATGCCGTCGAAAGTGTGTTATTTTCACCCAGCTGTCAGGTCTTCTGTGTTCGGGCTTCCTACGGACGCTGTAGTTCGTCAACAATGGCTAAAATCTATGTTTGATTATGTTCCTGAAAATTACAATCGTAATTTAGCTCTCTGTGCTGCGCATTTTACGGAAGACAGCTTCCAGAATCTCTACAAATTCAATGCCGGATTCAACAACAAACTGTAACTAAAGCATGAAGCAGTTCCAACTTTAAAACCAGAGGCAGCAGTTGTTGGGCCACAGCCAGTAACTAAGACTTAATCATTTTAAATGTATTTGCATGTATAATTTCAGACGTAATGTTTTAGTTTTTATCAAGGACGTAAACAAATGCCAGCGCTGACTTTAGTAGCCACTTAGTTATGCTATTGTGTGTCTATGACAAACGCGAACAAACATTTTGGACCTGAATTTGTAATTATGTACTAATTTTGTAAATGTATTTTCCATGTATACTTTATGACGTAATTTTTCAATTTGATCAAGAACGTAAACCAATGCCAACGCTGTTTGTTTAGCCAGTTAGTTCGATAGTATTTTGTGTGTATAAGACAAACGTGTACACCTAAAGAAAACGATACACTGAGTAAACTACGTTTTGTGAATAGATAAACGGTTGTTCATTATATTGATAAAACAATTTAAAGATAAAGTGATAAAGTCATTTATTCAGTTATATTAAATGTTTAATCAGGAGAAAACCGTATCTCAAAAGCTAACAAGCAGCAGTAGCATTTTCAAGTAACAGCGTATCGAAATTCTTATATAATAATAGTAGAATAGAAAAGAATAGAATAGAATAATAATAAAAAAAAAAATACCATTCAGAAACGTTTTGTAAGAGCCGTGGGGAGGTTCTGCTTAACTCTCTTCATTGCCGCTTTCTGGGTCTGATTCAGGCTCAAACATTATTTACATTTGACCGGAGCACATGCAACTTTCGCCCGTAAAGGTAATGGGCGTGAAGTTTCCGGACAACGTGCACTACACAGTTTAGCCAATTACAACACACCGGCCCAACTAACCAATCTGAGCCCATTGCCTGATCCTGAGGGAATGGTTTCATAGAATCAGGAAGTCAACCTGTCGTTCAAATGACAGAGGAGAAACAGGGTTCCCGCGGGGTCTTAAAAAGCCTTAAAAGCATTGAATTTATGAATTTGGAAATAATACCTTAAAAAGTCTTTAAAAAGTCTTGAATTTTGATGTCTGGGTCTTAAAAATTGTGTTGTATGTCAGTGTTCATTTCATTGACTAAAATAATAACTTTTCTTCAACGACATTTTTCACTGACGAAAACGAGACGCTACCTAAATAAAACCTAGTTTTGAATGACAAAAACTATGACGAAAATCTATTGACATTTTCGTCAACGAATAAAAACTAGATGAAAATGTTAGATAGTGTCGATCTGGGAAGCGATCCAGTCAGAACTGATGTCCTGCGTGTGTGGTAGATACACACATTTGTACTGTAACGTGCTGATCTACCCCGCAGTCTCATAAAATGTTAAAAATGTAAACCAACCCGTAGCGTGGAGCCATGCACATATTCACCTATACAGCGCGCGGGTACTGCACTGAGCTCTCTTTCGTGTCTGAATGGACAAATACACACAACATTATGTCTAAATGTCCGGTTTGGAGAGTATTCATGTAAACTATGTCGGTTATGTCTTAAACAGTTGTATCGGGTGTGCATCAGTGCAATCGTATCCGCATGTCATTGGACATGAGCCGATGTCTTAAAGTGACAGTGCCAATAAACATAATGCGGTCTGTGTCATTAATTTTGATCAAGCAACAAAAGAAAAAGAGAAAAGCATTTACTGTTTGTTAATAGCTTTAATAAGGATTAATTATTAATAATTTAATTCATACATACATAATTCTTTATTCTTTCAAGCAGACAATTATTTGTAAGTTGTTATAAAGAATGCATATATCATTCATTGAAAAGAAGACTGTGTTTTACTTTAGGAAAAGTGGTTTTATTTAATTTTAAGATATATTTTTTTAAGTCACAGTAGTTAAATCTGTATCTGTATTGCTTGTTGAAACTTAAAAATCATTCATATTAATAGGTTAATATATGTTTTCTCCGGAGTATATGGGTTTGGAAATTTTAGAGAAATTCTAAATTAACACATTACAATTTACCTAAACCCATTATATTTTAGTCGACTAAATCTACTGTAGATTTAGTTTACAGTAGATTTCAAAAATATAAAAAAACTAAAATCACTAAAATCTTATTGTATTTCGTCAACTAAAACTAGACTAAAACTAAAACAATTCAGATGACTAAAGTATGACTAAAATTAGTTTGTCATATTTTTAGTCAAAAGACTGAGACTAAAACTAAATCTAAATTTGCTGTCAAAATTAACACTGCTGTATGTAACTTCTCCGTATTGTATTTTTCCTCAAAAGTTTCATTTGTCAACCACGATTATTATTATTATTTTCGATGTTTATTGTTCAGGGGTCTCTCAGTTCCCCATATTCCCAGCATAGAATAAGTAGCTAGCTAATGTTAAAACACAACTTAACATTGTTCGGCAAACTTTCTTGTGGCCTACTGAAATGTTTTTATTTTTCACACCTGCTTGGCTTATCATCTTTTACCCATTCCACATTTGAAAAATAAATCAACACAAGTTGAAGGATTTTGTTTTTCTTTGCTGGTAGGGACGTGAAATAGGTATTAATTTTTTATATAAATGGTCTTAAAAAGGTCTTAAAAAGACTTGAATTTAACTTGAAGAAACCTGTAGGAACCCTGGAGAAAGCGGCTTACAATAAAGGTGAAATTTATGAAAAATAAGGCTTTAAAAAAAAAAACACAAAGACATGTTATATTGCACCCCATAAACACAATCATGCAAAGAAAAAAAGCAGTAAACCACCCCTTTAAGATGCAGTCTTTTCAGTGTTCATTTGTCTGGTCACGTCAGTAGCAGTTGTTTGTTTGCCTGCCTCATTTGAAATATCTTCTGTGAGGAATATTAAAGCCTTTTGACCCTGATCTTCATCTTCATCGTGTTTCCTGCAACCATTGGTGACAATATCGTTTTCATTAAATAAAATTTGGATATATCATGATATAAGATTTTGGTCATAACGCCCACCTCTATTCCTTAGCTGACAAAGTAGAAAGCTGAAGGGAAATCTGAGAGTGTATGTTATAGTGAGTTTACCATGTCTAAGGAGGAGGGTTTTTAAAACCCGCTGAAGAAAATGGTGAAACAGTTTCTGAAATAAAGTTTTTCTTACAGTGTATTGTCAAGCAAGCACTTTTACCTTTCTTTTACCATATTTGATGTACTTTATTATTTGTGCATTGATCAATGTTAATATGTAAGAGCAATCAAGTCTCTTCAGAAGACTTTAATTAAACTGCTTAATTCATATGGATTTCTTTTACGATCTTGTTATGAATTTAGTGGAATGATTTTTCAATGGAAGGACAGCAATCTCTCAGGTTTAATTTAAAACATCTTCAATTGTTTATTGAAGATGAACAAAAATGTTATGGGTTTGGAATGTCATGAGGGTGAGTACATGATGAGAGAATTTTCATTTTTGGGTGAATTAATCCTTTAAGAGCTTGTGTTTATAGCTGAATACCACATCCTTCATCCAATGTCTTCAAATAATTTTGGTTTGTGGTTTTGAAAATCCCCATTTATGGTTTAAGGTTACCATACTTGTCAAAAGTGAGTAAAATCTGTTTTAGAGAAACATTCCCTTTTCATTTTTCAATGAGAGAAATTAGCATCTGCTTTTTAGTTATATTTTAAGGTATGGTTTCTTAGTAAGTCAGGGCTTTTACTCTCAGTCACTGAGGTTTAACACATGAACTTTTAACTCATTCATCTGGAAAGTTAATTTCCCATGTCCTGTTTTCAAACTGTCCTTAGAGGGATGTGGTGGACTGGTTTTAGGCTGTTTGGGGACTGTAAGGTCGGAAAGTCACCTTCTAGAAGAAAAATGTAAGTTTATTGAGTGAGATGATTGGAAGAGGTTGATGCGTGGTTAAGGCATTCCTGCTGTGGTAATTACACACACTTATGACTGACTATTTATACAAACAGAATACATTCCTGTAGATGAGTCCAAGATCTGTTAAAATCAAGAGCTGCATGACGTATTTATTTGTGCCTGAAAAGGTTAAGACTGTTGGCATGTCTCTGAGAGTGCCTGTATGGATGCTGTGCCATGTCCGGTATCCTGCTGGATCATAATCCCCAGAATGCTTTAGTATGTGAACCACTATGACAAAGAAAGCTGGGGGTAGGGCGGGGTGGAAACAGAGCTTTGCCTTGTATGGAAAAAATTACAAATCAGTCCTTACAGACAATCCGCCTTTCTTCTGCTTTGATCTAACAAGTCTTGCTCACCCCTCCCAACCGACCGCTGTGTGAATGGACAGCACAGTGCGAAAAAGGGGGATGGATGCGAGAAAGAGATGAGTCCAAGAGAGGATGAGAAAAATAGAGTGATCTCATCCTCATGCGGTTGTTTACTTGCCTTATGAATGATCTTATTGGATGATTTGGGGGCAGCGTCAGAAAGCCTTGTGGTGAAGTCATTCACTTTAAATCAATCACCGATTTAGTCTGACAGTGGCTGATTAATTGTGGAATATACTACTCCACAGCAGATCTGACTCCATCCACTACTGCACTGTTAACGTAAACTCCAAAAACTGACAATCTCAATTAGCTGAGTGGTTGTTAAGGTTTTTTGGGTGGTTGAATGGTGACAGTGGTTGATATACACTTGTGATGCAGCCTGAATCATAATGACACCGTGTTTGTTTGCTGCCAGAGGAGAACTGCTCACCCCCCGCATCTGGCATGCTTAAATGGGGACACTTAATGTTCAACAATATTATTGATTTGACTGTACTGACGCTGTTTAATGAGCAGATTCAGCAGAACTGCTTTATAGATTAAATTAACTAATTTAATAAGTGATGATCTTTAAAACGAAACTGAATCAACACAGAACTAACCCTCAGCTGAACAATGACAATATTTTCATTTAGAGCTGCTGTACCGCCGAAATGAACTTTGTTTGCATCATTGAATCATTTTCCTGTTGTCACTGAAAAGCTGCTTTGAAATCATACTCGGTTACTAACGTAACCTCGGTTCTCTCTAGAAGAGGGAACGAGTACTGCGTAATATCTTACGCTAGGGGAAAAACTCTTTTCCACGAGATATTGAAGCCAAAAAATTATCCTTAATTTTGAATTAATGTAAAACGCGTTGCAGCAGCATGCAGACATAGGCAAGACGGCTCGCGTGCCTATTGGCTGACCTGCGGCAACAGCAGCAGCCTATCGAGAGAGGCCCTACGTGTCACCATATCAAATGGGGGCGCTTCGCACCTACTTCGTCCAGTCCCGCCGAAATGGGCGTGGCCTGGGCCTATAAATACAGCTCTATAGGCTGATACAAACTGGTTTTTCATCGCTGAAGCGAACCAGAGCTTGTTGCAGGCACGGCAAGATACGCAGTACTTGTTCCCTCTTCTAGAGAGAACCGAGGTTACGTTAGTGACCGAGTACGTTCTCTTACGAGAGGTTCTCTCGTACTGCGTAATATCTTACGCTAGGGGAACACAGTGTAAAACGCCGTGCGTGCTGGAATCCAACACCAAAGTCCCAAGGGCGGGAGCCCGGGGCTCATATAGTGCATAATCACCAGGGACTCACAGAGAGTCTGAGAAGAGAGGCTAGAAGC
Source organism: Gila orcuttii (assembly GCA_026230005.1). Lineage (NCBI taxonomy): Eukaryota > Metazoa > Chordata > Actinopteri > Cypriniformes > Leuciscidae > Gila > Gila orcuttii. The sequence goes on along the minus strand of JAPDVR010000022.1, from coordinate 11,799,507 downwards.
GTCATTCCCAATAAGTAGCATCCTACGGGAGCTAACCGCATCAACAGTGTTCCACACAGTCAGGGTGAAAATTTACGGCCTGAACTGGGTAACAGTATGGGTCTTACTCAACGCCCATGGAGTTGTTATATCGATCAGCGAGCGGTGCTCAAGCGGTTTCTGCATTCTGAGCCAGAGCAACGGGGCAGACAGTACTGTTTTTTAGACCGACAGTAGTTTAGCCTGTAAGGCGGGAACCTCTAGGTTATAAAACCTTATAAATGTAGATGGCGAGGCCCAGCCAGCCGCCATACACATATCCTGCAAGGTAATCCCGCTAGACCACGCCCATGACGAGGCCGTGCCTCTTGTGGAGTGCGCTCTGACACCAAAAGGACACTGCAGGCCCATGGACGTGTAAGCCAACGCTATGGCATCAACTATCCACCTGGATAGGCTCTGTTTCGAAGCGGCCAGCCCTTTGGTATGTCCGCTGAATGAAACGAAAAGCTGTTCAGTCTGTCTGAAAACAGACGAGCGGGACACGTAAGCTCTTAATGCCCTGACAGGGCAAAGGAAGCTCGCATCCTCTTCCTCGTTTTACACCGGCAGGGCAGACAGGGAGATAACCTGAGCCCTGAATGGTGTGTTGGGGGACTTAGGCACGTATCCATGCCTGGGTTTGAGTATGACTTTCGAGTCATTTGGCCCAAACTCCATACACGTCACGCTTACTGAGAGCGCTTGTAAATCCCCTACGCGCTTCACTGAAGCAAGAGCCACCAGAAACGCTGTCTTGAACGACAAATGTTTCATGTCTGACAGATGGATTGGCTCGAACGGGGCACCTTTCATGGCTTCCATCACCGTAGAAAGGTCCCACATGGGGACTGAAGGGGGTCTGGGAGGGTTTAGCCTCTTAGCTCCTTTAAGGAAGCGGATGACTAGATTGTCCTTCCCCATTGATTGGGGTTCTGCCCTTATCCAGTAGCTCTTGAAGGAAGGAGAGTACTTCCGTAACTCCACAGTCTGGGGGTGAAAGGCCTTGAGCTTCGCACCAGCCAGAGAACCCAGACCGTTTTGAGGAGTAGAGTCGCCTAGTAGACGGTGCTCTAGCCTACGTGATCGTGTTTAACACTCCCTCCGGGAGGTTAACGGGTACCCGTTGATGGCCCATGCATGTAGGGACCACAGCTCCGGGCGAGGATGCCAAATCGAGCCCTTGGCCTGGGAGAGTAGTTCTTTCCTCAACGGTATTGGCCATGGGGCAGTGCTGGTCAGCTGCATCAGAACTGGAAACCAGGCCTGGTTTTTCTAGAGCGGAGCCACAAGCAGCACTGAGCATCCGTTTTCCCTGATTCGGTCCAACACCTGAGGCAGAAGCAAGACGGGGGGAAAAGCATAGAGCGGGCAGCGAGGCTAGACGTGGGCCAGCGCATCTCTGCTCTTGGAGGAAAACTTCGGACAATGAGCGTTTTCTTGGGACGCAAACAGGTCTACCTGCGCTCTGCCGAATGTCTCCCACAGCAGCAGGACCGTCTGCGGATGCAGAGACCATTCTCCTGCTGGAATATTGTTTCTGGCCAGTCTGTCTGGTCCCAAATTGAGGTGACCAGGCACATGTGCTGCTCTTAGTGAGAGCAGATTGTGCTGAGCCCAGATCAGGAGGCGTTCCGTCAGCCTGTGAAGGTTTCGGGACCTGATGTCACCCTGGCGATTTATGTAGGCCACCACTGACATGTTGTCCGAACGGACCAATACGTGGTGACCCTTTACCTGGGGACAAAAACGCTTCAGCACGTTGTCCACTGCCATCATTTCCAGACAGTTTATGTGTAGGAGCTTCTCTCGTTCTGACCACTGGCCAAAGAACGGTCTGCCCTCGAGCAGCGCTCCCTATCCCAAGGTGGAGGCGTCCGTGGACACCACCTTTACGCTCGAGTTCCCAGGTTTACACCCGACTGATACCAGTCGGTTGCTTTCCACGGTTTCAGGGCTAGGACGCATTTCTGATCGACCTTGAGGCGAAACAGACCAGAGGCCCACGCCCGAGGCGGTACTCGCGCTTTTAGCCACAACTGCAGCGGGCGCATGCGAAGCAGACCCAGCTGGAGTACCGAAGATGCTGAGGCCATGAGACCCAGCACTTTCTGAAACCTTTTGAGCGGGACTATAGTGCCGCAGCGGAAGGATTTCGCGACGCACTGAATGTTCAGTCTACGCTCCGGCGACAGGCGCGGTGTCATAGACAGCGAGTCCAGCTCTGTGCCCAGAAAAGATATTCTCTGACTGGGAGACAGCGAACTTTTCGCCCAACTGACTGTGAGACCTAGATTCTCGAGGTGTTCGAGTAATATGGTCCTGTGTTCTATGAGCTCTGAGTGTGATCGAGCTAGAATCAGCCAATCGTCCAAGTAGTTCAATATTCGCATGCCCCGAAGTTTCAGGGGCGCGAGAGTGTCCATGCACATCGTAAATGTACGGGGATCCAGGGACAGGCCGAACGGCAGGACTGTGTATAGATATGCCTGGGCCTCGAAGGCGAATCTCAAGAATCGCCTGTGACGTGACGCTATTTGTATTTGAAAATACGCGTCTTTCAGATCTATTGACAGATACCAGTCCCCTTGGCAAATCTGCGCAAGGATTTTCCTGGTCGTGAGCATTCTGAACTGGCATTTTACAAGCACTTTGTTCAGCTGTCTCAGATCTAGAATGGGTCTGAGACCCCCGTCTTTTTTCGGTATTAGAAAATATCTGCTGTATAGACCCCCTTCGCTCTGAGCTTGAGATAAAGGCTCTATGGCCGCTTTGCTCAATAGTTTCGCTATCTCGCCTCGAAGTAGATGAGCTCCTTCGCTTTTTACCGTAGTTTCGACCCGCGCCGTGTAACTGCAGGGGCGTCGAGCGAACTGCAGCGAATAGCCTCTCTCTATAGTGTTCAGCACCCATTCTGATACCCCGGGGAGCTTTGCCCACACATTTGCATGAATGGCTAGGGGTAAAATGAGATCTGGGCTCTGGCCGCAACTTAGTGGCGGCCGGAGAGCTCCGGTGTGCTGTAAAGTAAACACTGTGCTTGCAGCATCTGAGGCGGGGGGCGCACTGATCACAGCGGGCGGTCTGGCCGCGCTCGATTTCTCTATGGCAGTTTGCGAAGAGAAAATGAGCGGGGTGAACCCTGTGGGTTTTAACATGTCTGTGAGTGAATGTGTGCGCGGGACAGCAGGCACATTTACTGCACTCAAAACACCGTTTGCCTAAGCTCACTGAATGTGTGTTGGTTTCGTTTTTTACAGAAACCGCGGGACATGCATAGTGTAGTGTTTGTGAGCACTGGGTTGTGGGCACATTCACTACATGTAATGCACAATCGACATGAGTCGCTGGCTGCACTCGATTTCTCTAAGGCAGTTTGCAGAGAGAGAGCGAGCGGGACAAAACCCCGTGGGGTTCAACATGTCTGTGAGAGAATGTGGGCGCGGGACAGCGGGCACATTTACTGCACTGAAAACACCGTCGGCCTGAGCTGACTGAATGTGTGTGTTGGTTTCGTTTTCACAGAAAACGTGGGACATGCATTATGTAGTGTTTGTGGGCACTGAGATGTGGGCACATACACTACATGTAATGCACAATCGACATGAGTCGCTGGCCGCGCTCGATTTCTCTATGGCAGTTTGCGTAGAGAGAGCGAGCAGGACAAAACCCCGTGGGGTTCAACCTGTCTGTGAGAGAATGTGGGGGCGGGACAGCAGTCATATTTACGGCACAGAAAACACCGTCAGCCTGAGCTGACTGAATGTGTGTTGGTTTCGTTTTTACAGAAACCGTGGGACATGCATTGTGTAGCGTTTGTGGGCACTGAGTTGTGGGCACATTCACTACATGTAATGCACAATTGACACCATCGGCCGTGGCCGGAATACAGAAAATACACTTCATGTGATTTATCTGGGTCGCCGTGAAAACGGCTTTTGTGTGCAGGCAAGCGGGCCGTGGTACCGGCTTGTTTACTGCAGAATACACTGGAACAGTCGCATTTTCTGGAACTGAACGAGCGAAAAATTTTCGGTGCAAGTTTAATGCACAATCGACATGTGTCGATTTTATCTGTGCGAGCCCTGTACTTTGGTGGGCTGTGCTTGAGTGTAGGAATGAACACTGGGTCGTGGGCAACTTCCCTGGCGACTCGCGGGCAGAGGGGGGGAGGTCCACAGATCTCGCCCAATCCTCACTGTCCGACGCCAGGATAGAGCAGCTGTCCTCCTCCACAGAAGCAGCTATCTCGTCGTCACCAATGGCGGAAGCGGCAGCGGACGGCGGCCGCTGTCCGTCGGTGAGCGACTCGAGTGAAGCTGGCGAAGTTGGCGGGCGAACTGGCGAGCTTTCGCAGGCTGGAGAAGGCTCGGGGACCCGTTGAGTACGGCGCTTTATATGGCGCGGCACTATAGCGAGTGGAAGTGCAGACTCGGAGAAAAAATGCAAGGTGAGTCCTCAGAGTCGCCATGGCAATAGCTCGCAATGATGGCAGCCGCCATCAGCGAGCGCGAGAGCTGCATGATCCTCACCCAGGCAGGAAACGCAGAGGACATGGCGGTCCCCGTCGCTGAGTGTGGCTCGGCACGAGCCACAGGAATGAGGCATCTTTAAAAAGACGCTTGCTCTTTTAGATAAGAGAGAGAGAGTGTGAGTCGCGGCGGCGAACACACACTCGGCAGAGTAAAAGGATATATACGGCGGAAAGCATAGCAGGTACGGCGACTGAAGGCGGCGAGGTGAAGGCCAGCGGCTTCAGATGCAAAGGCTCGTCCCGCAGAAGGCTTTTTCTCAGACGGCGCGGCTTCTTCACTCCGGATCCAGCGATGCGTGAGCTTCGCTGAAGAGATGAAAAATCAGGTTGTATCAGCCTATCGAGCTGTATTTATAGGCCCAGGCCACGCCCATTTTGGCGGGACGTGACGAAGTAGACGTGAAGCGCCCCCATTGGATATGGCGTCACGTAGGGCCTCTCTCGATAGGCTGCTGCTGTTGCAGCAGGTCAGCCAATAGGCACACGAGCCGTCTTGCCTATGTCTGCATGCTGCCGCAACGTGTTTTACATTAATTCAAAATTAAGGATAATTTTTTGGCTTCAATATCTCGTGGAAAAGAGTTTTTCCCCTAGCGTAAGATATTACGCAGTACGAGAGAACCTCTCGTAAGAGAACTGTATTGTATGAAGCGCTAAATAAATAAAGGTGACTTGACTTGCTTGGTTGTTGCCAGGGTCATTGGTTTTAGGAGCTTTCCTACATGGTTTCTACCCTGTTCTTTGTAGTAGCCAATGTGTTTCTATGTAGTTGCTAAGGTTACAGAGTGTTTTTTAAGAATATGGCCAGGTGGTTTCTAGGGAAAGGGAAGCCAGCCCTTCTCCTGAGGGCTAACTTCTTGAAGAGTTCAACTACAACCCTAATAAAACCTGAACCAGCTAATCAAGGTGATCAAGAATTATTATAAATAACAGGTAGGTGTGCTGGAGCAGGGTTGGAATTGAAGTCTGCAGAGGGTAGCCCTCCAGAAGCACGGTTTGGTACCCCTGTTGTAGGGTGTACCGGATAGTTTCTAGGACATTACTAGATATTCTGGGTGTTTTTTAATTGCCCAAAAGTCAAAGACCCATCAACTTAAGTCTTATGAGAATTAAGAATTGAAGTACTGTACATTAAATTAAGTATTGTATTGTAAATGAATAGAATTTAGCTATTGCTGCCTACAAGTTGATATGTGACCCTGAGTACAGGGCTCTGAGCTCTGCCAGATCTGCCAGCTGACATGAATAAACACCATGTCCACTGCACTGGCATTTTGCAAAGTGCAAGAGTGGCCAGCAAAATTTTGTTTTTTAAGGACAATAGCTCAGTCAAATCACATTTTCCCTGACTTGCTCCTTTCTCGATCATATCAGAGAAAATGTGATTTGGCTGGAAGGGAATGCCAGAGAATAAAACAAACTGCACCCCTGAGCAAAGCAAAGCTTTAGCACCCCAGAAAAGGCCCTGGTGCTTAAGTGACTCCCAGTGATCCAACTCGGTCATTTTCGTCCTCCCCTTCCCAGCCAGGGTGCCTCCTGGCTGGGCTTGGATTGCTCCTGGAGGCCCTCTCCCTCCAGAGCTCCATGGCACTGGCACATTTTAGATTTTATCCCCCCCCCAACCAGAGTGCCTCCTGGCTGGGCTTGGATTGCTCCTGGAGGCCCTCTCCCTGCGTTATTTCAGAAGCATCAAGTCATCATATTTTCACACACATGCACACACTCAAATATGCACATGGCAGATGTCAAGGACCGAGTCATACCACCCTGGTTATGCAATATCCATTCATGGCATGTCTGTTGAGTTTTAAGTGCCTCAACCTTTCTTAACCTTTTATATAAACACAGGCATATGTTTTTAAATATTAAACTTGGACAAGGTCATGGAAAAATGCAAGAGGAGATCCCTGCAGTGTTCAAAGAGCCGAGTTTACGTGTTGAATGGTTTGTCTTTTGGATACTAGAATGTCACTGAAGGTGAAGACTTTATTTCAGTCCCACTGTGATGAATTCCTGCTACAAGCCTAGTTTGTCCCTGCAGGATTGATGGAATGTTCTGGGTTTAATTTACGTTTAAGTCTTTGCTAAATACATGTTATTGATCTTATTCTGAACAATTCATTTAGTCCACCAAAACCCCAGCCCTTCTTATACAATTGGCTACAAGTCCACACCCACATTTTAAAGTTTCACTCAAATGTAAAAAAAATAAAATAAAAAAAAAAACACACAAAACAATGTTGCTACTTTCATTTCATCTAACTGTAAGCTCTTTTGGTAGCATCTGTGACATTCTGTTAATTACCAAACATTGACATTGAGATGAGAAACATTGAGATGAGATTACAACATCTCTGTTAATGGTCTCATACTCGCAATCACAAAACTGATTTAATGAAAGTACATTAAAAAGAGTTATCTGTTATTCATAATGTTGCTCAATTTTATATTGCCAGATAAACGATCACAAATATATATTAAATGTATTGCCCAGTCCTAACACAAACCTGTTTACACACACTTTGTGCTGAGCCACACAGTACTGTCTGCTGGAAAAACAAATGGGACACCCACTCCCACTTTGCCCATTCTGGCTGCAATGGTCAGCTAGAGCAGATCTGATTAGTTATTCATAGTGACAGCGTTGCGGCCCCTGGATGCCTCCCGTCGTCCTCACTGCCACCACCAGGCGAGAGAGAATGACCCCTTCTTACACAACTGCCTACTCTGGCGGTTTGCCTGTCAAATGTGATGACTCATGGATTCTTTAACATAAATAAAAAGGAAGTACAATCATCACAGTCTTACCCAGATTCTCCATGTTGCAAAAGTATTTTGCTACCCTAAGAGAATAAATGAGTCATCATTTACTCACCCTAGTATCACCCATTGACTTTAACTGTATGGGGAAAAAAACATTGAGACATTTTAAAAATATATATGTTTGTAGGTGTTCCACAATAGAAAGAAATGCATAAAGGTTTGTAAATATTTGAGACATCTGCTCAAACATTGGTGGTGGAGGATGGTCTCTGTGTACTGTCTATAATGTAAACACATGTTGGCAGTTGGTTTTGGAAAGTTACTGCACAGCAAAACCCCCAGTGTTAAATTAACTCTGCCAGAGTTTATATAATCCACACGGATTAAATAAAAACTGGCAATGATAATTTAACACCAGGAGTTTTGCTGTGTTGGAACTCATATATATATTGTACAAATGCATATTTTCCAGTGCCCTATAGATATGGTTCATAAATGCTGTACTTGGTGCCTGGTCTGTTTCAAAGTTGTACTGATAGTTTAAGCCTATAAATCTGTAACATATTTCTTATACATATTTCTAAGGCCTCTAAATTATCAACATGAACGTTGCTGAAAATCCTGTTTTACAATTTACTACATGCTTTCTGTCATCTGATTGACAGTTGACACTTTTTTGGCTGATAAAAAGCCTTTTGGTTTAATTAACTTTCCCATTCAGATCATGGTACCTTTTATCTTTTCTGATTTTTATTAAGTAAATGTAAATACCTTCGTAAATATTAAGTATTGTTAATAACAAATCTACAGAGATTTGATCATAAAACTAAGCATTTAAATAACATATTATTGGGAGATATATTCATTTTATGTAAGCAGTCTGCTAGACTTTAAAAAGACCTCATTGATTTACATTACAAGCTATCAGAATTTCATCTTAAATTTTTGGCCATATAAATACCAAATTGCATATATTTGCTCTTGTTTTTTTTGTATCTCCGTATTCTCAAATGCATCATAAATGTATGATGTATCAAATATGACAACAAACAACATATCCTAAGTAGAAAAAAACCTAGTGGATCAAAACCTTTCATCCAAGTTACACATGAATTTTGAACAATACCCGACAACTTTGATGAACTTTTTTGATCCATTTCAAATGTTGACTACTGTATATATATATATATACTGTATATATACTGTATATATGTATATATACAGAGCCTGGGAAAATGTTCACTTTTATCCCCCTCCGTTGACGGCCTTGTTCGCGTCTTGAAGCAGCTGAATGCGATCAGCTCTCCTAGCACAAACCAGATAATCTTTACATTATTCCTATTTTAGACCAGGTTTAAAAGGCAGATCCAATTATTTCAGGCTCAGCCTGTTCCTTCTAATTATGGCTGAGTTGCGGGACACTGTCTCTGTGAGGCTGGATGTATTAATGACTTGTGAAAGGAAAAAGAATGCCATTCTCTAACACTTTAAGGTGATGATACACTGGGCAACTTTTTGAGCAATGTTGCTGGGCAATCTTGCTAAGCGATTATTGCTTGGGCACTTTCCCATTGAAAATGGGCAATACATTTCTATCTGGATAATTTAGATTGGTCATGGGCCCTGTGTCTCATCTGGTTGCCTGTTGACGGCAACATTGCCCAGCAACATTGCTCAAAAAGTTGCCCTGTGTATCATCACCTTTAGGGCTGTGGTGCAAGCTTTAGGGCTGTTATTTCAGCTGAGCTGATACTTGCCCCGTGTCACTTTTCAAGGACAGTGAAACACAAATGTCAGGCTGAACATGTCATACTGACAACCCATAATTGTTGCTTGTGTGTAATGTAAAAAGATTCTTATGCAATAAACAAAAAAAAAAAAAAAAAAAAAAAGAAAAGAATGCACTCTAAATACTACCTCTATTAAATGTTTATAAAACTGCATCTGATGAAAGCTGATATTAAGTTTTCCAGCTTTGCTTTACCCAGAACTGGATGTTTATGTTTTGAATTGCTTAGTTTCTGGGTTCAGGGTGGCAGATGACTCATTCTGTCTATTTCAAGATGGTTGTGCATGTGCTAACACACATTGAGAGGACTCCGTATATAGACCGGTAACTAATATCTCTGCTTCCAGGTCAAAGGTCAGTTTTCTTGGCCAGCCAATATTACTGTCAAAAAACACATTCATACATATTAAAATGTTTTAATGTATGGTAAAACATGTTTTATGATTATCAAAACAAGACATTGATTACTGCTTGTTCAAGAAAGTATTATGGCAGTACCATGGTTTATGTGTGTTTACATCGCACTCCAAGTTATATATAAAAAGAGCATGACGTTTCAAATAAAACTTGTTTTGAAGTAGCCTAAACAGAGATTATTTAGTGTCTTTATCGACCATTTTTCCCTTTGAAGGTTTTAAAAGTACTCTGGGGACAATTTGTTAGCTATTTTGTCTCTATAAAACAGACACACAAATAAACATGTTTACGTGATGTCCTATATTTAATATGAATAATCTACTTAAGAGCCTAATACACACCACCTATATACAGTCATTCCAGCTTGTCAAATAAGGCTTAAGTAAAGAATGTTTATCAGTCCTCTGACTCATCAGTCATTCTGAACAAACTGATACAAAATGTTCCTTTTATACCTGTAACACTCGCATACATTCCACAAATGTTTATTTTGTCTTAGAACATCATGTTCTCTTTCTAGCCTTTTTATTTTAATTTAGGCTACAACGAAATTGGCTGAAGTAAACAAGGCACACAAAAACTGTGAACCAAAACTGAGAGAGAAGCAAATACATAACTCTAATTGTTGCTCTGAACAAACGATCAAAAACAAATTAGATCTCAATGTAATGAGGCACAAACAAAAAAATAGTGAGCATAGAGATTTCAACCAACTTATGCCCCCTGCTGGCGCATTGTTGTTGTTTTTTTGGAAGAAGGTTCTAGAGTGCAGCTTGTCCATTCAAAGAATTGTAGAACTATCTGTTGCTAAAAATGTAGAAAATGTTGTGTTAAGCAAATATCCTGTTAATGGGTGTTGATATAACATGTGACTGAGGTTACTGTCCCTGTTTTTGCTGATAGCGGAGACAGAACATGCACAGAGAGTCCCGGACACAGAGTCGGCCCAGCAAATGAGGCTGAGAGAGAGACAACGATTCTTTGAGGAGGTGTTTCAACACGATGTGGATGTCTACCTCTCCTCTGCACACCTGCAGATAGATTATAAGAGACGTGAGTTTGAAAACACACATATATGGGTGACTCTTAAAATTTTTAAAAAATATATAATATAATTTTGGGCCTCTAAAAAGTTCATTTACATTTACATTTACATTTATTCATTTAGCTGACGCTTTTATCCAAAGCGACTTACAATTGCTTTATATGTCAGAGGTCGCACGCCTCTGGAGCAACTAGGGGTTAAGTGTCTTGCTCAGGGACACATTGGTGTCTCACAGTGGATTCGAACCCGGGTCTCTCACACCAAAGGCATGTGTCTTATCCACTGCGCCATCACCACCCCAGCCACCAGTTCATTTAAGACTGATAAATTTAGGAAAATTGCACTTTACACTTTTTTTGTCAAACTTATTTAAGGAAAAACAATATCTCTGCCAGAGTGACAGCTTGAAGATCAACAAATGTCATACATTTTAAGATTATTACACCAAGATCTGAAAGTAGATATGGAGTCATATAGACCAACTGTTTTTTTTTTATAAGTTTAAAGTTAATTGACTGCAAGTTAACTTGTGTTAGGTTCAAACAGTAAGAACTGTCATTATCATATCTCTCTATCTCTTTCTCTCTCCCACACACACACACACACACACACACACACACACACACACACACACACACACACACACACACACACACACACACTGGTTTCCATGTTTAAAGGGGATTTTCCTTAGACATAATGATTTTTATACTGTACAAACTGTAAATTCTATCGTCCTACACTAAACCTAGCCATCACATAAAACTTTATACAGTGTTAAATTTAAACTGTATACGATTTATACGCTGTTTCCTCACCGGGACCAAAAATGTTTTCCCAGGAGGTCAAAAAATACTGGTATTACTATCCTTGTGGGGATATTTGGTCCCCAGCGTAGGGAATACCAGGCACACACACACAATATTAATAGATCAATATCACACATTATAGCAAAATTCACTTACAGTTTTTTTCAATTGCTAACAAGCATTGTTCAATGCTGAAACCACATTTTCAAAACTCTTCACACATTCAGCGACACACAAGTGTATATGGACCAAACTCTGAATAATTTTTCATTGCTTTCAGACAAAATGCATTCAATCACCACATTTTTCAAAACACTTTTGTCATTCATACTCCACAAACTGCAAAAAAACTATATATTTGCAGGATATTTTTCATATGCTAACACACTGCTTTCAAAACTGATAAAAAGCACATTCATATCAGAATGATGGCAAATTTCAAGCATTTCTGCAGTAATTATTTTGAAATAAAGAAAATCTTAGCAGAAAATGAAAGAAAATGAAATAATAATCGTTCATATAATAATAATACTGATTGGGATAATGTGGCATTCCACCACTCTGCTGCAGTCACAGACTGGTTCGCAGCACATCCCAGGATGTCAGTATTATTCCTGCCTCCATACTCCCCCTTCATAAAGCCCATAGAGGAGTTTTTCTCTGCATGGAGGTGGAAGGTGTATGACCACCATCCACATGACCAGATGACTTTACTGGAAGCAATGAATGCGGAGTGTGGAGACATGTTGTTGATGTGTTGACTTTTTTTTTTTTTTTGCCCTGGAATTTCAGGATTTGTTTTTTTCTTTTCTTTTTTCTTTTTTCACCTAGTATATTCACAAATAAAGTACTATATTCATGGAAAACAAATTATTTCTGATTCATTCTTGTTACATATATATGCTTTAGTACATTCAATAAATTAAAAATCTGTTATTCTATAATGAAATACTGTTTATGTGAAAATTCATTCAAACTTAAATTATAAACTTTTCATTTTAATGTAATGCTCCCTGTTGCTAGTGCTTTTTAGGTCAGTGTGTTATGATTGACATGCATGTTTTCTGAAAAAGAATTTGTTGCCAGTGATTGGTGGAACGAGCTTATTTTGAGACATGTATGATGTGTTTTGTTGGTCTGAGTGAGTTTTGGAGGTTAGATTAACCGTTTGGCCAACATTAATGTTAGTAATGCAGACTTATGAAGAGTTTTGAAAATGTGGTTTCAGTATTGAGGTGGTTTCAGAACAATGCTTGTTAGCAATTGAAAAAAACTGTAAAGGTTGAAAGACCACAATCTTTAATTTAAGACATGTGATGATATAGATGAAACCTATTTGAAGAAGATTATATATGAAGTAGCCATATATGCCATATTCACATCTAATCATTTTCTTTTCAGCTCACATGTTGTGTCTGACCCTCCTATTGCAGCTCCCTTAGGAAGCATCTCATCAATGGAGGTGAACGTCGATATGCTAGAACAGATGGACCTGATGGACAGCTCTGATCAGGAGGCCTTGGATGTCTTCTTCAGTGCCAGCGGAGAGGAAGGACCACTGACATCTCCTCTTCCAGGTATAAACTCCACACCTGTCTAACGTGTGCATTCCCATTTGGTATTTGCATAAAGTAGAACTCTACTTCACTGCATTGCCATCAGACTCTGTTACTAATGACACCTGAAATGGACATCTTCTGGTTGCTTTGTTGCAACAAATTGCCGGCAGTGTAATTGTTTCCTAACCAGGTGCAAAGTTCCCTGTAAAGTAGTCTTTTTTTTATATCTACTGAAAACTAAATAGTGCTTGAAGTGATAGTTACTACCAAAAAGATAATATTTTTTTCCCAATGTAATAGAGTGGCATTGTGGACTAATATAATTGACAACCTGTTCTCATGGGAAAACGTACTCGGTTACTAACGTAACCTCGGTTCTCTCTAGAGATGGAACGAGTACTGCGTAATATCTTACGCTATGGGGAAAACCTCTTTTCCACGAGATATTGAAGCAAAAAATTATCCTTAATTTTGAATTAATGTAAAACGCTGTGCAGCATCATGCAGATATAGGCAGGACGGCTCGCGCGCCTATTGGCTGCCCTGCGGCAAACAGCAGCAGCCTATCGAGAGAGGTGCTGCGTGACATAATCCTATGGGGGCATTTCGCGCCCATTTCGTCACGTCCCGCCAGAAAAGGGCGCAATTTCGCCCTATAAATATAGCTCGATAAGGCTGGTACACTGGTTTTCATCGCCGAAGCGAACCAGAGCTGTGTATGCACGGCAAGATACGCAGTACTCGTTCCCTCTCTAGAGAGAACCGAGGTTACGTTAGTAACCGAGTACGTTCTCTTACGAGAGTATCTCTCGTACTGCGTAATATCTTACGCTATGGGGAACACAATGCAAAACGCCGTGCGTACTGGGATCCGACACCAAAGTCCCAAGGGCAGTAGCCCGGGGCTCATGTAGTGCATAATCACCATAGACTCACAGAGAGTCGGAGAAGAGAGGCTGCAAGCATCATTCCCCATGAAATAGCATCCTATAGGGGCTAGTTATGTTAATAGTGTTTCACACAGACAGGGTGAACGTGTTCAGCCTGAACTGGTTAAGATTACGGGTTATTCAACACCCATCGAGCCGTGTTATCGCTCAGTGAGCGATGCACAAGCAAAACTCAGCATCTGGGCCGGCACAGCGGGGCAGATAACACTGAATTCTATACCGACAGAAGCTTGGCTTGTAAGTCGGGAACCACTAGGTTATAAAACCTTATAAATGTAGACGGCGAGGCCCAGCCCACAGCCGTACAGATATCTTGCAAGGTAACGCCACTATACCATGCCCACGACGAGGCCACGCCTCTCGTGGAGTGCGCTCTGACACCCAAAGGACACTGCAGGCCCTTAGAAGTGTAAGCCAGTGCTATGGCATCGACTATCCATCTGGATAGGCTCTGTTTTGATGCGGCCAGTCCCTTGGAACGTCCGCCAAACAAAACGAAGAGCTGCTCGGTCTGCCTGAAGGCAGACGAGCGGGACACATAAGATCTCAGTGCCCTGACAGGGCAAAGGAGACTCGCATCCTCCTCCTCATCTTGAACCGAGAGAGCACACAGGGAAATCACCTGGGCTCTGAACGGTGTGTTGAGGGATTTGGGCACGTACCCGTGCCTCGGTTTGAGTATGACTTTTGAGTCATTAGGCCCAAACTCCATACATGATGCGCTTACTGAAAGCGCTTGTAAGTCCCCTATTCGCTTCACTGAAGCGAGAGCCAAAAGAAACACCATTTTGAAAGACAGATGCTAGCTCCTCTTGGTTTGAGCGGCTGAAAATGTCAATATTGCACCATCTAAATCACCATCTCCTTAAATTGTCAAGTTCTCTTACGAGAGTATCTCTCGTACTGCGTAATATCTTACGCTATGGGGAAAACCTCTTTTCGCAGCGGCGAACACACACACACACAGTTTGAAAAGGATATAACGCCGGAAAGCGTAGCAGGTGCGGCGGCTAAAGGTGGCGATGCCAGCGACTTCAGACTCAATGGCTCGTCCCGCTGTGTGCTTTTTCTCAGACGGCGTGGCTTCTCACTCCGGATCCAGCGATGCGTGATGCTTCGCTGAAGAGATGAAAATCAGTGTACCAGCCTTATCGAGCTATATTTATAGGGCGAAATTGCGCCCTTTTCTGGCGGGACGTGACGAAATGGGCGCGAAATGCCCCCATAGGATTATGTCACGCAGCACCTCTCTCGATAGGCTGCTGCTGTTTGCCGCAGGGCAGCCAATAGGCGCGCGAGCCGTCCTGCCTATATCTGCATGCTGCTGCACAGCGTTTTACATTAATTCAAAATTAAGGATAATTTTTTGCTTCAATATCTCGTGGAAAAGAGGTTTTCCCCATAGCGTAAGATATTACGCAGTCCGAGAGATACTCTCGTAAGAGAACTTGACAATTTAAGGAGATGGTGATTTAGATGGTGATGTAATTCACATGGAAACATACAATTGTTAGAAAATAAGCATAAAGGTCCACACCTACACAGCTTGTAATCCATAAGCAGATTGAAAACGTACAAATGAATGAGTACAAATTAATTTGAATTAGCAAACAAATCCTCAAAACGTAAAATAGTTAGGAAATGCTGTGAGTGTGTGTTAGAATTTGCACCCAGGTTGTGACAAATATAGCAACTTTTGATATATTCAGAGTAGCATGCCAGCAACAAAGTAACCTCATTTTCAATGAGAGTTGACGGTTTTGGAAGCATATCTATGTTCACGGGGTCTTACGTTCCCCAGAAGTATATGACTTATAATGAACATAATATGTTCCTAGGTCCTGTTCCCCAGTTCAATGGTCTGTTAACACACATTAAGTAAACGTTCAGGACCCATTTTTTGAACGTTTAAAAGTTCAGGACTCATTTTCCCAGAGCCCTAATAATAAACTTCTAACCCTAACATAAGGAAGCTATAACCTTTTGTGATTCCAATACTCCAACCATTTGTTTAGTTTCCTCAACTCTAGGGCTATTATATTGAAAGCCATTTGGCAATGCTGTGGACCAGAAAATTGTATGTTCCATTAACTGATTTAATGTTAATACATTTAGACAGGGCTTGACATTAACTTTTTTTGCTCACCAGCCACTGTGGCTAGTGGTTTTCCAAAGTTACTAGCCACTTAGACTTTACGCTGGCCACAATTTTGACACAGATACAATGGGTAAAAACTGCCATATATATATTTTTTTATATTTTCTCATAATTTGGTAACAAAGTAGGTATATTAGGCTAATGTCACCTTAAGACCTGACACATAGACCCATTGTTTCACGTGCATTTTCTTTCTTAACTGTTTACAATAACTGTAATACTCGCCAAGACCTGGATTTTGACATTATTTTGGGTGTGAGCACACAATCTGTGGTAATGAATACAATCTGTGGTTATGCACAATATGCGCAATCCCATGCTGAAATTCAAGCCCTGTTACACTAACAATATTCATCCGGAGCAAATTAAACAAGTGAGTAAGGGGAGGCGGGTTTGTGTGTCAACTCGCTGTCGGAAAGATGAGAAAGCAAGAAAGGGCAATTATCTGTTCTAAGGGAAATGAGTATTGGAAGTGTTACAGATATTTCAGTATCGATATGTTTCGAAAAATCGATATTTCTGACAACACTACATTTTGTAGTTGTCCGTCAGCGAGCGACTCGAGTGAAGCTGGTGAAGCTGGCAGGCGAACCGGCGAGCTATCACGGGCTGGAGAAGGCTCGGGGCTATTTCGTCGACCTCAATGGAGGAAGCGGCGGCAGACGGCAGCCGCTGTCCGTCGGTGAGGGACTCGAGCGAAGCTGGCGGGCGAACCGGCGAGCTTTGGCGGGCAGGAGAAGGCTCGGGAGCGCGCTGAGCACGGCGCTTTTTACGGCGCGGCGCTACAGCGGGCTGAAGTGCAGGCTCTGAGAAGGATGCCAGGCGAGTCCTCAGAGTCACCATAGGCAGTAGCTCACAGTGAGGGCATCCGCCGTCGACGAGAGCGAGAGCCGCATGATCCTCACCCAGGCAGGAAACGCAGATAACATGACGGTCCCCGTCGCTGAGTGTGGCTCGGCACGAGCCGCAGGATCTTTGCATCTTGAAAAAGACGCAGCTCTTTTAGCAGAGAGAGACAGACAGTGAAAAAATGTGTGTCGCAGCGGCGAACACACACACACACAGTTTGAAAAGGATATAACGCCGGAAAGCGTAGCAGGTGCGGCGGCTAAAGGCGGCGATGCCAGCGACTTCAGACTCAATGGCTCGTCCCGCTGTGTGCTTTTTCTCAGACGGCGTGGCTTCTCACTCCGGATCCAGCGATGCGTGATGCTTCGCTGAAGAGATGAAAATCAGTGTACCAGCCTTATCGAGCTATATTTATAGGGCGAAATTGCGCCCTTTTCTGGCGGGACGTGACGAAATGGGCGCGAAATGCCCCCATAGGATTATGTCACGCAGCACCTCTCTCGATAGGCTGCTGCTGTTTGCCGCAGGGCAGCCAATAGGCGCGCGAGCCGTCCTGCCTATATCTGCATGCTGCTGCACAGCGTTTTACATTAATTCAAAATTAAGGATAATTTTTTGCTTCAATATCTCGTGGAAAAGAGGTTTTCCCCATAGCGTAAGATATTACGCAGTCCGAGAGATACTCTCGTAAGAGAACTTGACAATTTAAGGAGATGGTGATTTAGATGGTGATGTAATTCACATGGAAACATACAATTGTTAGAAAATAAGCATAAAGGTCCACACCTACACAGCTTGTAATCCATAAGCAGATTGAAAACGTACAAATGAATGAGTACAAATTAATTTGAATTAGCAAACAAATCCTCAAAACGTAAAATAGTTAGGAAATGCTGTGAGTGTGTGTTAGAATTTGCACCCAGGTTGTGACAAATATAGCAACTTTTGATATATTCAGAGTAGCATGCCAGCAACAAAGTAACCTCATTTTCAATGAGAGTTGACGGTTTTGGAAGCATATCTATGTTCACGGGGTCTTACGTTCCCCAGAAGTATATGACTTATAATGAACATAATATGTTCCTAGGTCCTGTTCCCCAGTTCAATGGTCTGTTAACACACATTAAGTAAACGTTCAGGACCCATTTTTTGAACGTTTAAAAGTTCAGGACTCATTTTCCCAGAGCCCTAATAATAAACTTCTAACCCTAACATAAGGAAGCTATAACCTTTTGTGATTCCAATACTCCAACCATTTGTTTAGTTTCCTCAACTCTAGGGCTATTATATTGAAAGCCATTTGGCAATGCTGTGGACCAGAAAATTGTATGTTCCATTAACTGATTTAATGTTAATACATTTAGACAGGGCTTGACATTAACTTTTTTTGCTCACCAGCCACTGTGGCTAGTGGTTTTCCAAAGTTACTAGCCACTTAGACTTTACGCTGGCCACAATTTTGACACAGATACAATGGGTAAAAACTGCCATATATATATTTTTTTATATTTTCTCATAATTTGGTAACAAAGTAGGTATATTAGGCTAATGTCACCTTAAGACCTGACACATAGACCCATTGTTTCACGTGCATTTTCTTTCTTAACTGTTTACAATAACTGTAATACTCGCCAAGACCTGGATTTTGACATTATTTTGGGTGTGAGCACACAATCTGTGGTAATGAATACAATCTGTGGTTATACACAATATGCGCAATCCCATGCTGAAATTCAAGCCCTGTTACACTAACAATATTCATCCGGAGCAAATTAAACAAGTGAGTAAGGGGAGGCGGGTTTGTGTGTCAACTCGCTGTCGGAAAGATGAGAAAGCAAGAAAGGGCAATTATCTGTTCTAAGGGAAATGAGTATTGGAAGTGTTACAGATATTTCAGTATCGATATGTTTCGAAAAATTGATATTTCTGACAACACTACATTTTGTTTATTTCAGATGCCTTTTTAAAAGACTACAACTGAAAAATGTATATATATCTGCCAAATGTGCAGTCATTCCTATATATATATATATATATATATATATATATATATATATATATATATATATAAAGGAATGACTGCGTTACGCACCACTGCTGAAACCCACCCACATTTGGCAGGTTGACGTGTGTTGATGTCAAGCCCTGCATATAGAAAATAGGAGCCTTTTTCATTTGTATTCCTTATTTACCCAGGGTATCTGCACATTTTTTAACAGCAAATTTAATGACTTTTAAGACCTTTTTAAGTCCTCTAAAAGGCAAATTTAAGACTTTACCACGACAAAAAAAAACAGGAAAATGTTCAACACGACAGTGTTAATTTTGGCAGCGATTTTTGTTTTAGTCTTAGTCTTCAGATGAAAATGCTTATTGGTCTTATTGGTCACATTTTAGTAATTTTGTCTTTCATAGTTTTAGTTGACAAAGTCAAACTTCAGTTACCGACATTAATTTTGGTAGCTATTTTATATGTAGTCTTTAGACAAAAAATGACGCTTTAGGCCAATTCAATTAAGCTTATGAGACATTTGAATCAAGGTAACAGGCTGTATTGACAATGCACTCTTTAGCAGTAGCACTTGTGCAATTCTACATATCCCTGTTCCTTAGTTCAGTGGTTCTCCAATCTTTTATAGTGCCGTAACCCCTCTTGCACTTAGACTGCAGTCACACCTTTTCCATTAAGGGACAATATCTGCCCATTTTAATCGATTTTTTCCAGTTCATTTTTTACCTTTATAAATACTTTTATAAAATAAAAATGCTTTAAATGAAACAATGTTCAATAAATATGCAATGATGGTAAAAACGAGGTAATACTTTTAAACATTAAATTAAAATCGCCAGTAGGTGGCGGTAAGTCACTGTCTTTATGAGCGAGTCATCCGTCATCGAGTCATTCATTCATTCAGTAACAAACACAGTCTATGGTAACAAAGCAAGTGGCTGTATTTATGAACGGGTCATTGAATCTCACGATTCGTTCAAAGCCACAGATTCGTTCT
Source organism: Gila orcuttii (assembly GCA_026230005.1). Taxonomy (NCBI): domain Eukaryota; kingdom Metazoa; phylum Chordata; class Actinopteri; order Cypriniformes; family Leuciscidae; genus Gila; species Gila orcuttii. Next base: position 11,779,608 of record JAPDVR010000022.1, on the reverse strand, counting down.
CGAATCACCGCTGTGTGCTGCAGTTCTACCGTGGCTTTCGTCAGTAGCACCTCAATGCAGTACATGAGATCCACGGGGAGGAGTCGGATCAAGATCCATGGGGTGGAGATGGGTAGGATTAGGGTTGGGTTTAGGGATTAGGGGTGGGTTTAGGGATCAGGGGGCGGAACTGAAGAACAACTGAATGACACTTTAATTAATTTAAGTAGAAAATATCAAATGAAGATCACTGAACTCCAGCTTAAGGCCTCATTATGCTTCTGCGTCAACTCCACGGCGTAGCTACGCCGTCACTCCTACGGCGTCGTGGCCGTTTTATGATTCTGCGTCAGGTTGCGTTGCATCGCGGTGCATCTGACCAATCACAGCCCTTGCGGTCTGCGTCGCCTCGACGTGTAGTTACAATTTTTTGGAGGTGCACGTCGAGCTACGGCGGAGGGGTCGGAGAGGGGTTCGCGTCGACGCAGAGGGGTCTGCGGGGGTACGCCGTCGATTTGACGCAGAAGCATAAAACAGGCTTTACTTGTCTGTGTTTTCAGATCATCCGCGCTTCTTCAGCAGTGTAGGGAGCGCGCGCGCGAGCATGGTTGCCAGATACTATTGACAAGAACGGGTAGAAAACGTGTTATTTTAACAGAAAAGCTCTGACTGGGGATTTAATTATTTAAATCTGGCAACCGTAAGCATGAACGCTCGCTCGTAAACACAGTCTGTAATGTGTTGTTGTCTCCTTTATTCGACAAAAAAAGTGGTTTTAGTCAAGTTTGTATTTTTTTAAACACACTTTAGTCTCGTCTTTTTTCGTCAACGATATTGTACGTGTTGATATAATACCGGTAGTCACAGTTATAGTTTAATGACGTGGGTATCGTCATTAAACATTTTTCGTCATAGTTTTCAATAACGGAATTAACACTGCGACACGACACAGAATGGTGTGGCAAACCATCAACGCGACGCATTCATCTTCAGTCACCTATGGAATGAAGCAGGTTGCACCCACATAGAAAAGTGCTGCCCCAAAATGGTGCGCACTGTTCAAAAAACAAAACAAAATAACGGATGACGAGTCGGACAAGAAATTTAAGGTCCATACGTGAAATTTAAGACCTCCTTATCGGAAATTTCAGATTTTAAGACATTTTCAGGCCTTAAAAAGCGAAAATTTCATTTAAGACGTTTTAAGACTTTTTAAGGACCCGCGGGGACCCTGAGGACACATGGCCCTGGGAACATAGGACCCTTTTTCATGTGTTTACTGTATTATATGTCATAAATCTGGGGGACATACAAATGCTTCTGACGATTTCTGGCAAAATGAGTGATAGAGACCAACAATGAAATAAGATCAACTATATGCAAAAAACAAACAAAAAACAATGATACAATGTAGTGAGCACTGAAGTATAGACAATGATTTGTCTCATACAGCTGCATACCGCAGTCGAGTTGAAACACCCACCAGCAAACGTGATTTGTTTTTGTCAAACCAGTTAAGTGTGAACCCTGTCCCACAGACAATTTCATTGATCAATGCAATTACACAGGGTTTGTGTAACAAAAACCATCCCAGCAATTTAAACACTGTCAGTGTGAACAGGGCTTAAGACTTTCACAGAGACAGGTGTGATTTCTCAGAACACCTATTTTGAAATATGTCTGTCAGGTAAGAACATTTTCTATGTGCTGTTAAATAAAGATCGCTTACAGCACCAAAAAGGAATGCTTTCTAGTAAAAACCTTTTATTGATAACCTAATAACAAGGAAGTGTCAAAAGAAACAGTCACTCATTGTATGTTGAAGCCATGTGGCTCAGATCTGAGCTAAAATCCATAGTTAACAAATTATAAATTTCTTCTCCAGCTCTTGGTCACACTGACACAAAAGAGGAAGGATTACGGAGAAATGACGTGTCCTTGAGAATTTCTGACCCTTGTGAGATCAAAACACGTATGTTGTCAACTTCTTCAAACTCCACCTGTGACAGTCAAGCCTCCAATGAGGACGGATCAAACACTCCTGTCTTCCAATCAGATGATGAAGAAGTGCATGAAGATAGCCTGTTGCAAACAGGGGTGCCCACAGGCAAAGAGCCCCTGCCCTCTGACCTCTCATTATAACCTGCCTTGCCATTTATTACTGATGGTTTGGGAAAAGTTACATGTCTAGTTTGAGAGTGTTTTAGGTTTGGGTTGAGTGGTTTTAGCCATAAATCAATCTACGAAAGACCTTCAAGAACGTTGCGAAATATAACACATACAAGGCCCCTATTACGCCACACAGGGAGTGTCACACTTTGACAGACCTGCATTTTCATATTGTCATTTGCGTCTTATCATTTAACTGTATCTTAAATATAAAGGAAAAATATCTGCAGGTTTATTGACACTACATACACACCACAAATATTTTGCTATTCTTTTTTACAAAGATTGATGCTGATCTGTAGCGACACTAAATGCAAACAGGGGTGCCCACAGCCAAAAATAAGAGATTAAAACTGCTGAGGTGAGTCTCACACAAACATTTAACCTCAAAAATCAAAAGAAAACAAAACAGAGAGAAAATTAAGCCTCTTATTTATACCATTAAAAGGTATTTTTCAATTTTTTCACAAGGAATCATTTAATAATTGTCATTTTTGGTAGAACTATCCATATAAGGTTTTTTGTATCTAGGCATTATTTGACATTTATGCATTTGGTAGACACTTTTATCCAAAGTGTCTATTGCATTGAAGATATGCATTTTATCAGTTCATCCATTACCTAGGAATCAAACCATGATCTTGACATTGTTAGCACCAAGGTCATGCTTTACTTTTTCTCCTTCTTTCCTCTTTTTTTGTAATTTGTGTTAATCTTAATGGTGATTCTCATTAATTGATTACTGTATTTTTTTATTACAATAAACATGGTTTTTAAAAGTAAACCAACATAAAAGGCAATGCAACAAATACTAACATGGTGTTCAAATACAGTATTAATACAGTATAATAGTATAATAAATTGTTAATGAGAATTTAAGAGGAAATGTGTTTAATTGTTATGAAAATAATGTCACAATGCAAAAAAAAAAAAAAAAAAAAAATTCAAGACAGTAAACAATAAGGTTGGGGCGAGAGGATGGTGAATGGACCCATAACCACCCAAAATTTAACGTGGATACTATGAACTCACAGTCATGTCATGCACAACCCATTGTGCAACATGCACTGATAGACTTCATTTTCATTAAGCAAAATATATATATATATATATTTTTTTTTTTGATTGGGAGTGAAATATGACCCATTCTTGACAGTTTTTGTGAGGCCTAAAACTGTTGGGTGTGTAGGTTAAGAATGTCTTGGTTAACAATTGTTTTGTTTTTTTGTTTTTTTTATGTGCTAAGGATATGTCTTTCTCTCTGATGTCCACAACACCTTATGCTTTGCTATCAAAATAAAGCCAAATGCCAGATAAAGAGTGTTGGTATTTAATTATTTATTATTTAATTGTTCCTCATATTTCTAAATATGAGTGAAGAAACTGATTGAAAAATATGCAGGTCTGAGGTTAACCCCGCTGTGATATCTTTAACGCAGCCAAAAGTATAATAATAATAATAATTGATTACATTTATATAGCGCTTTTCTGGCTACTCAAAGCGTTTTACATATGGAAGTGGGAATCTCCTCAACCACCACCAATGTGGAGCATCCACCTGGATGATGCGACGGCAGCCATACTGCGCCAGAACGCCCACCACACACCAGCTTATTGGTGGAGAGGAGACAGAGTGATAGAGACAATCAGTATATATGGGGATGATATGGACGCACTTTCACATGTCTTATTGTTATGTTCTACCTTTTAGTCTATTAGTAAAGTATTCAAAATAGCTAAATAATACGGTTACAGTAAAGGTTTAAATGTTAATGTAGGTCTAGTCATTTGTCCCACAATACATATTGACTATAATCAGTTATGAAACTAAAGGCTAAATGTAGTAGCTTTCTAAACTGTTACCAGACAATTATATGTTTCACGCTGAAGCCTTTAGATAAAAATGTTCTATCGATCATAAGTAACAAATATAGTCAGTGGTGTCTAGAAGGATTTTTCATTATGACTCATAATGTATGAAGTCCATGAATGCATTATATTTTTGCAACATCCTACTCTATAGTAGGCCTAGTGCTCAGACATTTGCCTGAATGTGTGAAATTCAGTTAACAAAAGCAAGAGAATGCCAAACATTTCCAAATATTTTTACAGTCATCTAAGACTGCTCATTTACCTGTAAGAATGACAGGCTAGCAGGAGTACTTGTAAAGAGTGACAGTACTGTATGTTCCTGAACAGTCTGTTAATGCGACTGCTCCTTGTTGTCATGTCCAAACACCTCATCGAAGGAATGTACTGGGGCGTACTAGTAATGTACTAGTTTAAGCAAATGTTAATAAAACATTTAATAAAACAACGCGGGTATGTTTTCTTAGACCCTATAACTATCACGTTATAGTTGATTTTATAAAGGGTTGGGCTTACATTTTATATAGATAATATAAGATATAAGATTTTCATGTCAATCATAGATCTGCTTTTAAGCTGTGACACCCATGGAGGGCTAGGAGTGCCACTGGCAAAGGTTTCAATTATTAGTTTATACATTTGACAATAAAAATGTAAATAAGTAAAGAAAATTGTGGAACATCAACATAAATCTCAATGAGTATGAGTTTAAAACTGTGAGTGTAGGGCTATACCATACATTTGTCCAATCTACACTGAAAAAAAGTGAAACAACTGTTTAATTTAAAGTCCATTTTTATATTGGTCTAATCAAAAATGAGTTTTCAGTTTAAACCAGTTTTGTTCCATTTTTGCAGAACACAATGGCTGGCTTTACTGATTGAAGGAATCACTGTGGGTTAAATTTAGGGGTGAATTCAGGTTCATTGGGATACTTTTTCAAAGACTTCTCAATGGCAAAATGTGTGAGTTTTTCTTTTTATTAGTACATAACATCACAATAAACATAAAGGTCTTTCAAAATTAGTATTCCCATCCTAATTTAAACATTGACTAACAAAATGTTTTTAGTTTTATCTTAAGTGAAAATTCTACTTTCATATTTTAGAAAATTCAGCTTTTGTTAATGGTGAACGTAAGACATACGTCAACTGTCAAAAGTGTAACACAAACAAACTGTCCAACGCCATCAGATAAAGATGCTAAGATAACAGCCAGACACCTCTTGGAGGGCAAGATGAAGACCTCTGGTACTAAGCCTGGGAAGGACAGGACTTCTCATTGGTCCACATGCAGTTTAATGTTCCTAAGGTTGGGCTGTGACTGCCATATAAATTCCTCAGGACCTCAGGAGCAGTGGGTGAAACAAAGAGAGATCACAATTATCCATCCAAATCCATTCATAACCGTGTCTAGAAACCTTAAAACCGATGTAAAATACTCACATCCATCTCATACGTATTCAGAGAAATAATTATTCTCGGTGACAGCTGTTTGTAATGCAACATCTTACACAATTTCAGCTGTTAAGGTACAAATGATTGAATGCATGACAGTTCTTTTTCCATCATGTTTGGTCTCTATTTGTTTAGAATATTGCCAAAGGTATTCTGGTACTGGTTTGGAAAGTGAGAGATGAACTGAACTTTAAAGACACTTTAAAGTAGGGCTGTCAAAAGATGAATCGCGATTAATCGCATCCAAAATAAAGTTTGTGTTTACATAATACATGTGTGTGCACTGTGTATAATTATTTTGTATATATATATATATATATATATATATATATATACACACACACATGCATGTATATATTTAAGAAATATTTGGATGTATATACTGTATATATTTATATATAATTTATATTATATATAAATAAAAAAATTCTTAAATGTATACATGCATGTGTATGTATTTATATATACAAAATAATTATACAAAGTGCACACACATATATTATGTAAACAAACTTTTATTTTGGATGCGATTAATCGCGATTAATCTTTTGACAGCCCTACTTTAAAGACATCTAACTCTGTGCTTTATCCAAATGAGTTCCACAGGTGAAAGAAGGGTGAGCCACACCTTGTGTCTCCACTCTGATACCAGCAGTCAATCACAGCAATGAAATGGAGAAGCGGCAAATTGCAATCTCCTCCTCATTGGAAAGGGATCAAGGTACCCTTTCAACAGACACTCATTGTGTCCTGTCCTGCAAAGCTGAGACATTACAGATACCATTCTGGGTGTTAGTCCTGTAGGGGAGAGACTTTAACAGATACGACCACGTTCTGAGCCTCCAGTCTGGAAAGAAAGAGACATTAACAAACACTACGTTCAGAGTTTTAGTCCAGCGCAACAGTAACAACTACAGCACGTTCCAAGTCTCCATGCCAGAGAGACAAAAGCGGATTGACCAAGTTCTGAGTGTCTGTCCCAGTGGGACAAAAGACACACAGAGACATTTGTAACAAGGTTAAGCTCAGGAGAGTAAACCTTCACTTCAAGGTATCTTCGTCTGTGTGTTCCAGATTAAGGACCTTCTGCACCTACTTCAGGGCCTCATCTGCGTGTCCCAGATTTTAGGACCCTTTGGTGCTCCAGGAGATCAGCATCCCACAGAGTTTTGTGTTCAAGGCTGTTGAAACGGATTCTGACTCATTTCCCAACTGCATTGTCACCCAGCACAACCAATTGAAGACGTCACCGTCATCGGACTGCTCAATCGACCACGTGGAACTTAAATATCACTTAACCAAACCTATTTCCAGAGATATTGGCATTGTTGTATATTATCAGTATATGGTTTTCTATTTTACATTTATTCCTTTATCATTCATGGCATTCATTTAGTAGTTGTGTTAGTTAATTTTATTACACTTGTGTCTTCCTTGTACTGATAATACAGAAGAGGGTCTACAAGTTAGCAATCTCACTAATCTTTCAGATAAATCAGCTGACCAACTCCCTCCACTTTACATTAATTCTAAATGATTGAACAGCCTCCTGTTAGGGGTGTTCTCATACTGCCAAGGTAAAAGACCTTGACTGGTGCCCTGAACAAAGAGAGGGGGAAAGTGGTCATCTGATGTACTCATAACCAGTGCTCAAAGTGGGGCGGTACTCACCGGTACGCAGTACCGGCACTTCTACATTTTACTCTTAAGCTTACCTGCACTTTTTCTTGCGTACCGCTACTTCTCGCATGTAGCCAGTACTCTACCACTGACAGAAAAAGCATCAGTGTCAGAAAGATTGGTAATAACCTAACGTTTCATAAACTACACTACCCAGAGGGCACTATGTGACTTACTTCAGATCTTGACGAATCACGTAAAGGCAAGCAGTCGGCCATATCTGAAGTTCGCTTCTCAACGGACTCTAGTTCAAAAAAGCTGTCTGGCTGACCGTAACAGTTTTTTTACTGCTGAAATTGAAAACCTAGCAACTAAAAAGAAGTGTGTCGAGTTTAAGTCGTTATGTTAGCCTGGCTTCAGAAAGGTACTAAAAGAATGCGTGTGCCAGAGCCAGACACGTCAACAGAAGTTCTCTCACTCACACACACACACACGATAAACCACGCTTAACACGATAAAATGTACTGACGGTTAGTATTATCGTTTAAAATTTCATTATTAAAACCGTGTTTGATTATAGCGATTTTAATAACTCACTGTAGGCTATCCTGTCCAGCCAGCAACAGTCCAGTTGTTTTTTTTTTCTCGAGAAGTAATGGCGGAAGGGAGTGACCGTGCTCGGGAGATATTTCAGCCTTTTAAGAGGACCAAATCTGAGGTGTGGTGGTCCTATTTTGTCTTTTACAAAAGTCCTGAGGGAAACTTAATCAGGGATGGTCACCCTGTCTGCAAAACATGCACAAAAAAAGTCGGGGAAACACAAATCTGCCGAGTCGTCTTGTGTGACCATCACCCACTGTTGTATAGTGAACGCAAGGCAAGTTAACTTTGACCTCAATACTTAAACTACGTCTGGGAAATAATTGTGCACAAAATGTTGTTTTGAGTTGAAATATTTGATCTCACTCACTTGAAATAAACGTGAAGCTTCCACGAAGAAAAGTTCGTAGCAAGTGGCCAAATCAGCCAATGATGAATGAAAAAGTTCAAACAAGACTATTTAAAGTGACATTTAAGGGATAATAATGTATATTCATTGTACAGTTATTACACCGATTTTTTTTTTACCACATAATTAAGGGGACATATAGAATTGATAGATTAATGTTTTAAATCTTGCCCATTTATAAATCCATTTTGTACAGCATACAAAACAATCGTCCAGACAAGAGGATCACAACAATATTATCAAACTCTGTAAACAATAAAACAACTCTGGTGACGCAAGACGGCAAGTTGTATTTGAACGAACTGAGAGAGTGCGTCCGTTGTGATACATGGATGTGCGATGTGCTATTGACGACGGTCATTATAAGGAAGGAAATGCCACAGAATATTATCTTCCTTAAAAAAAGTGCATAGAGCTGCTTGTTTGATGATTTTAAAATATAAAACTGTTTTTAGTGTGAGCATCAGTTCTTTTTGAACACTTTCATCTCGTTTTAACAAAACCGTGATAATATTGATAATCACGATAATTTTGGTCACAATAATCGTGATATGAAATTTTCATACCGTCCCATCCCTAACACACGCACACACACGCGCAAACTTGTTTAAATACATTTATGTTGTTAATAAATAACACTAAATTGTAGCAATATCTCCAAGTTTTAATTTTCACTGTAGAAATCTCAAATGTCATGATTTGCCAATGCAAGAGAGTACCGGCCCCTTTTTTCCCCCACTTCAAGCACTGCTCATAACCACACCTTAAGTGATGAGTGATCCAAAAATCCCAACATCAGCAGTGACATGAATACCAATCGCTGCATTACTTAGCGTTTTCCACGATTCTCCTGCGTGTTCATTATTAGATGTGAAATAAAGACAATCGCCTCGGTTTCCGACTGTAACCTCGGTTCCCTGAAGAGGGAACGAGACACTGCATCGATTGACGCTAAAGGAACGCTTTGCGTGATGATGTCTTGAAGCACATGTGAAATCACAATCGTCTCGTTCCTTCTTCAGGGAACTGAGGTTACAGTCGTAACCGAGGCGTTCCCGTTCAAGAGAACTCGTGCTGCATCGTTTGACGCTAAGGGAACGTCTACCATAGCGAGAATTGTCTGTCCTGTATGAAATCATAAGAACAGCACTAGGTCAAAAGCCCCCGATGTAGAGTCACCCCAGTGTAGAGTCCAAGTCCAAAGAGTGAAACCTGACGAATGAATGCGGTGAGGACCACCCTGCCGCATCTCAAACGTCCTGGAGAGCCACTCCTGACATTAAGGCCTTAGAGGCCACCATACTCCTAGTAAAGTGTTGACTCATAAGCAGGTGAGATAGCCTCAACCACCCACTTGCTCATTCTCTGCTTAGATACCGGGGATCCTTTGTTAGGGGGCCCAAAACATACAAACAGTTGTTCAGCTTTACGCCACAGGGCAGCTCTGTGGGCCTAGGCATCCAGCACCCTTACTGGGCATAGCAGATTGTTCTTTTCCTGGTCCGAATTTTGAAAAGGAGGAGGACAGAAGCCCTGCAATTGGAGGCACTGTAATTTGCTTTGGCCCCCTTCCTGTTCGCCGGATTGATGAGATACTTAGTAGACTGTCCTCACTCAATGGCTGGCTGTCTAAGTGGTGTCCGCAGAATAATATAGGGTTCATAGACAATTGGAAAAGTTTTTGGGGCAGACCTGACCTGTCCTAGTAAAGATTATTAAAAGAGAAAAGAAAGGGTATTCATCCCTCCTGGGATGGTGCCACTCTTCTCACTAGTAATATGGCACATAGTCTTAGAGCTCAAACATGAATTGGGGCTCAGGTCAGGAAGCAGACAGATTGGCTAACCGACCGTCTGCTAGCTGTCTCACGTCACTGAGGTCAGATAAATCTAGGGCTTCAACAAGTAATCGATAAAATCTATAATAATCGATTATGAAAATCGTTGTCAACGAATGTCATTATCGATTAGTTGGTCTGCTTACGTCACGGGGAGCGTTTACTGATGACGTCACTTTCATGACAACACAGTCACACGCGAAATGGCAGAGAGTACCTACAGATCAATCGACGGCAGAAAAAAGTATGCGACCCAAGCCAGGGCTGTTTACACCTGGCCACTTCATGCGTTTTCTCAGATTGGATAGCTATCTGATTTATCAAAACGGTTCTATTTACACCTGGTCATATAAATGTGTTTCGCTCTTTAATTCCCGCGCTATATGCAGATTTAATGGAGTTCACCGGGGTGATTCCGTGAAATCGGTGCCTTTTGCGTCCCTAACAAATAATCAGTTCTAAAGTTGGTTTAACAACAAATGAATGTGTAATTTAAAAAACGTAATGTTACTACAGATCATATGCATCAAAATAAGACCAAGCAAAAGCCAATAAAATATCATTTTAAATAATTAAAATCACATATTATATGCTATGGGTAAGGATTTTAGCCTGTCCCTCGCTATGGTTGTTCTTTTTCAACAGGACTTCTCATTTGTAAAATGTTGGTAAAATTATACAATTTTCACAGTTTTATATTGTCTAAAGTGTAATCTCATTGTTAAGCAATGGTTTTGACATAAATAGATATATTTTCTTAGAAATATAAGTCATTTTATCATTGTCCCCTAATTTCATATCAGTCCTGTTACTATCAACAAAAAAACCCTATAAAATAATGGTACAAACCAGAAGTGACATCGTTTCAAGGAAGTGACATCATTTAGATTAAGTGGATTCCACAGTGTAAGCAAGGATAGGTTTCTCTCTTCCTAATTTTCATGTTTTATCATGGTTGTTAGAGAGGAGTCGGCATACAACATCAGTCCTGTTACCATTTTTTAAAAGTGTACATATAAACAATTATTTATTAATCCTAATATTACCAATATCTAGAAGAATTAACCTTTCAGATTACACACCATGTGCCTTTCTGACCTTGACCTGTTATTTAGAAATTAGCATATTAGCATCAAATCATCATCAGTCCTGTTACTATCCCAGAGCAAAAGGGAGCATAGATTCTAGCCCAGCTGCATAACTCAGTCATAGATGTTGTATTTGTTATTTGCAGGGGAAAACATTCTAATGCAATTTAAGGAATAGGACAACAACTAAGGGACATAGACATTTATAAAGGTTATTTTGTGTGTTATTGAGCTAAAAGCAACGACATATGAGAATCGACATGCTTAGGTAACATTGTTTGTTTATGCATCTGTTTTTTATTTGTATACTTATGCTCCTTAATTTTTTATGTCTTATTTGCATAGAATTAACATCACATTTAATTTGCTATACACTTTTACAGTTGTTAGTAACATGCCATTAACTGCAGCCGAGAAGCAACTATCATGATCATAGATCTATCACTATCATAGAGACCAGGATCCAGAGAGGATAGAACGGTATCTTCTATGGGAAAAAAAGAAGTAGGCCTATAAGAGAGACCGAGAACAAGAAAAGAAAAATAGAGGCATAGAAGAATGCAATGAGGTAGAAAAGGTGTTGAGGATGAGATGGAGAGCAGACCATGTTTTATATGTCCAAAGATGATTTGTTTTAATAAAGATATACGTTTTCTTCTATGATTGTATTTTTCTATATAATTCTATATTACCTCCCATATGGAAGCAGATTATCATGGCATATCATAATGCATATCATAATGCATGCAATTAACTGCAATGACAAACAATAGGTGACTGAAGACACTTTCGGATATTGAGAGCTCAGTCCTGTTACTGTCATTAATTTGATATTTTAAAAGAAAAATGATATTTGACAGTCAAACAGATCTCACCATAGTAACCTGCACTATATTGCATTTTGGACAAGACCCTTTTTAAAATAAATATCTTGTCAAAGTATACATATTTCTTAATTGTAATGTGATGTCGTCCCTGAAATAAGACATTTTCAGTAATCTGAATGGATATTATGATATAAAACAGAATTGTTTATATATGACATCGTCTGAATGAAAAGAGGGACCAAAATACTACTAATATATGTGCAAACTGTTGCATATTTGTAATTGGAATTATTATTTATAGTAACACTTTAGTCGGTAACAGGACTGAGGAAAATATCAACACATGAAATAAATAAACAGTCATAAAATAATAAATGGCATAGCTTGAGAAGGCCCAACACAATTTCCTGTCATGTTAAGATGTCTTAATTTAATGGGTACTGAAAAAATCAGTTTAAAACAATTATATTTTTCAAATTTTTAAAGTTGAAAAGGCACCGATTTCGTGGAATGACCCACCGAATGCAACAGATATGAACTGCATTTTATTGATCATCAGCTAAAATCAAAATCAAAGACCGCAATAAGAGAGAGCGGCAAAAGCACTGGTAAGATCATTTCGTTTCTTTACTTTTAATTATGATGGTTGTGTGTTAAGCGTCTGCGACTTACTTTCACTTTGATTTGCGATAGTTTGCTCGTTGGCTTGATGAATAGAGCTTTTCATCTGCGGTAATGCGTGTTGCAGTAGCGCCGTCATATCTGGCTATAACATTACATATAGCCTGTTACACGCTCTCACATGTTTATTTTTTTTAGCATTTTGGGGAGGAGTAAAATTTACATACCGGTATGTGGTTTCAACTAGAGGTCTTCACGGGTCCAAAAATTCATGCCCGAACCGTAAGAGACCCGTAATGTGCTACACCGAACCGACCCGGACCCGTCTATTATTTAAAAAGTTGGACCCGGACCCGTGCAGACCAGAGAAATGCCATAAATGTACTGCCCGGACCCGACCTGGACCCGTCTATTATTTGAAAACTGGACCCGAACCCGGCGGGAAGACACAAACCCGACTGGACCCGATCTTCACATATTATTTCACACAAGTTGCGAAAAATAAACCTTTTTGTCTTACCTAATTTTAGTAGCCGTCGTCTCACTTCCTTGTAACGTTAACGTTACTGACTGTGATGCATTACAATCCACCGACAAGAAAGTTCTATCCATGTTATTTCTCTCGTTATTCCAAGCTTAATCCACTCATTATTTCAGCTTTAAAAGTCCACTTGATGTCACGGTGATGGATGACAAATGCGACATACTCGCATAATAACTTTAACTGTTTGTCCTTTTGAACTATAATAACGATTGCTCGTTCAGTGCCATGGCCGCTGACGTTATTTATTTGCTATCATATCTGTGCTCTTTGCTCTGCATTGAGTCTGAATCTGACCACCAAAACTTTAAGAATAAAAAAGACGGTTCATTTGTATTATTATAAAAATGGGAGAAAATGTAAAGCGCGGTTTGGCGGAATCTCTGGTTGCCATAGAAACATGACACGCGCTTTAGACTGCGCGCTCTGCTTCTTCTAACGGCAGAGAGAGAGAGAGAGAGAGAGAGAGAGAGAGATCGCTCTTTTTTTGGCTCACACTTTTCTTTACCTAATTTTACAAGTTGCAAAAAAACACGAGCAGTGCTGACTGACTCATTCTGACTCTGATCGAGTCCGATGACTCCGATCGCACGGGTATTACACACAATGTTAAACAGACCCGGGACCCGAAGTAATAGATTCGGACCCGACCCGGAACCGGCTGATAATTTAAAATATCACGGGTCGACGGGTCTCGGGTGCACTGTGAAGACCTCTAGTTTCAACGACCAGATGCATTTACACTTGTCCAGTTTGGTCTGGAATGAGTCTCTGATCTCCTCCTGAAGTGGTTTGAGCGATCGGATTCAAATGCGTTTCGGAGGGCATGTACACCTGGGGCCCGTTCTTATAGCCTACGTTGCTTAAAACATCCGAGATCAAATGAGACATCCAAGATAATATCATCGTGCTAATCATGATCCGGCTAATTGGGTTCTTCTAACACACCTGTTGTTTATGATTAGTATCGCTGGATTGAGTTATCTGAGATAATTGCGCGTTCATGAGTTGGTTTAAAAGGGGATAGTATGTATCGGTAGTAGAAACATTGATCAGCAACGCTGCTATTGGCTGCTCACCGTGGCCAAAGAGCGCACTCAGTTTTTTCTCCGCAGCAGAGCAAGAGTTATTGCTTGAAGGATATGCAGAATTTGAAATCATAATTAAAACGCCAGGGAACACCTCAAAGTGTGCAAAAGCCAGGAGAGAGGGCTGGCAAAAAGTAGCAGACAAATTAAGTTTGTAGTGGCCATGTTAGATGTTTTTTATCACTTATTGCAGTATATATTTTTATATTTTAATATTTTCTAAATAATTAATAACTTTGTTCATTGTAATGTCAGAGTCACCACCCACTACTAGAACATGGGAACAAGTAAAAGTGAAGTACTAGAATATTCTACATAATGGTCATTTGTACTACTTATACTAATCTCTTTTAAAAAGGCACTGTTAATAAATGTTTGCCTGTTTATAAAAGCAACCAAGAAAAAGGCTGAGGAAAAAAAAGAAAAGAAAAACAAACAGGTGGTGGTCCTGCACCCCCACATTATACCCAGGCAGAAGAGCTGGCCCTTGGGTTGAATGTGAACCGACCCATTGTGGAGGGCATCCCTGGGTTCAGCTCTTCCTCAGACCCACAGCCAGAGGCCAGGAGCAGCAACATCTTCACTGCTGGGAAATCAACTTTAAATGATCCTAGTACTGTCACGTTTTAGTGTGTTTAGTTCTGTTTTGTGATCTTGGTTTCCCCTGTCTTTGTGATTTTGGTTCAGTCCTGTTAGTTTTCCCGCTCTGTCTAATTAGTAATTCCCTTCACCTGTGTTCTGTTAATCTTCCCATTAGGCCCTGTTCATTTAAGCCCTGTGTTTTCCCTCAGTGTTTGTTGATCGTCGTCCGTGTATGGTTGTGTTATCCCTGAATTCCTGGAGTTTGTTCTTTTGTTCTGGTTTATTTATGGAAGTTTCAGTTTGTGAAATAAATATCCTAAACTGTAGCTACCGTGTCCTCGTCTTCAGCTACCTGCACACCAACCTGACAGAACGATCAACCTAGACACGATGGATTTGGCTGGCCATGACCTGACGGATTACCTCATCAGGATCCTGATGGAGAGAGGTCTCCGCATCACCATCACCCCGGTGATGGCTCCAACCATCTTCGCTATGCCATCCATCCTCATCCATGGTTCTGAAGAGCCCTTTTCCCCACTGGTTCCGTCCAGCACCAAGCCCTCTTCGCCGCTGGTCCCGTCCAGCCCAGAGCCTTCGCCGCTGGTCCCGTCCAGCCCAGAGCCTTCGCCGCTGGTCCCGTCCAGCCCAGAGCCTTCGCCGCTGGTCCCGTCCAGCCCAGAGCCTTCGCCGCTGGTCCCGTCCAGTTCCGAGTCCCATGATGTGCTGGCCCCGTCCAGTTCCGAGTCCCATGATGTGCTGGCCCCGTCCAGTTCCTAGTCCCATGATGTGCTGGCCCCGTCCAGTTCCGAGTCCCATGATGTGCTGGCCCCGTCCAATCCTGCGCCAGAGCCCGTTGATCCTGCGCCAGAGCCCGTTGATCCTGCGCCAGAGCCCGTTGATCCTGCGCCAGGGCCCGCTGATCCTGCACCAGGGCCCGCTGATCCTGCGCCAGGGCCCGCTGATCCTGCGCCAGGGCCCGCTGATCCTGCGCCAGGGCCCGCTGATCCTGCGCCAGGGCCCGCTGATCCTGCGCCAGGGCCCGCTGATCCTGCGCCAGGGCCCACTGATCCTGCGCCAGGGCCCACTGATCCTGCGCCAGGGCCCACTGATCCTGCGCCAGAGCCCACTGATCCTGCGCCAGAGCCCACTGATCCTGCGCCAGAGCCCACTGATCCTGCGCCAGAGCCCACTGATCCTGCGCCAGAGCCCACTGATCCTGCGCCAGAGCCCACTGATCCTCTGCTGGTCCTGCCCAGCCCAAGACCCTCTTTGCTGCCGGATCCCCCCTTTCCTGTCAATTTCCCCATTAAAATTTTGGGGGGGCGCCCACCGGAAGGGTCTTCACCGCCATGGCCACCTCAAGAAATATCGCCGCCACGGCCACCCGAAGGGTCCTCGCCGCCACGGCCACCCGAAGGGTCCTCGCCGCCACGGCCACCCGAAGGGTCCTCGCCGCCACGGCCACCCGAAGGGTCCTCGCCACCACGGCCACCCGAAGGGTCCTCGCCACCACGGCCACCCGAAGGGTCCTCGCCACCACTGCCACCCGAAGGGTCCTCGCCACCACTGCCACCCGAAGGGTCACCTCCGCCCTGGACGCCCGAGGGTCCGACAGCTCCGCCCTGGACGCCCGAGGGTCCGACAGCTCCGCCCTGGACGCCCGAGGGTCCGACAGCTCCGCCCTGGACGCCCGAGGGTCCGACAGCTCCACCCTGGACGCCCGAGGGTCCGACAGTTCCGCCCTGGACGCCCGAGGGTCCGACAGCTCCGCCGTGGCCACGCCCACAGCCTGCTCCGCCCTGGTCCCCTGAACAGCCTGCTCCGCCCTGGCCACGCCTTCAGCCTGCTCCGCCATGGACACGCCCACAGCCTGCTCTGCCCTGGTCCCCTGACCAGCCTGGACCGTCCTGGAGTCCAGGATGCCCACCCTCTCACCCCTTTGGATGTTATACGGCGCGAGGACGCGCCTTCGGGGAGGGGGGAGGTACTGTCATGTTTTAGTGTGTTTAGTTCTGTTTTGTGATCTTGGTTTCCCCTGTCTTTGTGATTTTGGTTCAGTCCTGTTAGTTTTCCCGCTCTGTCTAATTAGTAATTCCCTTCACCTGTGTTCTGTTAATCTTCCCATTAGGCCCTGTTCATTTAAGCCCTGTGTTTTCCCTCAGTGTTTGTTGATCGTCGTCCGTGTATGGTTGTGTTATCCCTGAAGTCCTGGAGTTTGTTCTTTTGTTCTTGTTTATTTATGGAAGTTTCAGTTTGTGAAATAAATATCCTAAACTGTAGCTACCATGTCCTCGTCTTCAGCATCCTGCACAAACCTGACAAGTACACTGTACAATAATTTGTTGCTGCATTAAATGAAGTAGGCCTATAATCCAAATGGCTGTCCAGTCATATCAACTGTTAAACCTTGAGTAGTAATGAATTGGTTTGACTTGTGAAAGTCTACATGTGTGAAACTACATGTAGTTAATGTAAAAAAATATGTTGCCATGAGTTATTGATCACATTTCCCCCCAGTGTACTTCATTGTAATGTGTTTTCCTCTTTTGTGCAGTTTTAAACAATACACCAACACTTTTACCTGTTCCCAAGCAAGTGGTGGCTGAAGCATGTGCAGGAAGACTTTTTCTAACGTTACATCAAAAGGGAAGAAAGTACAACACTTTGTAATGCCTATTTTTCCCCCCAATGCACAGGACAGTGAAGAACCCCTCTCAGGTATCTTTAAGTGCATAAATAACTTTACTAAATTTACACTTGAGTACCTATTATTTCTGAATGGAATATGAGTTGCAGGAGTCCACATCTACAGAAGAGTCTGCACAAAGCAGTGATGCAGAGGTGGGCAGTGTTGTACTTTTCCTTTTAATTTTTGATGCATAAGCCATGTGTTGACAGGTTTACCCCCACCCCTAGAAAATAGAGTATTTTGAAAATACTTGACAACTTAAAGAAAAAAAAAATGGCACTAGAGATAGAGTTGCTTCATAGGAACTTCAGAGTAAGTGATATATTATTTCACACAGAGTACTATTGCTGACTGCATAATATCTCTTACTGCAGGCAAAAGATGACTACCACTTTTGTTTACAAAGAACATTTAAAATAAAACTCAAAGAACTAAGAATAATTGTCTTGTCTTTTAATAAACATTAATTAAATGTTTTATATTTTTCTGATGGTGCAATGTTGTATAATATGGCACATGCAAGGTCACAGGCCCTGTCAGGTGCAACCTTCAGACTTTTCAGACACTTTAGTTGGCTAAAGTTCACTTCATTGTGTGCCCTTGTCCTGGCTAGAGAGGCATTGCTGGTCAGGGAATGGGGTCATAAAACACCTGTCTCCAAGCAGGATCCTGTTGTAATCACCTGTATAATGGAAAAATTCAGTTCTGTTAGGATAAGCATAAGTGCATATCACACACCATCTAAGAGATTTTAGTCTGTCGAATGCCTTTTTAAAATTTGATATAATATTACTAATCTGGAATATTAAGAATCGCAATAGTAACTTGCCTGCACTGTTATTAAAGCCCGACTCCGAGTCGAACATTTATGCGTTTCCAACAAATTAATGATGTAAACGGCATCCTCACGCGTCATGAGAAAAATTATATCTCTCAAAAAGTAGCCAACACTTTAGCGCTGTGCTAAAAGACTTCCCGTATCACGTCCGCTTATAAAGCCGCGATCTAATCCTGTTAACCTGAAATAAGCCTGCTTGCGAGCAGGTTCAAGCTTACGGACCTGTTGCTATGGCTAGGTTTTCAACAAATGCTTGTGCACTAATGCATCATCCCTGTCCTTTTAATCAAGCCCGTTAGCTTGCTGCGTACCTCCATTCCGTTCTCTTTTTATAGCTGTAGCAAAGTTCAGGGAAGAAGGAGGCGGGAACCGGCGAATAATCAAAAATACTTTATTAAAAATAAAACAAAGAAACCAAAGAACCGCCAGCAGCCCCTCGCGGACGACTGCTGGTGTAGCGGGTATTGAGAAGAGAATATTAAGAGAATATTATCATTATGATTGGTTATTTCATTGTTTCATGTAGTTTGTTGTGGTGCAGTGCAGAAAGACTCTAGCAGGGGGTGGGCGAGCATGGAGAATTATTATCAGACACACAGTTCCCTTCCCCCTACTCATAATACAGAGATTTGAGGGAAACGCAACAAGTGTCTGTCGTGGTAATATTTCTATGTTCCCCTCTTCAGGTAAGCCCTTTAAATATCTGAATATTTGATGTTAAATCTGAATATCTTATGTTAATATGAGTTTGTGAAATCGGATGTTCGATAATTGTTATAAACCCGTATTGTGGAAAAAGAGATGAGATTGTCGCACATGGCGAAAGTGAATATTTTCCGATGCTACCATTAGCACGTCTCAATGCACTGTATTGTTAGTACATAAAGTTTTATGGGTTTCTAACAATTCATATAAGGAAATGACAGTGTTATTATGCTGTTAAGATGAGTTTGGCTGTAATATTATTGTCTAACACTGTTTTATGTTTATTTGAGTTTGTATCGTATGTGAGTGAGTGTTAATGGGTCATGTGCTGAACCGTCCATGTTCAAGTGTGAAGGCCTGCAATTATCACATAAAATGGATGACGTGTAAAGTGGTATTATATTGTGACAACTAAAATGTTTTGAGATTAATATGCACTATATATAGAGTACAGAGTATAATATACAGTATTACATTCATTCTGATTTATAAGTTGTATCAATTGCAATTTCTTTATTTTATATTTTATTCATTTTCTTTATTTAATATTATATTTTGTCACACATACAGATGCATCTTGTTTATTGTGTGTAACAGTGTGGACATAGTGTTTTTGCCAATTGATGCTAATATGCTTTATGTGTTTGACAGTAGATACGCAATATAGTTATATGCAAGTTATGCATTTTATGGTAATTTTGTGCTACTCATAATACAGAGATTTGAGGGCAACACAACAAGTGTCTGTCGTGGTAATATTTCTGTTCCCCTCTTCAGGGAGACTACATTTGGAGGCCCCGCTGGGATGTTCGAAGTGAGATTGGTCCTGTAACAGAGGAAGTGACCACACATCGACCATTCTCCAAAACCGACCCAGAGGGTAGATAGTGCCGTGTGTTGGCTACGGAAGTGGTGGTAGCCCTGTCCGGCCCAAGGTGCATCCTGAGGTGCTTTATTCACTAGGGAGGCAACAACAATGACCAGCCAAGGCAAAACACTAACCCATAGTCCAACCCATTATTCATCTGCCAAAATGGAGTCAGAGATTGAGAACTTGCTTTTTGAAATTAAAGGATTGTTATTTCAGCTCACCATTGAACAGTTGATGCGAGTAAGTGACTTTCTGAAAATATCAGGAGTTAACAGGGAAAAGATTGCAGGTAAAAGCCGAAGCTCTCTTGTTTCCTACATCAGTCAGTATATTGACCGTGATGAACTAGCCGAACTCGAAGATGAGGGCATGGCGGAATTGTTGAGCTTATTGGACATTGTCAAAGGCTTGCTTTTCTTTCGTGAAAACACCAAAGAGAAAAAGGTTAAAATAGATGAACAATCGAAATTAATGAGAGAACTAAAGAGTTTAAAATTGGCAGTCCAACAAAAAGAAATTGAAATGCATGAATTGACAACAGGGGAAATGAAAAGCCGAGGTGATGGTGAATTGTTCCAGAGAAACCTACCAACAACCCAGGTAAATAGCCTCACATGGCGAAAAGACTATAAAATCTCAGGCCAGATTGGTGAACCGGGCCAAAAGGACCGACTCACGTTTTCCAGTTTAGCGCGTCAAATTGAAAATGGCCTTAGCAGAGGTTATTCAGAGGCAGAAATAGTGGATGCTGTTATCAGGGCCATTGTACCTGGTCTGCAACAACGCAGCTACCTTGAAGGTAAAAGTAATCTATCGCTGCCTACATTTAGGAGAATTCTCCGTTCACACTATCAGGAACGGAGTGGCACAGAGCTTTATAAACAGCTTACCACCGAAGTGCAGAACAATAAGGAGACCCTGCAGAACTTTTTAATTCGAGCGATGGCAAAATATTGTTCGCATCACAAGAGGCAGAGTCGAATCTGAAGTATGATCCGATTCTCGTACAGAGCATGTTCATGCACACTATACTTACAGGTCTGCAGAGTGATAACATCAAAAGTGACCTCCAACCCTACCTGTTGCAACCAACCACCTCAGATGAGTTGCTTCTAGAGAGACTCAATATAGCATGTGGGCATGAGAAAGAGAGACAAGATAAAAGGCGGCAGACACCATAGCGGTCAGCAGGTATGCACATTGTACAGTCCAGTGATACCAGTGGGGATAGAAAACAGACAGCTCAGCAGCACACTGTTACTTTGCCACCAGATGTGTTGTCAGATTTAAAGTGTCTCAAAGCAGATATGGTATTGTTAAAAGACCTCAAAATCAAGATGGCGCAGATCCGAGAGACCATCCAAAAGGCAGATCATGCTACAGGATGGAACTCTTCTGTCAACAGGATAATAGATTATGAGTCAGCCCAACAACCAATGAATTCTCAGCCTCAGAGTGCCCCTTGGAACACGGAGAGCCCTACTGCTCCTCGTCAAAATGGCAGGCTAATACAGGACTACCGTGGTGGTGCATGTCCCAGGCGAGTTGTGGCGCCAGCCCAGTTTCAGCAGAGATTTGCACCACAGAGATACCCCATGCCCCGTCCTAGGCCTAGGTGTTTTGGATGCCAGCAGCGAGGGAAAGAATACTGCCAGCATTGTTACAGGTGTGGAAGTGATGAACATTTCCGTGCTGGTTGCAGGAGATACCAGGGTTCAACAGTTCAACAAACTAAATATTAATATTAAGTGATGTTCATTTAGGCTACAACACAGTTGTCAGTATTTTTTTTTTTACAACAAAATAATAGCTCCAACGAAAGCCACAGCAGAACTGCAGCACACAGCAGTGTTTGTGAACAAATCTGCGGCTTTGAACGAATCATTAGAGTCAATGATTCAATTATTAATTCATAAATATATCCACTTGCTTTGTTACTGAATGAATGACTAGATGACTCACCACCTATTGGCAGTTTTAATTTAACATTTAAAAGCATCACTTTGTTTTTACCATCATTGCGCATTTCTCTATTGAATTTTTATTTATTTAAATCGATTTAAGGGGGCAAATATTGTCCCTTACTGAAAAAGGTGTGACTGAAGAGTGGGGGTACGAAGTAAGATGTTAAAAGGCTCATGGGGTACAACTCTAAAAAGATTGAGAACCACAAGGACTGGGTTAAGGAATAGAACAATCAACATCAAAGCACAATACACATACCAAGGGCAGAAAGTAGGCCTAATATACAGAGGTCTAATATACATAGTTAGGTTAAAGATACAAACAAAGAGGGATTCAAACAAATAGCTTATCAATAACAATGTTTAATTTACAGACTGTGAGCTGAAGAGTAATATACAAAATCAGATCAAATATGTGTTTTTGAAGGAGAGGAGGGTAGATTTTGGACGGATGTCTTGAGGAAGAGCATTCCACAACCTCGAAGCCACTACACTAAAAGACTCCCATGTTACCAGACTATTGAAACCGACAGAATATGGCACAGCCCCACCTCAGATATTTTTCACCAGCCGACACTGGTTGAGAGACATAGCAGAGATAGTCGACCCAGATAACTCCTTGCAAATTGAAGCAGCTAATGGCACAAATATGCCATATGTGGCTTGGGTAGAAGTGACCATTAGACTTTTTGGCAGTGCTGCAGAATTTCATGTTCCTATGCTCGTCCTGAAGGGCAACCAACAGCCTCGCCCTATAATCGGCTTCAATGTGATTGAGCATGTTGTGAGCAACAGTCAACCTATGGAAGGAAATGTTGAGGATGAAAAACTAATTACAATGGTGACTAAGGCTTTCCCTAACCTACAGAAAAAATGGCCAGAGCATTCATTAAGGCAGTGAGTGTTGAACGTATCAGTGAATATCTTGTGAGAACAGCATGTCATGGAGTGAATGTACCGAGCCACCGTATTATGCAAGTTAAGTGCCGAGTACAAACTAAGCCACTAAAAGAGGACACAATGTTAGTTTTTGAGCCTGATGACAACGGCCAGTGGCCAGATGGACTTGAGTTTTGTGATACCCTATTGGAGATTAAAAGGGGAGCACCCCCACACATCACCCTCATTGTGCAAAATTCAACCGCCCATGATATTATGCTGACAGGTAAAGTCACTATTGGCACTGTGCAGCCAGTTGCATCTGTGTGTCCACTTAGTGCACCCTCACACATACACTCACCTGTTGAAGTAAGCAGTATTGGGATTGAACATGCTAAAGACCAGAAAGCGGATGCAGACCTCTGGGACCCCCCAATCGATCTAAGCCACCTAGAAGAAGACAAGAGACAGATATTTCGTGAGATGCTGCGGGAAGAGTCAGGCTGTTTTTCACGATGTGATAGTGACATAAGCTGTATTGAAAAGTTGCAGCTCAAGATTTCATTGAAAGACCAAGAACCAGTGGCACGGACCTAGATGTCAGTCCCCAAGGCCTTATATGAGGAAATGAAAGATTACTTACGTGACCTAATAGCACAAGGGTGGATAGAGAAATCCCATTCTGCGTATGCATCACCGGTAGTGTGTGTCAGGAAAAAATGTGGTTCTCTCCGCTTGTGCATTGATTATAGAGAGTTAAATCGCAAGACACACCCTGACAGACAGCCAATTCCTAGAGTTCAGGATGTGATGGATGGCCTTGGAGGTAACACTATGTTCTCGTTATTAGACCAAGGAAAAGCCTATCACCAGGGGTTCATGACAAAGGACAGCAAACACTTGACAGCCTTTGTGACACCCTGGGGATTGTATGAGTGGGCTAGGATACCTTTTGGGCTTATGAATGCGCCAGCCGCTTTTCAGCGCTGTATGGAGGAGTGCCTAGAGGGCCTCCGTGACAAGATCTGCGTTCCATACCTAGACGACACTCTTGTTTTCAGTAAAACATTTCAGAGTCACGTTGACGCTGTCAAAAAAGTGTTACAGAGACTGAGGCAGTAAGGCATCAAATTAAAGCCCAGTAAATGTGAGCTATTCAGAACTGAGATCCATTACCTGGGAAGGATAGTGTCTGCCGAAGGAAACAAAATGGACCCTGCCGACACTGCTGCCATCAGGATTCTGAAAGAGAAGAGACCCAGTACAGTTGGTGAATTGAGACAAGTGATGGGGTTATTAAGTTATTACCGTCACTACGTGAAAGACTTTTACCGCATTGCCGTTCCCCTGTATGATTTAACTAAAGGGTCAAGTGTGTCAACAGAGGAGAAAGGTGTCCAAAAGCTGCACCGAAAGGGGAGGACATTCAATAGAAAGAGAAGTGGAAGCGTAGTGCCATCACATACACTCATTGAATGGACTGATACCCATCAACAGATTCTTGAGAAATTGGTAGATTGCCTGGTTCAGCCCCCAGTTCTTGCATTCCCAGACTTTTCTAAGCCATTTGTGTTACACACAGACACTTCGAACAAGGGACTTGGAGCTGTATTATATCAGCAACAAGATGGGAAGCTCCGTGTAATTGCATATGGATCACGAGTGTTGACAAAATCTGAAAAAAACTATTACCTCCACTCAGGTAAATTGGAATTTCTTGCTCTTAAATGGGCGATAACTGAGAGGTTCCGCGACTGCCTTTATTATGCACCCTTCTTCACAGTCTACAGTGACAATAATCCACTAACATACGTCCTGTCCACCGCTAAGTTAAATGCTACAGGAAGTAGATGGGTAGCAGAATTAGCTGACTTTAACTTTACTATTAAATACCGCCCAGGCAAGGAAAACACAGATGGTGATTTCTTGTCTAGGATGCCATTAGATGCAGGGACAGGGCTGGATGATTTCACAGAGGAAATCTCATATGATGCAGTAGGAGCTGCCGTGCAGTCGGTAGGATTACAGTCAGAGATGACTGCAACATGGTCAATGGCCATATCTGCTGAGGATGTATTTGTGCCTCAGAGCACCGTCGTTGCTTCACTGACACCAGCACAAATCCGACAAGATCAGGAAGACGACCCACACATTGGACTGGTGTTGCAGTGTAAGTTGTCCGGAGGAAAGCCATCGCGTTGCCAGCTAAGGGACTTCAGCCCACAGAGTCGTTGTATAGCCAGGGAACTGGACAAGCTGGAAGTAGATGAACATGGAGTCCTCTGGAGGAAAACGGCCCACAGAAAACAGCTGGTAATTCCTAACAAACATAAAATCACAGTGTTGAGAGAACTGCACGACCAAATGGGACATCAGGGAACCGAAAGGACACTATCTTTGATTCGAGACCGCTTCTTTTGGCCATATATGCAGCGTGAAACAGAACAGCATGTTATGAGTTGTATGTGTTTAAAACAAAAGAAACCTAACCGTGAAACTAGAACACCTCTCGTAAGCATCACCTCAACCCATCCGTTTGAACTTGTGTCTGTTGACTTCCTCCACCTTGACAAATGTAAAGGTGGCTATGAATATATTTTAGTAATTGTGGATCACTTTACGCGCTTTGCGCAAGCATACCCGACCACATCAAAGTCAGGCAAGGTAGTAGCAGACAAACTATTCAATGATTATGCCCTCAAGTTCGGCTTTCCGATGCGCATTCATCACGATCAAGGAGGTGAGTTTGAAAATCAACTCTTTTCACAACTCAGCAAGTACTGCAGTGTAGCTGGCTCAAGAACAACCCCTTACCACCCACAGTTGAACGGACAGGTAGAACGATTTAATCGGACCTTGTTACAGATGCTTAAGACCCTCACAGACAAAGATAAGACCAATTGGAAGAATTCCCTGAACAAACTTATATTTGCTCACAACTGTACACGCACCGAAGTGACAGGGTTTTCCCCATTCTACCTTTTGTATGGCCGCTCTCCAAGGTTACCTGTCGAATGTTGTTCAGTCTTCTGGGTGATGTAGACGGAGGTAGTCACCAAAATTATGCAGAACAATGGAAACATGGAATGCAGGAAGCATACACTATTGCCAGGTAAAATGCTCACAAATCTGCCCAGAGAAATAAGAGAAACTATGATGGCAAAGTAAGGAGCACAGTACTGAGCCCTGGCGACCGTGTGTTGGTCCGGAATTTGACTCCGCGAGCTGGACCTGGAAAATTGAGAAATCATTGGGAGGACTCAATTCATGTTGTTGTTAAACAAGCGGGAAACAATGTTCCTATTTATGAACTGAGACCTGAACATGGAAAAGGGAGATCTAGAGTCATGCACAGAAACCTATTAATACCATGTGATCATTTACCATTGGAAACTGAGGGGCTCCCACCCGTAAAACCAAAAAGAAAAGATGCCAGACCAGCGAAAGTCAGGAGAGAGCTGGAAGGAGAGGTAGAGGATGATGAGGATGACTATTATGTCATGGACATCCAGCTACCACCGGAAGTGGCTGAAGGTGAAGAAATGCCTCAAGTCGAAAAGCATGCAGTAGAAACAACAGAGCTTGAGAGGAATGATGATTGTCTTGGTCAGGATACATCAGCCAGTGATTTACCTGGGGTAGCGGGGGATTTAGTTGAAACTGAAACAGTTGCGGAAATACCACAGTTCTCTGGAAGCAGTGATGAAAGTGAAACCGAGACTATGCCTAAGCGACCACAGAGGGAACGTAGATCACCAAAGATCTTTAGATATGATACAATTGGGTCCCCCTCTTGTTATGGCCTTACTGCATTACCGTTCCATTCCATGCCTCAAGCGTGGACATATCAATTGCAACCTTACTATCATCAGCCGGTATACTCTTATGGAGTGTAAGTTCAAATACTTTCTTGATAGTTGAATAGACCCTCAATGACTTGAGACAAAACTTAGTGTCTTCACAAGTCAACATTTACAGGACTTGAAATAATACTGAATTGAGTATTTAAACAGGACTCTTCCTCAGGGACTCAAATTTAGTGTGAGTACATCAACATTTGACACGCACCTCACAGTCTGGGATTTGAAACAGTAGTGGGTGTTGCTGACATTCAATGTGCTGTCCAGTCTGAGACTAAATGAATCAATCCATTATGGGATGAGCCAGACAAACTGAACCTTATGTACTTACGTTGGAACGAAGAAACAAAGCTGAATGTAACAAAAGAATGTAACAAAACCATTAAGTGTAATGTTGAATTACAAAACTGAATGTGAAAAAAAGAGTTCCAGTCTGTAACCAGTATGCATTTTTCGAATTGCACTGATATATTGATGTTGGATTGATGTTGGATTTTTGTGCGCATGCGCCAGCGTGCATGCAGCCTGTCGCAGTTGCCCAGTTGTTCGTTGCCGTATTATTAACTCTTAACTTTCTTTTAAACTTGCATGTGCGATTTGCGGTCTACAAGTAATTTAAACTTGACTTTCTCTCATCATGCAATGTGAGAGAGTGTTGGAAAACCACGGAATTGGTGTGCAGCAACTTCATTGCCGCCTTGTTTACAATCGATCCCTGGGCGGTATGGGCCAACGAGCCGAGGGAAACGGAGAGGGAAGCATGAGGAGCGACAGATCGAGAGAGGGGAGAGAGAAAAAAAAAAAAAAACTTGGTCCGGCTCCCACAATGCGCTGCCATCTGGTCCCCCACCAGCTGGGCGATCTCCTCCGCGGTGCCTGGCGGTGACGCTGGGTAGCCCTCGGTGGACGGCTCGACACTCCTCCACCACCCGGTGGACGGCGAAGGCTCCTTGGGCTCTAGGGCAGACGGCGGCGACTCCTCCGCTCCCTCCCGGACGGCAGCCGCCCCTCCAACTCCCAGGCGGCCGGCAGCGAGCTCGACCGTCCCCCCGGCAACTCACTCCAGCGCACCGCCTCGAGCGTCCATGGCCGCTCCTCCCCGGCTCCCTGCTCCTCCCCTACACCGGTGGACGGCAGCAGGCTCCGGCCCACGGCGAGCCGCGAAGACTCGCGCACCATGCTCGATGGCACCGCGGATTCCCCACAGCGGCGAGGACTCTGCATCCTGCAGTCTGCACTCTGACAGCGCGTTCCTCCTTCCTCCCGGGTTTCGGCTCCAGTGTAGCAAAGTTCAGGGAAGAAGGAGGCGGGAACCGGCAACACAAATTGCAACATAAATTCATCAACTAACCATTCAGAGACGTCCTGTTGCATTCTACATGTTGTCACTTCTTCTTGAGTCTCTCCATCTTTGTCTGACTCTGTTTTAACATTAAAGGCAGAACAGTTTCTGTCTTTTAGTGTGTCTGCGTGAGGTAATCGGAGCTGCTAACACACACGAGCTCTTGAAACCCCGCCCTCTGAGGCAGCTCATTTGCATTTAAAGGGCCAGGCACAAAACGGTGCGTTTTTGCTAACCCTCAAAAAGTGACAACTTTAACATGCTATATAAAAATATCTGTGGGGTATTTTGTGCTAAAACTTCACACACACACTCTGGGGACATCAGAGATTTATTTTACATCTTGTGAAAAGGGCATTTTACCACTCCTTTAATTGTTTTTCAAACGCGATCTACTGCGGCTCTACTACGTTCACACGCTTGTTTTCAGTCTTTCTATATTTTAATTATCAATGTATTAAGGTTTAAAATGTAAACAATAAAGGTTATATTAGTAAAACTCAATGTGAGGCTTTTGCACTTTTTAAAGTACACTTTTACACATAAATACCCTGATTTTAGGGTTTTATTTAGTTATAATACACAAGAAATGAAATAAAATATTTAAAAAACTTTTTATCCGATTAATCGAAAAAATAATCGTCCGATTAATCGATTATAAAAATAATCGTTAGTTGCAGCCCTAGATAAATCCCATCATATAGGGACTCTTTCACCTAGATATTATCATATAGAGACTGTGTCTGTTCCCCGAATTAGGAAATACAAAAAACTCCCAAACCCATTTAAGGGTAAAAATTTTATCGATGTTCAACAAATGAAAAATAGATATAATACAGATGAACAAATGATAAAGCTTGGGATGCTGAATATTCGACTCCTTGCTTCAAAAGCACTTATTGTTAATGATATGATTACAGATTATAACTGTTACGGCCCTTGGCCTGTTTCTGGTCGCTCTCCTGCTCCTGCTCCTCTCTTTCAGGCCTAATTGCTGGCACCTGGGAAGCTGGTGTTTAAAATAGGACCTCCTCTGCTGCATTGGTCTCTTCCTGCTATGGTATGGTGGCTAAAGGCTCGAACGCTGCTCTGTTGGCCTGTCTGGGTCCACGCCTCGCTAGGGACGCCAGGACTTCACACAGATGCACATTTAAGTTGTCTAAGTTTTTGTCTTTTATTTTTACACTCACCACACGCAACACATCCATGCACCTGCTCTACACTACTGACATGACATTCACACCCCATTGTTGCTTCTGTTGTTTAAATTTGTGTTAGATACACAATAAACTTATGTTTTGCACCGTTTGCTCATGGAATGGTCTCCTATCTATTGTTATGGCCCTGAGTCAGTCATAATAATAACCTAGACATGTTGTGTCTGACAGAAACCTGGCTAAAACCAGACAATTACATTACTTTAAATGAGTGCATCCCCGAAGATTACTGTTATAAAAACAAGCCACATCTGAAAGGAAAGGGGGTGGTTTTGCTGTAATCTATAGTAATATCTTCAGAATTACTGAGAAGTCTAGTTTCAAATATAATTATTTTGAAGTGTTGGAGCTTAATGTAACACTATCTAGTGTAAATGATAAATCTCACTTGACATTTGTGCTAGCTACTGTATACAGGCAACCAGGGCACCATACAGACTTTATCAAAGAATTTGCAGATTTTTTATCAGAGTTAGTACTGGCTGTAGATAAAGTCCTAATTGTTGGTGATTTTAATATGCATATAGATATTGAAAAAGACGGATTGGGATTGGCATTTAGAGACATTCTGAACTCTATTGGAGTTAGACAACATGTGTCAGGACCCACTCATTGTCATGATCATACTTTAGATCTAATATTGTCAAATGGAATCAATGTTAATGCCGTTGAAATTCTGCAGCAGAGTGATGACATCTCAGATCATTATCTAGTCTTGTGTATACTCCATTTAGCCAAGGTAGCAAAGCCGACTCTGTGTTACAAATATGTTAGAACTATCACTTCTGCCACTAAAGATTGCTTTATTAATAATATTCCTGATCAGTTTCATCTCCTCAGCATCCCAGATAGCTTAGAAGAACTCGATATTGCGACAGACACTTTTGACTCTCTCTTTTCCAGCACTTTAGACACAGTTGCTCCTTTGCGCTTAAAGAAGATTAAAGAAAATAGTCCAACGCTGTGGTACAACAAGCACACTTGGGCCCTTAAGAGAGCAGCCAGAAAAATGGAGCACAACTGGAAGAAAACAAAACTAGACGTTTTTCGCATTTCAAAAAAGTCTTAAAAACTGCTAGATCTGCTTATTTTTCTAGGACTGCCCTCATTGGCCTGAGCCATCGGACATCAGGACTTTTTCACTGCAGCCTTTGTGGAAATAATGATTGTCCTCAGATCCGTCTTGCCCCTTGAAGGCTGCGGTTAAAAGCACTTTCCCTGTCCCCAGTCTTTTTGTGGAGGAGCACAGGATGCAACGCTCTGTTTATCATTAAGGACAGTACTCATCCCTTTCATGATCTGTTTGCACTACTGCCATCTGGAAAACGCTACAGAGGACTTGCACTTCCAGATTCCGAAACAGCTTTAATCCAACAGCCATTTTTTAACTGAATTCCCTCTTCCCTGCCTCTATCCCCCCACAGCTGCTTCAATAATTTTGAACAGACGTGTATGCCATATTGTTGCAATAATATGCACAAGACACTTTAAGCAATTTTTATTGTTTTTATTGTTTTAACTTATTGTTTTATGTGTGTTGGTATATGTGGGTAATATGGATGAATACAGTTTGTTTTCTATGAGAAATGTCAAATTTCGTTGTATACCATGCAATGACAATAAAGGTAAAACTAACTAACTTTTTGTGTGGCATGGTGTGAGGAGCTGGCTTTTGATGCTAGGGGCTGCTCCCACTCAGCAGCCTTGGCAGACATGTGAGTGGCGGGGGAGGAGTTTCTGGAAAGCAGCCGTCTGTTTGGCTGACTCCTGAAACCTCTCGACAACCGAATTCACTGCGTTGCCGAAGAGGCCAGAAGGTGACAGAGGTGCATCCATTAAAAAGTTTTTGTCTTTAATATTGCTTAAGTTAAGCCAGAGATGTCTCTCAGTGACCATCAGGGCTGCAAAAGACCGGCTGATGGTTTTAGCCGTCTCCTTGGCGGCCCTGAGAGACAAATCTGTGGCCCGACGCAATTCGCAAACCGCGTTAAGGGAAGATGCTAGCGTCTCTTCCACCTTTGGCATCTCCCCATAACAGTGCTCTTTATAGTTTGTGATAGAGGAATATTGTGATGTTTGTGGATTATATACTCTATATGAAACAGGTTTATCCCACGATCTCTGAGATCAGGGAAAAACGGAAGGCCCCGGCGTTGAGGTTGTGAACGAGAGGGCAGGAAGCATTCGTCTAGTTTACTTCTTGAACGAACGTCCTGCTTATCTGCTGGCCAATCAATGCTTAATCTTTCGACCGCTCTCGTTACAACCTCAACGAGCTCCTCAAAAGCATGAGACATGAGGTGGCGAGTCCTCAGTATCTCCTACTTCGAAATTACCAACATTTAGTTCCTCAGAACTAGATAGCTGCAGTGTTTGTGCCTCAATCAGGGCGGAAGTAACCGCATTGCGTGCTTCCAAACCCTGAGAGAAGGCACTGGATCTGTCAGGTGAATTGCAGAGATAAGGCTAACCCCACTGACAAATCCATTTGCGAACCCCAAGTCTGAAGTCAGCGCTGTGCCTCGATAGCAGCGGGACCCGAGCCTTGGGGAACGTGAGCCTGAGCGTCCTCGCGAAAGAACGGCAGGCGGGATTGGAGTGTCCGCATGAGAAGCACATCACAGTGCTCACAGCCAGCGCCCTTGAGCGCTGATTATGCATGCTCCTCACCCAAACATGCAACACACAGAACAGGTGCGTGTCCCCAGCCGTTAAATAGCGCGAGCAGGGGTGCACACACAGTCTGAACTGCTGCTGCTTACTCGCCATTTGAAATATATATATATATATATATATGTGACAAAACAACACCAAATAGACAATGACAGTTTCACACAGAGCGCTTGTGAAGACACAGAAGCTAGCGCTGCTTTGTTTGGATAGGCTTTATAGTTTCCTGGTTCGTGACGTCACCCGCCTCTGACGTTCTGCCACAACATTGGACTGATTTCACATGTGCTTCGAGACATCATCACGCAAAGCGCTCCCTTACCGTCAATCAACGCAGCCGTAACAATTATACATTTAGTAACATTTTGACTTCTGTCTGAAGAAAATATATTGATTAAGTATGGTATGGTCTTTATAATAATCTTTACTTGGTATTAATGTAAATTGGAACATTTTTGATTAATATTAAAACAAAATTTAGAGTTTGAATTTATTTGCCTGTAACAAATTAGTTTTTTTTTAAGTTGGTCCAAAGTATTCTTTTTTTCAGTGTATGAAATGTAATTTTCATACATTTTTAGTTAAACAAAAATTGGGCACTAAACAGGTTTGACATCAGTAAACACAACATGCAAGTTTGCATGACTTCAGAATACTTGGACAAAGGCTAAACGGTATATGGGCTACTTTCATGATTTATTGTGTTTTAGCCCTTTTTGGAGCTTGACGGGTGTAGTCACTAAAATGACAATGGTCTCCTCGTGGTTATAGGCATTGAGTGGTAATGCAGATGTTGCAGGTGTGATCCTAGGTGGGACATATGAACGGGCGGTAGACTGACACCTGGTTGGGCTTGAGTGACTGCTTCTGCAGTTCATGCACTATAGTTTGGATTTGGATGTGATTCGACTTCACTACAAAAATCTCCAGTAAAAATAAGTATATTTTCAATAAAAATATCTAAACACCCTTAAACAAGATATTAACATATTTGCATTTATTTCTTTTGTTTTTAATCAAATCTAACAAACCTTTGTGAAAAAGTTTATGCTTAAAACAACAAGAAGGAAAAAAACAATATGCCATAAGGGGAAGAAATATCAGCTGAAAATATTTTCTGAAATGTTATTTTGCACAATCTTACCCAAGACTTTTTTAATTCTTAAATAATTTCTCAAATAATTTTATTTTGTCATAAGAATGTTTAGATATTTGTACTGGAAAGCAAATTATTAAAAATGTTTCTCTCTGCTGTATATCTCTCTCTCTTTCTCCCCTTTAGATTCATTATGCAATGTCTCTCTCTTTAATGTCTACATGTGTACACTGCATACTGATACTATATAACTAACACTGCCCCAGGTAGTGACCTGCCCTTTTCTGCTCTACGCAGGAATGATTGTGCTCTCAGTCCAAAGCAGAAGCAAGTCTG
This sequence comes from Gila orcuttii, assembly GCA_026230005.1. NCBI lineage: Eukaryota > Metazoa > Chordata > Actinopteri > Cypriniformes > Leuciscidae > Gila > Gila orcuttii. Next base: position 11,746,451 of record JAPDVR010000022.1, on the reverse strand, counting down.
AGCATACGAGTTCATGATATGCAGTGTTACTTTATTCTGCCTCAAATTGTGAACTGATGGCCACAATGATCAGCTATTTGGTGCTTGTGGTAAGTAAAGTTTGTCTTTCTGTCAGTTATACAATAGGCTAATTCAAGATTCAGCAAGATCTTTAAATAAAAATGTTGTTTCGTTCTATGGCTTGCTTGGAATAGTTTATTTTTTTACATTGTCTTGCAAAGAAAAGAAATAGTAAATGCTAAAGTGCTTTTGTTACAATAAGGATTTTTTTCTACCTCAACAGACCCTTAAATTACTTATGCTGGTCTAACCTAATGCCAAATAAATTAATAAAATTAAAATGTAACTAAATTTAATCAAAACCATTGATTCATGTTACCTCATGAATACTTTTCTATCTGTGTTTTTCCTTCAGTATTTGTTCCGATATTCTGATTGTTGGGACCTTTTTAATCTTGATCGTAATGAATAATCTGTGCGGGTGATCGGAATCATTATTATTAGACATCTTATGGAAGACTGTGCTTTTATGTGTATTCCTGAAACATGAGCCACTATCAAGGTGATTTTTCTTTCTCGGGGTTAGTTGAGAAAAACAGCAACAAAAGAGTCAAGTATATGCTTTCCCAAACCTGTTTCACAACTTTGAATATTCTCATGTAAACATATACAGTACAAGCTCAAGGAGTTTCAAATTATACGCAAAAAAATAAATAAAAAGAGTGTCTTTTGACCCCGCCTTCATGACAGAAATGACTAAAAATGATCTGAATGTCAATGATTGAAAGGCATTTGGAATGGTAAAACAAAGCAGTGGCATCATAATAACTTCATCTAATGGACTGCTTTTGAGAAACTAATTCTCTTACCTTTTGGTTTTAGCAGATGGATTGTTTTGGGGATACGACCCCATACACTACCCCCATCTTATACATAAATAATGGCATACCACGTTTCACTGCATATCACATTCTTATTTCCAAAATACCGATTTTGTCTATGATTTGATCATATGATCAAATGCTTGATCAATGATCAATCTTGCTCTTGATCAATCTTGTTTTTTTCTGCTTCTAATAACTTGTTTGAAGCCATACTGTATATAACACACACTCTTTCTGTTGAAAGGGAATTATCTGTCTGTGTAGCACAGAACCTCTCAAACGCCATAAAAGATCATGGATTATAGACTCCTTTGACATTGTGGAGGAACACCCGGGGCCTTTCCCTTATGAATTGGGGCAGGTAAGCATCAATGCTTGCAAATAATGTAATGCGGGTTTTAAATCATAAAATAATACAAAACATTTAGATTTGGGATGGTATAGCCTTTTGGTTGCAGGGTCCAGACAAACTGCTATTTTCTTTTTTATTTTCATATACTGAAGAAAAGTTTTCTTCAGTAAGCAAGTTATTTCTTAAGATTGATCTGAAGACAAAACTTAAACTCAAATTCTTGAAAAGAAATCATCGTAAATAAGTTCTTACATGTATTTTCTGTAAAGTTGCTTCGAAACGATATGTATTGTGAAAAGGTCTATAGGCCTAATGTGAATTGAATTGAATAATAGTTCGATTTTAAATTGGTAAGATATTTTATGAATTTTCTGGATTGTTTCAAATTAATTGTTGTAGTTAATTATTACAACATAACTATTTAGCCTAATAGGGATGTGCACACACAAGTTAACCGAATTCATGACACCAATGACCGATAATATAAAATGATTGCTCATGATTATGTGTCACATGACTTTTTGCTGAATTCGAAATTCAACAAACCAGCAAATTAATCAAATTGGGACCTCATTTTTATTTTAGCCTAATTACGACATAGACTAATTTTCGGCAGCATGAAGCACATGTGAGAGCGGTCATACATAGGACAAGTTCACCCTAGCAGCGCGCACAAACTCACATAGCCAACAGGACACATTCACTCTAGAGAGAGAGGGCAAAAAAGACAGAGCGTTAATGAATGAACCATCATCAATAAAATAGCACAATATTTAATAAAGCACATAAAATAACTTAATAGTGAAATTGAATATTAATATCTAATCAATGTTGTTGTGTATGATGTTGGGTAATTCACACTGAAACATTACATTTATTGTTAAAAACGACATGAATTTATTAGAATTTTATTATAGTTCACTTAGCAACCTCAATTCAACTTTTTACAAAATTAAGGAATAAAATTGGAAATAAATATTCAGGACATTTATCCCGAAGTTGCTAAATTAAATGAAAATGCAGTGCAATAGTTTGCAATGAAAAATGTAAACTAAAATTCTTAATCGACAATTTAATTATGTTAAATGACATAACTAGTTATCCTTTAGCCACACACACAAAACTTGACTTCCTGAGAAAATTCCTTTACTCAAATTCTAGATTAAACTGGACCGTAGCTATTTAGTGGAGTTCGGGCTTAAAGGCAAAGGTGTGGATGAAGACCCAAAGGGTGTCCTGTCTATTGATCCGAAAACAGGAGTCATTAAAGTCCACTGTAAAGTCGACTATGAGCAGTACAGTGTTCTGATGGTAAGAGGAGTCAGATTTTTTTTTTTTTTATCAGATGGTATATGACAGGCATACAGAAGGTTTAAAACTAATTTCATTACCATTTCAAAGCTGACCTTTCAAGCTAGAAATGAGTCCAACTTGGCCATAGACACACAACTAGGCATGGAGGTCAACATACTGGACATCAATGACAACCCGCCAATATTCCAGAGGAAAGTTTATGATGTCACTATAACTGAAGCCGCAAAACAAGGTCAGTATCATTGCTTAACTGTAGCATTTTCATCAACTGTAATCATGAGTGTTTTAGGTTTGATTTACTGCACCTTAATATGCAAATCTTATATGGCTGTTTTTTTTTTTTAACCATGTTTGGTCTTGTTGACTTTTAGAAGATATACTTTAAAGAGAGAAGAGTTACATGAGTATTAATTTTACTCTATATATTATTAGAATTGTTAAAAAAAGAAAAGAAATTGATTACAATGTATTAATTTTCATATTTTAAGCCTGAATGTATAGATCTGAGACAAAAAGGCATTTGAAATTTGAAAACTAGTATAGTGAAAAAGATATTAAAAAAAAAATAATTTATATAATGTAAACACATTATAACTATACTAACCTTAATGACCTTCATAAAAAATTACTCACATTTTTGAAGAGAAACAGAAACATTGTATTTGCAAGGTCTATGCCATAACTTTTAACTTACATAAGTTCTTATTTATAAGCTCTTAAAAATATTTATCTTAAATCTTAAAAGATTTTAAAGGGAAACACTTTACAATAAGATTTCATTTGTTTACTACATTAGTTAACATTAACAATGAACAACACTTCTACAGCATTTATTATTCTTAGTTAAAGCTAATTTCAACATTTACTAATACATTTTTAATGTCAAAAGTTATATCTGTTAACTTTAGTCAATGCTCTGTGAACTAACATGAACATGAATATTTTGATTAACTAACATTAACAAAGGTTAATAAATGCCGCAAAAAATATATTTGTTAGCTCATGTTAGTTAATATTAACAAATGATTGTAAACCTTATTGTAAAGTGTTACCGGGAATAGTTTATTATTTACTCACATACATGTCGTTACAAACCCTTATAACTCTCCTTCGTGGAACACAGAATTTTAAACAAAATACTGGTTGCTCTTTTCTATACAATTAATGTGGATTTAAACGGCAAAAAGAACATCATGAAAGTATTATGAAGGTGGTCTATATCAGTGCTCGAATTGAGTCAAGTCTTATGGGGGGGTCCCCAAGTTTTTTTTTACGGGAGGGGGGGTGTATGTAGGTTTAGTCTTGCAATATACACTTTATACAAAATATACAATATATTTGATCATAGCAGTGTTTCCCCTACCATTGTTTTGGGGGGGCGGCCCGCCCCCGCAAAACGACCCCCCGCCCCCCCTAAAATGCTGACGAAATACAGTCATAAAAAAGGAATTTAGTGTAAAACGCGGAATTTCACGGAATTTGTAAATTTGAGGAAAAAATAGAAAGCAGTTCAGTACACTTGAAATCAAATCGCGATGTAGACTAGTGTGTGTGAATATTAAAACACAAAGACTATTTAAATACGAATCCTGCATGTTCTGTGTGAATGAATGGTGCCCCGACGCGCAGTTTAATTTACCACACACACACTGAAGCACATGTGACGCTTGCGCTGTTATTTGGCCTATATGAAGACACAAATGCATGAACTTCCTCTCCAGGCTCTAGATCCACTCTGAAAGTCACTTCGTGATCATTTCACCGCTTCATTTGAGAAAAACTATCATCATGACAAACACACAGAACCTCAAAAGGTCTTCACGGCAACCCGTCAAAATAAAAGTTCGGTTTAACTTGACAGAATATATATTACTGTTGTACATTAGAATTTAGATATATCCCAATGTAATAATACACTAACACTAATCCAAATAAATTATCATCAAAACTGAAATTTTTAAGGAATAATCCATGTTTTAATTTGAACAGTTAGGCTAAAGCTCATTGTGCAGCCAGTTATTTGACAAAAAGTTTATTTAATTTCATATGATTAAAATTGATGATAAATGCTAAAATTTGTGTTTTATGTCTTCATTTTATTACCAGAAAAAACACAACACAGAATTAGTGTGAATTTTTTTTCCATATATATATATTAAAAAAAAAATGTTGTATAAGTTTAATGATTCATAGTACATGATTTCAATTAATAATAAAAAACAAATACACCACGTATCCGTAACACGCCCGCTCCGCAACACTAGCAGTGGACTGTGCTTGCCTTGGAGGTCCTCTTTACCTGCACACTAGACAATGCCATGTTTTGGTTTCAATATTTTTATTTTTAAATAAATACACATAATGAAATAAAATATACACTACCATTCAGAAGTTGAGATCGATACAATTTTTTTAATGTTTTTAAAAGTCTCTTCTGCTCAAAGCTGCATTGATTTGATACAAAAAACAGTAATATTGTGAAATATTGTTTTCTATGTGAATATATAGTAAAATGCGTGATCAACGCTGAATTTCCAGCATCATTACTCCAGTCTTCAGTGTCACATGATCCGTCAGAAATCACTCTAATATGACGATCTGAAGATCAACAAACATTTATGTAATAAACATTTATTTTATTTTTCAGGATTTTTTGATCAATAGAAAGTTCAAAAGAACAGTTTCTATTTGGAATAGAATCTTTTGTTACATTATAAATGTCTTTACTGTCACTTTTGATCAATTTAATGCAACCATACTGAATAAAAGTATTAATTTCTTTCCCAACATTTTTTAAAAATACATTCTTACTGACCACAAGCTTTTAAATGGTAGTGTATAATGCTACAAAAGGTTATATTTCAGATCTGAAGGATCATGTGATGAAGACTGGAGAAACGATGGTGAAAATTCAGCTTTGATCACAGAAATAAATGATATTTTATTGTATTATTATTTTAAATTGTAATAATATTTCATAAAATTACTGTTTTTACTGTATTTTGCATCAAATCAATGCAGGCTTGGTGAGCAGAAGAGTCTCTTGAACTTTTGAACAGTAGTGTACATCCAACAGAATGATTCTAGGTATTTTTTTTTTCCAATGTAGTTTTTACCCTAAAAACAACTGGATGATTAATGTGGATTATGTGACAGTGTGATAATAATGTTTGTTCCAAAAGACATGATTAAATGGATAAAACTTGTTTATTAGATATTAAACATATAGATTGTGACAAAACAGGCTGTCAGTCTGTGTGTTGGTGGGGATTTTTCAACTATTTCAGCACATGCGATTTTTACATAGTTACGTCCAGTCGGTGGCGGAAAAGCACTGTTATGAGTGAGTAAGTCAGCAACTATTCAAAGACCATTTCAGTGAAAAAGGCTGCTTTATTCAGAAACAAACAATGCCACGGCAATCAATGTCAATTATTGCTATTTCAAGAGTGAATCCCGCATAAATGCGTATGTAATTCCCGAAACTTTGTGTTTACGTGGCCATTGGTCCTGGCTGGCAGCATGAAAAACAAGTTTTATACAAATTCTGAATGGAAATTAGAAAGCATAGAAAGCACACAACGATCGCTCCCTTTACTAAAAAGCTGTTATCCATCTCCGTCGAGATCTCTAGCACTCCTGTAGAACCAGGACTATTAATAATGAAAAAAATAGCAACTTAAGCCTAAATGTTTCCAATTTACGCAAGGAATACAAAAGCCCCGATATGGTGTGGGTAACTTAGATATAAAGTAGAACGATATATAGAGAGAGACAATTACCCCTCAAAAAAGTCGGTAAGGAGCTTTCTCTTCCCGACCTCGAGTGGAGGTTTATTTTTCTCCATTTTTTAAAAGTTAAAATTAGCTTTAACGGAGCGGCGCCAATCAAACAGTCCTGTCAGTCAACGATGTCATGCGCACAGCACTCTTTAGATGTGGGGCGGGGCTTTTACCTTTTAAAGAGACATGGCAACTAGCCAACTTTAAAAAAATTATTGTAAATAATCAATTCACGAAATTTACCGTATCCATTGCATGCATTTAATCAGATTTGTTATTATTTTTTACTAAAATAAAAATATCTGAGGGACCCCCCCTAATTCTATATTTTACTTCTTATGGGGGGTCCCTAATACCTTATGGGGGGTCCCGGATCCCCCCAGCCCCCCCTCAATTCGAGCACTATGACGTGTTTGTTATATTTAAATTTGTTCATGCCACACAAGCTTTGTGTGACAGTTTGAGTTGTTGTTCATCGAAAATCTTGACATCTGCCCTAAGAGAAGTAAGGGGGTCCAATTTGTGAACAAATGCTTCTTCTGAGTCACATATTTTCAATAAATCGCTTGATCCACATTTCTGCATAATACATTCTACTTCGGTTCTCGAGTTCCAATGACTAATTCAATGATCTAGTCACAACAGTTTACAGCTTATAAATTTATATTTTTCACCGTAAACTTACATTTGTGAAACTTGCAGATGTGTATTCAAATCAAATCCATGTGTTGCACTATTCTCTACTGTTTGAACTACATGAACACGAAGTTCTTTTGCATAATTTTTGAAGCGTATAATCAGTCCATTTTAATTGTAATTGTTTGGATGAAACAAGTTGTAATAACATTTTCATTTTCAGGAGATTTATTCCATAAACAAAGGAATTAAGTAATTTTCTTTATATTATCTGTTTTCAGGTAGTTTTGTTGTAGGTGTATTAGCCATTGATAAGGACGCACCGGGAAGTCTGAATTCCACCATTGATTACAAAATCATTTCCATCACTCCAGCCACAAAAAATACGGAATTCTATATCCAAGACAGTGGTGCAATATCGTTTAAAGGATGCTTTGATTATGAGGTAAAAAGCACAAAGAAGGCATAATTTGGAAGTACAGGGATGATTACTCAATGCATATATTATTACTCTCTTGTTACTTGCACAGTGCATTCAGGCCATAACATACTATGGCCTATGGCATATGCATGCCTGTAAAACTTGTGTGTCAGGCTAACATTGGAATAGTGCTGTAACAAGACATGAGCCATCATGTTAGTGCCTGACAAACCGACAGGCATCACAGTCCAGTCACAGTGTTAAAGTAACATGTGAAAACATGTCTTTAAAATATCTTGACATTTACCAGGTGATTTAAAGTTAGCGTGTGAACTTTTTAAGTATGTATATGAGAGTATAGAGTGTTGCAGGTATGATGCCACTTTGTAGGCCAACCGGCAAGTTAGCATCACATTGGTTCCCTCTACAAAAACCCAATAGGATTTTCCCATAAGATTTTGGATTATCACTAAAAACAAGCCTTGTGATCAATAAAAGTTTATGATACATCAAGATCATTTTCACAGATTAACAACTTTACTGAATTTTGAAGCCTAAATGCAGTCGCCAGAAGTAAAAAGCTAAAGGTAGGCTATAAACTAACTATACCACGGTCATACAAATTCAACGTCACCATCACTAAGCTTCCGACAACTCTTTCAGTTTTTATCTAAAAATATCTGTCCAGAAAGTTTGAGTTAGAATAGTTTATAAGAGCACAATTATAAACATAATGAGGCTGTAAATGCAAACTGAGCTTACCTGTTCAGCGTGATGATGTTTAATGTCCCCAACAGCCTCTGTACAGACAAACCAGCACCAAACCAGCATAAACCAGCGTGGAAATTATGCTGGTCTATGCTGTTTTTTCCAGCAGGATAGTCCCATTTAGCCACTTATTAGCAACCGCCTTTTTCAAGACATGTAACAGCTTAAAAAAAAATCATGAGTGGGGTTATACTTGTGTATTTTATGTCACAGAGTAAAATGTGAAAGTGTCTTGAGCTTGTGTTCACCACAGACCTTATTTCAGACATTTAATCATAAACCCATAAAAAAACAAAAAAAACATTGACTTCGGGACGATGGAACCCGAAGTGCTAAAAAGCTAACTCGCTTCTGTGTTTTGGCCTACAAAGTGATGTTATACCTGCACCACCCTACATAACCGGTTTTATTTTTCAGGTGGCTAATAAATACACTATAACAGTTGAAGCAAAGGACCGTGGAGAAGTTGTAAAGTTGTCAAGCACAGCGACCATAATTCTCAATCTTCTGGATGGCAACAACCATATACCAGTTATCACAGGGCAAACGGTTAGTGTTTATCTGTCCAATATATAATATTTCAAAAAATGGCTCGTTTCCACTGAGCGGTACGGTACAGTACAGTATACGATTCGGGAAGGTAAACCCTGATCCGGCTTGCGTTTCCACCGCCAAGAGTACCCTTACGCCGCCTTCACACTGCCAGTTGAAATCAGCTCTGATACGGATCTCACAACCTGGAACAAATTTTCAACAATCTTATATAAATAAACCACAGATTTGAGCTTTAAACAACTACAATCTCGCCTGAAAAACTCTTAAAACTACATTTCGTGACACAATAACAGTATATTATATTTCAACTGTATATTGAAAAATGGAGCTTCTTATGTTGTCATTCCCCTTGTTGCACGCGCAAGTGATGATCCTCTGTCAACCAATCAACATTCTGCAGTGAGTCTAGCTCCACCCTTTAGGTACTGTACCACTTGTGCTGGGTACCCCAACAGAAGGGTACCGAAAAGTGGTACAGTACGATTTGGCATTGTACCATTCACAACTTTTGACAGTGGAAACGGAAATAACGTACCGCACTGTACTGTACCATAATTGCATACGGTATAGCTACAAATAGTTACTCAGAAGAAAGTCACTTTTAAAATAGTACAGTCAAAAAAATAACCCTCACCCTGTTCCAAAACTGACTTTCCTTCTGCTGCAGGGCACAAAAAGGTTTGTTGTCTGTACAATGGCATTAAATATTGGGCACTGTATGGGCCAAAAAAAATTGGGGGAATTTTTTTTATTTTATTTATTCACTTATTTATTTTCAAACTCATTCAGGGTTCAGGGAATGTAATGGAGGGGACAAAAGGTACCTCCCCCCTCAAAATACACACAACTGATACTGACACGCGTCTCACTGCTGCATGGAGGGTCAGATACTCCATTCAAGGGGACAAAGGTGGTTACTTCTCCATGCACACTGATCCAGACACCAATGATGGAATCCTCACAGTGATTAAGGTATGTTTACACACTGTAAGCTATTCTGTAAATGTCATTCTAGTGTACATGATCTTATCACCACAAAAAAAAAAATATATATATATATATTATTCAGGGATACTGAGTCATTTAGAGGTCATTAGTAGGTCAATTACAAATGATCAACATTTGTAAGATTTGTGTCTCTGTAAAATTGTGCTTATGACATTGCATTATGGTGAATATCAAAGGTTTTTGTGGGGAGGGATTTGTAGACACGTTACTGTTTTTAGATTTTTGGAATAAAGATAAAAGAAATAAAAAATTGGGCAGAAGTGGCATGCTGTTACCTGTATTTTTTTATTTTTGTGTTTAGATCATCGAATTGAATGAAAATGTTTTCTTTGAATTCATATTTCATATTGTGTATATATAAATGTATAAAATATAAATGTAAAATTATTTATCTTAATAACACTATTCATTTCAGAGGTTTATGGTTCAGACTTTAAGTGTTGCTTTTGAGATGTATTTATTTTGAAAAATTAAATATTCATAAATCAAAATACTGTAAATTATTTTGTTGCAGTGTAGTCTTGACAAGTTTATTTCTTAAAATGCAACAAGCACATACCTGCTATATTGATATTATGTACATTATTTATTTATTTATTTATTTTAATTCTCTACATGCAGCCCCTAGACTTTGAACAGCAAACAGAACATAAACTCACCATATCTGTAGAGAATGAAGAGCCTTATTTCTCATGTGAGGTGAAGGCTAAACCTATAGATGGCCTCTGGACTGTCATCACAAATCCATCAAAACCATCCTCTATTAATATTACCATAACAGTGGAAGATGCAAATGACCCTCCATACTTCCCAGATCCAAAAAGGAAAATAGTTATGGAAGAAAATGGTGTTATTGGAGCTTTTGTGGACAGAGTGACGGCAATCGATTCTGACACTGGACGTCCTCACAAACTAGAGTATGTTTCTCGTGTTCAATTTCATCAGAATCATTTAACTCCATCTGGACTCTAAAGCCACAGTTAAAAATGTGTGGATGTTGTTGCAGTCTATTACAAAGTATCAAACCATGTGTTAGTTATTTAAAAGAAAATAGTACAAAGAAGTTTGTTAGGTTTGAAATGATAAAACAATAGATATTGGTATTAATGTAATGAACTACACCTGTTTGAAATTTTAGTGTCTGAAGTCAGTTCCTCTCTTAAAATCACCTTGACACCAGTTGCTTAAAAGTCATTACAAATTTAAATTCTGTTCATTATTTTCTATCTAATATAATGACAGAGATACATTTTGACTGTGACTTAACTGTCTTGTTTCCTCCCATCAGGTATTCTATCGAACAAGATCCTGCAGGTTGGTTCAGAGTAGACAAAACAACCGGGGAAATCTTTGCAAAAGAGACATTGGACAGAGAGTCAAGTCATGTGACCAACGGGACTTATACAGTCACTGTTCTTGTGACAGAGATGGGTAATACAATATGGTTGTCTTGTATTTCGGCAAATAACTGTGAAAACCTACATCCATCTATTTTCCACACCGCTTGTCCTATGTAGGGTCTCATTTATATATATATATATATATATATATATATATATATATATATATATATATATGTGTGTGTATATATATATATATATATATATATATATATATATATATATATATATATATATATATATATATATGTCTCAGGCTGAAACACCTGCATAGTTTACTAAAACTGTTATCCGCTCTATATAAGTATTATTTCTTTTTTTTCTCTTTCGAATTACTGATTTTCCACACCAGAGGACCATCCTCCAATGACAAGCACTGCTACAATTCAGATCTACATCGAAGACAAGAACGATAATTTCCCCTTGTTAAAGGAGAACATGGTTTCTGTCTGTCAGTCTCATGAAGTGTCAAGTACAGAGATCACACCCTATGACCCTGATGGAGATCCGTATAGCGGACCATTCAGTTTTGAAGTAATAGGAGATCATAAGGGTGAATGGAGCTTTGACCCCAGCCATGGTAAATAAAAGCTTTCCATTGCCACTGTCAACTCACTAGGTGATGATTATTATCATATAGTGTTCTCAACATTTGGTTAGTCTTTTACTAAGCTCTGATGCAAAACCCTTAATCATCACCTTTTGTCTTTTGTTTACCTTGTCTTTTAGGTAACACAGTGCATTTGGTGAAGGGTAAAAGCGTTCATGCCAGTCTGTACATGCTGATTGTGAAAATCTCTGATAAGCAGGGCAAGTTTGTCCTCCAGAATCTCTCTGTTGCTGCATGTGATTGTGCTGTCTCACCAAACTGTCTGCTGCAGCGCAACACACAGAAAAAAGTAGGAAGTGGTGTGATGGGAATTACCATTTTTGCCGCGCTAATGATTTTGGGTAAGCACTTGTTTCTATTAAATTCCCCATAAAAGTGATTAATAAACATAATTCTTATCCCGTGTTGTCCTAATATTATTGGGGCAGGACATATTGAAGAACTTTTTAACAGCCTTTTAGCTCTGGCACAACAAGGATTTGGTAGTACTTGTGGGAGTGCACTAAGATTTCTAATGTTTAATGTTGTTTGTAAGAAAGTTAAATCTTGAATCTAAAAGCCATTTTTCCTATTAGCATGCCTGTTGCTGTCTCTCACTTGCTCTTGTGGGACTGTGAAGTCCCCAGTCGAGGTAGACAATGTCTTAGAAGATGCCCTTCTGCCTTCTAACATTGAGAAACCTGGCACTGATTGTATGGTAATATCTGACAATAAGATTTCTTATGAAAAGCTAAATGAAGCTTTCCTTTTTAATTGGATTTTTGTTCCTAAGTCAATTCTTCAAAGATAACAAATGACTGTTAATCTATTATTTACATTCATAAAGGTCCCGACTATTCTACTGAAGAAAACATCTGTTAGTAAGTCAAAGAAAGCAACTGTTGGGGTTCAACAGACATCTGACATTCAGCGGGTATAAACATTTCTATTTGTTGCATAATGAGGTCTTGGGAACACTAAGTTCATATAGCCACTGTCCTTCTTTACACTACATAGTATTCATTTTTTATTGATTTCTTCGCCACAGATATCTTGCAACATTATAGCCCCTCAAAGTCTCCCAGTTCAAGTGGATGAGAGTTGGTCTAGAGACAGATCACAGTATTCTATTGAGGTAATACAGCAGTGTTCGTTTACGAAATTGTCACAATCATTTAAAAAGGACTAATTTCAAAATAATTCATGGAATGATCCTTTCAAAAGTAAAAGTGGAAGTTCAATATTTACCGTATTGTCTTCTGTACCTAAGAAACAGACGTGGAAACAAATACAGAGTGAAAACCGCTACCAGGTAAATCTTAATCATTGTAACATCTAAACTTGTTCTTGTTCAGTAAAATGGATTTCTTGTGAAATCTTAAAATCAGTAATATACAGGGCTTTCCTTACACCCCTTAGGGTTCAACATTTATCAGGAGGAGCTCACATAGAAGACAGAGTGCCTATTTCATCAGCCGATCGACTCTTCAAAGCTTGCTTTCTCAGGTACTGTAAGATCCAAAGTAGCCGATTCAGCTTCAGTATTCCACAGACAAGGAACAGATAAATTCAACACTGATTCATTCATTGAACAAATTTCTTTCTCAACTTTCAGAGGCTGCATTCAATACAGTCCCTAGAAAATGAGTTGCTTGATTACGAGCCTCAGCTTTATGCCTTTGAGGACAACTCTGAGAACTTTGCAGACCTTGACCCCATAGACCTGCCCATTAATGAGTTTGATCCTGAGCTGTTCTCTGATCTTGGACCTGCATTTAAACATCTGGCTTCTATATGTAACCCAGGGATGAGGTCAAAAACAGAAGTAATTAAGAATGGGACTAGATAGTGTAGAGATCAGGGGCTGGATTCACAAAACAATCTTTAAAGGGGTGGTAAAACACGATTTCACTTTTCTAACTTTAGCTAGAGTATAATGTTGCTGTTTGAGCATAAACAACATCTGCAAAGTTAAAACACTCAAAGTTCAAAGCAAAGGGAGATATTTGCTTTTAAAGAAATCAATTTCTAAGGGCTACAGCAAATGGCTGGTAGGGACTACACGACATTCCTCCAGGGTTGCTGACGTCAGCAAACCCCAATTAACCCCTCCTCCGAGAATACTAAATAAGGGGCGAGGCCATTTTATATTGCGTTGGAGAAGAGTTGTTGTGGTATATATAGGCCGGAGTGTTGTTGTCGTTGCAACGCTGTTATTTTTATCCGGATTGCAGGTCCACTTTGTTTAGCCTTCCTAGGGAGTTAGGGATCAATGGTTAAAATTTATTTTTAACTCAGTCCCTCATAATTATTACCCAAATCTCGCTCTCTGTACTGCACATTTTACGGAGGAAAGCTTCCACAATCTTGGCGAGTTCAATGCAGGATTCGCACAACAGCTTGTCCTGAAAGATGGAGCAGTTAAATAACAGCGTATCTAAAAAGTAATGAGACAACAACAAAAAACAAACCATTCTGAAATGTCGTTTAACAGCCGTTCTTGAACAGGTTCTGCTCGATCATCTTCACTAACATTATCTGGGTCCGATTCGGGCTCAAGTTGGTATGGTTTTATTGACGCCATTGTTTATAATACACCAAAGTACAAACTACCGGTAAAGGTAAGGGGTGTGACGTTTCCGGAAAATGTGCACTAGGCGGTTAGCGAATCACAACACACTGGGCCAGCTAACCAATCTGAGCCCATTGCGTATTTTTGAGGGAATTTCTTCATAGAACCCGGAAACCATCAGACCGTTTTTACAAAGAGGGACAGAGCAGTGTAGAATAAAGGTAAAAGGTAAAATATTGAAAAATAATGCAATTTTTTAAAAACGAAGCATGAACACGTTACAGTGCACCCCACAAACACAATCAAGTTTTCAAAAAAATGTGTTTTACCACCCCTTTAAGAAAACAAAAAACTTATTTTCTTTTTTTTTTTTAAGTAAAATAAAGTTAAGAATATTTTTAATTCCTAATCTTTCTTCTTGAGATTCTTAAGAAAAAACTTTAAATACTTGAAAGAATCTTCTTTAAAAGCATTGTAAATAACTTCTTAAAAGTGATAGTTCACCCAAAAACGAAAAATTTTGTGTTAATTTATTCACCCGCATGTGGTTCCAAACCTGTATGACTTTCTTTCATCTGTTGAACAGAAAAGAAAATATTTTGAAGAATTTTGGTAACCAGACAGTTTATGGTACCTGTTGACTTCCATAGTAGGAAAAAACACTATGGAAGTCAATGACTCCCGTCAGCTGTTTGGTTACCAACATTCATCAAAATATCTTCTTTCTAAATGAACACACAATTTTCATTTTTGGGTGATCTATCTATTTAAAGTAAGAATAACCTCCAGCTTGTCTTAAATCCCCAAATGCAATTTGCATTATGAATTTATTGGGTTGTTTTATCATATTAACTGTTGTAATAAGCATTAAAACATAACACAAGTGAAATATAATACATATTACTACCAGGGATGTGTACGAGTTCTCTGAAGTGACACCAATAATCGATAATATGAACAATGATCAATCACGATTACAGACAAACCACAGCCGCCACGTTTCAATCTCGTGGATTTCACATGGGAACTGTTCCAAAACCATGTTTCACATATGCATTTCAGTTTCACATGTGTCCAAAACGTGTTTTTTGACATGTGAAATTTGTCACAATTCAGTAATGTTACAAAAACGAGTCAAAGAATGTTATTTATTTTAACCATTTTTGGCAGCATTCAGCACACATGAGAGCGGTGATATACAGGATGCGTTCACAACGCTAGACACACACACAGATATAGGCTACAGGGTGCATTTTGATTTCATGGTGACTTTTAAGAAGTTCTTTCTTAAGATTTTCTTGAATCAAGCCTCAGGAGGTTTATTTTGAACAGAAGGGCTACTTGTTTCGAAAGGGGGAAAAAAATAAATAGATGGGGTCCCTCATAGGTAAACTGTTCCATTTGATTGGGATTGGTATTATAATTAGCCTATTGTTTTCCACAATGGATTTATTATGCCTGAAATAGTATTGTGTGATTGCATTGTTTATTTTGTAATTTCTAAAAGAAAAATGGCAAATATTCTATATGCAAGCAGACACTTGCCTAGGGTTTTGCATTTTATAAAATAACGTTGAGTGCATATTTTCCTAACTGTACTGTTTTGTAAGATGATTGTATATATTTTTTTTTATCTGTACACATCAAAAAGTGGAAACAAAAAATCTACAAAAATATTTGAGAAATCATGTAATCTTCAAAAACAGTGACTTACCTGTAACATTGTATTGTTGCCTTTGACCTATAGTGCTTAAGTGGGAAAAAATGGTGCCTTTTCTTATTTAAAAGGATAGTTCACCCCAAAATTAAAATTCTGTCATTCATTTTATTTCATTTCGTTCATTTTCAGAACACAAATGAAGATATTTGTAATAAACTTCATTGACAGCTACGCAACTACCAATCTGACACTTAAAAAAAGTTTATAAAGAGATCGTAAAACTAATCCATATGAATTGAGTGGTTTTGTCCAAATTTTCTGAAGAGACTCACATCAGTTATGATAAATGGAAGCTCAAGCATATTTGCTTGACGTGCCAGAACCAATGAGGTTCATTCTCATGTTACGCTGCATGTTTGAGCTTCTGCAAGAAACAATAAGGTTCATTCTCGTGTTACACAGCATGTTTGAGCTTCTGCGAGAACCAATGAGGTTCATTCTCGTGTTACGCTGCATGTTTGAGCTTCTGCAAGAACCAATGAGGTTCATTCTCGTGTTACGCTGCATGTTTGAGCTTCTGCAAGAACCAATGAGGTTCATTCTCGTGTTACGCTGCATGTTTGAGCTTCTGCAAGAACCAATGAGGTTCATTCTCGTGTTACGCAGCACGTTTGAGCTTCCGCAAGAACCAATGAGGTTTATTCTCACGTGTCAAGCAGGTTTGGTTGAGCTTCTGTTTATGTTTGCTGATCAATGATTGTATGTGAATAATAGCCTAAATTAAATCTGTTCATCAAATAAAGCTATCGTGACTCTTAGTTTTGACTAAACAATAAATTTGGACTAAACCACTCATAAGGATTAGTTTTATGATCCCTTTATGAACTTTTTGAAGCATCAAAGTGGAGCAGTTGCGCAGCTTTCAAAGGAGAGACTACTGAACTGGCTCAGGTATTATTTAAAAAAAATATATATTTATTTATGATTCGAAGATGAACTAAAGGTTTGGAACAACACGAGGGTGAGTAAATGGTAGAGTTTTCATTTTTGGGTGAACTATCCCTTTTAAATGTTTGTTTATAAATGTTTTCTTTTGCGATCTCTACAACCACACAATTGTCTTACATTTTGCTGTTCCAGCTGTCATGTATTCCTTTGAATTGTGAAAATAAAGATGAGTTTTCATGATCATGTGGACATGGATTAATAATAAATGTCAGTGCCAGTCCACATACTTGCTTAAAATAAAAGGAAAGCCTGTATATTTTGCCATAAACAATGAGTAAATTAAAAGATGTAGGTTTTTCTGTCGTATTTGACAAGTTAAGAGACAAGTATGTTAGCGGTGACAGGAAGGATGAAGGAATGGGAAAAGAATTTAGGTAATATCACATAAGCATATGGGGGAGAACCATAATATACCAATATTTTTTTTTTTACCTCAATTAGATACTTCCAATGCTAAGTCCATCACTGTATGATGATGATGATGTTGCCTATATATATATATACGTATATGTTGTATGAGAACTAAAAGTTTATCTAGTGTTGTTCTCTTTTGTAATCCACATAACAGAAAATGGAAGGTATAATATGCATTTAAAAATTGAGATGGGGTTGGGAGTAGTAACACAACTCCTATGATGAGCATACAGTGTTGGCAAAGGCTCTAAATGTAATGGTGTGTTCAAGCCATGTCGGAAAGATCACATTTGCGAGTTGCACATGACCTCCACCACAATGGCGTTAACACGAGTGGAAAGCTTGGGATTTTCTTTAAGCCCTGATGTTTATGAGTTGGGGGTGTGTCAGTGAGAAACATGGGAATACCACAATACTTAACACTGTAAAAAATAATCCTGTTTAAAAAAAAAAAAAAAAAACGGTGTGTTTCTGTTTTTGAAATTAACAGCTAAATACCGTTTTGTCAGCTACGGCTATATGCCATTAAATTACAGTTTTATACTGTAGCTGACAAAACAGTATTTAGCTGTTATTTTCAAAAACAGTAACACAGTTTTTTTTACAGGATTATTTTTTACAGTATATTGTTACAACCACTAGGGGTCAGCCGCAACAGGAAAAAGGAAGAGTCACACTACCAGAGAGATGACAAATAACATGAGCTTTAATTACCATGAAGGTTAGCGTCAGGGGCAGACAAGGCCAAAATAACAAACAAAACAATCTTCTTTTAGAAGCTAAGTAAGAACCTCAAGCGAAAGATTAAGAAAACAAAAATATAATTTAGCTTACCTAACTTCCTTAACCATAAACAAAGTGAAAAAGAGATACAAATAAATTGGCGTCAAACCCCCTACACCCCTAAATCTGATAAAAATGTATATACAACAATATTTACACACTTATTTACAGTCTCAGGTCGACAAGTTAGAATCGGAATCCAAGGTGTAGTCAAATAGGTAATTATCAGGTAAAGGAGAATATCATAAGTAAGATTACAATCAACAAACACAGTTTCACTAAACACTAACAATCTCTCTGGCACGACACTCTTACTCAATTAAATGATGGCGAAACAAACAAAGGTGAAGAGTAGCACAATGGCATAAAGCACAAAGTCAATGAGGCTCAAAGGCCCCCATTGAGTGTTTGGGGCGGTCCTTATATCCGGGTCAGGTGCATAGAAGGACCAATCACAGTCTTCCACTGGTTAACAGAGGTAACGGCCACTTGAAACACAAACATGTCTACACCCAGAGAGAGAGGGCGAGAGGGCGAGAGGGCAAGAGGGCGAGAGAGAGAGAGAGAGAGAGAGAGAGAGAGAGAGAGAGAGAGAGAGAGAGAGAGAGAGAGAGAGAGAGAGAGAGAGAGAGAGAGAGAGAGAGAGAGAGAGAGAGAGAGAGAGAGAATATACACACAAAATATCTCAGCGATCTTAACAGTATATATATAACTATTTTACATTTAGTGGATAGTAATAGAAAAAATGCAGGATGCAATTGAATCTTGGTCCTGGTAATGGAGATTCAGATTCTTTGTTAACAATGAAAAGGGTAGATGACCTGAACTTAAAGTTATATGGGAATGTAAGGGGAACAATATGGGTGTTCTGTTTTTTTAACATGGGCCACATGTAATGTTCCCTGACAGGAATAGAGTAGCAAGGTGTAGACAGAAATTCCATTAAAACAGTATAGGCTATGTGCGTTTAGATGAGATTTAGACTGGATGTGCAGGTTATGGATCAGCACATCAAAAAGACTGGATTTTATGTAAGCACAACTGACCAGATCTGTTGTTGGACTTTTAGAATAGCCCCAGCTACAGCACTGCAAGCATGGGTGAAATAAAACAAGGCAAAAAAGTATGGTAACATAATTATGAATAAATGTACACAGACGTAATATATCCTACCAAAGGAAATATTGAGAGGGTGTCGGGAAAGGGATCCCAAAGGTAGGCTTTCAAGTTTTTGGTGGGTGGGGAACAGCCTGATGGAAGAATTTGGTGGCATTCAAATTTGATAGAGACCATAATGGCAACATAGGCAACATGTACAAAAACTAAAAATATATAATATATACATGTTTTAAGGCATTTATTTATATATTTAGTTTTTGTATCCCAGAAAGAAATATCACTTTATTTCCAAACATTTATTTTGCCATTGTAGTACATTTTTGTATTCAAACAGTCAGCCGTGTTGCCATCGTGCGTCTCTCATCAATATGATATGTTTCTGTCTCACTCTCCCAGAGATGGCAAGCATTTATATTATTTATCATTTGTTCAAATATGCATTTGTGTGCATATTAAAAGTTGTTTCAGCAATTCAACCACTGAATATTTTCTTTTAAATTCTATATTCTAATCAGCTATTTCATATAGAGTTGTGGATTGATTGTCCTGACAAAACTATATAGGCCTACACAAAGTCTGCTGGAAAAAATACTTTAACATTTAAAGTAATTATTATTATTATTCCTTGATTAGAAGATATTTCAATAAAATATTATAATTATAATTTAAAAACTAATTATTTTATGAGTTATTCAATCAGGCTATTTGTTAAATGAAGGGAATCTATGACGGAAAATCAATGACAAAAAGAACCGAGCCCACAACTGATGCTGGTGTGCGCGCTAAATTGCTTCCGTGTGATGATTACAGATATACACGCGATAAAACGGGAACTCGCGAGCTCATTTCAAACCTTAAGCGCATGCATGACATCTCTGCACGCAATACAAGCCCTTGCGCGCTTGGACATGTCTCACAGCACGTGCATGATCATTCCCCACACTCTCGCACTCGATCCGCTCTCACCTGCTGCTTTTGTTTAGTCGAGGGGTGGGGCTTACTGTTTTTATAACCTCAAATGTCATTGGTTACTTCCAAAAAAAGGCTCCATTAATTTGTATCTTACGTTATGGCACCGTAGAGGCCGTTTTTGTAAAAATAGGCTAACGATTGCGTCATAACCACGCGACTTTGTCGCACAATAGAGAAATTACCGCATAGACAGGAGGAGAAGCTCGCATGCAATCTTTTACTTAGTGATGGGCAGATCGAGGCTTCGTGAAGCAATGAAACAGTCGAAGCAAATGTGCCATTTTGTTTCGAGGCTTCGAATCAATCCGAAACCCGTCTCCACGGTGACACCTAGTGGTCACTTGCAGGTGTTGATCTGAAACAACCTTTACAAAGAGCTAATAAAAAAATGTGTTTTTTTTTTTTTTATTATTGTATTTTTGTAATATATGAAGCTTGTAACCTGTAGTCTCTTCACATTGCATAATGTGATTTTGGTCATGAAAAATGAATATTAATAAAAATAAATCAAGCCACAATGTCTCCCTTTCTTCTAGATTTTTATTAAAAAATATTAATTTCTCTGCTGTTGAAGGACTCAGCCTACTTCTTTTTTTACAGATAAATTCTCCAGCCTTTGAAAAAATTCTCTCACAAGGGACACTTGTTGCTGGCATACAAAGATATTTTTTAGCTAGGACATACAAATGAGGAAAGATTACTGCTCTCTCTTTCCAGTAAGTTAGAGGATCATGAGTTCTGGGCAAAAACGCATCGCTGAGGTATTTTTTCACTTCCACTGTGGCATCAGCTGTAGGATTGTGTATCATCTGGGTCTCACGGATACGATTGTCAAAATGTTCCCATAAACTGTCTTTTGTTTCAACTGGTGTTGATGATGATGGGCCTGATGTTGACATTTGTGGTTCTGAATTAAAAGAAAACGGCAATTAGTAACAAATCATAAAACAATGCATACCTTGCTTAGATGGCCCAGCAGTGTCAGTAGCAGGCCTTGGTACAGGGGGAACACTACCATCCTCTGCACCCTGCAGAATGGCAGGATGAATGCTCCTCAAATGGCGCATCATGGATGATGTATTGTTGCAGTAGGCTAGCTGCCGATCACAATACACACATCTCACTTTATTTGGGGTTTCCAAATGGAAATGCTCCCACACCACAGATGTACGGCATCTCTTCTGTGGAGCCTCCATTTCTATCTATCTATCTATCTATCTATCTATCTATCTATCTATCTATCTATCTATCTATCTATCTATCTATCTATCTATCTATCTATCTATCTATTTTATATGTAGCCTATCTATCTAATAATCTATATGTATCTGTAATATATGTATCTATTTATTAATCTATATATATATATATATATATATATATATATATATATATATATATATATATATATATATATATATATATATATATCAATGTATCTATTAATGTGTCACTATATGTACTCTGTGTGTCTCTAAGTCAATGTGTAAATGTAAATTAAATCCTAAATATAACTAAACAAATCGCACTATAAATGTCACTATATCACCAAAAATCCGCTATCTCAAAACCAAACTCCTCTCACAAAAACCCACGATATGAAAATGCGTTGACAAAACTTTTATACTGTGTGATTGTGTGATTTGTTCCCGAACCGACCAATCAATGAAACCCTGATTCGGCGGAGCACTCCACCTGATGAAACACTTAGACGCTTCATTTAGCCGTTGTCACGTGACGTGGGTGTTTTGAATCACGCTTCGGATCAGTGTTTCGAATCATCTTTGCTTCGGGATCTCGCAAAGCTTCGGAACGTCTGTTTCGCGCCAGCCATCCTTACTTTTACTGTCTATGAAGCAATCGGGGGGACATCGAGGCATAAAGTCAAGGGAGAAGCCCATAGAGAGTCCATAAAAGCAACGGAACAGAATATTTCAACAACGTTTTTGAGGAATTAGGTGATTCAGATTTGCCTTGGCACAGATAGAAGATTTACAACTGTCAGACTGTCGTCAAGCTCAGTTTGAGCCTGCACAGTCGCTCAGCCATCAGGAAGTCAGTGCTTTAATCGGCTTCAGTTTTCTCCGTTGAAATCAAAGAGGTCGCTGTGTCCATTTCTTTTACTGTCTATGGTTACTTCCCCTTTTCCGGAACTCAGTTGTGATTGGACGCCTGTGATTTTCATTCAAGAGTGGCAAAGGCATGACCCAGAGCTGTTAATGACGATCAAGATTCGGTAAGATGGATAATCAAAGAGAGGTATAGTGATTGCCAAATTAAAATTGCATTTTGACACGTTATGTTTTGTATACTTACTTGTTTGAAAACATTGTAAAGGTGCAGATTAGCTGACCATAGTAAGACACGATTTCTGTTCAGTATTCTATGAAGCCAGTTAACTAACTAGCTTGCAGCTAACCACAACAATCATAACCATATTACTATGCTTTATGTATGTAGTAGTTGTAAAAAAAAAAAGTAAAAAATACTTGCAAAAAAATACTTGCAAATTTAGCGCATTGATTCTTTATCATAAAGCAAATAAATAGACCAGTAACAAGAAACTTATTGTTGCCAGTACTTTAATAGATTAACAGTGTAACAGTGGAATAATTACAATACTATTTTAGACTATATACATGTGGTTTTCCTGCTACTTTGTTCACAAAGTTGGGTTATATGATGCTTTGATGCTTTCTCTATTAATTTACATTAGGCAGAGTTGCAGAATGCTGCCAGGCAAGTTGTGTCCCTTTTACGCAGTGCCCTAACTAGTGAGTCAAGCTCACCATCACGGATGGGTAAGTTAATTGTGTTGTGTGGCACTTCATTGAATTAAACATTGCACACCTGTCTTACATTGGAATGTAATGATTACCGTTGGCCATAATAATATTATTATTATAAGGTTAAAATACCTACAGTAGCAATCCTCAAGTAGCATAAAGCAAACCTTAGGCATAAGTCTCAAGCATAACTTCCTAAACATTTATAAGTTATAACTGTTCTGGACAGTTTAGATGAGCCCTTTGGTATTATGCTTCAAGACTGATTGAATATTACATCATTGACATCAGTTTTTCCTCTCAGCTTCCTTTCAAGTGAAGCGGGGGACGAGGGACAGATCGAACAAGTAGAAGAAGATTTTGTGCCCGACAACCAGCAACAGGAGAGGGCTGGGAAAGTCCTGGTACCCCGACGTTCAAAGCATTCCCTGGTCTGTTCAAGGGACGAAAAGGCTTTATCCCTACTCCTAAAAAAAAAAGGCCTGCCAGGTCAACGCCAATCCAGTTTTTCCTGCTAAATAAAAGCGTTTAAAGGACCCCAAAAGCCTCAGATGAGTTGTTACTTCTACAGGCTGGATTAGGACGGAGGACTATTGCCATCACAGAGGATGCTGACCACTCTGAGGTCTGGCACTTCAGGTTTTATAAAGGGACCCTTTTCGAAATAACATCTCTGCTAAAAGTAAGACAGCTTTAAAAGTCACAAAATTAGTTTGTCTTAGTCTATCAATGTTAGAGTGAAATAGAATATCCATTAATTTCTGAAACATTTATCTGATATAAATAGTTGATAAAGGCTTCTGATCTTTTTCACTCAGGTGGATCAGGTCAGCGAAAGCTGAACATTGTTGCACCGGAAGCTGAAGGATAAACAGGGTCCTATCTCATCAAAATTGCAGGAGGAAAGGGCTGTCTGTATATTATTTCTCTACAGAATACTCTAGACATCTCCCCTTTACCGTACTCTGCAAAAGAGTTCGAGAAAATTCAGAAAGCTCGATGCACTAAATGTCTCACAGATACTGTATGCCTGTTCAGCTGCTGGCTCTGCACGTCCAGAAGTGCGAGACAGACATGTGTAACGACATCAGTGATTGTGAATCAGTAAAGTCAATTTCATATTTTAAATAATGTTTTCATTTCACTCATAGTAAATAAAATATGAAGTAAAATTTACAATCATCAAAATTTAAAATTAGCATTTCATTTGTTACAGGAGCCTAGAGATTACTCTCTGTCTGATACAGATGTAGTAAGTAACGTGTCTGGGTTAGACAGGTCAATTTAGCTCAAAAGGAATTATAAATTAATTTATAGGGAATCTTAAAAGAATCAGTTATAAGGCCGAGCAAATGACTCATCCAGCGTTCATTCTAACGGGCCGTAACTATAACCTCTGCAGCGGACATAAATATCCAAACTATAGTGAAACACTATTTATTAGCAAGGTAACTTAGATCAGCAGTTTAAGACATTAAATCTGTAAGCACATAACACAAGACAATTATCTTTAAAATATAAACAAGACTATTGATTATTCTAAAACAAAACTAATATCTAACACAAACCCACGCACACACACATTCATACGAGTTGCAGAAAGAAAGAGAGTGAGGAAAGAAAAAGAGTTCAAGAGTGAGATAGTGAAATCCCAAGTTTCTATATGCACTTATAAGACACGACCTGAACGAACCATCAATCATTAATTTAACTCTTCTATTGTTTCTTAGGCGGGTTATTCAATTTTATCTCAATGCACCAGTTCAGCTAAGAGTCTGGAGGTATACTTGCATTTGTCTGTGCGTTTCTTTGGGATTCCTTTTGTCGGCATAAAAGGGTGTTTCCCGGGTCCGTTGTTTGGCGGTCTCCTCGTGCCTGGATAGATGTCTCTGGGCGGCCAATCACGTGGTGTGTTGGCGATGGATGAAAGTCTTTGAAGTTGGAAAGCGGGCTTTGCAGTCTGTGGCGAGGGGGGCGTGGTCCCGCGAAGTCTGTAGCGAGGGACGAGTCAGCGAGCTGTGCGGTGAGTAAGTAGGTCAAGTGCAGATGATGAACACCTGTGTCTGATTGCAGTGATTGGCGTGGAGACCGCATATAAGCTGCCTGGAAGGAGAGAGCGGGGGAGAGAAGGGCTTGGGACTCGCACGCGACCCGCAGTAGACACCGGCAGAGTTAATGCACACAGAGGAAAGAGTTTTTGACCAAGTGGACGGTGTTTCGTTGCAACGGGAAAGAGCGATCGTTTGACTGAGAGCTGGTACAGCGGGAAGAGTGTTTGTTTATTTTTATGCTGTAGTGCTCTACTACGGTGAAGGCGCACGAGTGCACCTTTTGTTTCTTTGATTTTGTCTGAATAAAGTGCGAGTCCCAATTCCGCCGACCCTGTCTTCTTCTTCCTACACCCACACACGCGAAGCTTGACTACACTGGTGCCGAAACCCGGGAAGGAGAAGACTGCCGCCGCCATGCAGAATCCGCCAGGAACGCCATTTGCGGACCTCATTCAAACACTCGCGGGTCTTCATCAGGAGCAACACCACGCCCTGCTGGCCGTGAAAGAGGAGCAGGATCAGCGGTTCCAGCTCTTGCTCCAAGGCCAGCAAGAAGACCGCGAGCTGTTCCGGAGCTGGCCCGACCGGGAGATTCGGGCCGTCCCCGACTCAGCTACGGCCTCGGCCCCGCCCCTGCCTCTCAATAAAATGGGTCCCCAGGACAATCCAGAGGCATTCCTGGACCTTTTTGAGAGGTCGGCCGAGGCCCGGGGATGGCCCCTAGCGGCCTGGCCCATGCGGCTCATCCCTTTACTATCAGGAGAGTCGCAGATAGCCGCCCACCAACTGCCAGTCCAGAATCTCCTGGTCTATGACGATCTGAGGCGCGACATACTCCAGCGGGTCGGCCGGACTCCGGAACAACATCGCCAGCGGTTCAGATCCCTGAGCCTGGACGAGTCCGGCCGGCCCTTCGTCATGGCGCAGCAGCTCCGGGACTCCTGCCGCAGATGGCTGATGGCCGACGGAGGCGACGTCGAGGATGTTATCAGCAAGGTGGTACTGGAGTAGTTCATCGCTAAACTGCCCAAGAAGACAGCGCAGTGGGTCCAGTGCCACCGCCCGACGTCGCTGGACCAGGCCATCCACCTGGCGGAGGATCACATGGTGGCGTGCCCAGGGGTCGGCGAGCCCCTCCCATCTGTCTCTCCCTCTCTCTCTCTCTCTCGTCCCCTTCTCTCCCCAAACCTGTCCCCCTTCCCAGGTCTCGCGGGGGGCTTATACCCCGGCCGGCGCCAAGGTGGAGAACGGGGCCTCCGGCGGAGCCTCTCCCGGCATCCATGGCCCCACCCAGGGGGACGGCGGCGGGTGACCACTCCTCCCCAGTTTCTGCAGCCTTGCGCTCTCCACGCCAATCCCTTGACCTGCTTCCCGCCACTGGGGCGGCGGGGAGGCCTGGGCCGGCCTGTTGGCGCTGCGGGGACCCTGGACACTTTATAGACCGGTGTCCGGTGATGGAGGTGGGGACACTGATCCGGGTCCCCGACGCGCCACAGGCTGCCCCCGATCAAGCTGGCCTGTACCAGATACCAGTGAGTATCAAGGGGGGTACTTATCAGGCTTTGGTGGATTCAGGCTGCAACCAAACCTCCATTCATCAAAGCCTGATTCAACCTGGGGCATTGGATAACAGCCGCATGGTTAAGGTGCGGTGTGTGCACGGGGTGGTGGTGAGTTACCCTATAATGCCTGTGGTAATTCAATTTAGGGGACAAAAACATAGTGTGGAGGTAGCAGTTAACCCGCACCTCCGGCATCCGCTAATTCTGGGAACGAATTGGCCGGCTTTTAGTAAATTATTGGGGTCTTTGTGTGCGGATGCCTCTTGGGAAAAGAAAAACAAGGGGAAGACAGCTGTTGTTCAGGTGGGAGATGCTGAGCCGGGACCTCTGGCTTCTGCTGCGGGGGAACGGAGTGCTCTGGAGAGAACCATCCTCACAGAGCGCGATGATTTTCCCCTGGAGCAGTCCCAGGACGAGACGTTAAAACGTGCGTTTGACCAGGTCCGTTCTATCGACGGCCAGGTACTCCACCCAGACCAACCACTCGCTTACCCTTACTTTGCTATTTTGAAAGATAAGTTGTATCGGGTGACCCAAGACGCCCAATCAAAAGAAGATACAACACAATTGTTAGTTCCTAAGAGCCGCCGGAAAATGCTTTTTCAGGCGGCTCACTGTAATCCAATGGCCGGGCATTTAGGTCAAACGGCGACACTAAACCGTCTCATGGCCCGATTCTTTTGGCCGGGCATTCACGAGAACGTGCGCAGGTGGTGCGCGTCTTGTCGTGAATGTCAGTTGGTGAATCCACCGGCCAATCCAAAAGCACCATTGTGCCCCCTTCCATTAATGCAGGTCCCCTTCGAACGAATTGGTATGGACCTCATCGGGCCATTAGAACGGTCAGCACGTGGGCACCGCTTTGCGTTAGTCCTGGTGGATTACGCAACGCGGTACCCCGAAGCAGTCCCGCTCCGTAACATTTCTGCCAAAAGTGTTGCAAGCGCGCTCTTCTCGTTAATCTCCCGGGTGGGAATCCCTAAGGAGATTCTCACCGATCAGGGCACGGCTTTTATGTCACGAACTATTCGCGAACTTTACGAATTATTGGCCGTTAAATCGATTCGCACTAGCGTCTACCACCCACAGACAGACGGATTAGTGGAACGATTTAATCGCACCTCGAAGTCCATGATTCGGAAGTTCGTTCACGAAGACGCCAAAAATTGGGATAAGTGGCTAGAACCCCTCTTGTTTGCTGTACGCGAGGTCCCCCAAGCCTCCACAGGGTTTTCCCCCTTCGAGCTTCTCTATGGGCGTCAGCCCCGTGGGGTGTTGGACATTCTTAGAGAAACTTGGGAGGATGAACCGTCCGCTAGTAAAAACGAAATTCAGTATGTCTTGGACCTGAGAACAAAACTCCACACTTTAGGGCGGCTATCAACGGAGAATTTGTTACAGGCCCAGGACAGGCAGAGTCAGCTATACAACAGGGGGGCTAGACTGCGTCAATTTGCACGGGAGATAAAGTGCTTGTATTACTCCCTACCTCCAGCTCTAAATTACTCGCCAAGTGGCAAAGACCGTTTGAGGTCACACGGCGGGTTAGCGATCTCAATTATGAGGTGGTTCGAACAGATAGGGGCGGAGCACATCAAATTTATCACCGCAACCTCCTCAAAAAGTGGGTTGAGGCCGAGTCAGTGATGCTGGTGACGGTAGTGAGCGGAGAGGAGGATCTCGGGCCAGAAGCGACCACAAAATCACAATCTCTCGCGCTGGCTCTTGGCGGAGATCATCTCTCACCCTCCCAGCTCACTGACATTAAAAATTTACAAGCGGAGTTTGCTGATGTGTTCTCGCCCCTGCCTGGCCGAACGGACCTCATTCAGCACCACATTGAGACGGAACCGGGTGTGGTGGTGCGCTGCCGCCCATATCGTCTACCTGAACACAAAAAAAAGGTAGTTCAGAACGAATTAGAGGCTATGCTGGATATGGGGGTAATAGAAGAGTCCAGCAGTGACTGGGCGAGCCCGATAGTTTTGGTGCCTAAAACCGACGGCTCGGTCCGGTTCTGTGTGGACTATAGAAAGGTGAACGCGGTGTCTAAGTTTGATGCTTATCCATTGCCGAGGGTTGACGAATTGCTTGATCGGCTGGGTACTGCTCGTTTTTATTCGACACTGGACTTAACAAAGGGTTATTGGCAGATCCCCTTGTCTACTATGTCCAAAGAAAAATCAGCTTTCACAACGCCGTTCGGTTTACACCAATTTGTCACCCTTCCTTTCGGCTTGTTCGGGGCTCCTGCGACTTTTCAGCGTCTGATGGACAAAATTCTCCGGCCGCATGCTGCATATGCCGCTGCCTACTTGGATATATTATCATCTATAGTAAAGATTGGCAGCGTCATATGCAGCATTTGCGTGCTGTCCTGAAGACGCTGAGAAGGGCGGGGCTCACGGCCAACCCGAAGAAGTGTGCGATTGGGCGTGTGGAAGTAAGGTATCTGGGCTTCCACTTGGGTCACGGACAGGTGCGTCCCCAAATTGATAAGACGGCAGCGGTTGCGACCTGTCCGAGACCCAAGACCAAAAAGGAGGTTAGACAGTTCCTGGGGCTAGCGGTTATTACAGAAGGTTTGTGCCTAATTATTCGGACCTCGCTAGCCCGCTGACTGATCTAACTAAAAAGGAGGCACCAGATACGGTCCAGTGGACGGAGCAGTGTCAGCAGGCTTTCACCCGGATAAAGGCTGCTCTGTGTGGCGGGCCGCTTTTACATGCTCCTGACTTTTCTCTCCCTTTCATCCTACAGACGGACGCATCGGACAGGGGGCTGGGCGCGGTCCTGTCCCAGGAGGTGGAGGGTGAAGGGCGGCCGGTGCTGTACATCAGTCAAAAGCTCTCTAAGAGAGAGACGATGTACAGCACCATTGAGAAAGAGTGTTTAGCCATCCGGTGGGCTGTTCTCACCCTCCAGCGAGCTGTGCGGTGAGTAAGTAGGTCAAGTGCAGATGATGAACACCTGTGTCTGATTGCAGTGATTGGCGTGGAGACCGCATATAAGCTGCCAGGAAGGAGAGAGCGGGGGAGAGAAGGGCTTGGGACTCGCACGCGACCCGCAGTAGACACCGGCAGAGTTAATGCACACAGAGGAAAGAGTTTTTGACCAAGTGGACGGTGTTTCGTTGCAACAGGAAAGAGCGATCGTTTGACTGAGAGCTGGTACAGCGGGAAGAGTGTTTGTTTATTTTTATGCTGTAGTGCTCTACTACGGTGAAGGCGCACGAGTGCACCTTTTGTTTCTTTGATTTTGTCTGAATAAAGTGCGAGTCCCAATTCCGCCGACCCTGTCTTCTTCTTCCTACACCCACACACGCGAAGCTTGACTACACAGTCAAATCGTTTAAACGAAACTTTGCAGCAAAACTTAACTTAGAATCGAGACTCTCAATGGAAAAGAAAAATAAAGCTAAGAAAAAGAAAGGAAAGTGAGACGATAGTTGTTAGATGGCTTGAATGTTCTTCTGATCTTGTTTGAGTTCTTTTGTCTGCTGGTCTACATGGTTACTCGTCTGTCCGGTTACTCGTCATGGCTTCTCCATGACTTCTGTAAATCTGCTCTAGCGAACAAATTCACAAACCAAACCTCCATTCAATTCAACAACAACAAAAAAACTCTACTGGCTTTTTCAGGTACTAAGATTTTAAACTCAGCTGTTTGTTCCAGCCTCTTGGATGAGTTCTGACCAATTAGGCACTGTCTTTATTTGGGAGGTGGCATTCTCTTCACCTCTCATCGTAAATCATGCGTTATCTGTGATCTCTTTACTCTCCGGCTTTAGCAGAGTACAAAAGTATACAGTTTAGACATGATTCCTATTATAAGAACACAAAACATTTTACACAGATTTCAATCAAGCCATCTTCTGAATTAAGAACATATGATCGTACTGATAGGAAACAAGACACACTTTCATTCAAACATCCAATAGTTATAATAATTACATGACTTGTATGTGATCTAAGCATAATAGACACATACAGAGGTTGTAGATACAATATAGGATTATGTAGTGGAACAATGTTTGATTATAAGTCCATCAAGAATTGTTTTGGGATGATTTTATGTAATTTTATATGTAAAGTCTCAGTCTCTGTGGTTTTAAGAGATTTCCACCATGGGGTCATTCAGAGGAGGAGGTCTGTTTTCAATCCTCTGTCTTGGGATCACACAACCTCTGCCGTTATCTTGGTGGGTTCCGAGCCGTGCCATCTCTGAACCAATCAGTCTTTTCCAAACTATCTAACGTGACAACGTTCTTCCTTTAGTTGAGCACATCTCTTTGAAACTTTCATGGTCATAAAGTTCTTAGCTGGGACTGGCTGGAGCCCACTCCATTTATGGCCTAGATTAGACTGGTGTTTTGGGGGTCTGGAATGTTGAGTTTTGTGTGGAATTAGTTTTGAACGAATCACATGGAGGATTAATTTGTGTTTGGTTCGTCCTCAGTACCTACATAGAAGTGCCTTCCATTTCCACAAAAGTGGAGGATGATCATCCCAATGTAGGTTGTTTAGTGTCATGTGTATACCAGTTTAACTTCTGAATAATGTATAATTCCCCTTTAATAATTGATTTAACATGATTAACGCATCAGACACAAGTCAAATTGACTGTAAGTCTACTACTTTTTTAATTGGTACAAGACCATTATTTTGTTTTACCCTTATTAATGCAACCATGTCTGACAACTGTGATTTACATTAAAAGACCCTACAGATACAGAAGTGCCATCTACTTCCACAAGAATTGATAGTTTTAGTGGGAATGTAAGGAGTCATTTAAATTAAAAACTATGAAGTGATTTCTCACATTGAATCATATCTTTTACATTTGTTTACATCCACAGTTAGGGGATGAGTTGGATTCTTCAGCAGATTGAGGTCAAGGTAAGACCAATGCATGCAGGACTATTTAGTGTAGTTTTATAGAAGGAAATGTTATGTAATGAGTATATAAAAAGTACATTTTATTTTCAGATTAATTTTCAGGTTAATTGTTTGTTAAAGGTAATTAATTTTTGATGATGTTTTGTACTTCTCTTTCAATCTGGCTCTCTCCAATTTTTTTTTTCCTGAATCCACCCATTAGGGTTAGATTTTTGTAATCTTATAATAAGCATAGACCTACTTCCCCTGCTTTTTACAGGGTTTCCATGGTACTGTAAAAAATTATTTCATTTGGTGAATTTCAAAAGTGTAATTTCCACACATGAAAAGTAACAATTTCTATAATCAATGTAACATTTTCAAGCTTTGATTTATAGTATTTCTTCAACGAGAAATACCTGTGGGTGATGTCTGTAAAATCATTTTTTAAAAATGCTTTTCCAATCTGAGGGGGATTCAGTAAAAGTATAAACCCAGTTTTAACCCTTTAACCCCTGTGCATCCTTATAGACATTTTAGTCTTTCAGTTTTTTGTTGATAATTGTGTTAATGTCAACTGCATAAATTTGGGCACAGGTGTGTATTTTTATTGGAATTGTACTATTTCACTCCCATTTCCTTTAGTTGAAAGCCATTTAATTTTTTATGTTTAATCCCAGGGCCATTTAACTATAAAATGACGCAATCTGTCTTAATAGGCTTTCATTTTTTATAATGGCTTTTAAATTGTGTATAATAAAAGGTTGTTCTTTGCAGCCTGATGGGATTTTCTCACGATGGCTCTGTCACCTGTGATGTTATGAGTACATTAGGTTAAGAACTCCATTACCCAGCATACTATGCGGGTAGTGGGAGGTAACCAGGCAGGTAGCACTGAAGTGTAGTGTTATGCAAGTTGTCGAGTAAAAGACGATAAACCAGCAATCACGCCTCGTCTGCTTATTATTATTCTAAGCAACACAACACATGGTGTCAGAAGTGGCTGTGAGCAGCTACGGAAGGAAGATTTGTCACAGGAGAACGACGAGAGAAAGAAAAGAAAAATCTCTGGCGGCGTGAGTGTATCGTGCTAACACAGCAACATGCTAAAAGAGTTTGCTACGGCGCGTGATGGCTACAGGTGGCAGTGAAGCGGGGGACGAGGGACAGATCGAACAAGTAAAAAGATTTTGTGCCCGACAACCAGCAACAGGAGAGGGCTGGGGAAGTCCTGGTACCCCGACGTTCAGTAATGGAGAGGCTAAGTCCTCCCACGTGATGCTGACTGGTAATCTTGCTGATAATTGGAAGCGGTTTAAGCAAAGATTTAATATATATTTAGCAGCAAGCGGATCAGGGGGTGATGATGAAAAATGTAAAGATCACATACTTTTGCATGTTATGGGAGAAGATGCTTTGGATATATATAATAGCTTTCAGCTGGATGAAGCTAATCTGACTTTAGCAGAGCAAATGACAAAGTACTTTGTGCCTAGTCGGAATGTGACCTTTGAGAGGTACACGTTTTTCACCCATGACCAAAAGCAAGGAATACCATTTGATCAGTACTTAGCGGAGCTTCACACACTAAGCAAAACATGTGAATTTGGCACCCTGAGAGATTAACTAGTGAGAGACAGGATCGTTTGTGGCACAGTGGATAATGCACTCAGAGAAAGACTGCTCAGAGAGACTGGACTTACGCTTGATAAGTGTGTATGATCTTCGAGCACATACCAGGAGTAGAGACAATGATGGATGACATCATAGTCTGGGGGTCGAATCGTGAAGAACACAGCGAAAGACGGAGACAAGTGCTAGACAAGACAAGGGAAGTGAATCCGAAACTTAAAGACAAATGTGAGTTTGGAGTGAAAACACTTACCTTTGTGGGAGATGTTGTCAGTGAAGAGGGGGTGAAGCCTGACCCGAGAAAAAGGTCGGCAATCAACAACATGGAAAGACCAAACCACAAAGATGAGGTCAGACGTTTTCTGGGAATGGTCACCTACCTGGCCAAGTGTCCCACAGCTGTCAGCGCAGTCAGCACCTCTCAGGAGTCTTCTCGAGCAGAAGAATGAATGGATCTGGTCCCATGAGCAGTGAAACTAAAAGAGACTCTGACACAGGAACCAGTGTTAAAGTTTTATGACCCAAAGAAGAGAACAAGGATCTCAGCAAATGCGTCACAGTACTGCCTGGGTGTGGTGCTGCTGCAGCAATACGACGAGCAGTGGCTACCTGTCGCTTATGTATCCAGAGCCTTGACAAGCGCTGAGTCCACGTACGCTCAAATAGAGAAGGAGCTGTTAGCGAGCATGTATGCATGTGAATGTTTTCACCAATACGTCTATGGTAAAGCTTTTGAAGTAGAAACTGACCACAAACCTCTGGTGTCCATCATGTCCAAACCTCTGAATGACTGTCCTGTACGGATACAACACATGCTAATCAGGCTGCAAAAATATGATAAAAATACATGTACACCCACTGGCACATTGTCTAGAGCAGTGGATAAAGGGGAACGTATGGACAGCGAAAGCACTGCAGAAATACAGGCATATGTGGACATAATTGTGAAGAACCTGCTAGTAACAGCAGACAGAACAGAACAAATACGGAGAGAGACAAATGCAGACGAAACGATGAAAGAACTCAAGCGTGCAATACAGAAAGTGTAAAGTTTGGGGATGTTTGGTTCAGGAAATGTGCTACCAGGATGGTGTGTCCATTAAAACACAGGGGTCCAGTACTCAGTCCATACTCATTTATTGTAACAGATCGTGAATCAGGCCATAGAGTAGAATGGGAATCAGATATAGAGTTGTATGGTTTCTGTAAACAAATAAACAACAAACAGAATCTTAAATATAATTAACACCATAGAACTTCAACTAATAAATCATTATTCGCATAATCCAATCCTAAACAATTCAACATCAAAATAAGAACACTGAAACATAAGAATCATAGTCACATAGAACATTTGCAAATTAGAGCCAAACAGAATCTCAAGAATTAACATTATAAAACAAATCAAAAAAGTATAAACTTAGATTGTCAGGAACACATCACTCTACAAAGGCTCTCATTAGGAGAGAAAGAAAGGACAGTCTGCTTCCATTGCATATGGCACACACCAAACAATAGTGATTCATCAATCATTAAGTGCACCTGAGCAGACTTAGCTCCTCCCATGACTGGCTACGTCATGTGATTGAATTCTCAACAGAAAGGATGGCCTGAAAACAAAGAGGATTGCCCCACGAACATACAAGACTACTGGAACTGCAGAGCCAAGCTTACTGTGGTGGATGACTTAGTGTTGAAGGGGAGCAAGTTTGTTATTCCAGCAGCCTAACGTAAACAAATGCTCCAAAAGATACACGAAGATCATCTCGAAGAAGTGTAAACGACGGGCGAGAGAAGTAATGTACTGGCCGAGAATCAACCAAGATATCAGCCAGACAACAGCGTCGTGTGAACTTTGTCGCACCCACAGGCCAAAACAACAAGCTGAGCCACTGATGACTCATCCGGTGCCCCACAGACCTTACTACAAGGTGGGAACAGACCTATTTGACTGTGGTGGAAAGAGTTACATAGTGGTCACCGACTACTTTTCAAACTATCCAGAAGTTGGAGCACTGCAGTCAACATCAAGTAAGGCAGTTATCAGCTACCTCAAGTCCGTCTTTGCCAGACATGGTGTTCCATGTGTTTTCGGACAATGGGCCTCAGTTTTCCAGTTGCGAGTTTGCTGCCTTTGCTAAAGAATGGGGGTTTCAACACTCCACGTCAAGTCCGACCAATCCAAAGTCCAATGGCTTGGCAGAAAGCTCTGTGAAAAACATGATGAAAAAAGCGCAAGATAGAGATGACTTTCAGAAAAGCTTACTGATCTATAGGAGTGCACCTCTACAGAACGGACTATCACCAGCTCAAATGCTGATGGGTAGACGCATTCGCTCTAACCAACCAGTAAATGAAGACCTGCTTACGCCCAAAAGCGCACACAAAGTTAGAAAAGTAAAGGAGGAACAGAAAGCGAAACAAAAGCATTGGTATGATCGAACGGCAAAACACCAAGCAAATTCTGAAGCCGGGAGACACGGTGTGTCTCAGGGACATCTCTTTAGGCACATGGAGACAAAAGGGACAGGTGGAGGAGGAAGTTGCTCCACGCTCCTACAGGATCCAGACGGAGAATGGATTGTCTCTGAGGAGGAACCGCACAGATCACAGAACACAACACATCACCCATTTTAAGTGAGGTGGGTTCAGTAAAGCAGCAGAGGGAATTAAGAATTGTGAACTACTTGCAGGACTTCTTTCAAAGCCTTGAAAACGAAGCAGGTAACATTTTTGAATACTCTGAATTATATTTAAATTACCTTCAGTTTGAGTGTGTTGCCCTCAGTCACTATTATTTAAAAAAAAATCTTGCAGAAGAAGGGAGCAGAGTTTACAAGAGCAGAGGAGAGGATGACAACGAACAGGTAGATAAAACGGAGGCTGCACTAAAGGAGACGCAGAACAAGATCACCGTCAGCAGCTTCATGCAGTGGCTTACTGGTCAGGGACATGTTCCCATTACTTCTGCACAAAGAGAAAAATTTAAAATACACATAGAATTTGATCATGACTGTCAGCTACGATATGGTGAGAACAATTTATGCTACCCTCTTGTGAATGCATGTTCCTGTACTGTGACCTTGCCTACATGGCACCTAGGGACTCACACAGAGTTCCTTGACATTATGAGGCAGGCTGTGAGCAATAGCAGAGAATTTGGTTGTTAATGATTTGGTTGCTTTTGGATATTTAAATGTAGTTTTTTTATTTATTTATTTAGTTTTGTTTATCATTTACATGTATTGCAAAAAATGCAGCAAAGATTGCTGCTAAATTGTTCCAAGACTCAATTCAGAAATGAAAATGATGTATATCAATATACAGTAAGCTTCAATGCAAAAAGTCGCTATGCAGTACTGTCTTTATGCTTGCTTGGTGTGTTTTTTATTTTTTTTATTTCAACATATTTGTTGAAACAAACTCCTGACAAAGCAAATACAGTTCTTTGACAGGGATATTAGGACCAGTTGAATTCAGCAGGTGTTCGAGAGCCCTCAACCCATCTGAACACAAATACCCCTTTTCCACCAAAGCATTTTGAGAGCCTGTTCGTAGCCGGTGCGTACTCGTGAACCATTTCTTTGTGTTTTCGACAGCCAAAGAACCAGTTCTCGGGCCAGGTTCCAAAGCGGCACCAACTCTTTGCTGGACTAGAACCATTCTTTTAACACGTCATGCATACGTCAGGGGCTGGGGGCGGGGTTATTGTGACCAACATCGCAACGAGAAAGGTTGTGACTACCATTGCTAAAAACACAGCGCTAGTAGAAAGATAGTACAACAATTGAAGAAAGATGGATTCTAAAGCGAAACAGTGGTCGGTGGAGGAGACAAACTGTTTGTTAGCGGTATGGTATTATGCTTGAAGTTGGCGCAAGCGTTTCTGGGAAAGCTAAGACGTATGGCGACCTACACTGTGACGTAACGACGCCGTTCGTGGGCTCTCTAGTCAGAGGAAAAACAAACAGGTTCTAAGAAGGTTCGCAAGTTGAACCAACTTTGAACCAGCACCAGTTCAGAACCAGTTCTTTTTTAGTGGAAAAGGGGTAAAAGGGGATTCAAATTCAGGAACAACAAAAACTCATGGCATCATAAGAAGCTGCTATGTCCCAGTCTAGATCTGGCTCTTCCATGTCCTGAAGGTATAGTAGTTAAATACATAGTCAAAAGTGTAACTAAAGCAGGGTCACCATTCCTCGTATATCTCCGATTGGTCAAAATTTGTGTGCATCATTCCAATCTGCCACAGTTGCTCTAAACTTTGATTGCCCTCTGAGGAGAGTGGATAATTCCAGGCTTCTGAAAATGTGTCCAAGTCTGCCTGAAGTCTTTTGAGAAAAGTGTAGTGCACACTGAAAAGGTCCTCGACCACTGATAAGTCAAACAATCCTTTGGCTCTAGTGAGTGCAGTGTGTTTGAGTACTTGTTAGTCACCATGGTTCTGACATCACGCCAGAGGCGCTCAATCCTATTAGAAACAATAATTAGGTTTAAAAGCAATGCAGTGAAAGGCATTTGAGATCAGTTGTGACATTGAAAAGCTACCTATAGATTATTGAAGTTACGAAATATAAATTAAGTCTTTTCATTTTAGAAATTTCAGACAGTTGTAATTTACCTTTGATTATGGACACTTTTCCCAGATATGAAACTTCCTCGGTCAGTGCCTCTTGAAGAAAACATAAACCTGGCTATCTGTACATTCTCCACTCCTTGGTCTCCCCTGACCCTGATTTATTTATTTATCTTTTAATATTACAATACATTTCCAGACATACAATTCAAATGCTTTTTCTTTACTATACTCACCTAGATGGTGAGCCAAATTTTTGGACTGCTTCTGAGAAGTGGTAGGCTGTCGATGCCTGGTTGTTACTGGCTGCATTCAAGTACATGACCTGTAAATACAAAATGCAACAATAAGTAAATATAGGTAGGAGAAAATACAACATACATTGGAAATGAATGTATTACATGCTAATTTTCAATAAACAAGAATATTTTTTCATAGAAATCATAGTGACTGGAATGATCTTGATACCAGATGACTAGTAACACAATAAATCAAATGCAAACATGGTGAAACCTTTTTGTTTATATCAACACAGACTGTAAACCTACCTTCCTGGAATAACCATCCACACCACCAAATATTACAATGTTGTATCTATTTACAAGATAAAAAAAAGGTTTTTAAATATGTTCTTAAAATTACACACACACATATATATATATATATATATATATATATATATATATACACACACACCATATATAACTTACCATATCAATTTGTGATTTGTGTCTATGTGCACAAGATAAAGGTTGCCCTCGAAATGAGTTCGTTCTTCACACCAGTCAAGGCAAGGCAGGTTTATTTATATAGCACATTTCATACACAATGGTAATTCAAAGTGCTTTACATAGAAGAAATTAAAATAATCAAAAGAAATCAGAATAATTAAAACAGTTTAGAATAAAAGATAAAATACAGAAATAATCAAAAGAAATCAGAATATTTAAAACAGTTTAGAATAAAAGATAAAATACAGAAATAATCAAAAGAAATCAGCATAATTAAAAAGCATAACAGTACAAACAGTCGGACGAACAGTGGTACAGTGCTCATTCAGTAAATGCACAGTTAAACAGATGTGTTTTGAGTCTGGATTTGAATGTGACTACTGTAGGAGCACATCTGATCTCTTCTGAAAGCTGGTTCCAGCTGCGGCTGGCATAATAGCTAAAAGCAGACTCGCCATGCTTAGAGTGAACCCTTGGTATTTCTAGCTGATGTGATCCTAGTGATCTGAGTGATCTGTTGGGTTTATATTCAGTGAGCATATCTGCAATGGTTTGAGGTCCTAGGCCATTGAATGATTTATACCAGTAATAATACCTTAAAATCAATCCTAAATGTAAATGGCAGCCAGTGTAAAGACCTGAGGACTGGTGTGATATGTTCATATTTTCTGGTTCTGCTCAGAATCCTAGCAACAGCGTTCTGTATGAGCTGCAACTGTCTTATGGTCTTTTTGGGAAGGCCAGTGAGGAGTCCATTACAATAATCCACCCTGCTGGTGATGAAAGCATGAACAAGTTTCTCTAAGTCTTGACTGGAAACAAAGCATCTAATTCTTGCAATATTTTTCAGGTGATAGTATGCTGATTTAGTTATTGCTTTGACATGACTATTGAAACTAAGGTCTGACTCTAGACACACACCTAGATTCCTGACTTAATATTTAGTTGTTTGACCCCTAGACTGAAGGTATGCGTTCACCTTGAGAACTTCATCTTTGTTTCCAAACGCAATGACTTCAGTTTTGTCTTTGTTTAACTGAAGAAAGTTTTGGGACATCCAATTGTTTACTTCATCAATGCATTGGAACAGAGAGTTAATGGGGCTGTAATCGTTAGACGATAGGGCTAAGTAGAGCTGTTTGTCGTCTGCATAGCTGTGGTAAGCGATTTGGTTCTTTCTCATTATTTTGCTCATTGGGAGCATGTACAGGTTGAATAGGAGTGGCGCAAGAATTGAGCCTTGAGGGACTCCGCATGTCATGGGTGTCCACTCAGACTTATGGTCTCCTATACTCACATAATAACCTCTCCCTACCAAGTATGACCTGAACCATTTTAGGACTATCCCAGAAAACCCGACCCATTTTTCCAGCCTGTCAAGAAGTATGTCGTGATCGACAGTGTCAAATGCAGCACTGAGGTCGAGTAGTACCAGCACTGATAATTTGCTTGTATCAGTATTTAAGCGAATATCGTTTACTATCTTTATGAGAGCTGTCTCTGTGCTGTGGTGCGGTCAGAAACCAGATTGAAAATTGTCAAAGTATCCATTTGAGCTTAAGAATTTGTTCAGCTGATTGAAGACAACTTTTTCAATGATCTTGCCTATGAAAGGAAGATTTGAGATCGGTCTATAGTTGTTTAATATGGTCTTATCCAGATTGCTCTTTTTCAGGAGGGGCTTGACAACTGCAGTTTTCAGGGAGTTAGGAAAACTCCCAGAGAGAAGTAAGGCATTTACCACTTCTAGGAGATCTGCTTCTAAGCTGTGTAACACCTTTTTGAAAAAAGATGTGGGAAGTGCGTCAAGGGTGCAGGTTGATGTTTTAAGGTGCTGTACGGTTTCTTCCAAAATGTTGCCATCAATTTCTTCAAAATCACACCACACATCCCAACCTGGCCAATCTAGAAAGGATTCCAATTTAATCAACGTGGTGCATTGAGGCAGCTATTCTCTGCCATTGCACACGCATTCCTAAAGACAACAACCTCCCTCTGACCATTCTGTATCTTACCTTGAGAAGCCAGAACCCCTTTTACATTTAATAAAAAAAAATAGTGAACCACTCAAAATTGGCATAATAGTAATACACAGGATGATAACAAAAAGCTTACACAACAACTCTTGCTTATTGATATAAACACGTAGTTTATCTTTCATCCAAAGCCCTTGTTATATTTACAACTATTTAATGGACACTTTTTACATTTCTGAGGTTCTCAGAACCCATATAATTTTGGTTGGGTAAACGTATAGTGGTGAATGGGAGATAGTATAGTGGTTATGTTGTGCTGAACTACAGCAAATATGACTTTGCATTCCCATTTTGCTCCAATTTCTTTTAAATATTTTAATGCAAATAACACAAATCATAGTGTTATAAATATAAGACAGTACAAACATTTTGGTAGATTTACAATGCGAATAACCGTTGAAATGTGTCATTACAGTCTGTAAATATCTCTTAACAACAAAAGAATGCAATCACTAGTACCCCTATGACTAGTGAAGAATCCGGTAAGAATCTATTCTATATTAACAATGCATTAAATCACATTAATAAACAACAAGCAAATACAATTAAAAAAATTAAGTGATAACTCACATGCATCTTCTCCGTTGCATGTCTCAAATCAAGTTAATTATGGGTCATCTTATAACAGGTGTCCAATCACAACTGACTTTCAGAAAAGGGGAAGTAACCAATGATATTTGAGGTTATAAAAACAGTAAGCCCCGCCCCTCGACTGCCAAAAATAAAACTGTTCAAGTGAGCAAAAGCAGCAGGTGAGAGTAGATGAGCATCATGCACGTGCATAGACTGTAAAAAAAGATGGACGACGCCCCTTCGCTCTCTTCCATTGGCGAGAAGTGAAGCCGCCATTGTTCCGATATGGCGCTGACATATTGGGACTTGGGTCTGCGCAGTTGCGATTTTGGGACCAGACCTGCGCAGTAGTGAGCAGGAAGCTAAAACCGCGAAATCAACGCCCCGCCCTCACTCTCACCGAATCAATCGCAAGCACACGCCTCTGCTGCAGAACAACCCATTATGTCGGTGTGAAATAATTAATTATAAAAATTTAGATATTAAATTTAAAGCTCCAATCTCCTCAGTCCTCCGAAGATCCCGAAAATAAGTCCGTTGTTGCTTCAGTGACTACTTCGCTCAGAGAACCTGTCAATCACAGCTGTCAATCATGACGCCACAGCGCCGTTTTTATAGCATCAAATAACGAACTAAAAACAAACTTATTTTAAAAACAAACACTTGAAATTACATCAGCGTGATAAAAACTACAGTAAATGACAAACTTTCTTTGGAAAAAGATATGTGAAGTGTAATTTAATTGTTTAGTTGGTCTCACGTCCCGTTGAATAACATGGGGAGGTGGGGTTTATGAGCTATACTAGGACCGGTCACCGGGGGGCGATCGAGACGTTTTGGCTTCACTTTTCAGGGCTTGTGTGGCACACTTGTGCACGTGCTGTGAGACATGTCTGAGCGCGCGAGGGCTTGTATTGTGTGCAGAGGAGATGTCATGTGGGCGTTTAGGGTTTGAAATGAGCTTGCTAGTTCCCGTTTCCTCGCGTGTATATCAAGGGGGTAATCCATCAGCCGGAAACTGAAGCCTCGCGGGAGCCGCCATTGTAGCAGAACTTCACCTGCTGTTAGCATTCCATTGACTCCCATTCATTTTGGCGTCACTTTGACAGCGAATAACTTTACATCTGAGGCGTCCAAAGACTTAATTTGTCCATTATTTATTTCTAAAGAAACAAGACAATGTATAAAAGGCTCCATTACTTTGTATCTTACGTTATTGCCCCGTAGAAGCCATTTTTGTAAAAATAGGCTAACGATTGCGTCATAACCACGCAACTTTCTGTCGCACAATAGAGACATTACCGTATAGACAGGAGGAGAAGCTCGCAGGCAATCTTTTACTGTCTATGAGGCAATCGGAGGGACATAGAGGCATAAAGTCAAGGGAGAAGCCCATAGAGAGTCCATAAAAGCAACGGGACAAAATATTTCAACAACGTTTTTGAGGAATTAGGTGATTCAGATTTGTCTTGGCACAGCTACTAGAAGATTTAAAACTGTCAGACTGTCGTCAAGCTCAGTTTGAGCCTGCGCAGTCGCTCAGCCATCAGGCAGGAAGTGCAATAATTGGGCTTCAGTCTTCTCCGTTGAAATCAATGGGGTGGCTGTGTCCATTTCTTTTACTGTCTATGGTGTATAGAGCATCACAGTCCCGCCCACAGCCCGAGAGAGCTTTGGTGCCGGAAGTAAATTTCCCATTCATTTCTCCCATTGACGTTTTCGAAAATCCGTATCTAAAGAGTTTTAGAGCATGTCTGAGGATAACCAGCTACGGCTGAACTCAACATATAATTTCGAGTGAAAAAACGAAGAGAAAATCCAAAAAAAGTCAAAGGTACAAGACTCTGTACATATTTTCATTTCCGAGCGAAGGAACTACTCATCCCATAAACCACCGCGCCTCACTGAAGTCGACTGAAGCCACAACCGCGAAAGAGCCTTTTGAGCGACTTCCAAATCTGACGACGGCCACGTGAACTTTTTCCTCCAGTGAATTTTATATAGTGAATGTGCAGGGAAACTCCTTTTCCTCGATTTACTGAAGCTTATATGTAAAACGCATTTGCAGCTGCACAGCTAACACATTGAGCATCTGGTTCGCTCATAGGCTGTGCTGCGGCAACTGCACATCCAATGGCGCGGGCGCCTCTGACGTGCGACCAATGAACTAGCCCTACGTCATTACACGATCTTCAGTCTTCACGGACCTTCGCGGGGTTTAACCAGACAGTTACACGACTTCCACCAATCAGATGCATCACTGTGGGATTGTGGGATTGTGGGATTGTTCAGGATTGTGGGTAATGAAGTACTTATCCAAGACATCGCGAATAAAAGGCATTTATCTTAAAACAAGGTTAGTGCCCCATGAACTTTTGCCGTTTATATGAGCATATACAATCACTTAGTACAGCCGTAGCTGGTTTTAAGTCTACCATGTATGGTTACGTTTTTATGGCTTATACCCCAACTGTCAATGGAGAGATTGTATTGAATTCTTACTTCCGGCACCAGCTGTGGGCGGGACTGTGATGTTCTATAGGGATCTCACAGTCACGTGACCCCTAGCCGCGTGTCAGTCATTTTGACGGAATACATCCGTCAGCTACTCAGTGGCAATGGATCTATTATTAGGGGTGGGCCACCCCTAATAATAGATCAATTGCCGTGGGTAATATATATTATTAGTATATTATTATACTAATAATATAATTACATAAAAACGTTTCGACATTGGGCTACAGTGTGTTAGGTAAATGCATTTACCAGTAACGTTACTGACTCTGAAGCTAACTGAGCAGTTCCACGGCTCTCTTCTCTACTACTACTTTAATACTGTTTCTAGCTAATGTTGATAAGTTTTTTTTTTTTTACTGGTGCAAAAAAAACTTAGAAAAATGTAGTCAACGCATACACCGTTAGAAGAACCATAAAAAAATGCACAATAGTTCTATCATAAAGGGCGACAGCTAAACGTTTGATTAACAAATGATTTTCTGTTTAAAGCAAAATATATATATATATATATATATATATATATATCGAAAAAGTGGGAGCCTGATGTGTCCGCCTAAGACAAGCTTATGTTATGCTGAATGGTAGTGCACACAAACATTGCGGATTTCTATGGCAACAGTGGATTTATAACATTTGATCCCGAACTCCGAAAAATCATTCATTAGCCTTCGAGGGGACAACTTACCTGATCCAAAATTAAGACTGCAAAGCTGTGTTGAGTTGGACTGTGTTGAGTTGGAAGCCAAACAGTAACACCGCCATCAGCGTTTTGCCTGTTTATTGCCGCCAACCACTTGTTTCTCCGTTTTGTTTCTTTTGGGATACGGTATAAAGATATTCCTTTTGAATGATCACGTATCTGATCGCATCCAACTGCACAGCATCACTCGGGCATGATAGAAATATTTCACGACGAGCTGTATTATCATCGGCGGTATAGACCCCTTTTCAGTTGGTAAACATGGTGACTTTTTTTGTGGGCGGAGCTTAGGTGGTGGCAGAACGATCCCTATGGCCGCTTCCCTAACGTTAGTATGCAAGTTTTGTTATCTTGTTTTTTTTAACAATGACTGGAGAAAATCCGATTTTATCTTAATGTGCAAGGATAAAATTATAGAGAAACCGAGTGTAAAGAGAAACTGAGGGCATATACATCTTTAGATGACTATAACTATGTGATGAATGGTCACGTACAATACTTGTGTGGTACGATCCGCAGTTCTGCCTAGCCAGCGCCAAGAAGACGA
This sequence comes from Gila orcuttii, assembly GCA_026230005.1. Lineage (NCBI taxonomy): Eukaryota > Metazoa > Chordata > Actinopteri > Cypriniformes > Leuciscidae > Gila > Gila orcuttii. The sequence continues at coordinate 11,701,626 of JAPDVR010000022.1, read as the reverse complement.
CAATGTAAAGAGTGACATTACGGTGCAATTTTAATGATGTGAATATGTCACGGTGGGACCGGGAATAATTCCGTGGATTCAAGTGCAGAGAAGAAGTGTTTTAATAGGACAAAACATAAAATAAACAAACCAAAACTAAATCCAAAAACAGACAAGGCAAGGCAGAAACAGGCACAGCATACAAAACGCGTAACAAATACAACGAACGAGCACAGGACAGCAAACACAGGAAGACTAAATAGGGAGGCAAACAAAGGAGGGTAACGAGACAGACAGGTGGAGCAATTAAACCAATAATCAGATAACAAGGGGGAGGGATTAAACAATGACAAGAGCACATGGCTCAAAATAACAAAACACCCATGTGCATAACAAGACAGGACAGACATGTGACATAACCCCCTCCCTACGGAGCGGCTACCAGACGCTCCATCCGACCCGGGCGGGACAGGAGGGACAGGCCAGGGGGGGAACAGGAGAGACAGACCAGGGCAAAACACACAACACAAGAGTTCAGGAGGGAGGTGGAATGGTGGAGGATCAGGGGGAGGGATGGGGGGCCAGGTCCATGAGAGGGAACAGAAACAGGGGGTGATGGTTTAGCCGGGGGCCAGGGCGAAGCAGACAGTCCATCGGGCGGCCAGGGCGAAGCAGACATTCCATCGGGCGGCCAGGACGAAGCAGACAGTCCATCGGGCGACCAGGACGGTGAAGACCCCTCGGGCGGCCAGGGCGGTGAAGACCCCTCGGGCGGCCAGGGCGGTGAAGACCCCTCGGGCGGCCAGGGCGGTGAAGACCCCTCGGGCGGCCAGGGCGGTGAAGACCCCTCGGGCGGCCAGGGCGGTGAAGACCCCTCGGGCGGCCAGGGCGGTGAAGACCCTTCGGGTGGCCATGGCGGTGACGACCAGGGCGAAGACGACCACTCGGGCGACCACGGCACAGGAACAGAACCCGGCTCCGGCTCGGCAACAGACACTGGCTCCGGCTCGGCAACAGACACTGGCTCCGGCTCGGCAACAGACACTGGCTCCGGCTCGGCAACAGACACTGGCTCCGGCTCGGCAACAGACACTGGCTCCGGCTCGGCAACAGACACTGGCTCCGGCTCGGCAACAGACACTGGCTCCGGCTCGGCAACAGACACTGGCTCCGGCTCGGCAACAGACACTGGCTCCGGCTCGGCAACAGACACTGGCTCCGGCTCGGCAACAGGCACTGGCTCTGCCTCCGGCTCTGGAACAGGCACTGGCTCTGCCTCCGGCTCTGGAACAGGCATTGGCTCTGCCTCCGGCTCTGGAACAGGCATTGGCTCTGCCTCCGGCTCTGGAACAGGCATTGGCTCTGCCTCCGGCTCTGGAACAGGCATTGGCTCTGCCTCCGGCTCTGGAACAGGCATTGGCTCTGCCTCCGGCTCTGGAACAGGCATTGGCTCTGCCTCCGGCTCTGGAACAGGCATTGGCTCTGCCTCCGGCTCTGGAACAGGCATTGGCTCTGGAACAGGCATTGGCTCTGGAACAGGCATTGGCTCTGGAACAGGCATTGGCTCTGGAACAGGCATTGGCTCTGGAACAGGCATTGGCTCTGGAACAGGCATTGGCTCTGGAACAGGCATTGGCTCTGCCTCCGGCTCTGGAACAGCAGACCCTGGCTCCGACTCTGGGACAGGAGACACTGGCTCCGGCTCTGGGACAGGAGACACTGGCATGTCCAGAATCCGAGCCAGACGCTCCAGATAGTCTAGGTCCATGAAGGCAGACGGAACGTGAACCGTCTCTCGCTGGGCAGACGTGACGTGAACAGTCTCTCGCTGGGCAGACGTGACGTGAACAGTCTCTCGCTGGGCAGACGGGACGTGAACAGTCTCTCGCTGGGCAGACGGGACGTGAACAGTCTCTCGCTGGGCAGACGGGACGTGAACAGTCTCTCGCTGGGCAGACGGGACGTGAACAGTCTCTCGCTGGGCAGACGGGACGTGAACAGTCTCTCGCTGGGCAGACGGGACGTGAACAGTCTCTCGCTGGGCAGACGGGACGTGAACAGTCTCTCGCTGGGCAGACGTGACGTGAACAGTCTCTCGCTGGGCAGACGTGACGTGAACAGTCTCTCGCTGGGCAGACGGGACGTGAACAGTCTCTCGCTGGGCAGACGGGACGTGAACAGTCTCTCGCTGGGCAGACGGGACGTGAACAGTCTCTCGCTGGGCAGGCGCAGGTCTCCTTCTCCTCCTCCGTCCTTTCTGACGGATGTGTGGAAACTCGGGGCTGGGTAAAACCATCGATGAAGTCCCCACGCTTGACGGATCCAGTGATGATGACTCTGCTGCCCTCCTCTCCTCATTCCTTTGAGCGCACATGGAGAGGTACTTAAACAAAGAAATCCCATTCTCTCTCTCCTCAGGAGAGAGTTCGCTCCGCTGAATCCACATTGGCTCGTTCGTTCTGTCACGGTGGGACCGGGAATAATTCCGTGGATTCAAGTGCAGAGAAGAAGTGTTTTAATAGGACAAAACATAAAATAAACAAACCAAAACTAAATCCAAAAACAGACAAGGCAAGGCAGGAACAGGCACAGCATACAAAACGCGTAACAAATACAACGAACGAGCACAGGACAGCAAACACAGGAAGACTAAATAGGGAGGCAAACAAAGGAGGGTAACGAGACAGACAGGTGGAGCAATTAAACCAATAATCAGATAACAAGGGGGAGGGATTAAACAATGACAAGAGCACATGGCTCAAAATAACAAAACACCCATGTGCATAACAAGACAGGACAGACATGTGACAGAATATTTTTTAGAAATAAAAATTTCAGATACAGCATATAAATTTTTCATTGATTCTTGCACCCAACAACACAACAAGATGACATTTAATAATAATAATAACAATTTAAGCTCCTTATTACAGTATGTAGCTGAATCTGTGCTGGTTTGTATTGTCCGCCTGCAGTTTTCCCTTCGTTTTGCCTCCAGCTTGCGCCGTGACGTAACTGTGACGTAGGCTCGAAATTGGTCTATAGACCAACGCTACTTTTGCGTCATCGAAGGGTAACGCCCCTTTTTGGGGGAAAACAAACGGATTCCTCTGAGAACAGAACTCGCTCTAGATCTGCAAAGTTTTTTGATAGCAAAAATGGCACAAACATACACACACTCTCTTTGCCGGCCGAGGACCGTGAACGATATTTAAAGAAGCTACTGGATACGGGGTTACAGAGGTGTCCCTTTGAAATGGTCGAAAACTGGATTAATGACCCCACGCAGTGGCCAAATATGGACTATTCAGACATCTACCACTATCTCGTGGAATCACCAAGTAGCCTATTTTTTTGTCATTAACACACCCACAGTATGACAAACTAGACGATGAGGCTATGTCACTTGGATCATATTTAACTTGATTTAAGCTATTGACATAGTTTTGTTGTCGACTAGCTATAACGTTACTAGTTAGAAAGACGAAGCTACTAGAAGCTGCGAAGCTCACTAGGCACACTACCTTGGCTGTTAACTGATTTTACTGTTGAAATAGTGGCAGGCTAGGACTAAAGTGGACTTGGCTGGTTTCTGCTTGTGTCTAGAAAGTGCTAGGACTTTGAAAGTTGTAAAAAGGTTTACAGTGTACGGCAAAATATGTAGCGTTGGTCTATATGATCCTAACAAATTAACATTATCTCTATTCTGCGTTCACTTGCAAAACTTTTGAATTGCCCGAGAAGGTTTTATTCGGTCATAAAATTTCTACGAAAAATTTCCCCAGAGAAACTTTGGAGAATGAAATAAAGAGCTGGGAGGAAATATATAGCCTATATCAACACAAAAGTTATGCAAGTAAACGCAAAAACTATTATAGACTAATCTTTCCTGGCATCTCATCTTTTCCCATCACTTTAGGTTTGGTTAACATCTATAATATATAATTTCAAAAGCTATCTTGAACGAACAGAGGCATGGTCTGAGATAATAGTGTATTTACCGGTGTTGAATTCTCGGAAGATGAAGAAAATATCTGTCAGATAAAAAAAGAAAAGAAAAAAAGAGTAATTTCTTCACCAAAATACAAACCGCCACAATGGAACATCCCTCATGGCCTCATCGTCTAGTTTGTCATACTGTGAGTGTGTTAATGACAAAAAAATAGGCTAACGTTACTTACTTGGTGATTCCACGAGATAGTGGTAACGTTAGATGTCTGAATAGTCCATATTTGGCCACTGCGTGGGGTCATTAATCCAGTTTTCGACCATTTCAAAGGGACACCTCTGTAACCCCGTGTCCAGTAGCTTCTTTAAATACCACTCACGGTCCAAAGAGAGTGTGTATGTTTGTGCCATTTTTGCTATCAAGAAACTTTGCAGATCTAGAGCGAGTTCTGTTCTCAGAGGAATCTGTTTGTTTTCCCCCAAAAAGGGGCGTTACCAGGGCTCTCAAGTCTCACGCATTGGGCGTGAGACACACGCATTTCAACCCGTTCACACGCTCACACGCCACACCTTGTATTTCTCACGCTGAGGAGTAAGGGAACTTGTCCCGCTATACAATTAATGGACGAGGCGCAGGCAAACGGAGGGAAGGTCTCTGCCGAGTTCATAGCATCTGTCTCGAGTTATACAGAGTTACATGCTAGCTACCAGCCAATCAGAAATTAGAATTAGTTGTTTCCGGGTAAATTATGTGTTCCCGCTGCAAGCACGTTCGTTACTAGACAACAAGCGCACACAAGGAGTGGAAGTTGAAAGAGCACGATCTGATGAATGCGGTTTGCGGACATCTTCATTTATTTTTTTATTTTTTTAGCATTTTGATTTTACGATTCCTGGACGATATCTCTTGCCTGTGATCAAAGACAGTGAGAGCTGATGTTGAGGAGTATAGCCAAATTCGTGCTAAATTATTTTTGATGCATTCAAAAACTCTCCAACTGCTTTTAAAGGGGTCATCGGATGCAAAATACACTTTTATATGGTATTTGCAAATAAATGTGTCTTTGCAGTGTGTGGACACAATCACCATGCAATGAAAAAAATCCATTCACTGTTTTTTAATCCTCAAAAAGTTGTTGCTCATTATCATTTAAAGAGACATGCACCGAAACGGGTCACTGTGAACAGAGCTGTTTTTGAAGAGGTAAAAAGGGTGTTGTTTTACACAACCATTGAGAAATTTTAACCAAAGTATGTTACAAACTTTACATGAAGACCCAAAAGAATCATACCAACTTGTGGAAAATGGGCATCCGATGACCCCTGTAAAGGTGACCGGTTTGAGTCTTGACATTCATGCTCAGGGCAAGTTGTTATGACACAATGTTATGTACATTGAGCACTGATGTTCAGTTGGCTTTTTTGGGGTCAAATTTATTTTTATTTTTCAATAAATTTGTATTTTTTAAATATAACTATTTATTTTATTTGGATGAATTTGTCTTTTTATCAGATTTAACAATTGTTATAATTTCCATTTGTGCTGGTCAATTATGACCAATAGGCAAAATTGAACTGCTAGCAAAATTTGAAGCGAATTTGCTTGGGTCGAGGGACCGCTGCTGCAAATATTTGGGCGGCTCCTCCCCTAAATCTCACTCTAAACTTTTGACAAAACTTGAGAGCCCTGCGTTACCCTTCGATGAAGCAAAAGTAGCGTTGGTCTATAGCTGGCGTGACGTCACGCGGGACGTCCCTATCTGTAAAGCCTTGTGTATACTCGACGCGTCCGCACGACTGTTGTGCTATTCTATGAAATGACAGGGGGGGACTCAGAGTGATTCTCCTCTAAACACCAGGAATCAGCAGTGAAGAAGTAGTCTTCTGGAACAACAGTAGCAAAAACATGGCGTCTCGCGTGGACATGCTGAATTCTGAAGAAGAGTTGTTGTGTTTGTTAGGGTTAACTAAAAGACGAAGGAGAAGAAGATGGTATTTCCGCCCATTAAACACCACCCGGCAAAGAGATGGAGAGTACAGCGTTCTTATCAAAGAAATGCGTGCAGTGGACGAGCAAATGCACATCGGATACTTTTGAATGTCTGCTCAGCAGTTTGACGACTTGCTACATCGCATTTAACCTTATTTGGACCATAAAAGAACCCACACCAGTCCAGTAAGTATGCAAGATAGACTGGCTGTCACGCTGCACATACTTGCATCTGGAAGTACACAAAAATGTGTTGCCTCCAGCTACAAATGGGATCAACCACAGTCTCGGTGATAGTGAGTGAGGTCTGCCAGGCAATATGGACTGCTTTAAAAGGCGATTTTGTCTCTCCACCAAAAGGCAACGAGTGGCTTGACATCAAGCATGAATTTTGGAGAGTGTGGAACTTTCCCAACTGTTTGGGGTGTGTGGATGGGAAACACATCCTAATCAAGGCACCCCCAAATGCTGGAAGTGACTTCTTTAACTATAAAGGAACCCACTCCGTGGTTCTAATGGCAGTCTGTGATGCTAAGTATTGTTTCACTATGGTGGACATTGGCTCGTATGGACGTGACAGTATTTTTGGTTCCAGACTTCTTCATGGCACTCTTGAACTCCCACAGCCTGAAAACCTGCCAGGTACCAACATCAAACTGCCACATGTGTTCCTGGGAGATGCTGCGTTTCCACTCCATGTGAACCTGGTGCGCCCATATCCAGGTAAAAACAAATTGTGCCACATTAACTAATATAACATGTATTTGATGTGAAGAATGTAAGAAAGAACATTATCTTAAATCTGTTCACTTGTTTGTTTTACAGGTGCCAACTTGGACGATGCCCGTAAAGTGTACAATTATAGACACTCGCGGGCCAGGTGAGTCATCGAGAACACTTTTGGTATCCTTGCTGCACGCTGGAGGATTCTTGGACGGCCAATGGAGTTTCATCCTGAAAAGGATGTGGATGTTGTGAAGGCTTGTGTGGCTCTTCACAATGTGTTAACCCTCACTGACGCTGCAACATCTCCTGCATCCAAGTACATTCCTCCAAATTTTGCAGATGGTACAACAGCAATCGGGGAACAGATGCCAGGAGAATGGAGAAGTCTCGTTTCTGGGGACAACAACTTGCTTGCTGCAGGAAGAATGTCAACTGCACGAGCATCCCGGGCTGCAGTCGCAGTGAGAAATGATCTGAAGTCATTTTTTCAGACACAACAGGGACTTGTACCTTGGCAGGAATCTGTTGTCAGAAGGGGATGTCTACAGTAAAGTTGCAAACTAGCAACAAAGTAATTGAACAGTGTTTTTGTCTTGTGTTTGTTTTGTCCTTTACAGTACTTATTTTCATATGTAAGTACAACATTTGTAATAAAGCAATAAAGCACATGTTGTGTTGTAATTCTTGTTATATAAACCGTATCAAAATGCTAACCAATCACCATATACCGATCACTGATCGATTTAAAATGAGAACAAAATATATGGTGGTGAAAAGATATACATAAAACTCTATATTTAACATCTCATAAATGTAATGTCATTTAACGTCAATTCACCTTATTAACAGCTCTAACAATTTACAATGCACTTTCATTTGTTGACAATAATGTGCAGTAGTCAACATTTGAAGTGGATCAAAACCCCTCATCAGAGTTCTGAATTAATTTTGAATGATACCCGCTGTTGTCTTAGGACAACTTTGATAAACTTGCTTTAAATGTTGACTACTGTAGTAAGTAGCATGAACCAACAGCAAAACATGCGTTACCTTTTTATTCCTTAGCAATGTCAATGAAAATATAAGTTTTTACTTTTGTTAATATAGTTTACAGTAACTGAGTTTGTATTATTAATTGCTGAAATTCATATTAAAAAAGATGCAGTAGGTTTATTGTATTTTCACTGCATGTAAACTAGTTAAACAACTGAAGCCTTATTGAAGAGTGTTTAATTTAATTTTAATTCCATCAGCAGGGCTTACTTCTGCTATTGTAGACTTATTTTGTAAATGTAAGCAGTTACTTTAGACAAGTGCAAACTAGGTGCTTAATGCAAATGTGTTCCTGTTCACAAAATGAAAGGCATTTATGGTCGCCCATCAATGCAAATGTCTGTATCTGTATAGAGACAAAAGAATGAGGTTAATCACTGTCTGTCACCATCAGTGTACTGCAGCGATTCTGTTTATTTGTGAAGACACTTATGAATGGTACACAAAATAAAATCTTTAGTTTTTTTTTTTTTTCACAGCAAACTATAAATACAATTCTCTTTTGTAAATGCATTATAATTTTAAATAATACACGATACATAGAAAAACAACAACACATTTTTTTTTACACACATTACAAAGTACTTAAGTTGTAAAGAGAAAAGGCAAAAAAGTCTATGCATCGTTGTCCCTCAGTGCCTCAAAAAGGATCTGATTCAGCTTGAACTTTACATCAAGCTTCTTCCTTGGGTCCACTTTTGCAAGCATGTCAGCCATAACCACAGCAAATCTGTAGTCTTCATTGTCCTGCTGCATGGCACATTGTCTCTCTTCGTCCAGCCTCTCCAATCTCTTTAGCAGGGCGTCTTCAGGGTTTCGTTTTCTTTTATGGGATGAAGTACATGGCAAATGGAAGGGATGCTGTGGATTGGCTCTCAGTGATGGTGTTTGTAGGGAAGGCAAAGATGGACTAGGTGATGATGGAATATGCAATGTTCCTGGAAGTGGAGAGATGGGAGGTGGTGATGGGGTAACTGGTGAGGAGCCGTCCGATGTTGTTGTCTCTGGTGGTGAAGAAGATGATGAAGATGTTCCAGGTGACTGTGTGGCCATGGAGATCTGATCTTCTCTGGTGTTAACTTCCTCCTTAAAAATTCAATAAGTAAAAAATAAATAAACACAGTCTTTGAAAAAACACAATGCTACAAAAATATAGATTGCCTATGTATAAACACATACTCAATTTCCTCAGGCACATTACCAGATACGTACATGTTCAACACAGTAAAGGTATTGCTTTGCTAATAACTTTATATAAATTAAACATACAACTTATCTTTTAATTCCTTGAACGGTGATATACAACGTAGGCCTATCATACAATTACGTCAGAACAATCTGAACTTACATTAAATAAAAAATACGAGTTACCTTGCTTTACTTTTAAAAGAGAAAAAGTATTTGACTTCACTTCCTGCTCAGCTACTGTTCGGACGCTCTTGCTTACTGCTCCGCGCTTTGCTCTATCGCTTTTACATTTTTATATTTTATTTCCGTTTATCACCTAATTTTAACTTCAGCAAATCAACACAGTGCTCAAACGCTTGGATTACTACAAAAAAAAAAGAAGCAGATTCTTTTATTCGACCAGCCTCCCACTGAAAGCTTACATTCCGGGGAAGAGAAAACACAACTTCCATTAGGACATTCATAAGGATAAGAAAATGCCTCCTCTGGAATCTACTTGCTGCTCTAACTGCCACAGACTTTTACAAAGGATTGCAGTTCTTGAAACAAAGTTAATTGCGGGACCACCAAACCAGACGGAACACACAACAGAGCTTCATCATGGATGCCCTCAGCATACAGCCGGTGAGTCCCATGAATCTAGTGCTCCTCGACAGGCTATACTGAGTGTAGAGAAACAAGCCGATCGACTTACAAATCGATGGCACAAACAGGGAGCGAGACCCAAAGGCACTCGAGACATCAGATTGTCACGAGCATCACATATTGCCGCAGTAGCATCCTCTACCCGAGATATGGCTATGACAAGGATTGCAAACACTGGTCTCCTACCACCGCCTATACAGCTTGAGAACAGATTTGAAGTATTAATGAATGAGGAATCCCCAAATTGGATGAATGAACACAGATTGAATCAGCCAGTAGCTAACACTGATGCTAACTGGGGCTCAAGGTCAAGCAGACAGCGGCACTCAGCTCAGAGCGCAGCCGGGCCCAGGACTCTGATAGTGGGCGACTCCATAATCAGAAACATTAGCAGCAGGGATACAACTACGTGCTGTCTTCCACAAGCAACAACTTCTGATGTAAACAGGGAACTTCAGAACATTCTTATGAAACATAAGACTGCAAATCGACTCATCATTCATGTGGGGAAAAATGATATTCATAAAGAGCAGTCGGAACTCCTTAAGAAGGATTTCAATGAACTTTTTGAAACACTTAAAAGACTGAAAGTTCAAACATTCATCAGTGGACCACTCCCAGCAAGAGGAACAAACAGGTTTTCACGGTTGCTTGGGCTTAATACATGGCTGCAAAAAACCTGCAATATAAAAGGAGTGAACTTCATTGACAACTTCAATCTTTTCTGGAGTCAGAGGCAACTGTTTCAACAGAATGGCCACCACCCAAACAAACTTGGTTCTAGAGTGCTAAAGGACAATATCTACTTCTCCCTCCGTCATCCTTCTGCAGTGTGTGCCAATCCACTCAACCTGAATGGCACACACACACCTGGATACAGTATGAATGACCACAGGACTTCACTTCAGCACCTGAATGGACATGCGGTTGACACATCACACAAGGACAATGATAACACCACTCAGCCACAACAACCTCTGCTCGCGGACACAATCTCAGCTGAGCCCTGCCCACAGAGCTCACCACAGACAGACTGTGACATACTAGCACTTCTCCAAGATTCAGCACCCAAGGACGACTTTCTGGAAAACGGCCAAGGAAACCAGGACAGCATATTACAGCCTCCGATAACACCAGAGCAACAGCCCTCACCGAACACGTTATCCCTCTCACCAGCATCTCCACTTCTGTGCTTCTCAGAGAAAATGGAACAACTGGTTTATGCTGGAACCAGACTATCCCACTCTTTTGCTGCGAGCCCCCAGATACCAACCAAAAAACGGCAGGCCCCACAACCACCAAAGCCTGCGGGCCCAGCTCGCCCCCCCCCTCCCCCTGTGAGAGCTCTTCGGCCTCTGCCACAGCGCCAGGGCCCACACCCCCCTCCAGCGGCTCGAGGTGAACCAAAAACAACTGATACCAGCTCTCAGTGATATGTGTCTGGTCCCCGCTATGATAACAATAACTTTTTCAAATGTTTACAGAACAAGCGGGAACCCAGTGTGCCTGTATCTTTCGCTATTGCTGTTCGATTACATGATAGAAAGTCTAAGGCCTTCAAAAGCCGTATAGCAAACCCATCTAATCTGGTGCCTATTACACGACAAACTAAGATTGCTGTGGGGAGAAAAAGTAAGACTGTTAAGTTAGCACTTTTAAACATCCGCTCACTTAAAAATAAATCACTTCTAGTCAACGACTTAATAACCACATACAACCTGGATTTTATGTTGCTAAATGAAACTTGGCTAGAAGAAAGCTGCAGTGCAACAGTCCTCAATGAAACAGCCCCTCCTAACTTTACTTTTATGAGTGTCTGCAGAGCTGTCAGAAGAGGTGGAGGTTTAGCTGCTCTTTTTAAAGATGTGTATGGATGTAAGCAAATATCATTTGGGAATTACCCGTCTTTCGAATATCTGGGTATTGTGTTAAAAGGTGCTCCACGCATTTTACTTATCATTGTTTACAGGCCTCCAAAATACTCTCCAGCCTTTGCTGATGATTTTACAGAACTGTTGTCAACTATTTCCTCAGAGTTTGACTGTTTTATCATTGCTGGAGATTTTAACATTCACATAGATAATGCAGAAACCAATATGGCAAAAGAAATCAAAACTGTTTTAAAAACTTTTGATCTGACTCAGCATGTACATGGACCCACACATAATCATGGACACACTCTAGATTTACTTATCAGTAAGGGTCTAAACATTTCATCGATTGTTATTAAGGATGTAGCACTGTCTGATCATTTTTGTATTTTCTTTGATATATTGATCTCTCCTGCCATTGAAGCAAGATCTGTGTCTGTCAAGAAGAGATGCTTAAATGAGAACACTAGTGTACTGTTTATGAAGGCCATATCTTTAACACCAAGCATATCTGCTGACTCTGTTGATTCTCTCCTTGATTCTTTTAACTCAAAAGTTAAGAGCGTAATTGATGATATTGCTCCTGTGAAAGTCAGGAAGAATAGTGGTAGACAAAAAGCACCTTGGAGAAACTCAACAGCAGTGCAAAATATGAAAAGACAATGCAGAAAAGCAGAGCGCATGTGGCGGAAGACAAAACTTGTAGTCCATTATAACATCTACAAAGACAACATCCATGCTTTCAATAAGGAACTAGGCAAAGCTAGACAGACTTTCTTCTCGAATATTATAAACAGCAATATAAACAACACACGCACTCTTTTTGCTACTGTAGAGAGACTGACAAACCCCCCAAGCCAGATTCCCAGTGAAATGCTCTCAGAGAGCAAGTGTAGTGAGTTTGCTTCTTTCTTCTCTGAGAAAATCAATAATATCAGAAAGGTGATCAGCTCATCCTTGAGTTGCGCTGGGGTCAGGCAGATCAGACCACAACCTGAGAAAGTAGTCACTATGTCTGATTTTGAAGAAATTGATGGCAACATTTTGGAAGAAACCGTACAGCACCTTAAAACATCAACCTGCACCCTTGACGCACTTCCCACATCTTTTTTCAAAAATGTGTTACACAGCTTAGAAGCAGATCTCCTAGAAGTGGTAAATGCCTCACTTCTCTCTGGGAGTTTTCCTAACTCCCTGAAAACTGCAGTTGTCAAGCCCCTCCTGAAAAAGAGCAATCTGGATAAGACCATATTAAACAACTATAGACCGATCTCAAATCTTCCTTTCATAGGCAAGATCATTGAAAAAGTTGTCTTCAATCAGCTGAACAAATTCTTAAGCTCAAATGGATACTTTGACAATTTTCAATCTGGTTTCTGACCGCACCACAGCACAGAGACAGCTCTCATAAAGATAGTAAACGATATTCGCTTAAATACTGATACAAGCAAATTATCAGTGCTGGTACTACTCGACCTCAGTGCTGCATTTGACACTGTCGATCACGACATACTTCTTGACAGGCTGGAAAACTGGGTCGGGTTTTCTGGGATAGTCCTAAAATGGTTCAGGTCATACTTGGTAGGGAGAGGTTATTATGTGAGTATAGGAGACCATAAGTCTGAGTGGACACCCATGACATGCGGAGTCCCTCAAGGCTCAATTCTTGCGCCACTCCTATTCAACCTGTACATGCTCCCAATGAGCCAAATAATGAGAAAGAACCAAATCGCTTACCACAGCTATGCAGACGACACACAGATCTACTTAGCCCTATCGCCTAACGATTACAGCCCCATTAACTCTCTGTTCCAATGCATTGATGAAGTAAACAATTGGATGTCCCAAAACTTTCTTCAGTTAAACAAAGACAAAACTGAAGTCATTGCGTTTGGAAACAAAGATGAAGTTCTCAAGGTGAACGCATACCTTCAGTCTAGGGGTCAAACAACTAAAAATCAAGTCAGGAATCTGGGTGTGTCTCTAGAGTCAGACCTTAGTTTCAGTAGTCATGTCAAAGCAATAACTAAATCAGCATATTATCACCTGAAAAATATTGCAAGAATTAGATGCTTTGTTTCCAGTCAAGACTTAGAGAAACTTGTGCATGCTTTCATCACCAGCAGGGTGGATTATTGTAATGGACTTCTCACTGGCCTTCCCAAAAAGACCATAAGACAGTTGCAGCTCATACAGAACGCTGCTGCTAGGATTCTGAGCAGAACCAGAAAATATGAACATATCACACCAGTCCTCAGGTCTTTACACTGGCTGCCAGTTACATTTAGGATTGATTTTAAGGTATTATTACTGGTATATAAATCATTCAATGGCCTAGGACCTCAATACATTGCAGATATGCTCACTGAATATAAACCCAACAGATCACTCAGATCATTAGGATCACATCAGCTAGAAATACCAAGGGTTCACTCTAAGCATGGCGAGTCCGCTTTTAGCTATTATGCCAGCCGCAGCTGGAACCAGCTTCCAGAAGAGATCAGATGTGCTCCTACAGTAGTAACATTCAAATCCAGACTCAAAACACATCTGTTTAACTGTGCATTTACTGAATGAGCACTGTACCACTGTTCGTCCAACTGTTTGTACTGTTATGCTTTTTAATTATTCTGATTTCTTTTGATTATTTCTGTATTTTATCTTTTATTCTAAACTGTTTTAATTATTCTGATTTCTTTTGATTATTTCTGTATTTTATCTTTTATTCTAAACTGTTTTAATTATTCAGATTTCTTTTGATTATTTTAATTTCTTCTATGTAAAGCACTTTGAATTACCATTGTGTATGAAATGTGCTATATAAATAAACCTGCCTTGCCTTGCCTTGCCTTGCCTATTTAAAAAATATGGTACTTTCCTGTTATCCGGGCCCCACCATATACCATTTCGGAACTATAGTCATCCCTGATTGGTCTTAACCCTAGTGACGGGTAGGTTTAGGGGCGGGGTTAGGGGTAGGCCATCGTCCCTGATTGGTCTTAACCCCAGTGACGGGTAGGTTTAGGGCCGGGGTTAGGGGTAGGCCATCGTGGGGTCCGGATATTGCTTACCTCAACTTCCATATTGGAATCGGTTTCACGGTGCTTTACAAATTGGGACAGTCAACCAAGTTCGTTTAATATCGGCGGATTGTTCTTGTCCACCTGGGTCACCGCTTCTTCCATGGACTTTTTTCTTAGTTTTGACAAACCTGTCTCTAAGATTTTTCCATACTTTTCGACAAAATCGTCTTCCTTCCCCAACGTCTTGGCAATTTCTCTCCAGGAATTCTGTGTCATCTGACTGTCTCTATGGTCCCGCATGGAAGGATCATAAACATGCTGGTACAGACGTACCAGCTCGGACAAAGTCGCCTCGAAGTCGTTCATCTTGGGATGCGGCGCCGCACGCGATGTTACAAAAAGTGCCATGCACACCGCCAGGCGAAATGGGGTCTACGCGCACGACCGCCCACACCGCAATGACGTCATTTTTGCCGCGCGCACCTTCGCGCTCGTGCGGACGCGTCGAGTATACACAAGGCTTAGGCCCATGACACACTGTCTGCGTGGCGTGAGCGTGGCGTTTCTGTTGCGTGGCGGCTGCTGACACGGATCACCCTTGTTCGACATATGGGAGAGAGTTGTGGAAGCTCATGTTAAGCATAAATATAAAGCCTAAAAACACTGTCAGCAGTATTGACAGCAAAATAGACTACAGAATATTTCGTTCTGTATTGACAGGTGCAATATTTGAAAATTGATAATAATTTATTTATTTTTAAATTATATTTATATCTGAATTTGTAAAAACCTAGACTTTCAACCATCAAAATGTAATTTATTAATATGTATTCGTGTACAAAATAACATACAAACATCTTTTCCTATTCTATTTGGACTGGAAACGCTTCCAACGCGCTTGCGTGTGGCGTGAAAAATAGGCGTCGGTTCTATTTCTAGCATGCACGCGTTTTCCGCGCGGCTCATGCCGCGCCTGAGACGCGCGTGTCACGCAGGCAGTGTGCAAGCTCTAACCTGTTAACATGGGAGCCGAAATAAAAACGGACACGCCACGCAGCTGAGACGCTCACGCCACGCAGCCAGTGTGTCATGGGCCTAAATCCTCTCGCAGAAGGAATTTAGCGCGCGCGCCAGCATCAGTTGTGCGCTCGGTTTTTTATGTCATTGATTTGCCGCCATAGGAACTGACTATTTAAAACTACTCTCTCATATAATTTCACAAACTTCCTGTTAAAGCCCTGCACACTTTTGGATTTATCTGAATAGACTCCAGCATAAAAAAAAAAAAAAAAAAAAAAAAAAAAAATCAGATAGATAGCCTACACACATTGGCTCCGTTGCACACATCCTTAGTATGCTTCACTCAGAGATCGAATCACACCATCAGCGAGTCTGGGGTTAATTACATGAAGATACAGGAAAAACAGATTAAATAAACTGGCAAGTGGCAACACATTTTGCCGAAATCTACATGCAAAGCAGGCAGCCTACAGACAGCATATGCTACTTTCTCGACTCAGTACTCCGTTTCGAAAGGTGGCGCTAATGCTCCCAATGGTGTTAGTCAATCGTCGTTACACACAGAAGTAGTTGCGAGACGGAAGAAGAGTAATACGTAATAGCTTGAAAAACAAAAGTGTCCACGATGGGACTAGAGTGTATTTATTCATTTATGATAAAGCGCATGATGGCAGTAGCCGATGAAATATTCGACTCTGTAAAAGACAGTATAATTGAATATGAGAAGGAGATAGAGCGTCTAAAGCAGGAGAACAGTTCTCTGAGGAGCCGAAACTGCAGCTGTGCAGAAACATGCCATGGTCAGTAACACATTCACTATTATAAAGCAATACTAAACAAGAACTGTATTTCCTCTATAATTACCTTCTTAAAGAGGGATATCAAATGTGTTAACAATATTGAAGTCATATTCCTATAGAGAAAAAATAACTTAAACAAACAAAACTACCATGGTTTTACAATGTTTTATTTGACATGGTTCAATTGCAATACCATGCTTTTTGGTCATGAAAAATTTATGTACCATGGTATTATTTGAAGTACCTTAACTGTTAGTTACGCAAAGGTTTCCAAATAAGGATCATAAATATGCTTTAGCCTAAAGATATTTTTCAACACCAACATTTTTAATTGGCTATTATTACATTGTTTTTAATGCAAAGGCGAATCAATCAATATTGTGATTAAAGACGGACTCTTTAATCAGTTTCTCTTTTTAATGTTCTTTAAAGTAAATTTATAAGAGAAGTCCAATTGATTTTCGAAAACAAATACAAACAGATTACTGAAGTAAACTGGGTTGTGATCTGCATTTCACAGTAACTTGAACATTGCTGTTTATAGTTTCCCTGTTTTTACAGTTGAAAACTAATCTTATGCCTCATGTCACACAGATACTCCGAGAGATGGATGTCTGCAAGGTCAGACGGGTTCAGAACTGTCAGAAATACAAGTAAAGTTGGAGGTTGCCACTGTGATGTCTCATGAGCCTTTGAGTCATGCTTCTCCTCTTTCTGAAGCAGTCACAGGGCATGAACACCATCAGTGCCTCTTACTTCTGCCAGAGGGGATGCCGAAGAATGAAGATACACAGTCATCAATCACAGTTAAGTCAGAGCTGTGTGATAATCAGGCCAGTGAATCTAACTCATCTGCAGTGCAGTCTGGCAGCAATTGTCATGTTGAACTTAAACTAGCTGAACAAGAACCGTCGTCTCTTCAACTTGAGCTTGAAACCTTTGATGAGGTGTTACAAAAAGCAAGACGAAAACACCAGAGTGCATTATGCAAGATTTGCAGCAAGTCTTTCAGGAACAATGGACATTTGCGGAAACACATGTTAGTACACCAAAATGAGAGACCTTTCTGCTGTGGTTCATGTGTGAGACGTTTTAAAACGAAATCCAGCTTGAAAGAACATGAGAGACTTCATAAAGGTGATTATCGCTACAGCTGCCCAAGATGTGGAAGGGGTTTTTCTCGATCAAATCATGTCAGAAAGCACCTTAAGGCAGCTTACTGTCATAAACCTTAAAAAATGAGTTTAAATTCTAATGTTTTATTAGATGTACTGTATTGCAAATTAAAATATCAAAACAAATATCTGAGAGAACTCTTTCTTCTGATTATGTAATGTTATTATATGAAATATTATTTAAAATATTTTGATTGCTTTATGCAGCGCCTGTAAATCCAGACAATTTAAGTAATATACTTTTAGATTCCCTTTTGATGTTTCCATATTTAAGGCCCTAGTACAGTCCCAGTCATACAAGCTTCTCAGTCTGGCTACTTGCGTATATTATATTCTACACATTTTCAAAGCAAATGTGGGTCTGGGTCACATGGCATGATGCTACTAGTTTTTCTTATCCAACAAAACAAAGGTCAACTACAATCCCTTTATTTATTTAACATCACTTATTAGCAATAAGAATATAAGTTTTGTAGTTTGAGGTGATGATAGCAGTGATTCTAGTGCATATTCTGTTATACCCATTGGCAGTTTATATTATATTAGAGGCTGTTTTCTTAATCCCGCTCCGGCTGAATTTTTAACCAGTACCGCCCACACCCACAAAGAGTGTGTTCCACCCCCGCCCGCGACCGCAAACACTGTCACAGCTTGTAGAAATTGTGAAAAAATGACACCAAAATTAGGGCTATGCTCTATGTTCAGAATAACAGAGATAAAACATTGCGTTTAATTAAACTGACCATAACATAAAGTAATGCTAGCACCACAAATGACAAACTCATTCGGCCAGCTTTTTATTAGCCTTATAAAACTCTAGTGGAGCCTAAACTAGATATTTAAACATATACGAAACAACACACAAACACATCTAACCATAGCAGTTAAACTCTAGTAACCTAGCAAGGCACACTATTTAATTGAATCACTTATAAATTAAATATTAAACGATATCACTGGTGTTTATGTAGCCTAGGTAATTAACATATAGCAAAAAGTAAATAAATACTAAAAAACATTACACATACTTAACGAATGAATTAAATAATGAATCACTTGGCCTAGCCTGCTATGGAGGAAGAGAATGTTAATGATGGACCACGGTGAACTTCATTTGCTGACTCCTTTCTTGTTCCGCGGTATTGAGGGATCTGTGCTGTATTTTTGACCATCCACTCCCACCGCAGCAAAGGTAAAACTGCCCTCTCCCACGAGATTTGCGTTGGGATTTGGGACTCGTGGGATCCCAATGCAGCTCTCTATATTATATGATCTACTACAGCTGATCTGCCTATGTTAACAAGACTGGACAGGAACTACTGTCATGGAAATGGTAATGTCTGAAAATAAGTGGATTCCAAAACTAAAATATAAAAGGTATTCTGGTAGTTTCAGTACTTTCAATGTAATAAACACAACAACTTTGTATTTAAAAATCTGTGTTCTTTACTAGTCTAATGACTTGTTCACATAAACCTTGAAAAATCACACGCAAGTTTGCCTCATTTTAATTTAATCTTATTTTCAACACACAATGTATATTAATTAAACACTTCTTTGTCGGATTAATGCACACTTGCATTCTGTCCTACAGTGGGTGAAGTGCAAACTGGCTTTGTTGAAAACCTAGCGAGCTGCCTTAGTTTTTTAAGAGAGCATCCTAACTGAAATGTAAATATGTGTAGTATGGATAGATTTCCAAGCAATTCTTTGAGCATCTTTATCATGGAGATGCTGGTATAATCTTTATCATGGTGTAACAAGAAATTCCAGTTCTCTCTCTGTGAACCACTAGGTGGCAGCAATATACTAATATTGGTGTCTCCATCTTGTGTGAAAGAAACAGCTTCTACTAGGGTGAGACATTATCAGGGTAGATTCAGCAGAATGTAATTGGAGGTATTTAATGAAAGATAAAAAGGATTTCATGAATGAGAGCTTTAGTCCAAAAAATGCAAGTAATCTGCCAACATTTTTAACTGGTCATCATATTTGTAGACTTCATTACAATAACATTTCTTTTCCTACAGAAGGACAAGCAGAAGATCGGTCAGTAGAACCACGGGACTCACAGCTCTCCCATGTGGAAATAATTCTACAACCAGACAGTGTAAATGTGGACACAAACCCACAGCACTCTACTAAATTTAAGTCTTTCTGATCAGGGCCCTGGAAAATTTCACAGGAAATGTGACAGGATTCTATAAGAGATGTCATCTCATAGAGCATTTAAGAATTCACACCGGTGAAAAACCATTTGGGTGCAATAAATGTGGAAAGTGGTTTGTACAATGGAATCAGGTAAAGTCACATATAATTAAGCATCATGAAGGAGATATGTCACAGATTTCAAAGAAAAAAAGCCTAAATTTGTAAAACCGGTTTTGTCATCATCACCTCAAAAGAACGTTAGTTGTTAGTCATATTTTATGTTCTCCAGAGACTCATCTAATTTGTGTAAAGAAAATGGAATTCACATACTGTTTCCACACATCATTAAAGGAGCTTTCAAAGTGATTTTTAACATTTTTCTTACATCTGCACTGTGTGTGCGCTTGTGGTTGTTTTTCTATCCACGTGGGGACTTAAATCTGAATGCACACAGTGGCGTGATTAATGATGAGTAACACCTGCGCGACGCACCGGTCTCGTATCTCTCACGGAGTAGCAGAAGCTTAAAAGGAGGAGTGAAGATCGAGAGAGGACCAGGCATGGACTATTTTATTTGTTGCTTTTGTTTATTATGTGTGGCACTGTGGTCAAGCCAGCTGCGGTTTGAAAATACACGGCCTAATACACCAAAAAAAAAGGGTGTGTGTGTGTGCCTATTACTATGAGAACAGTAATTTCAGGAACAGCTGCGAGAGAGAATGAGCTTTAGTTGCCTCGATCTGTCTGTCTTTCTCTCTTTCATTCTTTCTTTCTCTCTCTCTCTCTCTCTCTCTCTCCCTCTGAGCGGAAGTTGGGTTAGTGGATGCGAGATTGGGAGCGTGGTTTTTGTGCTTTTTCTATCTTTTCTCTCTTTTTTCTATGTTGTTTTATTTAAGACATTTGTTATCGTTAGTGGTGTAGTTTAAGTGGGTTAGTTTTTTTGGTGGTGGCGACAACTGTTGTAACCGGGAGTCATGCCATTTCGCAGTGTGGGAGGAGGGCTGGAAACGCTTACACGTCAACATGCTTTTAAACTTTGTCCAACTATAGACTGTTTTGTGGAGAATTGCGCTTTGGCAGTCGGGGGGATTGTTGGATATGATAGCTTCAAATCTGCGTTTAGGATGAACAATGGAGTTGTGATTTTTGTAGATAGCTTTGATAAAGTTGCAACAATTGTTGAACAAGGTATAGGCCTAACGATCAAAGATATCTTGGTTCAAGCGGTGCCGCTCGTTAAACCGGCAAAAAATTAAATTTTGTCGCAAGTCCCTACGTTCATTAGTAACGAAATGTTAGAGAGGGAACTTTCTAGACAATATTGTTGATTTATTTTCGTGAGCATTGTCTTCTGAGGCAAAGAGGTCAACCTCTGCCTTGCCGAAGGTTTGAAGGTATGGTCTCTGCCTTGAGGGTGCAGAGACCATTCCCCTGGGGGGACATTGTCTCTGGATAACATATCCGCACCCTGGTTCAGAATGCCCGGTATGTGCACTGCCGTTCCCAAATGAGTAGGAGTCTTGCCATCGCGTCCAGACTGGCCGATCTGAGGCCGCCCTGGCGATTTATGTAGGACACCACTGACATGTTGTCCATATGGACCAGGACTTGGTGTCCCGCCAGATCTAGGAGAAAGGTTTTCAGGGCTAAATGAACCGCTCTCATTTCGAGGTAGTTGATTTGTAGGCACTTCTCCGGGCTCGACCAGAGGCCCGAGATTGGCCTGCCCTCGCACAGTGCCCCCAGGTTGGAGGCACCTGTTGAAACCACTTTCCTTCTCGAGACCAGTTCCATGTCTACACCTGACTGGTTCCAGTCGGTGCGCTTCCAAGGGGTCAGGGCTTTGACACAGCCGTGATTCACCCTGATGCGTAAGTGACCGGAGCGCCACGCATGAGCTGGCACTCAGCGTTTCAGCCATCGCTGTAGGGGACGCATGCGTAGTAGGACTAGTTAGAGTACTGACGACGCGGAGGCCATAAGGCCAAAAAAAATTTGAAACGTTCTGAGCAGCCTTTAAGAGCCTGCTTTAAACGACGTCGCTAGCTGCTGAATAGTAAGGGCACTTTCATTTGTCTCGAGTCTATAACTGTTCCCAGGAAGACCGTATACTGGCTGGGAAACAGTGTGCTCTTTGCAAGATTGATCCTGAGACCCAGGCATTCTAGATGGCTGAGGAGCCAGGATCTGTGTGTTAGCAATTCGTTCTCCAATTGGGCCAGAACGAGCCAATCGTCGAGGTAGTTCAGGATGCGCATTCCTCGTTGTCTCAGGGGAATAAGCGCAGCATCCATGCATTGTGAATGTACGGGGTGCCAGAGACAGACTAAAGGGTAGGACCGTATATTGATAAGCCCGCCCCTCGAAGGCGAAACTCAAGAATGGCCTGTGGTGGTGGGCTATTTGGATATGAAAGTAAGCATCTTTCAGATCCACTGAGAAGAACCAATCCCCTGGGCGAATTTGTGCGATGATTTGTTTGGTTGTAAGCATTCCAAATGGCCGTTTCATAAGGGCCTTGTTCAGGTGTCTGAGATCTAGAATTGGTCTGAGGCCGCTGTCCTCCTTCAGAATGAGGAAGTAGCGACTGTAAAAGCCCGACTCGCTTAATGATGAGGAAACTGTCTCGACAGCTTCTTTCTTTAGTAGGTTTGACACTTCGGTGCGAAGAACACGAGCTGCGTTGCTTCCCACCGATGTCTCGACTACTGCGCGAAAGCGTGGGGTCTGCGAGCGAACTGGAGCAAGTAGCCTCACTTTATTGTTTCCATTATCCAGTCTGATACCCCGGGGATGGCCTGTCTGACACCTCGGCCTGTCTGGCTAGGGGTTGAATAAAATCTGGGGGTGGGTTGTCGTGTCACGTAAACCCGACCGCCCGAACTGGTGGGGCAACGTGTTGTAGCCCTTTTCCTCAGCGCTGTCGATAGTCGAGAGCTTTGCAGAGGTTGAAGTTTTCAAGAGCGCCGAGTAAGGGGCGCGCCATGATTTGGTTAGCTCGTCGTGTACCTCGAGGAAGCAGGGTGCTGGTTTTTGACGAGGGGTCTGCTGACGCCCTGGCAGAAACCACCCGTCAAGACGACTTCTAGTGAGCTCCTGAGGCGGAGACCACTCAATGTCGAGGCCCTTAACGGCTTTCGTGAGGACGCAAATAAGTTCAGCGTCCTCGCTTGTTTTAACGCCGTCACCGCTGGCTTGGGATGGAGGGGCATTTGTCAAAATGTTGAAATCGCGTTTAAGAATAGATTTTAATTACTACAGTTTGATGAACGATCTTGGAAAATTTTCCAATATTTGGTGTCACAAGGATGTGCTCTGCTCTGTTGTAGAGAATAATCTAATTTTCAAGAGTGTGTTGATTTAATGTGATTTTATTTGATTGAGTGTTGTTTTTACCACTTTTTTAAAAAAGTATTTGTAAAATCAAAAAAATCTTTACTTACAAGATTGATAATATCAGGGAGAAAATTATTATATGCAACTGTCTACAGTATCGCATCAGTATCTCCCTGAGGAAAATTTTTATTCATTCTTTGCTATAGGAGAGGAAGAATTTTCTAAACTGGTTAAATCATCTAAATCGACAACATGTATGTTAGACCCTATACCGACTAAGCTATTGAAAGAGATGCTTCCAGAGGTCATAGATCCTCTACTTAATATCATTAATTCAACTTTGTCATTAGGATACGTACCAAAAACTTTTAAGCTGGCTATGTGTAAACCGCTTGTTAAAATAAATAAACTTGCCTTGCCTACAGAATTAGTCAATTACAGGCCGATGTTGAATCTTCCTTTTCTGTCAAAGATACTAGAAAAGGCAATATACTCACACCTATGTTCCTTTTTAGAAAGAAATGGTATCTGCGAGGATTTTCAGTCAGGATTTAGATCGTATCATAGTACTGAGACAGCTCCCATCAGAGCCACAAATGATTTGCTCTTATCATCCGATCGTGGTTGTATCTCTCTATAAGTGTTACTCGATCTTAGTGCTGCATTTGATACTATTGACCACAACATTCTTTTAAATAGACTTGAAAATTATGTTGACATTAGTGGAATTGCATTAGCATGGTTTAAATCATATTTATCTGACCGTTATCAGTTTGTAGCAGTAAATGAAGAGATGTCTTATTGATCAAAAGTTCAGTATGGTGTACGCCAAGGCTCAGTACTAGGACCATTGCTGTTTACTCTGTTCATGCTACCCTTGGGAGATATTATTAGGAAGCCTGGCATTAGTTTTCACTGTTATGCTGATGATACTCAGCTCTATATTTCTTCACGCCCTGACGAAACTTACCAATTCACAAAATTAACGGAATGCATTGCTGATATAAAAAACTGGATGACTAGTCATTTCCTACTTCTTAATTCTGAAAAAACAGAGATTCTGTGGTTGCCCTGCATGTTTAATAAACAAACTACAGCTGGTCCAAAACGCAGCAGCTAGTTCTTACCAGAACCAGGAAGCAGGACCATATTGACCATACATCGTATAAATTTTAAAATATTGCTAATTACTAACAAAGCACTAAATGGTTTAGCTCCCCTGTACTTGAGCGAGCTCTTAACGCATTACAGTCCTTCACGTCTATTGCGATCTCAAAATTCCGGCCAGTTGATAAAACCTAGAATATCAAAATCGACTGCTGGCCTTAAATCCTTTTCCTATTTAGCACCTAATCTTTGGAACAGTCTTTCTAACATTGTCCGGGAAGTAGACAGACTCTGTCAGTTTAAATCTAGATTAAAAACACATCTCTTTGGCTTAGCATACACATAACACATTATAGACTTCTATAATTCAATGTTCGGCTGCATAGTTTAGATCAGCCGGAACTGGGAACACTTCCCATAAATCCTGATGTACTTGGTACATCATAAGAAGGATGGCGTCTACGCTAATATTAGTCTCTCTATTTATCCCGAGGTTTACCGCAGTCTGCCAGATCCAGGCCATATGAATGCTGTCAGGACCACAAGATTTCTTACCTTTTTGGCTTTTGAGTTTGTCAATTCTTCATGTGTAATTGGGAAGTCAAGTAATTTTGATTATTTTTAATTGTCTCTTCATAAGTTTGTAGATTTTGTTAGATCAGATTATAATTGTCATTGAGTTGTTTTGATGGGATTTCTTTATATAAGTTTTCAAAATGATTTGTCCAAATTTCTCCAACTTGTATTGGTAGGTCTTGTGGTTTTGTTGTGCTCAGATTATTCCACATATCCCAGAACTGATTCTGATTTATTGAATATTGTAATTCTTGTATACTTTTGGTCAGATGGTGTTGCTTTTTCACTCTAATTGTGTCTTTATATATTTTTAGTTTTGAAAAGTATTCAGTTCTTATGTTAGTGTTGTTTGGTTCTTTATGTTTCAGATTTGATCATTTTCTAAGTTGTTTTCTTAATGTTTTGCAGTCTGAGTCAAACCATTTTTCCAAATCTTTTGGTGTATTTTTCATGTATTTTTTGCCTTTCTTTTTCAATTTACTTCTATGTGCTGCTTTTTTAAATATGTAATTAATTTCATTTGTAGCCGAATTAACACCATTTTTATTCGTTTCAAATTTCTTATTAATAAATGTATTTGTTCGATTTTTTTAGTTCTTCGGAACTGAGGGCTTGGACAAATTTGTCTGCGCTGTCTGGAGCCCATCTGTATCTCTGCTGGACCTGATACATTTGGCAGGTTTCCAGTCTGTTTTGTTCTGGTGTGTGATGTGTTTTGATATATATGTTAGTTTGGTTATGGTCAGAAAGCAGAGTTTGCTGTTTGACAGTGAATGCATTGAAGGAGGATGGGTCCATGTCAGTGATGATATAGTCAACTACACTAGCTCCAAGACCTGAACACTACGTGAACCTCCCTAAAGAGTCCCCTCTGATCCTGACGTTCAGTATGTACAGGCCTGAGGCTCGGCAGAGCTGCACCAACTCTCTACCGTTTTTATTCACTGTTTGGTCAAGGTTGTTCCTCAGTGGAAGTTTTCTTGTGAGACTCGGGGGGTTTTGGCCAAAGACATATTCATTGCCCTTTGGATCTATGTCATCAGGTTCAGATCCAGTTCTTGCATTAAAGTCTCCACACAGCAGCACGTTTCTCTGGGCCTGGAAATGGCTGATTTCTGTGTGGATGTTGTTGAGATATTCCTCGTCATGGTAAGGGGATTCTGCTGGGGGAATGTAGATGGCACATATGTGTCTGTAGTTGAAATGCCAATTTGGTTTAGTTTTATCCAGCAATGAAATTTCCAACTGTAATAGTAGAAATGTGTTTGGCCAGAACCTCCCTGTACCACACCAGAATTCCTCCCGAGTCTCATCCACGATGGACTGTACTTATTTTAACTGAACAATTACTTCATAGCAGCCTGAGGGACAGTAAGCGCATCATTTCGACACCAGGTTTCAGTGAGGATTATAATATCAACATCTTCTGGGTCTGTGCTTTTAGAACCAAATGTTAAAGAATAAAGACCCTGAATATTCCAGCAACTTATTTGAAATGAATGCATTTGTATTCTAAAAGATAAACCTATTTGGTGAGACAGAGAGAAAATAACGTGAAGCTAGTGTACATGTGAAAACGTACATGGCGAACAATTTACATTAGTGCACTTTTTTCTTTCTTTTTTTCTCAGTAGAGCACTGTGTGTGTTCTTCTCTGTTCAGGAGCTGGTTGCACAGTGTGTGCAGAATCTCTCTGATCTGGCTCAGTTCGCTGGCAGGTGTGGAGGTGGTGGGTGGACCGGGAGGCCGGGCTAAAGCTTCAGCGTAGCTCTGTACTCTCGGTTGGAGGGATTTATCTGGATGTGGGGTTTTTTTGGTTTATTCTTGCTAATGGGGACTTGATGGCCAGCAGGTGGATGTGGAGTTGGTGACTGCAGGTTTACAGGTGTGTAGTGAGCCATAGGTGGGTGTGGATGATGTGAGAAGCTTGTCCAGCCGACATCTCTCCTCACCGGGGTCGGGGTGTTGTGTCTGGGCATGTAGGGGTGATTCTTCACCGGGGTCGGGGTGTTGTGTCTGGGCATGTAGGGGTGAATGGGCCTGTAGTGTTCTGGAGTCGGTATTTCTCTGTGACGATGGGGTGTGGCCCAGGGCTGCATCTTTAAGGGTCCTTGCAAAAATGCGCACTGCATCTCTGTGCAGGTGGAGTCCATCGTACAGGTGTTGGAGGCCAATGTGGTGGTGGTGGACCAGGTGCACGTTTGGAAGTGTAGAACATCTACGGGAAATTTCAGTGTTGATGTTGTGGATGATGTCGTGTTGTGGGAGAAGTGTGGAGATAATAATCCGGGATTCTTGGAACTTTTTGCTGGTGATTTCTTCCATTTTTCTGACAGCATCAGCAGTATTGTTGCCCAGCGAGTGAAGTTAATTGGTCCCAGTGACGATTATGACACATCGATTATGTCCTGTGAAATCTCTGATAATCTGGTGGGCGTGGCCAGTTGTGCTGCATCGTTTTGCAGAGACTTTCTGATGTGGGAAGAGTTTCTGTGGGTCCAAGAAATTTCCATTCGAGTCCATGATTAGGAGAAAATCTAGATCAGTTTCTGCAGGTGTCTGTGTGTTTGTGGCAGGCTCACTGTCTTTGTTTGTGTAGTCTGTAGTAGGAGCTGTACTGTAGTGACGTGTGTTGTCTGATGTGGTTTTTCTGTAACTGCTCTCTCATTTCTTACAGCTGTCAGGAGAAATTCGCTTATTTTCTCTCGTTGTCCTCCTCTAGCTTACATATCTGTACGTATAGAGTTTGGTCTTCTCCTTGTGTAGCGGTTGTTCCTCTGCGTTGTGTTATTTTTGAATGTGTTGAATAAAAGGATTTTCCACACAAAGCTGGTCGTACTAAAGATGAATTTAATTACAATGCCTGAGTGATAAAACACATAAACAGACAGGCACTGTTAACCGCAGCTCTTTTGCCTCTCTTCAAGTGACATTGCAGGAAAGAGCGCACACACTGTGTCACACACATACACAATATGTGTAATAATAACAATAGTATAATTAATTATTATTATAATCAATTCACAAAAATGTAATTGTATGCAAATAATTCAAAACAGCATTACAGTGTTTCTTAGATACCATACCTGTGTGATAAAACACATAAACAGACAGGCACTGTTAACCGCAGCTCTTTTGCCTGTTAACCACAAAATACATGTTTAAGTACACCAGTTAGTTAACTACCAAACACATAGTAAATGCAATGTACCATATATATTAATAAACTAGAATAAATCTTTAGTATGCGTACCAAATATACACATATCAAATTTAAATGAATCGAGACGTTAGCCGCTTAGCCACTAACACATCTCTCACTCGTGACACACACACCGAGCCGCCATTTCACGCAATACACTATTCACTCAATAACAGCACACAAATAAACTTAGTTCAACAAGATAATGACTCGAACTAATAGTCAAATATAACATCTCAATGAATACTCTTTCACAATTAATTATTTAAACCTGACATGAATACTTTTAACTCAATTTAACATCAAGTGCACGGAGCTCATGAAATCCTACCTCTCTTCAAGTGACATTGCAGGAAAGAGGACGAACCTCCGATTGCACTGTTGTTTGAACCTCCCTCCTACGTATGACGTCAGCCGACGTGCATACTGTGATAATTACCTTAGTAAAAGCACACAAACGTCTTTCAAAACAAATAATAAAAACAAATTAAAACAACAAAATGGTTTATAATCTGGTGTAACAACATATCCAAGTTACACTTGCAGTTCTCTGAGAGCTCTGCTGAGTTCAGTGATGGAGGAGTTGGTGTCTTTCTTCTGCTGCCTGAGCTCATCTTTGAGCTCTTGGAGGTAAATGTTTGTTGTGTGTGTCTTGAGTATGTTCTCTTAATTCAGTGAAGTCCAGTTCCATCAAAGCTACACTGTCTCTCAGTCGACGGTCCAATAGTGAAGGTGAAAGAATCGCTGGGCCTTCCTCCTCCTCAGGGTGTGTGCCGTTTGCATGAGGCTCGTCTCTCTCCTCCTCTACTCTGGCCTTCAGCAGGGGGAAAATCTCCTCTAATGAGTTCAGGCTTGCCTCATTGCCTTGCAGAAGGAATGGTGCCTTTAGTATAGTAGGTTATGGTGATAATTGGGTTGTCTGTGTCCAGCATTTCATCTTTGCATATAGTTAGTCTTCCACCTCGACCGATTCCTTCTTTAAAAATGTGCTTGTATTCCTCACAGATGGCTGATTTCCATGCAGTTATCAAAGTGGTGTAGAAGATAAGGTTGTTCTTGATTCTTCTCCCATTTAGTTTAATGTAGTCAGCATACAGAAGATCATACAGTATACACACCTCATATCAAACCAGTTTACTGTAGCATTTTGGAGACTTTCTCACCTTCTCACACATGAAATTATACAGTGCATACTTTACTGACCAGAAACTATTAAGACTACGTGATTTATCTTACATTGATGCTTGAAAGTTTTATACTTTCTTTATAATTTCCATTTATTTACTGAAAACTGTAGGATTTTTAAAAAAACATGCAATTTGTTTATTCGAGCCATTTTTTTTTGAACAAAATCAACTTTTAGAAACTTGTCACAAAAGACCACACACATGAACAAACAAATAAAAAAGCCATGTCTTCCTTAGACTCAGCTAATAAAAAATATATAAAATAAAAACTTCACTTTACATGGCTACTTTAAATAGACAATTTCAAATAGTAGTGAAACAATAAAAAAATGTAATAATCAATAAAATAATATTTATTTTTTAGATTTAGCCAGATTTCCAGTCGTCATCCCCAGTAATGGCATTTTGGGGTATCTTCACACAGTTTGGATGATACCACCATTTGCACAAAGAACATTCAACCATTACTTCCCTGCAGTGTGCAGTCCTGCATATGCAGCACACATTCACATGTGTTTGTCCTGAATTTGCAACGCCAACTCTTGGCTTTGTTTTAAAATGTATTTGGCCTTTCCTGAAGGAAGTTAGAAGTTCTGTCCTCAACCGGCCCTCGCGGAACTTGCCGTTTTCTGGCCTCGGGTTGCAGCACAATGCAAATTCAAACAAACCACAGTTGCTAGAATTCGACTGATGTTGGACAGCAGGATAAATAACCGTAAATTGGTCTTCCATTGGCCTAAGTAACCATGACAAAATTTGTCTTTGTTGTTCACCACTGTCGAAAGACTGCCATAAATGCAAACCTGATTGCAACAGGTTGCTAGCAGTTACCCAGTGGTTGCCCCCAGTGTGTAAAATTTGTACAAATGGGCTGCTTGGAGTACCCACAATCCCTCCATTATGTTAAACACTAAATAAAACACTTGATTGAAAGCCATGAATGTGAGGGTACTCGCTTGCAAGCAAGTATGATGCAAAATCTCTCTCATCACAGCTAAGCCAGTGGTGCGGATGGAGAACAGCAGCCATTTTGCTACGTTTTGGGACCTGTGGAGGCCTTTCTAGTCTTACTGATGATTTTGTTTGGGATGGGTTTGCTCCTTGCCAGCATGGTCCATAGTTCTTATTTACAGACCTTGTTGAACTCACCGGTTTGTTTGGGATGTCAGTGTTCCTTAAAACATATCTGTTCCACAGGAACCTTTTTTTTAAAGTTAGATAGATAGATAGATAGATAGATAGATAGATAGATAGATAGATAGATAGATAGATAGATAGATAGATAGATAGATAGATAGATAGATAGATAGATAGATAGATAGAAACTATTCACCAAAAAAAAAAAAGTTTGAATTCTTATTGAAATCATACCTTATTTGACTTGGGTTCAGTCAAGCTGGTGTCTGTCACTGTCTTCGGTCCCTCCAAAACCATTTTGCGCCCTTTGACTGTAGCCTAAATCATTTACATCACATACAGGAAGATATAGCTCACTGGATACACTGGAAAAACTCTTTAAACAATGTTTTTCAGAATGACATTGAAGACTTATCTGACCTGGGTCCAGTCGAGCTGGTGTCTGTCACTGTCTTCGGTCCTACCAAAACCGTTTTGCGGTCTGGATCAGGATCTGGATTCAGAATATTATAAAAAAACCTGAATACATTTTACATTTAGCTGACGCTTTTATCCAAAGCGACTTACAATTGCTATATATGTCAGAGGTCGCACGCAACTAGGGGTTAAGTGTCTTGCTCAGGGACACATTGGTGTCTCACAGTGGATTCGAACCCGGGTCTCTCACACCAAAGGCATGTGTCTTATCCACTGCGCCACCACCACCCCTAACATTTTAAATGTTATAAAGTATAATAGAAACAGTAGCCATGTTTGCATTTAAAATCATAAGGAACAATGAAGTGTGATAATATTTTATATGATACTGCAATACCACTTTGGTTGTCTTGAATGGGAAAAACTTCTTTATTGGCGACACGTAGATACCTTTCTTGGAAGGCTTCCTTTCTCTCCAGCATTCAACATGTATCCTGTATGTCTTAAATAAAGCAGATTCATTGGAAGGATAACTTAAGAATTAAGTACAGGTACTTATAATGAAGGTAAAAATTTCAATAAACGTACTTTTCTCTTGCATGTAGAGTCAGAGAACTCCATTAAGAGAGCATTATGAGTCTGTTGATAAATTTATAATTGTTAGGTAACATAGTGGTATGAATCACGAGGAAGACGATGAGGAACACAAACTGGAATTTATTAACAAAAAGCTCAGGAACCACAAAAACACGTTATGTATGAACGAGAACGGACCAAGAATGAGGGAGAACACAGGGTATAAATAACAAGGGCAAATGAAGGAACATTATGACACAGGTGAATGAAATCATGATGATTGGGACACAGGTGCTACAACTGAAGAATGACGAGGAGCGTCAAACTGGGAAACAGGACTGAACCAAAAACACTAAGAAGGGGGAAACAGAACCTAACAATAATAAGGCTTAAAATAAGGCTGCTCTTAGCTTTGCTGCGCTTGTTTTGTGTTGTTATGCAGGTATTATTTTCTTTTAATTCTGCTGTTCTGTTCAAAAGTGCTGTTCACTTTGGTCAGCCAGTGGCTGTTGTAAAATGTGCTATATAAATAAAATGAACTTGAACTTGAAATTTGCACAAAGTCATCCAGCCTTGTGAGTCTCTGGAATTTTTTTTTTTTTTTTTTCAGATCCCATTGGCTTTTCTCCATTATATATACCCTGTGTCTTGTCCTCACTGTAGTTCTACATTATTGGATAAAATAATCACTGAGAGTTAAAGAGTACACATATTATGCATGTTATTTTGGACAAGTTATGTATTCACTGTTTAAGACATTATCAAACATGTACCTGTGTGCCTGACTGACTGCAACGGATAAAAATCTTGGACAAATGTTTGTAGGCTGGTCCTTTTCCATGGTGGCCAAGATCACCTATATTAAAGTATTAATTTAGACCAGTGTTTCTCAACCTCTCCTGCAGGGACCCCCTGACAGGACATGTTAGGGGCTGCGTTCGGAATCGCACACTCAATGAGTAGGTACTTAATTTCAATGAGTACTTACTTAACGAGCGCTAAAAGAGTAGGTACTTAATGGCCAAATCTCGTTAAGATGAATGCGATCCGGACATCATTCGCCATGTTGACGTTACATGTGACCTATGACGTTTTCACAAGCGCAACAATTTAAAAGTCATGAGCGACAGGTGCACTAACAGCTGATTGCATCAGTAACTCGACAACTTTACTAGAACGGTTTAGTACAGCGTTTGAAATGGTTGGCATGTCTGCAATTGTTAGATTAAGGTGTGCACAAAGGAGATGTCGGGCAGCTGCTCGACGATCTCGCCTTTGGAGAAGACTGATGATTTTATTCTCAAACAAAGCAAGTATTACTACTTAAACAATTAAGATTACCCCAGAAAGAATTTCATTACTAGCCCATCCCAACACTTATGCACAATAATTATGACAAATGCTGTGACCAACAGTTAATTATATAACATTATTATAATATATATACATTATTATGTAGTTTTGTAAAACAAGCAAACTTTTGTATTATCATATGACATAGCTATGCATGAATACACGCTAGACAAATGCAGATGATGTAAATACATTTTTATTCATGAAATTCATATTTTATTTACTGACAACAATATGAAACATGAATAAAAATAAGTGAATGAATAAAAGAAATCATCACAATAAATAAATACATATACAAGTCAATACCACATGAAACATTGTTTTTGATTGTTTTGTTCTAACAAACTATGATGTATTTATTGCAGGCAGTGAACCCCACATCATACTGCCATCTCAATAGAGCTGTTCCCATTTTGCTGCTTTATCTTGATGAGGCAGCTGACCACCGTGCCCACCTTCGCCTGTCTATGCCGTCCATCAGGACTGCATTGCTGCAGTCAGACCTGGATCTGACCTTGGATGGGAACGGGAGATTGAGGTCCTTGTGTTCCTGCACTGGCTGGCCCATGCAGCATCCTACAGGGTGGTGTCGCAGACCTTCGATATCCCAAAGACCTCTGTGCATGACATTGTGCACAGAGTGAGCAAGGCCATCATGGGAATTTTGAGGAGGGTGATCTGCTTTCCGACCGGAGATGACCTGGAGGCAGTGGGAGCAGGATTTGCACAGCTGTCTGGGTCACCAGCTTTCAGCAGAGTAGTTGGTGCAATAGACGGCTGTCATATCCGTATCAAACCTCCAGCAAATAACTCCCACTGTTACTTCAACAGGAAGCTGTTTCACTCCATCCAACTCCAGGCCATCTCTGATCACCGGGGGAAATTCCTTGATGTCTTTGTGGGATATCCTGGGTCTGTGCACGATGCCAGGGTGCTGAGGAACAGCCCTGTGTATGCTGGCAACATTTACCCACCTGCAGGCAAGTGCATCCTTGGGGATGGAGGCTATCCTTGCCTGAGTGCACCCATCTGCCTCATCACCCCTTACAGAGAGCCTGTACAGAACCCTGTGCAGGCTCGTTTCAACAGCAAGCACTCCCGTGCCCGCAACATCGTGGAGAGAGCTTTTGGGATGCTGAAGACACGCTGGCGCTGCATTTTCTTCAAGGCCTTGGAGGTGAGCCCTGCCTTCGTGCCTGAGATTGTTGCGTGCTGCGCTGTGCTTCACAATCTCGCTCTAGCCAATGGGGACATCGTTGAGCCAGAGGATGAGGAAAACCATGATGACGGCCCCCCTGATCCACACAACCTTGCAGCAAGAGTGGGAGAACAAGTGCGGGGCAATCTGGCTGCTGCAGTGTCTCCTCCAAACATCCCTGTGCCGGCTCTCCATGAGCATGACTACCTTTAAAACATTAAGAAAGATAAAAATGTTTTAAAATTCATGTTGTCAGCATTCAGTTTCTTGACAAATGTCATTTTATAGGTTTACAATTACATGCAAATATTTGTTAGAGCTTTAAAACCTTTTGTAGTGTAGAGGGATAAACCAATGAACTGGTTAGAAGAAGATTGCTGGTCAATCAGCAAGGCTCTTTACTCCAGGTTTGTCCAGGGTCATTGTCCCTGTAAATAAATGGAGTTAATCACTTTTGATAAAAAATGTCAAATGCATAAATGTGATTGATATTTGTAAAGCATTTTTTGAACCAGTCATGGGCATAAACAGTCAAAGCTGCTTAGTTTGTCAAGGAATTACTATAATGCAAAATGCATACATAAATTTACTACAATTTATATTTGGTGGGTTAAAGGGTTAGTTCACCTCAACATATAAATACAGCAATTATTTACGGTTTACTATTTACTTATTTAATGTTTTTTATTGTTTAAATACAAAAGGGAATTTTTGTCAAGTTTGTTCTGCTGGTTTCACACAATATCAGTTAATGGAGCCCAACTTTCAGAAGCTTCATGGCATTATTTAATGACGCTTTTGAAGCTTCTGAAAGTCCATTGACTGATATTGTATTAAACCAAACAGTACAAACCTGACCAAAATCACCTTTTGTGTTCAGGAAAACAAAAAACAGAGGGATCAAACAACATCAAGGCGAGTAAATAATGACTATTGAATTATTACTATTATGATTTATTTGCTTGGGTTAAGTAACCCTTTAGTCACTATTTTACTGTGTGTAATTTGTGTAAACAGTCTCAAGTTCAGCTTTGGTCATGGAGGGCTATTATCCAGCAGAGTTTTTCCAACCCTAATTATACACCCCTGAATCAATTTAAACCAATTAATAACTGACTACTTGAAATTTACTGACAGGTGTGCTGGAACTTAACCCTCCATGACCTGCCTTTAAGATCCTTGCATGAACTCTGTAAACCTTTAAAAGTCATATAATACACTCCAGTAAAACCAGTGTTTTAAAGTGTTTTTTTCTTCTTACATTACACCATACATTCACTAATTATTAATCAACGTTTCATAAATATTTAATTTATGAATTTGATTACAATCTTAAAGTATCACTAAATTTCTAGAAGTCTATAATGTACTGTGAATGCCTAGGAATAGTTTGTTTTATATACATATTATTGTACAAAATTCTTAGGCCACCATTTGTAGTTGTTGCACAGTACTGTGTGTATATATATATATATATATATATATATATATATATATATATATATATATATATATATAGATTCCCATTTTTATTCACAAATTTAATTCACATCAACCCAAATGTGCAAAAGATCAGAAGATGTTTTTTGTCAAATAATTTATTTTTTGGCGAGCATCTGAAGAACAGAAAGGAACCTTTCATCAGTTTCTCTTTCTCTCCTTTCCTCTCTCTCGACTGCCTCCCGGTGCCATCTCTCTTCTCTTTCTCTTACTTCTCTTTCTTGTCTTTCCTCTCTCTCTCGTCTCTCCCGTTCTCTTCTGTCCTCCTTCTCCTCCATTTCTCTCCACAGCCTCTCCTCCCTCTCAGCTGCCTTCCGCTCTCTCTCCTCTTCTCGCTCCTCCATGTCCCGGATCAGCTCCTCCACATCTATAGCCCTTTTCCTGGCTCTTGCTGGCTCTGGCCTCACTGAGGATGAAGAGACCACAGCAGCATCCGGCCCACATGAGGCAACGAGGGCAGGAGGAGAGATGGAGGGTCTGCCCCCAATTGCCTCATCCATGACAGTGTACCACTTCCAGGATGCTGCTGTGGCCTCTCCATCCTCAGTGCTCACCCCCGTCTGCGGACATTTCAGATCCTGAAAAAATGCACAAGCATGATACAAAAGCAGTCATTTTAACAGCACAATATTTAATCATTTAATTTATGTATTAGATTAAACAAAATGATCTTACTTTGTATTTTTGTTTCAGGTTTTCCCATTTTTTTTTAACAAACGCCGCCGTCACCCTGCCTTGCAGGCTCTGCTCCTCCACAAAAGATCTACAGCAAGAGAGAAATCAAGAATGAAAAAGTTATATCTCTGTTTGAAAATACAATAATTGAAATGTACTGCAAATAAAGTATTCAATTGATTTTTAAATATTTCTGTATACTCACTCAAAGCCT
The DNA here is from genome assembly GCA_026230005.1 of Gila orcuttii. Classification (NCBI taxonomy): domain Eukaryota; kingdom Metazoa; phylum Chordata; class Actinopteri; order Cypriniformes; family Leuciscidae; genus Gila; species Gila orcuttii. The sequence continues at coordinate 11,665,576 of JAPDVR010000022.1, read as the reverse complement.
TTGATGGCAGCATTACGCTTTCCGGTGAAGAGCGCTTCATGAGCCACTCTCCACCGGATAAGCAGCCGCGTGTGCTCATCCGTCCCTGTAACATCCAGACAAGACTCACGTTACCTCTGTGATTTATGAGCTCAATACTACATTTACATGTTGAGGTTGTTGCTAATAAATAGCTTTTTGTCGATCATAAATGTTCAACAATTTTTCAACAGTACTAATGGATAAATGAAATAGATTACTTATGTTTAGTTACTTTATGTAAAATGCATTAAACTAATAAAAACAGTGTTAACAACAGTGAATTCTCCTAAACAATAGTACACACACGTCACTCAGATGTCTATTTCATATCAGTTACACGTAGTAATCTTGCCAGATTTTGAATAAATATTTAGTAATGGTATTTCAGATGTATACGGTTTAAAATGTATGCAAATACAGTTTAAAGACGTATGTGTCCTTATGGAGCTCCTCTATCCAATAAAATGTGATTTACGGCAAAATCACAAATTTACCATATTATATAGCGTCTTTGCACCTTCAACAGTTCAACAATTTACTGTACAGAAAGTTAGTTCAACACATGCGATTTGGTTTGTATTTGTAATACTCACATTTGAAAACACTCTCGTCCACCCTTTCCGTCATGTTTGAGTATGAAATATCTACTTCTTCTTGTTCTTTTTTATATCGTATCCTCTCGCGTGGCCTCCTGGGATAGATGAGTACAAGCTGAAAAACACTCAAATGTCTGGGCGAAAGCAGGAGATCATCCGGGAACTTCTCGCCTACTCTTTTAGGAATACTGATGTTTCGAACGTACTGCTTCCCTCACGTACTGTTTTCGCCTACTATATAGTAGGAAAGTAGGCATATTCGAACGCACTATCGTCCAAATCTCGCGATAATTAGTACGTCAACCAGGTAATTCTCGCCTACTCTTTTATGAATACTGAGGATTCGAACGTACTTTTTCGCTCGCCTACTCTTTTCGCCTACTATATAGTAGGGAAGTATGCGATTCCGAACGCAGCCTTTGTTTTAACCCTGAAATGGCACACCTGATTCAATTAATTAAAGGCTCAAAGGCTTAATGTGTAGCTGACTAATTGAATCAGGTGTGCCATTTCAGGGTTAAAACAAAAACATGTCCTGTCAGGGGGTCCCTGCAGGAGAGGTTGAGAAACACTGCTTTAGACCTTAAAACGTATTATGATGAATACCCACAACATATTATTTACCGCAGTGAACACAAAGTAATGGATCAAATATGCCATATACATGAAAAGTATGAGCATGTACAGGACTCAATCCTCAGGTGGGGCTCCTTTTGCCTGAATTACTGCAGCAATGCGGCATGGCATGGAGTCGATCTGTCTGTGGCACTGCTCAGGTGTTATGAGAGCCCAGGTTGCTCTGATAGTGGCCTTCAGCTCTTCTGCATTGTTAGGAAATGCAAAATTTACTTTCATCAGAGAACATAACTTTGGACCACTCAGGAGCAGTCCAGTCCTTTTTGTCTTTAGCCCAGGCGAGACGCTTCTGACGCTGTGTCTTGTTCAAGAGTGGCTTGACACAAGGAATGCGACAGCTGAAACCTATGTCTTGCATTCGTCTGTGCATGGTGGTTCTAGAAGCACTGACTCCAGCTGCAGTCCACTCTTTGTGAATCTCCCCCACATTTTTGAATGGGTTTTGTTTCACAATCCTCTCCAGGGTGCGGAATGAAATTAAAAAAAATTAAATTAAAAGGAAATTAAATTAAAAGGAATGAACACTTGAAATATATCAGTCTGTGTGTAACGAATGAATATAATATCCAAATTTCACTTTTTGAATGGAATTACTGAAATAAATCAACTTTTTGATTGTATATATATATATATATATATATATATATATATAAACTTACTGTTTCCTGCAGAACACTTTTGCGTTCTTCATGATGTGGCTTAGGCAGAGATGAAGAATCGGCATGTTCATGACCACTTTCAACTGTCCAGTGAAAATGTCATAGTATGCTTTAGCTAATATACACACACATAGCCGGGGTAGCGCCCGTTAGCTAGCTAACGTTAGTAAGTTAGTAGCAAGCAGTTAGCAGACTGTTTCAATCCAATGACTAATAAAAGTAAAATAATCAATTTAAATTGTACTCACATCAAACTCGGGGATTGTAGGTCTACTTGGGTTCGATGGAGGAGATGCAGGGCCGTCTTGGTGCTCAATCTGTTTTACCTTACCGTTGTTTAACCAGCGCAGCATATTTACGATGTCATTAAGCCCTTTGATAGATGTACCGTGGAACAACAAGTCTCCGGGTGAGTAGCCGGCCAATGATAGTAACTATAGTAATAGCATGAGAAGACGCGCTCAGTTGTAATCAGCGCTTGGTCGGTTAATTTTGGTATTATATATATACTGTATATAGATTTTTTTTTTTTTTTTTTTATAAAAGCTGCAATGCAAAATGATCATTCCCACTAATTAGAGAATTAGACTTCATTTGCAATAACGGTCATAGCAATGTCCTTTTTAATTTATGTATTTTTTTTAACCATATAATTTAGCCGTAGCCAAAGGAGTCTGTTTAAGTCACTTTTGCAGAAACGGAGGCGGAGTTCCTCAGAGTCCTTCTCACGGCGTCAGAATTCTTCTGAACCCACAAGGAGCAGTAAGAGGTGAGGGTGTTGTTAGGAACATATTCTGGCATATGGGAAAAAAATACTGGAGCTCTTTAAGATACTTGTATCTGTCTTGGGTGTGCTTGTACATGACCAATGTGATGCAACCCATTTTCTCCATCAGTGACACCCCAAGAACGACTATTGACCGAAGCCTTAGGCAGCCTCCTGAGAAGTCTATGAGAGCTGAAAGGGATCCCCCAAATGCAGCCAAGGAGATGTCGACACATGCACACTCAAACAAACTGAGGAAGGAAGACTTCCCGATGTCTGAAAAAAGTATTTTTATTCTCTTATTTTTGCTGACGATTAATTAGGAGTCTTCCAGTGTCCTTATCTGTGCCCAAAGTTTTAGATGAATCAGACTCAGCAGTTCAATATGACACATTGCTGATTCTTCAAACTAACCTGATTTTTCACATGAGCACATTGTAACACATGTAAGGTTTTTTTACTTTTTATTATTACAAGCAAAAAAAAAAAAATTGCTCCACTGGCAGATTTTTCTATTTATTTTAAGTGAAAATTTGCGTGAAACAAGTGAAAATTCAGTTACTTTTTAGGTGTCTTATTTTAAGTGTATGAGATTTATTTTGAATAGAAATTAGACATTTGGCCAGAAATATCACAAATATTCTTGGTCAAATTTTGAGTTTTTGCAGTGCATTTTTATAGGGCAAATGAAAAATGAAAACTATGATTTTGTGGTGTAGATCACTACATTATAATCGGTCGCTTCTTTTCTGGCTAGAATTCCAGAAGAGAGTTCTTCAGCTCCTTGTCGAAATCAAGTATACAATACACGTTGCCACCTCATCTGCTGGAACAAGTTATGAAGTGAAGCCGGCAAACACTGAAGAAGAGCTCGAAGCTTTAGAGAATCGCCTGGAGGACAAGAATGAGGGAGCAGAACTGGTTAAGTTTTAAATAATTAATCTTGTAAAGTGCTGGCAAAGTTTCATTATGACAATTGGCTTGTTCACCTTGGTGACCACTACAAACTCCTCGTCCTCATCATGTGCCTGCTTTGTGGAGGTCTGGACTCTACTGACCACTTTTTCTGGTTCTTGCTCCTTTTCAGAGTAAACATCTGAAGAGGTTGGGAGGCGTTGATGTTGCAGACCATGTGAAGAAGTAAATGGCTGCGTAAGTAACTTTATGTTCCTTTTTTGCATTAGTTTATAGTGATTATATTCCCTGTCATATACTGTCATGCACTCCCGCCACACACCCACTTACTCAGTCTCTGCAACATTTTCATAATGAACTTGATTGCAATATAATATTCTAATATAAATCTGTTTTACCATGGCAGAACTATGACAAATAAAATGATGGCCATAATGAGCCTCTGAGGAAGAAGTGGGAAGGTTGCCTTCATGAAGACCCTTCATGAAGAAATTCATGTAGGAATTTCTCCCATCTAGCGGTGAAATTGTATTTTGCATTCAAACGAATTGTGCTCTTCAGCGCCTCGCTTTTTCAAATGCGTGTTGCATCTACGGTAGCTGTTATGTACCAAAAAGCTATGACAGGATGTCCTCAGGATGGCTTTGTCGAGTTTTAAATTTTTGTAATCTCCGTACACGTTTATTTTTACGTTCAATTTTGGATTTTTTTGGCGACGTGGATTTCTTTTCCTGTGGCTTGGCATATGTATGGTCCGCCATTAAAAATAACAGTGCAATGCAGCCTTTTAAACTTGCTGGGGCAGTGACAAGCGCCTCTCACTGCTCTGCTCCTCCGTTTCTGCTGCTTTCAGTTACGTGACGCTGGCTCTGAACGAAAACGCATTGTGGAAACGCGTTGGCCTAGTACTTTTTGACCCTCTCTGCTATTATAGTTTTTCAAGATGGCAGAACGACATGGAAGCCTCCGTGGACCTACCCGTCACATGTATATAAAGATAATAAATTCTTCGTTTACGAGGATAAGTCAGATAATTGGCAGAGGTATTTGTACACCATTGAGGACATATTTATGAATAAAAATACTGATTTTAGATAATAAAATACCTAAAAAACTACACATTGTCCCTTTAACATAGTAGTTTTGTAACAATGTTTTAAATAATTGAATATAGTAAGCAGAATAATAATTGATAAGAAAATTCATTTTAGTTGGAGGACTCTACAGAGCATGCTCTAATATTAGATATTATACTCCATTCTGGGCTCTAGACTAACTTCTCTACTGGCAGCACTGGTTACTGCAACTGCCTTTTGTTGCTCGCCCAAGCACATGATTATCAATGACCTTGCACGTTGATAAATACTAATATACTTGAAACATTGGCAATGCCACAAAAGTTGATATTTGCAAAATATTTTAATTTGAGAGGTTAGCGTTTGCTAATCCTACTGATCTGTTTTTTTGTTTTTTCTCATCAGACCCTGTCTTGAGCTCATTTGATACAACTACAACAAAAGTAGACGAATACATGGGCAAATACTTGAAATATGCACCAGAGAGGATGGGTGACGGCGGCAGAAAGAAGTAACAAGAAGGGAAGATTTAACCAGCCATGTTCAATGTTGCCCAATGTTTGGGCCGTTTTCCTAAAAGTAAAAGTTCGACGAGTGTAAAATTATGTTGAGTGAAATGTTGGCACACTTGTAGCAGCCATGTAATAAAGCATGTTTCTTACGTCGGTGAAATGTCTTTATTAATCTTCTTCCTGGTCTTGCTTTGACCAATTTGCTTCTTCCTAGCTGACTATGCGTGTCCGCAAACTTAGTGTTTATGTATCCATTTCAAGGTGTTTGGTGTTACTGTTGAACACATCAATACTTGAAAAAAGTTTAACAAAATAAACTATGTTGAAAAGCAGGACTTTATAGTGACGTTGAAATTTCAACGTTGATTGGATTTGCAAAATCTAAACTAAAATCAATATTGATTCAATGTTGGCGAATTCACCTATGTTGAGAAACGTGACGTTGGAATGACGTTGCTATTTCAACGTTGATTAGATTTGCAAAATCTAAACAAAATTCAACGTTATCCAACACTGGCACCTGACGTTGATTCAACAGTGACTCAACGTTAAAATGCCAACTAAACTTACTTCCCAGCTAACAGAATTTTGTTATGAGAACGTTCTCCAAATATTCAGTGTTGGTTCTGGGAACGTGAAAAATGTCCAGTTTTCTTGACATTAGAGGAACGTGTTTTAAAAGGTATAATGTTCCTCAAACGTTCTTTAAACGTAATTTTCGATTAAAAATTCAACATGATAGTAATGTTGATTTCTAACATTCCAAGAACAAAAATGTCCAGTTTCCTGAATGTTACTACACAGCAAAAACTCAAGAGTGTTAAAGACTCAAGAGTGTTAAAGTGTTAAAATTTGAGTGTTAAATTAACACTGAGGAGTGTTAAAGTTAATGTGCTATTTAAGTTATTGACTGAGTAATGATTGAGCATTATTGAAGACACCTGATAACAAGCAGAATCACTGAAGAAGAAAAATCAAATTTTAGTCACCATTATGGAGAGCAGTGTTTGGTTTAGTTGGGCAGTTGACCTTTACATGTTTAACTTTACATTTTGTTTGGCTGTTGTACATGAGTTATGACAGCCAAATGAACAAAGCGAAAACTTGATCTCATGGTGTTGGTTATCTTTTAACATAATCATTTTTTCACAATCAAATTACCTGAATCGCTGAACTCATTTAGGCCTAATCTCTGACATAGATGTATATTGATCATTATCGTATCAAAGTGATTTAACATCATAAAATCCAAATTTTTCAATATAATCCAAAAGATTTCATAAAAGTTGTTCTGATCAAAAGTAGTTGAAAATGGAATTTTGTTTAGACACACAGACATCAGTTATCAGCCTGTGATTCTCAACAATGGTTACAATAATAAAGCATGTTGCAGTGCATTCTGGGTGCCACCAATCAAAACTTATTCATAGCTCCCATCATACATTGCGGTATGAATAAATTATGATCTGAATTGTCTTAGGAATCTCCTTTTCCTAATCGAATATTCTTTTTGTCACCATTGTTGAGATTCATACACTGAATCTATATGTCTGTGTGTGCCTGAAAGAAAGTTTTTTTTTTTTTTCAGAACAACTTTTAAGAAATCATTTAGATTATATTGAACAACCTGGAATTTATACGGTTGAATCACTTTGATTCTGTAATAACCAATATACATTCTAATCAGAGATTAGGACTACTTGAGTTCAGTGATTCAGGTCATATGATTGTGAAATAATGATATGTTAAAACATAACCAACACCATGAGATCACATTTTCTCTTTGTTCATCTGGCTGTCATAACTCATGTACAACAGCCAAACAAAATGTAAAGTTAAACATGTAAAGGTCAACTGGTCAACTGCCCAACTAAACACAACACTGATCTCCATAATGGTGACTAAAATTTGATTTTTCTTCTTCAGTGATTCTGCTTGTTATCATCAGGTGTCTTCAATAATGCTCAATCATCACTCAATCAATAACTTAAATAGAATATTAACTTTAACACTCTTCAGTGTTAATTTAACACTCAAATTTTAACACTTTAACACTCTTGAGTCTTTAACACTCTTGAGTTTTTGCTGTGTAGTAACATTCAGGAAACTGGACATTTTTATGTTCTTGGAATGTTAGAAATCAACATTACTATCATGCTGAATTTTTAATCGAAAATTACGTTTACAGAACGTTTGAGGAACGTTATACCTTTTAAAACACGTTCCTCTAACGTCAAGAAAACTGGACATTTTTCACATTCCCAGAACCAACACTGAATATTTAGAGAACGTTCTTATAACAAAATTCTGTTAGCTGGGTTTACATTTTATTTACTTGATAGGTTTCTGCTGTTTGGGAACTTGTTGGCATTGATTTAACTGGACCATTACCTGAAACTGCAGATGGGTTTAAATTCATCTTCACAGCCGTGAGGATCAAAAGAAAAATCAAAAGACGCCATGACCGACACTGCCTAATTTAAGTTTTCCCGGAACATGTAGGCTAATGCACAACTGTAAAAGCATCGTTCACAAGTTTCTGCATGGCCATAGCGGAGGGTGAACCATAGGGTAAGGCTAGATGCGATTCCTCCTTAAAAACACATTTTTAGAATATCATGAAATACTAATTTCACACGAAAAGAAAGACAGAAAAGAGAGAAGCTAGAATCAGTGAACGTACATTAATACTGACGAAATTAGCAGGGTTTGGGATCAATTAAAATCATGTCGGTTTAAGAGCACGACATAGCCTACCTTTAAAACGTTATTAGTTTTATTATAAAACTAATACAATTTTATTACATACTGAATTGGTCGATGTTTCTCTGGGTCTTCTTTATTATGTTGGCTTGAGAAAGCCAGCATATATTTAAACATTATAATTATTTATTATTATTATGAGAAATTGACTCCGCCTAGAACTTTAATGCTTCACCAAACTTGGCTCAGACTTTCAGACTGGTCTGACTCGCTTATATCTAGGGATGGGAATTGATAAGAATTTAACGATTCCGATTCCATTATCGATATTGCTTATTGATTCGAGGGAATAAGTACAAATTTGTTTGTTTGTATTAACTTATTGAACTTATTTGTTTGTTAATTATTATTAACTCGCTGACACAGCACAGAGTATTAGGGCAGGGTTTCCGTTGTCCGGTAATTACCGGACATTGGCCGGGAAAAAAATGAAATGTCCGACCAAATTAAATCTCTCCGGTCAAATTGTCCGATTAAAATTGCCTAATAATCCCGCCCGCTAACACAAGCTGAATTTGAGAATAAGCCTAAAATGTATAAAGCAAAAATACACCGACATTTGGCTATGTTATAAATATAAAGGAACAGGCTCTACCGTTTGAAAGTTATGAAACAACATCGCATGCTGCATTTCAAATAAAGCGCACGTCTAAACGGCTGTAATATAGACCTAAACAACGAACGATTGAGTGAGACGTTTCAAATATGGCCAGGCCCAGGCAGACTAGCTTTAAAAGCTTTTTTCAGAGGCCAGACGATGGTGAATCAGGAACATCTCATTATTGTCTATGGATCAGTGGTTCTAATCCACGCACTCGTACAGTTTTTTTTCTTGAAGTTCATCAGTGGTTACAGTCTATATCAAGCAGGGAAACCTTTGTGTGCATTTTATTTTGTGATTTCACCGGAATGAATAGAGAGTCTCCGCAACGGCGATAGATTGAAACGCGCGTCCGAGTGAAGCCTTGTTTATACTCGACGCGTCCGCACAAGCGCGAGTCTCCGCTGACTGCGCCCGCACCTCTCCAAACGGACGAGGCGTTTATGCTTGACGCGCTCGCCGTTGTGCTATTCTGTGAAACGACAGGGGGCGACTCGGAGTAATTCTCCTCTAAACCACCAGGAATCAGCAGTGAAGAAGTAGTTTGCCGTTTATTAGTAGTTTATTAATAGCTGATCCATATTAAAAGAGTAATAAATGCAGTAGGTTTATTATACTTTTTTGTACAAACTAGTTAAACAACTGAAGCCTTATTGAAGATTGTTTAAACCTTAATTTAATCAGCAGGGCTTACTTCTGCTATTGTAGGCTTATTTTGTAAATGTAAGCAGTTACTTTAGACAAGTGCAAACTGGGTGCTTAATGCAAATGTGTTCCTATTCACAAAATGAGAGGCTTTTATGGTCGCCCATCAATGAAAATGTCGCTGTGTATAGAAGGATCATAAACATGCTGGTGCAGACGTACCAGTTCGGCTAGATTCGGCTCGAAGTCGTTCATCTTCGGATGCGGCGCCGCGCGCGATGTTACAAAAAGTGCCGTGCACACCGCCAGGCGAAATGGGGTCTTGCGCACCCAACGCGCACGACCGCCCACACCACAATTACGTCATTTTGCCGCGCGCACCTTCGCGCTCTTGCGGACGCGTCGAGTATAAACAAGGCTTGAAGATTGCGCAACTCGCGCAGCGCGTCGTCCATGCAACTGATAGCAGCGGACACGAGCGCTCAGCTTGATTTCAAAAACAACCGATTTTAGCGCTAGATCTCTTATTTAATACTAATAGCGAACTAAATGAATGATCTGCTAGTTAACGGAGATGTTTCATTTATTTGTATTAGGTAAATCCGTGCCTCAACGTTTCAAAAAGTGAATGTGTGTGAAACCATAGTAAAAACAATTGGCGTTGATTGATGCCAATCGGACGTTCATGTTTTTTTTTTCGTCTATTTGAAAGTTAGGCTAATAATAACATGTTGCATTCTATACGGCCTGATTATGTCATTTTTTAAGTTACATAGACTGCCTCCAGTTTTCCTCAACTTGACTAATTAATAGGCGATATTTGACCGGCATATCATCAAAATGTCCGTAAAACGAAACCTCTGCCGGTCACTTTGACCGGCACCATTTTTTTCTAGCGGAAACTCTGGTATTAGGGGTGTGAACCTACACTGGTCTCACGGTTCGGTTCGATTACGATTATCACTGCATCCTCAATTTTCAATTTTACTTCAAAAGTGATGTGTGCGTGCGTGCGCGTGTGCGTGTTCGCCTGTTCGTGAAGTCGCAGTGACAGAAACAGTGACATTCCAGTTTAAGTTTCATGGGACTGAAGTCTGTTCATGCTGTGTGTGTGGAGGTAGTTATATTGGAGGTAGTTCCCCTCCTTTGACGAAATGGAAATTTTACAAGTGTTGCAAGTGACCGTATTGTTATGAGGCCCCGCAGGTTTGTATGAAGTCTGTTATAAGAGGTAGCCATACATGCTATATGTTTATTTTTTCAGGACAGTCAGGGCTATCCAGATCTATCCAGATCCATAATTTGACATGATATATGTGGTATACGTTTTATATTAGCCTTCATATTAAAGACAACTATTTTTTGCATCTACTAAATTGTTATATTTTTAAATCTATCTCAAAAGATATTGATGTTAAGGGGGTATCTTTTCAGATATGGATAGAAAAGACTGTCTGTAATCTGGTGATATCAGAACCATGATGGTGGGACAATCCATGACCTAGCAATTTGAAAAAATATGCATGTACTGTATATGAAATAATATTATGCAACAACAACGACTGGTGCTAGTTTCAAAAGTTTCAGATTACTCCTCCATACCTCGTTGTATGGATAAGCCACTATGTTCATCTGAAAAGGTGAGTCCTGCTGTTTATTTTAATATGTGTTACCCTTGGAGGCTACAGGCACTTCTCGACTTATTCAGCTATGACTCAGCTGTGTGAAAATGAGTGAAGAAATGACCGATGATTGCAACTTTGTTTTATTTTAATTAGATTTTTCAAATCAAGATTACCCAGACCATCTTTGTTCTACAAGCAATCTACTAGTGTCACTGTGAAGCAGAAGGTCCACTCTTTCATTTGATACCTATTTTATACAATAACAACTTTGTGAGTAATTAAAAAAAGATTGATGAGTGTGTGGAGATGCAGAGATGAGAAGTAGTTTAAGACGGCTGAAATTTCATGTGATTTCAAAACCAGATTACTTCACAACTTCGTTGCGCAGACTAGCACATAGCATCATTGGAAACAGGTAGTCCTGATGCTACTTTTGCTATTTTCAGAAATATCTGCAGAAGACATAAGAAAATCCACTAGACAAGGTTCACAGGCATCAAGGGTGTATGAGGCCAAATGTATATTTTGTGACAAATGTAGCAAGTATTTGAAAGGTCAAAGGACAAAAGAGAGCCTGACAACATGCACAGAGTTGAGAGCTGATGATACAATCAGGAGAGCGGCTGTCAGGAAAGGTGACAACAGAATGCTAGCCACAGTCAGTCATGAACTAGTAGCAGCTGAAGGTCATTATCACAGATCCTGCTACAGGGTGTACACAAAGGATCCAGATACAGACATAGACAAAGGTGAAATTAACCTGGGCCAAGCAGAATGTCATTATGAAGCAGCAGAGAGAATGGCGCTCTACAAAGTTTTTGCATACATTAGGGAAGGACTGATTGAACATCCTACAGTGGTACCATTCACAGACCTGATCTCTAAACTGGTGACAGAAATGGCTGAATGTGGTGTAACACAAGTGGCACCTTCTACAAGGAAACACCTACGTCGCAAGGTTGAATCTGAATTTGGTGAATCTTTACACATCATACCAAATGACAAAGGAAAGCTGTTGGTATACCCTGACAATTTGACAATGGATGAACTTGTAAAGGTTTGCCAGAAACTAAAAGATGAACTGAAGGAGCACAAATCAAGCATTAGCGAAGACATCATATCGCAAGTGGCACTGAAGATCAGAGGTGATATTCAGAACCAAGATATTACTCAAGCATGGCCCCCAGATAGCATGGTGACATTGATACAATGTTGAGTTTTGATCTAAACCATCATTTTGGTTGAGATTGACATTTCAATGTTTAAAGTGTGCTGGATCAGCATTGACATTTTGATGAAAGCCAACAACACACATGGGTGGAGACAGTGACATTGAACTAACAGTGATTTGTAGTTGATGAGCACAAGATCATTCAGGCGTATATCTGCAGAACACTAGTGGGTGTTTCTCAATCAGTGGGGCGTTTTCAAACCACAATGGACATTTTCAACCGCTTTACCCGATTTGCTGTAATCCACTGTGGGCTTGGCTTAGGGGTGGGCCTTCATGATTTTAGCAAGTCTGTTGAAAAATATTTACCTGTATTGTAGTTTGAAATTGGCCACTGATTGGTAAACGCCCATTTTGTCTTTGCATGTGCACTTTTCAGTAGTCTAATTCAGTAGTCCTCATTAGAGAGAAAACAGGTGAAAACAGGTCCTATACAGACCTCTTGTTTGTTGAATCACCTGACATACATACACGACTTCTCTAGCAGAGTTTCAAACAATGGTGCATCTTCCTTATTTCTCTGTTCCTTTGTTTTGCATGCTTATTTGCGTTTGATTTGTGTTGTTACTCACTGTAATTAGATTACAAAGTTATTAAAGTGTTTGAATAAAGCATCTATTTTTCTACATTCTTAAAAAATGCATCTTGCTTTAGTAAAGTTTATTAGGAATTTCCTGAATAAAGTTATGTCATTTAACAGATTTCTTAAGGTGCAAGAGACATGAACATGAGCAAGAATGTAAACATAGCCCATGTCTTGTATCGGTCAGTGTTTGCATGCAGAACACATTGCTCCTTTAGTAGGAGTGAAGGCAGATGAAGATGGACAATTAAAAAAGCACCCTCCTGATAATGCTGACATTGATCATACACTGAGTTGTTGTCGACAGCATAATCACCTGACCTGGGACTTGATGATATCCTGTATCTTATCACTGCTTAATCAGGTAATCATTCATATTCCTGAATCTGTATTAAATTTGAGAAATAACTGATTTCCATTCAGTTTAGCTTGTTTCCACTGAAACACAATAAAAAAAAAACATCTAGTGTTTATTAAGAAAGTGACTGACTTGGCTATTTTGTGATTTTTAAAGAGATTAGGGTCTACATAAGGTGAATCTGCAGCTTTAAAGGGATAGTTCAGCCTGAAATTAAAATTATGTCATCACTTATTTACCCTCAAGTTGTTCCAAACCTATATGAATGTCTTTCTTCTGCTGCACACAAAAGAAGATAGAGTGAAGTATGTTGGCAACCAGACAGTTGATGTTAGCCATTGACTTCCATGGTATTTATTTCCTACTATGGAAATCAATGGCCACCGTCAACTTTCTGGTTACCGACATTCTTTAAAATATCTTATTTTGTGTTCAAAAGAAAAAGAAACTCATACAGGTTTGGAACAACTTGAGGGTGAACTATCTCTTTAAAAAAATGTTCATTGAAAAAAACTAAGATCTTTTTTATTCTACAAGATAAAAGTGTTATTTGAATGCTGCAGTTTCACAGAAAATGAACTGAGAAATGTAATGGCTATAGCTCAGAGGTGTTTGTTCCTCTTCATGAAGAGTTTAGCTCCAGCACCTGGAAGTGTTCAGATGAGCTTGATTATCTGCCTCAGGTGGGTTTAATTAGGGCTGGAGATAAATCCGACACCCCTGCTAGCACTTTCTTTTGATATTAAAGCATTCATAGAAATAAATAAACAGAATTTTACTATACTATAATCGTAGTTAGAATATTTTGTTTTCAGTAACTTAAAAAAAAGTGAATCATATTGTGTTTAGTATATTAACATTATTGAATGTGACTGTATGTATGACAATTGATTTGACTCGTTCTTGAGTAACATCATGCTTTCTTTTTCAGATTTCAGAGAACCCAAAGGAAAAGAGGCAGTAGTCTGATGCAAGACAGATTTTTATAAACCTGAACCGCTGGACCTGTAGTTATGATGACATCAGACTTCTGAAGCCAATTTTATTTTTAAAGGTTGAAATGCTTTTGTCCTATTTCTCCCCCTTTCTTTTTAAAAAAATGATATTTTAATATATTTGTTGTCATTGATTGAATAAAATAAATTGACTCAACTGCTGAAAAGGTGTCATTTATATTTTAAAAGGTTTTCGAAAAATTTTGAAATGGTCAGGAATTTGCTGACGCACCATTGAAGTGTGATTGTAATATTAATGTTGTTTCAACATTAATTGGTACATCAGATGGCAACATTGTTTGACATTCCTTTTCAGTCTTTCAACAAAATGTATTTAGAATCCAACATCACATTGTAACATTGATCAAACCATATTACCAAAGATTATTTTTTGTTAATTTCAGTGTTAATTCAACAGCAGTGATGTAGATTCAACATCATAGTAACGTTGATTCAACAATATTACCATTGATTATTTTTGTTAATTTCAATATTGATTCAACAGCAGTGATGTAGAATCAATCATAGTGTAACGTTGATTTAATAGCATTACCATTGATTTTTTGTTCAACATTAACTGAGGGTGCAAAAGTGATGTTGATAAAATATCACTTTGTAATGTTGAATCAATACTATTACCATTGATTTTTGGTTGAATTCCCAACATTATTTCAAAATTAACTGAGGGTGCAAGAGTGATATTAAAGCAACATTACTTTGTAACGTTAATTCAATGCAATTAGCGTTGACGCATCAACACTGAGTCAACATTGTTTCAATGATTACATGCAATCTGGGCCACCACATGTGTCAGATCTTGAGATGATGAACAGCACTCCTACATCTCTAGTGGAGTTTCTCCAGACACTCCTAACAGGTTCATCCAAAGTAGGTAATAACTCATCCCAGAGGGTGAAAAGGCTCACAGCTTCATTTAGCCAAGACCTAGTTTATGCTGGTACTAGCGGCAAAGTCAAGCCTACAAAACATATTGTGTTTCCCTTTGCTGTCAAGTCACTCACCGGAAATGTGGAACTGATAAAGATACTGAATAGATTTGGCCATGGTGTTTCATATTCTCAGGTAGAAGAAATTGACACAGCCCTTTGCCTTCAGAAGCAAGCAGCAAGTGGAGGTGCCATCCCACTACCACAAAACATCAAGCCTGGTCTCTTCACAACATTGGCATGGGACAATATAGACAGGCTAGAGGAGACAATCAGTGCTGAAGGGACATCACATAGAGTGAATGGAATTGCTGTGCAAACAAAGCCTATTGCTGATCATCCTGCTGAGACCAGAGCTTTGCCTTGCATCCCCAAAACCAAGAAGAGAAGCATTAAAGCAGTAGAGATGGTACTTCCCATTTACAATGCAGGAGAACGTACCAATCCTCCTGTTATACAGACAGTTGACACTAACTGTACATTCACACCGCCGCCGACTTGAGCGGCAAAGAAGCTCTGGACGCCCTGTCAAGGACGCTTGTCAAAAAGTACAGGGAAGCTTGTTGACGCTTTGGTCGCTCTGACGTAGCAGGGAGAAGAGAAGTGTCACAACATGAAATGTCACATGAGATTGGTGTTTTTATTCGATTATTAGCTTCTCCTCCATTTAATCTGAACTAATGTTTTGGTAGGAACGAAAGTTTACATCGTGTGTTTCTCCGGAATCAGCCAGCGCGGAGGACGTCTATTTTGCGATTGGTTGCTGGCTTTTGCCGCTGCTTGCCGCTGAACCGCGTCATAGCTCATTACCATAAAGTTGAGCTACTTTCAACTTTCTGATTGACGCTCAAGACGCTCAAAATGCCCAAAACGCGACATTGCAGAAACTCTCTCCTTGCAGCAGAGAGAAGGCAGCTTCCATTGAAAATGAATGACTTCCGGTAGCTTTGGAAGCTCAAGTCGGCGGCGGTGTGAACGTACAGTAATCATGCCTCCTTTCTACAGGATGCAGCAGACAGAAACCACGTGTGGCTAATGGCTCGTCTTTCCAACAAAGATGTTTGCAGCTGGACTGGGTTCAACAGCCTCACCCACAATGATACAAGTGTACAAGAAGATATTATAGGCTATTTGCCCACAATCAATGCTCCTGCTACACAGTTATCAACAATACATGAGGTACTTAACCAGTCGGTGAGCATCATGAAGTCTCTGCAGCTCAACAACATTGTTGTTGATTTTGACTAGGCATTATATGCCAAAGCTGCAGAAATTACCTGGAAACACCAGGAGGTATTCAAGAACATCATCCTTAGAATGGGGGTGTTCCATACCACCTGTACTTTCATGGCAACAATTGGAAAACGGTTTGCAGATGCTGGTCGAAGAGACCTTTGTGTAGAGGCAGGAGTGATAGCTGATGGCTAAATCTATGGGGGTTATTGATGGTCACAGGTATAATCGAGGATTAAGGCTCCACAAGCTGCTCTATGAGGCTTTCCTGAGACTAGCATGGAAAGGTTTTCATCCATGGTTAGAACAGAATCATCAGGAAGATCTTATTCATTTGGAAGCAACTCTGCAAGCAGTCGATAAATTAAAGTGCACAGAAATGTGCAAGCTACCTGCAGCAATCAGAGGGTGGAGGAGAATACTGATGTCATGAAACTGGTTGAATATGATGATGATGAATAAACAGAAACATTTTGCAATGGCCAAATAAGTTCATGAATAAGGTATAATTATTTTGTTTTTCTTTGTATGACATGTTCTGTTCAAATAGTTACAAGATTTTTTCATTCTTTGGCTCAACGGTTAGTGTCATTGAAGGCTAATTTCTGTGACAAAGCTACCACTTACAAAAGGTTATCATGTTGAAATATCATCTAGAGATATGGACAAAAACTAAAAATCAAACTAAAATTTGCCACCTTGGGTGGTACCAATTAGTGAAAATTGTGGCCTGGGCCCATGGACTATAACGGTTCACTGGGCACCGGTTCTGAAGAAGAACCGGTTCTCGATTCCCATCCCTACTTATATCTTTTCTAACTGGTCAGACTTACTTTCCCAAAAAATCCCATTGACTTGCGTTATCTGAGCAATGAAGGCCGTAATACTTAATGCTGTCCACTAGAGGGGGCGACAGGATAATAAGTCTTTTCTACTCTTTTCACTGAGAGTTTTGTGTAAAACGGTATTGATTTTTTTCTCCACTTCCTGCAGTAACATTTGTTCAGTTAACAAGGTTCAAGCAGGGTATGTGATAAAGACAAAAATGTGATAAAGACATCTTCAAAAGTTCAAAAACATTGCAGTTTTGTTTGCATGTGTTGTGAGAACAGAATAAAGTTTTTGCAGATTCCATTGTACTGACTGACCTACAAATCTGCATGCAGACACCCAACTCCATTTATAGATTTAACACTCAGTCCTGACCCTGGAGGATCATGTTCTGCAGAGTTCAGCTCCAACACACTTTCCTGGACATTTCTAGATATTCTGAAGACCTTGCTTATCTGGTTCAGGTGTGTTTAACTAGCCTAGCTAAACTTTGCAGGACATTTGCCCTGACATTAGCTTGTTACATTAATTGAATGTGATTTATCAACAGTTAGTACATCTTAAAATATAGAGCTCATGACAAATAAAAGTTCCAGATGGACAAACATTAAAACTAAAAACCAGTGTGATTAACAATATCTTAAAATAAACTAGAGAGTGGCAAACTTTGAAGTAGGGTTCAAGTTTTAATTAGTTGTACAGCTTGAAGCGTAAATCTTGTTCTCATTCACAGATATGGCCTATTTATGAATGAAATTCAAGAATTTATTTGTCATTTAAAGAAACAGGGAAAGAGAATATAAAGGCTTATTATCCTGTCGCCCCTCTAGTGGACAGCATTAAGTATTACGGCCTTCATTGCTCAGGATTTCTGCGGCACTGAAGCGCTGCTGCGTGACGTCATCGGAATGCATTCTACTCGACACGTCACTGTAGGCTACGCATTCTGACATTCATAAATATAAACTTTATTTTTATTAAATTTTCAAAATTATTTATACATGTGTCACACACGCCTACCTGCCTTTTGATGTAAATAAAATACGAGAGTGTTAAATGTTACGGACATATTGTCATGGTACAGTTCAGCCTATTATTGATTTTTATTTCCACTTCCCTTTTATCCAAACAGACGAAACTGTATTTGCACTGTATTTATCAATAGGAAATAGCCTACATCATGCTAAAATAATCTGTCGTATAGGCTACTGGCTCACATTATTGGGGTGTCGCTTGCAAGTCGCAGCAGCACGGATTATGTGACCAGCAACATATTTCTGCTTCAAATATTGTACGTAGTTAACAGTGAGTGGTGGTTTCAGACATTATTTTATTAAAGTGCATTTGTCAGTGCCGCACTCTTACTGACTCTTATTCTGCGTGACAAAAAGAAAAGCTCGTACAGTACTGAAGGCGGAGCGGTTTGACCAATCAGGTGAAAGGGGCGTGTAACTTTTGACAATTTAATGCATCATTGCTAAATAAAAGTAATTTACATTTTTCAAAACAAATGATTACTGACCCTAAACAATATTTAAATATTCACAATAATATTAATAAATATTTATATAGACAGCAATATAAACAATATTTAAAAAATCTCCATAATGCAAGGTAAGACTTGCAAACCCAGTTGAATACACTGAATATTTCCTCTCAGTCTTTTCAGAGATGTTTCAATGATTAGGGGTTGTCTGGGGCTTTAAAGAAGTGAGTAAAAGACACTCAACCTCTTTTTGTTTTCCAGCTGTGACAGTGGGCAAAAAGAGGAAAGCTGTGGAAGATGAGGAGCCTGGCCAGGCTATCAAACTCACATCTAAAGAGGTATGCACTGTTCTCCCAGCTTCTCCCAGCTTGAGACCAAACTAATCTCTTTCTCTCTGTTGAACTACTTCACCCAAACAGAAAAGAAGCCTGGAGCGTGCACAGAGAGTGAAGAAAGTGGGGGTCCGCTATTATGAGACGCACAATGTCAAGAACAAGAATAAGAACCGAAAAATGCCCTTGGATGTCAAGAAATCCAAAACGAGCTAAGCGATAAGACCTGGTCAGAAACCCAGTCACATCAATCCCCGTTTCCATCGTCATGTCGGTGGCTAAACTGGAACATCTGGAGTGAAATCACAGTGATTTGTGTAAAGGTGAAGGTTTGGTTGATCTGTGATGCAATCATTCCAATGCACTTTATTCATCCTGTGGCTCCAGCCATCCTCATGAACATTATGACTACAATTCATTTCAGCACTGCATTTTCAAAGTTTTTAACTTAAGACAGTGTGTGCTGATTCAGCAGTGTTGAATGGTGGATCATACCCGTGTATCTATGTCTGTTCTTTTTCTTTTGTTTGGAGAAAAAAAAGAAAGAATAAATACTCAGAACAGATGCTTTTATAAATGTTTTATTCTTTGAAACTGAATAGTTTGTGTATTCATATTCTAATAACATCTAGGCGTTATTCTTTAAGGTATTTATGACCTTCAGGTGTGCCTAAAAAATAAATGGACACATTAGAGTCTGAAAAAGTAATGTCAGAAATCCTGATTATGATGATCTCTGCTTTACCTCGAGTTGCTGGTTGCTTCGTTTGAGGACCTGGACCTCTTTGGCATGCTTCTTTTCCTGATTTTCCCCCCGTTCTGCTTCCTGTCTCTCAATTGCTTCACATTTAGCCTTTTGCTTATTCAATAGCCTCTCCAAATCTCGCTTCTCGCTCTCCAACTCTGAAATCTACCAAGAGTTTTTATCTCAATGAGTAGAAAATGGTAATTGTCCGGTCTTGCTTTAAAGATAAAGATATTTCTTCTGCAGAACACACACACACAAAAAAAGATATTTTGAATAATGTCTCTTTGTGTTTTTTTCCCCCACAAAATATTGAAATATTTTTCTTCTTGTGTGTTCCGCAGAAGAAAGCAAGTTTTTGATTTAACTATCCCTATAAGGACCTTGTTCTCCATGTCAGACTTTCCCTGCTCCCCCTGAAGTGCTTTCCTCGTGCCAAAGGTCACACCGCTCTCGTGCAGTGCCTGATAGGCAGCGATGGTCATGCGAATCTCATCTCTTACTTTCAGCAGCAGGAGGCCCTGCTCGGCACAGTTAATGGTGACTTGTCTGGTTAACTCATCTAAGAGATTGAAAGAGGGAAATGTCATGTAAATCGATGTCAAGAGCTATTAACATGACACTTCATTTAGAATATATGTATTTTTTACCAAAGCACTGAGAGTAGAGCTCCCTGCGGACTGGGCAGATGCCAGTCTCTCTGGCCTGCCTCTCCTGCAGGGTTTTGTCCAGCTGTTCTTGCAAATGAATAACATCCATTCGTGTGCCTGGAGCGCTGGACACTGGCTGCACCCATAACTGGTTATCCTCCATCCATTCCCTGCAACAGAAACATTTGTATGATTTATACAGTTCCATTCAAAAGTTTTTTTAAAAGCTGAATTTTCAGCATCATTACTCCAGTCTTCAGTGTCATATGATCTTTCAGAAATCATTCTAATATGTTGATTTGCTATTCAAGAAACATTTCTTCTGATTATTATCAATGTTGAAAACAGTTGTGCTGCTTAATATTTTTGAGGAAACCGTGATGCATTTATTTCAGGATTCTTTGATGAATAGAAAGTTCAAAAGAACAGCATCTATCTTCTGTAAATCTTTTGTAAAATTATACATGTCTTTACTGTCACTTTTGATCAATTTAATCATGTGCCCTTACTGAATAAAATTATTATTATTATTATTAATCTTACTGAGCCCAACATTTTAAACGTTAGTGTGTGATGTGATTAATGGTAGGTATCAGCAATCAATTGAAGAAAACTTCTACTAATCATTGTAAGAGGTTTATTTTACTTTGGTGGTAGAATGGCATTTAGGATCTCTTGGGTTTGCTGCTTGCTGGCATCCGCTGAGGGTCTCTTGGGTTTGGGTGGAGGTGGGGCCGGGCCGGTGTCAACCATCTGTTGGGGACTGACTTTCAAAGGGTGAGTCAAATGTGAAGGAAGAGATGAAAATCAACTGTTAACTCTTTATTACAACAACAATGTATACTTTACTTTAGCAGGTTTGTTTTTATTCGTATAACGTTAACGTTACATACAATAACTGTGCTTACCTTTGGAGATTTCCTCTGTATTTTTGCTCACTAACACCGGATAATCATACTTCAACAAGGAGTCAGGCGGAGTAATCATGCTTATAATGATAAAAAAAAAAAGTGCAGAAAAAAAAGAAGTCGTTTTGTTTTAGGAAGACTTCAAATTCCCTCGGTAGCGCTGTAGAAGTTTCATTTACGTTGCTATAACAACCGGGACCATTTCAACGGCTATTTGTAGATGGAAGGAAGTGACGTGTTTGGCCCTCAGACGTTTCCGGTTAGTTATCGCGCACATTCAAAACAACTGACGGGAGGCGTTTTTTTATGGCAATTGTTCGATTATTTTCTTATTCATTCGATAAAACATGTCCAAATTTAAATTAGGAGCGTGCTGTTCGTTGTTGGCTGTTCTCTCAGGCCCGGAACTAACTTGCTTTCGGAAATCAAAGCGTTTAGATTTCCGAAAACCAAAAAACACCGTGACGCCTGGATTGCGACAGTGAAGAGAAGGAAAAAAAAACGTTTTTAAAGTTCCGGAGCTTTTTAACAGAGCAGGAGAAAAATTTGTTCCGATCGGGGGAAAACGAGTGGAATTGTAAGTATCAGTAGCGGTTTCTGGCCATAACTTACATTTAGGTAGGGCAGATTTTAGGTATCTCCGTCCTCTTAATGTTTTATATAAAGGTATGTGGTAAGGATGGCTGGCGCGAAACAGACGTTCCGAAGCTTTGCGAGATCCCGAAGCAAAGATGATTCGAAACACTGATCCGAAGCGTGATTCAAAACACCCACGTAACGTGACAACGGCTAAATGAAGCGTCTAAGTGTTTCATCAGGTGGAGTGCTCCGACGAATCAGGGTTTCATTGATTGGTCGGTTCGGGAACAAATCACACAGTATACAAGTTTTGTCAACGCATTTTCATATCGTGGGTTTTTGTGAGAGGAGTTTGGTTTTGAGATAGCGGATTTTTGGTGATATAGTGACATTTATAGTGCGATTTGTTTAGTTATATTTAGGATTTAATTTACATTTACACATTGACTTAGAGACACACAGAGTACATATAGTTACACATTAATAGATGCATTGATAGAAATATATATATATAGATTAATAGATAGATACATATATTACAGATACATATAGATTATTAGATAGATAGGCTACATATAAGATAGATAGATAGATAGATAGATAGATAGATAGATAGATAGATAGATAGATAGATAGATAGATAGATAGATAGATAGATAGATAGATAGATAGATAGATAGATAGATAGAAATGGAGGCTCCACAGAAGAGATGCCGTACATCTGTGGTGTGGGAGCATTTCCATTTGGAAACCCCAAATAAAGTGAGATGTGTGTATTGTGATCGGCAGCTAGCCTACTGCAACAATACATCATCCATGATGCGCCATTTGAGGAGCATTCATCCTGCCATTCTGCAGGGTGCAGAGGATGGTAGTGTTCCCCCTGTACCAAGGCCTGCTACTGACACTGCTGGGCCATCTAAGCAAGGTATGCATTGTTTGAAATATAGGCTAATTATAAGTGAAATATAATAACTAAGTGTTGGGCCATTGTTTAGAAAGGCCATGGACTAAGACATGCCTAACATCCCAATTACAACTGCCAATCACTTTAAAAACAAATGTTGTCAATATAATATTATACTTTGTGAATATACATTTTATATGTCTACATATGAGTACCGAATCTACAGCCAAGACATCATTTTGTTTTTTTGTAATTGTTGTATTTCTATAATGCACTTTATCTTTCTCTGCACACTGAGCATAAATATTCATAACATAACTTTGTTTAGGAAGGTTTCCAAATGAACCAGTAGACTACTTTCACGGTAGGCTACTATTTTTCCAATATATTTGTCTGAAAGTATGTTTTATCTTCTCTTTTAAAAGGCAGACAGAGGGAATTGGATGAGGCTCTTCTGAACATGGTGGTGAAGGATCTGCAGCCCTTCACCATCGTGGAGGATGAGGGTTTCAGGGCCTTTGTGAACAAGCTTGATCCAAGCTATGTCCTCCCATCCCGGAAGGTGCTTAAAACAATGGTCAGCGAAAGGTACAACACAACCAAGGAGAAGACAATGGAGGACCTACAAAAGGCGGAATTTGTTAGCCTTACGGCTGACATGTGGTCTTCCATTAATGTGGATGGATATCTTGGTGTAACATGCCATTACATAACACCAGAGGCAACAATGGCAACTGTTTTACTGGGTCTAAGGAGGTTTTACCAAACCCACACAGCCCAGCATCTCATGGAGGCTAAAGCCTTGCTAATGGCTGAGTGGGGAATAACCTCCAAAGTTCACTGCATGGTGACTGACAATGCATCCAACATGATCCTAAGTGCCCAGCTACTCAACCTTCGCCATGTCCCATGTTTTGCTCATAATTTGAATTTGATAGTGAAAAAGGCCCTGGATGAAACCCCAGTCATCAATGAAATTCGCCAGAAAGATAGTGGGGTTGTTCAGATCCAGCTGCAAAGCAAAGGACAAGCTTGTGGAGATGCAGAGCTTGATGGGCAGACCAAGTCTGAAAATGATACAGGAGGTTGAAACGAGATGGAACAGCACATTCGACATGCTACAACGCTTGTATGAGCAACGTGAGCCAGTGGGTGCTGCACTTGCCAATTTAAACAGTGATACTGCTCCCCTGACAAGTCTTGAGTATGACATTATTCAACAGTCATTGACACTTCTTCAACCATTCAAACTAGCAACAACAGAGATGTCAGAGGAACAGAGAGTGTCTGCTTCAAAGCTCATACCATTGTACAGGATGTTGCAGCACAAGCTTGCACAGAAAAAAGGAAATGCAACGCAGGAATCAACTGTACAATTAGGTAGGACACTATGACCATACGTGTAATTGGCCATAACTCTCATATTGTTGTCATTATTTTAATTAATATGGTTTTCTCTTGTGTTGGCTCATAGGCTCACATCTACAAGAAGGTCTGCACTCCAGATGTGGAGGGTACGAGACTTTTAGAGCCTTGGCACTGGCTACACTGCTGGACCCAAGGTTTAAAAATTTGGCTTTTGGAAATCCTGCCAAAGCCCTGGATGCTGAAAAGCACATCACACTGGAGTGTGCTTCACTGATGCGTTCAAACACAACTCCTGGTGAGTTTCAGTCTATGTTATCTTATGTAATGTGATTCATGAAATTTATTCTTCATATGTGTTGTCAGTTTATGATTTGTTACTAATTGCCGTTTTCTTTTAATTCAGAACCACAAATGTCAACATCAGGCCCATCATCATCAACACCAGTTGAAACACAAGACAGTTTATGGGAACATTTTGACAATCGTATCCGTGAGACCCAGATGATACACAATCCTACAGCTGATGCCACAGTGGAAGTGAAAAAATACCTCAGCGATGCGTTTTTGCCCAGAACTCATGATCCTCTAACTTACTGGAAAGAGAGAGCAGTAATATTTCCTCATTTGTATGTCCTAGCTAAAAAATATCTTTGTATGCCAGCAACAAGTGTCCCTTGTGAGAGAATTTTTTCAAAGGCAGCAGAAATTATCTGTAAAAAAAGAAGTAGGCTGAGTCCTTCAACAGCAGAGAAATTAATATTTTTTAATAAAAATCTATAAGAAAGGGAGACATTGTGGCTTGATTTATTTTTATTAATATTCATTTTTCATGACCAAAATCACATTATGCAATGTGAAGAGACTACAGGTTACAAGCTTCATATATTACAAAAATACAATAATAAAAAAAAAAACCAACACATTTTTTTATTAGCTCTCTGTAAAGGTTGTTTCAGATCAACACCTGCAAGTGACCACTAGGTGTCACCGTGGAGACGGGTTTCGGATTGATTCAAAGCCTCGAAACAAAATGGCACATTTGCTTCGACTGTTTCATTGCTTCACGAAGCCTCGATCTGCCCATCACTAGTATGTGGACATATCAATAAATAGCGGCCGCCATTTTGTCGCAAATCTCTGTGCCGGATTTTCCCTCATCACTCTGAGCGGGTCTCCTCAAATTCACTGTTTTTCATTGGCTCGCTGTGGGAATCCTTGATTATTTTTAGCTAATCACGTCATTAGGGTTCCCTTTCGAGAGGTCTCTCCTATTGCGTAAGTAGCTTACGCTATGGGAAAACTCCTTTTCTCGAGAATATTGAAGTCTTTATGTAAAACGCATTGCAGCTGCACAGCTGACAGCAATGAACGAAGGAGCTCGGTCATTGGCTGTGCTGCGGCAACTTGCTCGAACCAATGACGGGGCGACTCTGAATGCGCGACCAATGAACGCGCTTCGCGCCCGCGCGCGTCAGAGCCCGCCAAGATGGGCGTGGCCAAGCTATATATTGGGCGCCCCGTCATGAGAGTTCTTTAGATTTAATCTCCTTCAGCGAACACCTTCTTCGCTGGATCCTCCGGATTATTGAAAGCCTTCGCCGCCGTGGAAAAGCATACCAGCGGGATTGCTACGAGGACGTCGGCACCTTCAGCCGCCTTCGAACACCATCCTACTGAGCCATCCGGCGCGCCACACACGCAAGTATTTTACATCTGTTCGGAGGCTACGAGGGAACGCCGCCCCTCGAGGAGGTCGTGGCCAATCATCTCTGCCCGCCCTCCACCACCGGATGGAAAGCCAAAGCTTCCCACCCCTCGAAACCCTGCCGCACTACCTCTGCTCTCGCCGGTCGCGCCTACGCCGCCGCCGGCCAAGCTGCATCAGCGCTTCACTCAATGGCGGTACTTCAAGTGTTCCAAGCCAAGCTTCTCCGCTCTATGGACGAGTCTGGCCCCGAACCCGAAGCCTTCAGGGACCTACGCAGCGCAACTGATAGCTCTGCGAGCCACGAAGGCCACCGCCCAGTCTATTGGCCGTGCTATGGCTAATTTGACTGTTCTCGAGCACCATCTGTGGCTGACTGTGACTGAGATGAAGGACGCGGATAAGGCGCCATTTCTCGACGCGCCTATCTCCACCAGCGGGCTGTTTGGACCGGCGGTTAAAGGTTTCGCCGAACGCTTCACTGAGGCCCAGAACGCTTCACAAGCTATGCGTCATTTCCTGCCAAAGCGCTCCAGCTCATCGCAGAGCAGACAGAGACCGCCACAGCCGCAGCGGGCTAGAACAGCTCCCACCGCCTCTCAGCCCGCGCCTCAGGCTGACGCTCGACGCCGCTCGCGCTCTCAAAAGCCGTCCTAGCCACAGAAATGAGAAGAGAGAGTGCGTGTCTCGCAAAAGCCGGACCGCTCTCTCTGCAAAAGCTCAAACATTACCCAGTCCCCTTACAGGCGGCTGGATATGTCCATACAGCAGTCAATGGGCCAGTCACAGAGCTCGCTCATCTGCAAACAAACACCGTTTTTACGGCGACGCACAGAAAAAATAAATAAATAAATAAATAAATAGTCTTTTTCTGCCTGCGTCACTAAGGGTTAACATGTCCACAAAGTGGGCATTCCCAGATACTGTCAAAACAGTGCCAAATTCATTCCCAGCTCAGGCTGCGCTTCCCATGAATGTAGATCACGTGCCTACGGTCATGTACGCACCACTACACACAAGCACTGTTCACACAGTTATAAATTCATCCCCAGTAAAAGCGGGAAACATTATAAAGGTGACGCGTGTGCCTAACACTGTTTATGCACCCCCACTTATAAACACTGTCCTTACAGTGTCAAACACAACCTCCGCTCAGGCTGCGAGTTTTACAAACACAGCGCGCGCTGTTGTAATCACACACGCGCCCATTCACTCAGCTGCTCAGCGCGTGCCCGCGCCTCTGAGAGCTACGAGCTCAGGCGATTCGCTGGCCAGGTCCCTACGTCACAGCGGCCCGCCCCTAGCCTGTATTCAGCCCATATCTGTACACGCAGCGGCATGGGAAAACATTCCAGATATGCCGAAATGGGTATTGAATATAGTAAAGCACGGATACTCGCTCCAGTTCGCTCCCAGACCACCACGTTTTACGACTGTGGTCGAGACAAAAGTGAGAAAGGAGTGTTCACATGTTCTACGCACCGAGGTGCGCAAACTAATAGAAAAGGGCGCTGTGGAAACTGTTTTCCCCCTCTCTGAGCGGGACAGGTTTTTACAGCCGCTATTTTCTCGTCCCGAAAAAGGATGGCGGTCTCCGCCCCATCCTAGATCTCAGACGCCTGAACAGAGCACTAATGATTCGCTCGTTCAGAATGTTAACAACCAAGCATATCCTCGCGCAAGTACGCCCAGGAGATTGGTTTCTCTCAGTGGATCTGAAAGATGCTTACTTTCACATTCCAATAACGCCTCATCACAGGCCGTTTCTGAGATTCGCTTTCGAGGGACAGTCATACCAGTACACAGTACTTCCGTTCGGCCTGTCCCTGGCTCCCCGTACATTCACGAAATGTATGGATGCAGCACTTTCCCCCCTAACACGAAGGGGAGTGCGAATACTGAATCATCTCGACGATTGGCTGGTTCTAGCACAATCAGAGAGTCAGTTAATAACACACAGATCTTGGATTATCAGCCATTTAGAATGCCTGGGTCTAAGAATCAATTTTGCAAAAAGCATACTATCTCCCAGCCAGAGGATTTCTTTCCTGGGAATAGTTCTAGACTCGATGCAAATGACAGCGCGTCTCTCATCAGAGCGCGCGCTTACCATCCGGCGCCTTGCAACATCATTCAGGGCGGGCGCGCGCGCGTGCCCCCGTCAAACGGTTTCAGAGGATGCTCGGTCTCATGGCCTCAGCATCGGCCGTACTCCAGCTAGGATTGTTGCATATGCGCCCTCTCCAACGCTGGCTCAAATAGCCGCGTCCCTACTCACGCGTGGCGTTCGGGCCACTTTTTAATCAGAGCGAACCACGGCTGTATAAAAGCCCTGACGCACTGGAAAGCCGCCGACTGGTACCAGTCAGGCGTGAGTCTGGGTGTGAACACAAGGAGAAAGATGATAATGACAGATGCCTCCAAAATAGGTTGGCGGGCCCTTTACGAGGGCAGGCCTGTCTCCGGCTTTTGGTCAAACCCGGAGAAGCGCCTACACATAAACTGTCTGGAAATGAAAGCGGTCGCTTTGGCTCTCAGAGCCCTGCTCCCACATCTAAAAACGAACACGTCCTGGTCCGAAAGGACAACATGACGGTAGTGTCGTACATAAATCGCCAGGGTGGACTCAGGTCGAGCTCCAAGCATTCAATGGCCAGGAGACTCATTTTATGGTCCCAGCACAACTTGCGCTCGCTGAGAGCAGCGCATGTGCCAGGCGCCCTGAACCAGGGGGCAGACATGCTATCCAGAGACAAGATTCTCCCAGGAGAATGGGTTCTCAACCCGCTGACGATTCAGTGGTTATGGAAAACCTTTGGCAAAGCGGAGATCGACCTCTTCGCCTCCAAGGAGAACGCGCACTGCTCTTTTTTCTTCACGAAAAGCACGGACGCGCTCGCCCAGAGCTGGCCGAGCCGCCCCTTATATGCCTTTCCCCCGATCGCGATGCTGCCACAGGTCATCAGTCGGGTCAGAGAGGAGAAAAACGCAGTGCTGCTGATAGCCCCACTCTGGAAGAACCAAACATGGTTTCCAGATCTGATGCAAATGCAATCTGCACCACGGCCGATTCCACTGAGGCAAGACCTCCTCAGTCAGGCCAGCGGGATGATATTTCATCCCCGCCCCGATCTGTGGGCCCTTCATGCATGGCCCCTCAACGGGTTCCCAGGAACCTCGCGAGCGGAGCACTAAAAAACCATCGCTGAGGCGCGGGCGCCCTCCACGAGACGCTTATATGCCCAGAAATGAAAGTGTTCAGTGACTGGTGTAATGCCAAGGGCCTGAACCCTGAGACATGCGAGATTACGAATGTACTCGTTTTTCTACAAGGGCTTCTGGAGGCGGGCCGCACCCCCTCCACGCTCAAAGTATATGTGGCGACCATCACAGCGTCACACGACCCTGTAATGGAACGTCCATTGGGAAGAAACGACCTAATTATTCGTTTCCTAAAGGGCGCTAGGAGGATGAACCCTTCACGCCCCCCCTCAGTGCCGATCTGGGACCTAGCTACTGTCCTAGACGCTCTTAAAGGGCCCCCGTTCGAACCACTCCGAACCGTGCACCTTAAACAGCTCTCGCTCAAGACTGCGCTCTTGCTGGCACTCGCCTCGGTCAAGAGAGTGGGCGACCTGCACGCGCTTTCGACAAGCGCTGCCTGCCTAGAATTCAGTCCTAACGACTGCAGGGTCGTCCTTAGGCCGAAACAGGGGTATATTCCTAAAGTGCTCACCACTCCCTTCAGAGCACAGGTTATCTCCCTAACTGCGCTTTCGTCTCCAGCAGACGAACACGACGCTAATCTACTCTGCCCCGTTAGGGCTCTCAGAGTGTATTTGGAGCGTTCTGCCCTATTCAGACAGACAGAACAACTGTTTGTATGCTTTGGCGACCGTACGAAAGGTTCCGCCGTTTCAAAGCAGAGAATCTCTCACTGGATAGTTGAAGCTATAGCGCTGGCTTACGAAGCTAAGGGACTTCAATGCCCCTGGGGAGTCAAAGCACACTCCACCAGGAGTGTGGCTTCTTCCTGGGCATGGTCGAGCGGGATACCGATCGAGGATATTTGTGCGGCGGCAGGCTGGGCCTCACCGTCAACATTTATCAGGTTCTACAACCTACAGGTCCCGACATTGCATTCCAATGTGCTATCAGCATGATGCTAGTTGAACTGCGAGTTCGCATCTAGATTATGTATGTGCTTGTGTCACACTGAGCGCCTTCTAGCCGCTCTGTATTTTTTCCCATATATAAAGCTCGCCTCTGCCGGCTAGTTGGATGATAACTTTGCTTTTTAGCTCAGGCACCTGCCTCTGGCTATCATAAGGCGAAGTTCAGCACGCACGGCGTTTTGCATGGTGTTCCCATAGCGTAAGCTACTTACGCAATAGGAGAGACCTCTCGAAAGGGAACGACTCGGTTACTAACGTAACCTCGGTTCCCTGAGAGGAGGGAACGAGTATTGCGTAAGCTGCCGTGCTTGTGCTTGGTTAGTTCGCTTCAGTCGTTTTAACCTAAAGAACTCTCATGACGGGGCGCCCAATATATAGCTTGGCCACGCCCATCTTGGCGGGCTCTGACGCGCGCGGGCGCGAAGCGCGTTCATTGGTCGCGCATTCAGAGTCGCCCCGTCATTGGTTCGAGCAAGTTGCCACAGCACAGCCAATGACCGAGCTCCTTCGTTCATTGCTGTCAGCTGTGCAGCTGCAATGCGTTTTACATAAAGACTTCAATATTCTCGAGAAAAGGAGTTTTCCCATAGCGTAAGCTACTTACGCAATACTCGTTCCCTCCTCTCAGGGAACCGAGGTTACGTTAGTAACCGAGTCGTTTTCAGCTGCACATTTGTCTTCAATCTTTCCAATCAGGTTGCATTTTACTCCTGAACGGCGATTTTAAACAAGACGGAGGAATACAACTGTCAAGAAATTATTTTCACCGACTTCGGACACTTCTCAGAGGTAGTTGGACATAAAGAACATATGTTTGTGGTGTGTTGTACAAAGTTTCATGACCATTTAAACTCCCCCACTTTTTTTATGACTACCGACACTGAACGTTACCTCAGAACAGGCTTTATAGATTTGTGCTCAGGTGTCCTTATAGAACCCATCACTGTCTAATGTATGAGTCATTGAACTGGCCAACGCCGAAGACCAGAATACAACTCCACTGGTTAACACTTATTTTAAAATGTATTCATTTTAATTTCCCGTCATATCTGAAAGACCTTTTAATTCTTTTCAGCTCTCAATACAACTTAAAGCACATGGACCAACTGTTTCTAGTTACACCTAGAATCAGTAAAGAAATTGGTCGTCGTGCATTCAAATTCAAAGCGCCATCTGATTGGAATAACCTTCCTTCTTCACTAAGGTCGATCACTTCTCTTTATATCTTTAAATCATCTTTAATTACTCAATTTCAAACACTTTGCTCGTGTTTCTGAACTGTTTTAGGTCTCATACTACTCACTGTCCAGTGTACTGTATATATGTGTGTATTTGTTTACAAATATGGATTGTATACTTGTGCATGCAAGCAGATGTATTTATAAGGGGGTGTATAGTTTGCTTATGTGTACAAATGTCTATCTCTATTCTTTATAGAGGAATTTATTTATTTATTATTATTATTATTATTATTTATATGCTATATATATATATATATATATATATATATATATATATATATATATATATATATATATATATATATATTATACTTTGTGCATAATCTGTGCATTATTGGCTGGTGAGGGGGTGGGGGGCTAGTTTCAGGGAGCATTGTTGGAGTGTGCGTGGGTGTGAGTGTGTGTGTGTGTCTTTGTACTTATGTGTTTGGAATTATCTCTAATATTTACTCCTTATCATCTTGTTTTGTTTGTCATTATTGTAAGGACCCCCTCGAAAATGAGATGGTACATCTCAAGGGGCTATCCTTGAAATAAAGAATAAAGGTATTAGCGCTAGTTTATGATAAACATTTTGTAAGCTTTATCCTAATCGCTGAACACGTCAGACACACTTTTGTCAGAATTGTAATGCGTTACTCAGCCTGAGGGAGGCGCTCTAATGATGAGTGACAGACTTCAGTAATTTACACACGACAAACGCATATGTCATCTTAGAATTGCATTATTGTAGTATTTATTGCGTCCTAATGTTGTTTTAGAATATTACAAGTTATGTAGGAATTCCTTTGAGGGAAAAAAGTCATGTCTATTCTCAGAACAGACCTATTTATATTTTATAACTTAAGTTAACAGCACAACCCGTGTTTTTGTTGGAAGCATTAATGTGCCGTCGTTCGGCCGCTGAGACTCAAAATCAATTCACAGAAGTCGTTGAAGTTTAGATAAACAGCCATACGGCCTAGAACGAGTCAATGAAACGCAAAAATGTGCGAAGATGCACATTCACTCACTGACAGCAGATGGCGCTGTTTGTCAGCTAACATCAACTGATAATGAACAGATGTATTTTTTTTAAATAATTAACATTCATTAACAAAGAATAACTACTTTATCAAATGTAGCTATTGCTCATTGTTAGTTCATGTTAGCCTACTTAACTCATTAAATAACCTTAACTAATGGGACCTTATTATAAAGTGTTAACTTACCTATTGTTCTTTATAGTTCTTTTGCACTTTAATCTGTTTGAAACATTTGCTTGCTTTATAATTTTCTTTGTGTATTGTTTTATTGTATATTTAACGGTTCAGAGTCCTTTTTTATTGTCAATGTTATTAAACCTTTTAGGAGGACAACACTTTATTCTAACCCAATTCAATGATAGCCTAAGCTACACTCTCAGAAACAAATGGCACAAAAGCTGTCAAACTGGGACGGTACCCTTTAAAATTATTCTAATATGTACCATTCAGGTTGTAAAATGTACTCTTTTGATACCAATATCTACATATGAGGTACTGATACCTGTCTACCGCCACAGAGACAGCTTTTGTACCTTTTTTTTGAGAGGTACCATGATAAAAGCTTCAGCAATTTTTCGTTAAATGAAATTTGATACCGTCTATATAAAGTTTAAACTAAAGTGGGACTATCAATTAGCTATTACATAATTATTAAACAGTTTGAAGCAGAAATATTTAAAAACCTTGTGTAGCCTACTATTCTCATATGTCTCCTTATCCCCTTATTAAGATAAAACACATTTAAAAAATTTGCATTGCACCCCAAAGTTTTTAATGCGGAGAAAAGTATTGTTCATATTGAATTTCATATTGTTCATATTGAGTATTGAAAATTGTTCATATTTTCACATTTTAGCAGGATGCGAGTGAGGATATGAGGATATACAGATTTCAGAATAGGATGAAAGAACTGGACATTTAGATAAAGGTGATTGTATGAAGAAGAAGAAAAAATCACATTTGAGTTGTTCCAGTTTAAACGAGTGTAATGCTTGTGTGATCTGTTGTCAGGAGATGAAGATATTGATGAATCATCTAGAAGAGACGAAGAGAAAAAACAAGATAGAAGATGCAAAACGGAGGCGAAAGTACAAACAACTCCATATGAATAGTTAATGTGTAAACTTTAATATCATTGGTAACCCCCTTTTTGTCTTTTTTCTCCAGGTAGATGAGGCCCATAACCTTGTGCACAAGCACAGCTTCAAATGATTGATCTCAAAACTCAAAAACCTACAACACTCGAAATAGCCTATACCCCTGATGGTTTCTTTGAGAAAAAAAAATGAACCAAGGTTCAATTTTCAAATACCCACTTGTTTCCCTTTTACTTGAAAATTCACTAAAGTGGTGCAAAGGAACTCCAAACCAGGGTAGAAATCACAGTGAACAACTTTACATTACTGACTTGTAATAAGCAACACTAATAAGTAATGAGCAACACAGTTTCAGTTTAGTTTCTGAACAAATCCACGTTATTGAACGAATCGTTCTAATTAATGACTCGATGACTCACTCACTTCTGCTTTGTCTCTGAATGAATCAGACGGGTTTTTTTTATTTTATTTTATTAAACATTACAAAGCATTAAAGCATACAGATAAACATGGACAAAACAAAAAAGACATCTAGTTTAAAAAAAGATACACAGACAGGAATAAGTTGCCAGGGTAACAACAAAAAACAATGCAATGCATTTACCTTAAGAGGACAAAAAGGATGAATATAGAGATACAGTTTTCAATGCTTTGGGATTAACAGAGCTTTGGATAGCTTCCATGTATTTTGTCTAGAATAGATCATCTTTGAATAGAGAAAAGAGAGGTTTAGAGCCAGAACATTTTTGCTTATGTATGTGAAATTTAGCTAGAAGAAAACACAAATTTATTATGTAATATTGTCCTGTTTTCTCTTTTGTGTAGTCAAACAAACCAAGGAAAACATCTTTAAAACAGAAAGAAAAGTCACTTACAAAATAAGACTAGATAAAAATGAACAAATCTGACCAAAATTTCTCTGTGTGGGTATATTACCAAAACAAGTGAATGACATCTTCCTCAGCAGAGTGCCACAGACAGCAATTCACTCCAGTTTCTGACTTATATTTCCTAAGAAAGGCTTTGGTTGGGTAACATTTGTGAATTCATTTAAATGTAATTTCTTTTACTTTATTACGCAGATACTTATGAGACAAAGACCATACTTTTTCCCACGGTTAATTCTCTACAATATTATTCCAGTATGGTGTTACATAAGGAATTGTCATTATCTTCTTCTGGAAGAGAGCTCTGATTTTATAATTATTTAGTAGATTATGCTTTTATCTACAGAAAAACATACATTTCCGATCATTGTGTCAGTTAGGTTCAAAGAGTAAGTGAAATGTAGAACCGTGCGACAGAAAAGACACCCCAGAGGGAATTGCATTGAAAACAATAGCATATTCATTAGCAGTTATAGGAATTTTGTATTTCTGTAAAAAATCTAAATAGTTGTAAAGTCTGTCATGTGAATTAAAAAGCTTTTTCAACTAAAAGAAGGTCGTTTTTGACAGAGTGAATTATTCTCGTAGAGAATATCCTTATTCTTCCATAAGTAATATCTGTGT
The DNA here is from genome assembly GCA_026230005.1 of Gila orcuttii. Taxonomy (NCBI): domain Eukaryota; kingdom Metazoa; phylum Chordata; class Actinopteri; order Cypriniformes; family Leuciscidae; genus Gila; species Gila orcuttii. The sequence continues at coordinate 11,630,854 of JAPDVR010000022.1, read as the reverse complement.
GGGGAAAAGTTGTGTTTGTATATTAGGGCCGCCAAGAGCATCTGCTTATGAAATTTAGAGAATTTGACAGGGATCTTTGTAACATTATAGTTATAAAGTAGGAGAAAATTAAGGGCCACCTACTTTTGAGAAAATATAATTAGGGATAATATTCCAAAGTGAAGAGGGATTATCAAGGGAATTTTTAAGCCAATTAATTTTAAAAGTGTTGTTTTAGGTAGTAAAATCTAAAAAATCCAACCCCCCGTTTTATTGAATTCATACTGATTTTCTAATGAAGTGGGTTTTATTTTTCCAAACGAGATTATTTAACATGCCATCAACCTTTTTTAATGTTCCTTTATCATCCTCCAAGGAGAGAACTGCATACGTTAGTCTCGACAATCCTTCAGCTTTAGAGAGTTTAGAGAGTTTCCTTTGGGTTTCCATTTTTAGAGGATCGAAATTTAGTTTACATCGTTTTTTTGCTCTTTATTAATTACAATTCCGAAGTATGTAACTTGATCTTTCACAGGGATGTTGCATATAGAGGGAAAATTACAGCTTTTAATTGACATTAACTCACATTTGTTAATATTTAAAAATATTGGAGATATAGGACAGCCTTGTCTTGCACATGACAAATCAAATCTTGGTGAGGTTCCGAATTTTAATGTAATAACACTAGGCTACTATTATTTCTATACAATGTCCTGATGGCTCTACAAAACAAATCTCCAAACCCAAATTTGGTAAGGGCTTGAAATATGAAATTATGCTCAAGTGAGTCAAAGGCTTTGTAGAAGTCTAGGAAAAGCAAATAACTAGGGATGAGATCCTCGTAATCTAAAATATCTAGGACTAATCTAATATTATTCGTAATGTGGCATTTTTCCATAAAACCTGATTGTGATTCATCGATAATACAGTTAAGGACATCTTTAATTCTTTTTTTTGCTGCGCCGCTGCTGAATACATTGTAGGGGAAACACTGCTCTGAACTCGCAATACAAAAATTTTGTAATATTTTGCGAAAGCTGTAAAATTCACCTTGTACTTTACATAATTGCAAAATGTGTTTACTATAGTTACAATATACCTTTTTTTCGGTAACTGCGTGTTGTGGATTCTGTTCTTCATTTTTTGATATAGTGTCTAACGGATGATCTGTAGTGTTTATAATATTGACTCGCTGTGTGTAAGATCCGAAAGCATTGTTTGATTTTGAGCACAGATCAAATGGTTTTGAGGCAATTGTTTGATTTTGCAGAAGAGTCTGAGATTTTCAAATGTGGTTTGAAAATTTGGTTTTGTGTTTAAGGTTTTGAGAATGTGAGTGAATGGTTTAAAAAAAATGTGTTTTAGCAATTCAGAAAAACTGTAACATTATACTGTTAATCAGGTCACAGCTGATGAATCTACACAATTGAGTGGTGAAATGTTTTAAGTACCACAAAATCACATCAGTTGACTATGAAACCTGTACTAGATTACACAGAAAGCACATTGAATATTATGTTGGGAAAAAAAAATATTCCTCCTCATTAATTTGCTTCTTCCATGTCTCTAAACAGGTTTCAATTGTTATACAGCCTACAGTTCAACTAATGAAAGTTACTGTACCACACAGAACAGTACTTTAATTAATGCAATTCATTTTCACCACTGACTGGTTGTAGAGGCATGCATGCACACATTTCTATGTATGTGAAAGAAGAGGTAACACTTTGGTTATATGGTGATAAAAAGCTGATTTTATTACATGCTTTAGGTCATTGTCCAGAAGTATAAAAGGTGTTACAGTCTTGTTGATTACAGTCCGTCATCAGAAATTGCATAGCCACTGTCGTACTCTTCAGCTGAAGCACTGTACAAGAAGTTGGTGTTCTCTGCTCCAGACAAAACTTGCAGGTAACAGTCTCTTGCTTGCACCTTCATTTCAAACCCTCTTCACTTAGGCCACATTGTCATTATGTATCAGATTTGTCTCACGAGACAAAATGGTTTCCAGGCAAAGAGTTTCTGTGATTGGAACCATTCTGTTGTATTTCTCCACAACAGATGTCAGGATTCCCTTCTCCTCCCTGATCTTCCGGCAGATTCTGGCACGACCTTTGTTGCCATCGGTATCTGTACAGAGACGCTGGGAACATCTCTTGATACTGGCTACCAGCACCTCAATTCTGCTGGCCAAGGCATCAGCATCATTTGTAGTTGTTGTTGCTGTTTTTGCTGGTGAGAAGAAATGTGTGGTTTGCACTTTACAATACCAGTGACAATTACAATTATTTGTGACTAAATGTATTACAAGTAATAATTTCCTCACCGTCAGCGTAATCCTTTACATCATTCACCCAGTCTTCCAATTGGCTCGCTGTCACTGTCAATTGGGCTTTCATGGACTTTTTCAGAGGTTTTGTAACTGGCTTTGCATAGCTTTTGTGGTCTACAATCAGGCCCGGCGTCAAGGGGGGGCTTAGCCCCCCCTATGATAATCTCAAGCCCCCCTAGCGGTGATCTGAATGATGATTATGTGACTGAGCGTTCGTGCAGGGTTTTTCTAAACACTTATGAATAAGATAACTATAAACGATAACCGTCTGAACTGTTCTCTACTTTACCCCTTTTGTACACTGCACACGTCTGCAGTGCATTACGGATCCGACAAGATTTTATTCTGTCCTCCACGCGGTGCCAACTCACACCAGGAGCATTTCAGAAGCAACGCAACTGGATGCGCGAGACCATGTGATTTGCCTGTCCGATGTGATTTTTCTTGATTTTTGGGTTTCTACCTTACAGTCTATAGTTTCTACCAAGGATATATTGGTGTGCAATACAATTGGGAGTCCTTACAGGGTGTTTATTTAAAAAATTACAGTGTTTATTTACTGTTATTTTGTAGGCTATTTACGGTGCGGCTTGGACGCGGCGTCCGTTGAAAATAGACTTACGTTAGCACCTATCTTTAGTGAAGCGGTGCGGAGAGCCGCTTCTGGGATGCTTCTGAAACGCCGCGTCGCGGTTGGTGTAAACACAAGCGACTAGTGGACGCAATGAGCTCCGGTGCTCCGGTGTTTCTTACTCCGGTGTCGCAGCCGTAGCGCGCCGCAGACTAGTGTTAACTAGTTTAACACTAAATAATTCTCTTTTTTTTCAATATGGGGCACAAGAGAAACAGACCGAGGAAGGCATTGCACTGTTCCACCTCTTCCCCTAGTGTTAAACCAGCCCCATCCTGATATGCCCCACTCCATTTCACCTGGTTAAGAATAAAAATAAAGAAAACAGATGTTTGCAGATGTTCAGTTTAGATAATGCGATTCTATCACATACCAACATTTCCTTACCTCGCATTTAAAATCATTGGCTTTGGCATGAAATACCGAAAGGAATGGCTTCATGTTAAGAAGGTGCTGGAGCTCTGCACAGCTCTTTGCAACTCTTTGGAGGTAGGGCCAATATTTTCAGGTCACATCCATACAAAAAAAAGTGATTTGCCTACTGGCCAGCTTTTCTTGCAGGTACAGGGGATAGGCAAAATTTTCCCCCCATACATATTTAAGGCACAGAGCAGGACTCCGTGCCGACACACCGCAAGATCCAATCCCTCCTCGTCTACCTTGCTGGCAGATCTTTGTGAGGTCTCACTGGCTGCTGACCGCTGCCTTCCACAAACACCTCTTCCACTGACCTACAATATGGAAAATGGTTGATGAAAATAAGACTCTCCTAAACAAACTCTTCAGAAAGAGGTTATACAGTACAGTGCTGTATTCTAATTATCATCTAGAATTTTACATTTGGTTGTGTTGTGTATGTGGTCCACAAATCTTTTCACGTTGCCGTCCTTGGCTATGAAGACGCCTTCAAAGATGGCCTGTTCCTCAGATCTAAAAAAACAACAATTGGTGATGGACAACAATTTATGATAACTTATAATCTGAGATTTCTTAGTTCACATTAAAGAGCTATGTTTTCTTATTAATACAAACACTGTAATACACAGTTTGGAGTACCTAGCAGCATTCTTGAAACGGTAATGCTTGTGGTTTCCATCAACTGAAACTGCAAGCATATCTGGGGTGCATGCAGGAAAGTTGAAGGATTCTTCCTTGCATATATTGTCCACCTCAAATCGCACAGCCTCCCACTCAAAAAAACTTTTCAGAAAACTGTCTGCTGAGATCTTGCCAATCTATTAATAATAAGGAAACCAACAGCTAATAATGTACAACAAATACATTAGCATCAAACAGCTTATCAAACCACAACTCAAAAATATCAACAATACGGCAGGATAGATAAATTCAATACTCACACGACCAAAGCGGACAGTTCGCTGATTCAGTGCTTGGCAGGACAGTCCTGGTGCCGCCATCTTCATTTCTTCAAATGAAAAAAAGACATGTGGCATAAACTGTGGCAAATTAAAGGGTTGCAGGCCAGTAGTCACTTCAGTTTAGGTCAGTGACTCCAGCAGTCTTGTGGCTTGGCATACCTCACAAATTAACTTAGATCATATCGTCCTGGGAATATCAAAAACACATCCACTGTAATGTAAACCAGGGTTTGGGTTCTTTGTACAAATCATTACATTACTTTGTATACTTCGTATATTTTTTAAAAAGTTTTATATCTATGTCAAACTTGTAGGGAGTCGCTCGTGTATGGATAGATATTTATTTTTGTTGCACATACATTCAAGATAAAACAATAAGAGACAAAAAGGCATCATTTAAATAGTAAAGCTTATGAGCTTAACCATTCTGAGAATGAGATATATGTTGTACACACACAAACCAGAACTTACCACAATGGGAAAGAGCCTTATCCACCACAAAAGTTGTTGGAGGCAATGGCTGGAAGAATCCAGCAGTCATGGCATCTCTGTAGTGAAGCACATGTCTGGTGTGCATGCTGACGTCACAGTCAGCACAGAGGAAGGGCCGTGGGCAACAGTCACGACACCGGACAGCAGCTGGATTTCTCCCACACTGTTGGCAGATGTGTGTTGCCACATGTTCTTGTGCCGCAGCCGTGTTCACCAGGCAGGGGCTCTCTGCCCTCCACCTCTCTGAAAAGAGACTTTGTCGTTTGCTCCAGTTCGAGGAAGCCAGAAGAGGATCTCTTGGGGTTTTCAAGAGGTGATGCCTCATCACCTGAGGATTCGCTTAGTCAGTGCTGGAGATCTTGTAGAAAACACTCTGTAAATGGTATGGAATATTCAAAAACTATAATTTCCTTCAATGTATATGTTTTCATATATATATATTTTTACAGTATTAAAGTGTACTCCATTTGCCTGTGAAAGGATCAGTATTCTAGGGAATTTTAAAATAGAAACATTTATTTACATTCTAACCCACTGTCATATATATATATATATATATATATATATATATATATATATATATATATATATATATATATATATATATATATATATATACAAGGGCTAATGGAAACACAATGAAGTACACACCAATAGTCTCTGGAGTAAAGGCCACCTCACAGAGTCACAGTTAGTGTCAGGAGCAATGAAGGGAGGATCAGTCTTCCGAATGTGATCAGCTGTAGAGGATAAAAACAACACAAATCAACATTTATAATTTGTCCCAAGGTCTGGTTACCAGCCTAAAATGGTGCAAGTTCACTGTTGAACATATAGCTAGAGAGAAATACTAGTACACTTTTATTTCCCAAACCCTAATGGGGACAGTCCAATTACTTTCAGTTATCTGCATATAATGTGTCATATAGATGATGACAGCAAATAGGAACCCTAGTGAAAAAAATATATACTAAGTATACTTGTAGCCAGACTATTTATCAGTATACTTAAAGTGTGTTAATTCAATTCAATTTATTGATGGATAGCCCCTTGAGATGCAACATCTCATTTTCAAGAGGGTCCAATACATAAAACATAAAACAGCAACACCAAAAAAAAAACAAAAAAACAATTTAACTGCGTCACACACCATTACCGTTAACCTAAGACACACCTTAGCTCTAACATAACTGTCACAAAAAGCACACCACATTTACTCGTTATACAATTAGAATCATAATACAGGAAATTCAGTAAACAAAAAGGTGCCACAAAAGAAAGACCGAGGTTGAATCCACAGGAGATAAATCAGTTAGACAAATCCATTAAGCAATAGACAGTTGCAAGCAACTCAGACCGACATCAGTAGCATGCGCATACAGTGTTTAGATATTGGAATAGAGTTAACTTAAATCTACGAAAGGATAAGATGGACCTCAGAAAAAGAGGAAGATTATTCCAATCCTGAGTAGCTTTATAGTGAAAAGACTTTCTACCAGTGGCTGAAAAGATTTTTGGTACAGTAAAAACAAGAGATTGCATATCACGAACAGGATACAAAGAACTGCGTGGGACCAAGAGTTCACTCAAATAAGGAGGGCATTCAAAATAGGCACATTTGAAAATAAAAAGAAACCAATGAAAGTCTCTTCTTGATTTCAGCTGAAGCCAATTCAAGGATGCATACATTACACAATGATGTGTTTTAAAAGGACACCTCAAAACAAATCTACATAAAGAGTTAAATATATTATATTTATAGCTATATTTATAATTTTTTTGTAGAACATTTCAGTTATACCTGTATTACTGAAAAGTACACTACGAATATTACATCACTAAATAAATACACATCACAATGCAATTTTCTGAAAAAATACAAATAAAACTTAAAGAAAAACAATGTGCATAAGTGAATAATGCATTATTTACAAACTTAGGCCTACAAATGGCTGAACCAAAGAAACAGAGGAGTTTGAATGTAACATCTTCATCTTCAAGTTGACAGTCACTTCTTTGAGTACGACTCATTTTCTGCAACTGAGGGCTTGTGGTTCAGACACAGTAGTATTTGAAGACTGCTTTATCACAGGATCTGTGAAAGCAGATCATGCCCCCCTCGCCACATATCCCCACCGCCCGACTCAGGCCGGGGAGCCATCCCCCTCCCCCTCCTGGAGAGTAAGTCAGCCACAGCCATCTATCTGTGCACCTGACCTGTGGACCACCTGAAATTTAAAAGGTTGTAATGCCAGATACCAATGGGTGATCCGCGCGTTGGTATCTTTCATGCGGTGGAGCCATTGCAGGGGAGCATGGTCCGAACAGAGGGTGAACTCCCGTCCCAAGAGATAATAGCGGAGGGTGAGAACCCCCATCTGATGGCAAGACACTCTTTCTCAATGGTGCTGTATTTAGTCTCTCTCTTCGAGAGCTTACGACTAATGTACAGCACCGGCCGCTCTTCACCCTCCATCTCCTGGGACAGGACTGCGACGCACCAGCCCCCTGTCCGACGCATCAGTCTGCAGGATAAATGCAGTATGCAGTATGCGGCCGGAGAATTCTGTCCATCAGGCGCTGGAAGGTCGCTGGAGCCCCGAACAAGCCGAAAGGGATATGAGATTAAACCATACTTACTACTCTCTTCTTCACTCGTCTCTGCACTCAGATTTTAGTTTTTCTTCTATAGCAGCGGCCTGGAAAACAACAAATATTAATATGAAAAAAAGAGAGATTATATATACATATATATGTACACACACACACACACACACACAGACACACACACAAGGCAGGCAAATTATGATGAATGATTTGTTTTCTTTGTAAGAATTACGTACGCTGAGTACAATGTACTTGGTGGGTAATATAATCAAAACCCTTCACAGACTCAGCAGACTTCAAATGTATGCTCTCTTATAAGCATCCCTTTTTACAACGTAACCTTTGTACTTATTTGTAATTAAAGTAATCAAAAAGGCAATAAGGTTGTCAAGCTTGAACAGGTATAAACACCAATCAACACACTACCATAATTGGCAGGTCATCTCAAGACAAAGTAACTTTATGTTCATAACATGTTTTTTTAAAAACTTTTCAAAGATCATTTACATCATAACAATGAAGCCAAATTGTTCAGGAAATCAGAAATAAATACACAGCTTAATTTTGCAAATAAAAATAAATGTTAATGTAATTTTGTACGTGTTATAATAATGACTAATTGTGTTTTTTTTTTTGCAGATGCATTGGACAATGTTTTATAGTTGTTTTAAGACAGACAAATGTCTCCACATAGATTTTAAACACATTTATCAAAGACTTAAGATTTTTACTAAATACCCAGTGTTAGAAATCAGTGTCAGCATGTTCCACGTGTCATATTAGCAAATGCATAGCAGACCTATCCACCTACAGTAGGAAAAAAATGAAACAGTGAGCTATTTATTTATGCAAACAGCAAATAAAACTTACCAGTGCAGTTTGAGAGGGCAATATCTTCAACTCTTCGAGTCTGCTTCGACTTCGACTTGAAAAGCTTGGCTCTGATTGGTCAAATTGAATGTAGCTGAACTGAAAAATACGTGCTGTTACACTTTTGGTGACAAAGACTGCAGCTTTAAGTGGAATCCGTATTTGTTTGGCCAGAAGTTTGAATTTTACTTTCTAACGTGTTAAATATGAATATTTTTCTTACACAAACACAAAGTTTTGCTTCAGAATGCCTTTATTAACCCCACCAGCCGCATGAAGTTAGTTTATGACGGATGGATGCACGTTTTTGAGCTTCAATCTGTTGGTTACAATCCACTGCCATTATAAACCTGGTAAGGAAGAGCCAGGATATATATATATATATATATATAATTTTTTTTTTTTTTTTTTTCTGATTGTATTTCGTCAGAAAGAAGACAGTCATATACACCTATGATGGCTTGAGGGTGAGTAAATCATGGGCTAATTTTCATTTTAAAGTGAATTAATCCTTTAAGAGGTATAGGAAAATGTTTTTGATCCAAGCTACCTGATGATGGCAGTAATGCACTGTTTAGTGCGGTTGCCAGTAAAATAAAGAAGAAGAAACAACGGAAGTTTGTACATTGTAACAAAATGATCAAAATGGGACTTGTGTCTATTCATTCGTTTTTGGTGAAGCGCATGACAGCAGTAGCCGAAGAAATATTTGACGCTGTCAAAGACAATATGATTGAATATGAGCAGGAGATAGAGCGTCTAAAGCAAGAGAACTGTTGCCTCAGGAGTACACTGACTCACGGCCGAAACGGCGTCTGTGCAGACACACGCCATGGTTAGTAAAACATTCTCTCTAAACTATTTTATTTTGTCATGGTCAATGGGAATACCATGCTTTTTGGCCATGGTCAATGGTAGTACTATGGAATTATCTGAAGTACCTTGTTTCAGGTAACCTTCATGTTACATATCGGTCAGTCACGTTACACGCTGTATATCAACGCTAAATCTCAAATATGTCGTTCTCACTTTTATAATATTATAAGGGTTGTATTTAAATTGCCATTATTAAATTGTTTTTATTTAACCGTGTAACGCCTGACGTATGAAATGATAGTTAGAAAAGTATATGTTTATATATTTTAGAATATTAAGATATTCATATCTTTATACAACATAAATAAGATTTATGTTTGGTGTCATATTTCATACATCAGGGTTTTCTTGCCCATCTAATGAGAATACTCATCTAATACCTCGGCTTAGCCTATTCAGTGACCCAAACTGAGCTATGTTGTGCCGATGTTGTTTATATAGTAAAAAGTTAAGAATATGATAGCTTTGCAATGAAATAATTTTTTAACATAAATTGTTAGGTTTTTTATATCAGAATAACAGCGTAAATGCGTATCAGTTTTCAATCTCCCAATATGTCTTAGCAAGTTATTTAAATGCTTAGTTTTATGATCAAAGTGCTATATTAAATAAAAATATTTTTAGTTTTGAGGGGCAAAACTTACTGTATAATGCAATGCAATAAAATAATGATTGAGAAATGCACAATGCACAAATAAACGATCCTCAAATTGCATCATTACTTTAACAGAGTTGCAAGATTCTGGATAAATTAAGAATCACAATTTGGTTCTAAGTAGTCAACTAAACATTTAAATTTATAGAGGCTCTACTGCTAATGGCTGCAGTCTATTTTAATAATATTGAATTAATTAGAACTAATAATAAAAAAAAAATGTATTTGAATGAATGATTCAATGACAAATAATTTTTTTTAAAAAGTCACTTGTCTCCACCATCTGGTTTAACGATGTAATAGATACAATCTTTATTTAAATCATCATTACTTTCAGAAGGTGATTTACTCTATTTTGATTGCTACCGTAGACATCAGTGTTTATATCCAAATTTTAAACTTTTATCCCAGTACTTCTGTCATAATTTGAATTTTAGTAACAGAAATGATCCTGTGTATTTAAATACACAGACTGTTAAGCTGTTTATACCTAAACATAACAACTGCTCTCTCTGGGTCAGTGGCAGCGTCCATGCAGATTTCAATGTTCTGCTGTGGTTGTACTTGTCAAACATTTAATACATACCCGGATGGTTGTCATTTAGGAATGAGATTGTGTGGGTGTTTGAATTGAGATCACAATCTTTTAACAATTAATCTCACAGCTAACATTTTTAACGATTTAATATACTGTATGTTAATGCTTTTGAAAGAAGTCTCTTATGCTCATCAAGCCTGCATTTATTTGGTCAAAAATACAGGAAAAAAACGTAATATTGTGAAATATTATTAGAATTTAAAATAGTGGTTTTCTATTTTAATATACTTTAAAGTAATTTATTTCTGTGATGCAAAGCTGAATTTTCATTAGCCACTACTCCAGTCTTCAGTGTCACATATGACATGATCCTTCAGAAATCATTCTAATATACTGATTTGGTACTCCATTATTCTTAATATTGGAAACAGTTGTGCTTAACTTCTGGAAAGGAAAATGAGGGACAATCGTGGTTCTTTTAGGAAAACGAGGGACACTCAAAATATTTGTACTGTACACAGTGTAATTTCAGTATCTGCAGTTAAGTGTATAAAAGGTTCTCGGACATAAACACATTTGGGTCATTCCAAATGAAATCAACCAAATGTAAGAAACGTTCCAGGCTCAAATATTTTTTTTTTTTTTTAAGTTATTTTTGTGTTTATAAAAATCATTAAAAGATTTCACAGCAAAAAGACACGTGTACCATAACCTGAATGTGGATTTTCTTTTGCTTGGAGACGCATGACTAATGTAAACAATGTGATCTAAAGTCGGCTCTCAAAATATCAAGCATGATTGCTGTCCTCGGACTGGGTAAAATCATAGTCTAAAGCTAAAAAAAAAAATCAGTTTGTGCCCATCATACACTTTGCCTTTTTATTTGGAATGTGTCAACTCTGACTTCCCAAACTCTGAAAACTGGCTATTACCTTTGACAACTAGTGTTGACTCTATGGGGTTAGGATTGCTGCATTATTCCAAATGTAGTGAGATTCACAAAAATTAGGGATCCACGATATATCGACCACATATCGATATCGGCCGATAAATGGTCTTTTTTGATGTTATCGTTATTGGTCCGATAAATAAGAAAATTGGGCCGATATATCAAAGCCGATAGATAATAGATTATTTACTTCAGTTGAGAGACGCGTGTGTTCGCCATGATGGTTCTGAATGATTGGATTCACTTCGAAAATGAAGATACAGTTCAGTGAATTCTTGTTCGCCCACGTGTTTCAGCGCGTCGAGCGCGTTGAGGCGGAAAGAGCGCGTCTATGGAGTTAAGCCTTCATGACAAGCACAGTCAAGTTCTCTTGAGCATTCGCAGCATTCTGTGCCACTGTAACTTATAATATGTTTAACTTGTGTATATATATATATATATATATATATATATATATATATATATGATTAATCTAATATAGGATGCGTTTGGTTGAGTTAATGAACGATGCAGTAGCGCTTCATTGTACCGGTGATCATCTTTATCTTTAGCGTGCGCAGCTCAAACAGCAATGCACATTTATAACTATAATTGGGACTGTCATAGATGCCATTATAATGAGAACACTATTGTAATAAAACGTTGTGAATTCTCTGTTTAGTTGCCGTTTCAGCGCGTTGTTGTGGGAATAGCGCGTCCAGAACAGGGATAGCTATTACACATTATGACCAGCACAAGTTCGATTGTGCATTCACGTCATTTTGCGCAGATAAGTCGTAATATAAAGTTGATGTAATATAAATATCTGATTAATCTCACATATGATGCGTTTTGAGGATTTAAACAACTTGCTAGAAAAGTTCTTCAGTTTCCCGGTGCTCGTTCTCTTCAGCTCCAGCGCGCGCAGATTAAACAACAATGCATAACATTAAAAGCTATGATTGGGACTGTCATACAATTATAATTGTATTCACTATTGTAATACATTTGTAAATTCTTTGGGTTTGCATTCTTCAGCAACCGTCGAGTTGATTAACCTTCTAGCAAAGCGATTCAGTTTTAACGTTCGTTCTCTTCAGCTTCAGCGCGCGCGCTCACACAGCAATGTCATTTGAAAGCTATTAAAGATGTTTACTATCAATGTAATATTAAAAATGTTTATTTTTTCAAAAACATTGCGTTATAATTAATAACTAACATTATTTTGTTCTCGTATAATGAACTAACATTATTTTGTTCTCGTATTATTTCCATCAACGATATGGTTTGATTAAAATATATTTTTCTTATTGTCCGTGCGGAGGCGATTCCATTTTATTGATCAATGCCACATGCATTTTGTTTCTTTATGTGCAGCCCAATGTTATCCAATGACTTGTTTGCATTATTTATGTATTTTATTTTTTGTTAGGCAATAGATTTTCTGATAACACTTTACAATAAGGTCTAATTTGTTAATGGATTAACTAACAGAAAGCAATAGCCTGTGTTATTGTTAGATAATAAAGTATGTGTGTTCATGTTAGTTCACAGTGCATTGACTAATGTTAACAGATACAACTTTCTTAAAAATGTTTTATAAAATTGTTGGTTCATGCTAACTAATGCTAACAAAATTAAACCTTATTATAAAGTGTTACCATTTTTTAATAAAGAAAGTTGTCCATATGAGTGTAAAATTAATTTTAAAAGTTAAGGAATCTTACACTGGTTCAAACTAGGCTATACTGTATTGTATATGTTTGATTTATGTTAAAAGTGTTTGAGACAAGGCTTTTAATGGTGAGCATTTTGTTATACAGGCTATCAAAGTATATAATTTTTTTTATTTAGATTTATCGGCCAATATATCGGTTATCGGCTTTAAAATGCAAAGAATTATCGGTTATCGGTATCGGCCAAAATGTTCATATCGGTGCATCCCTAACAAAAATGTATCAAATTCACAAATAAATAGATTAAGATCCACAAATAAATGTAAAGAGTTTCACAAAAAATTATAAAACTCACAAATAAATAAAATGAGATATGCAAAAAAAACAAAAACAAATTATTTTTACAAATGTGTTTTACATCACAAACACAACTCTGCCTGGTATTTATTTGTGAACCGCTTTCTGTGCATTTGTAAATCACTGCACGCATTTGTGAATCTCTTCTTGTGTATTTGTAAATCCCCTCACGCATCTGTGGATTTTGAAACACTTCTAGCGTCAACGTGCAGACAAATCCACAAATAAGTAGACTCCACCCACCGTTTACCTAAACCAATCAGATAATGGCCACATTGAGCATGTTCTCGCTACAACCAATCACGTTAGGCTTTACAGTCAGGGTGGTAACTTTGCTCATTCATCTGCATTGGCTCAAATAGGAAGTGTTAGGCTAAGGCCCATAATATTGCTTCAGTAAAATATGTTTAAAATTTGGATTTCGTTAGAGTTAGACCATTAAACTGTGTATCAGGCACACATTTTTATGAGCCTTTGAAAATGCCAGAGAAACAGCGCTTACGTTATGGGAACAATGCGTTATGGAAGCGTCACGTTATTCATGATAAAACAGAAAAGCATCAATCAGTTGCTGACTAATAAAAACTGGATTCAACCTCATGATAAATACGTGATTTTGTGTTATATAGGTGAAATTACTGTCCCAACAGCTTTCCCCACTTCTTCAGTCAAGTTTTAAATGCGCAGCAGGTCCGTGGATCTAATGATTAAATATGTATCATGCATTTAAAAGTGAAATGCCCAGCAGACAAGTGATTTGAAATTATTTATCCGTTAAAAAACTTGATCACAGAAATAATATTTCATATGAATCAGTTTTAATATTTTTTTTTGTAAAAGTTACTTACAGCATCCAAAATAATTCCAAAGATGTATTTTTCAGCATTGCATTATCTACTCAAAACCCCCGTAGCCGTGGTTGCATCTTCAATGATGGTCATTTGGGTTGATATTTGGTATTCTACATAATATTTATGTCCTATAGCTAGCTATTTGTCACCACGATTGTGCTTTAAAAGACAAAATCATCCGTTTTGTCATTTCTTACATCGTGTCTACCCCGTGCGAGGCTGTCTACACTGGACAAAGCAAATGTGGAAATGATGTGTCCTCCGTGTAGTTGCGTGTAGTAGCCGCTACTTCAGAAGAAGAACGGGCATCGGTTTACTATCAATGAATCCGTGTAGACACTATAACGAATTATGAATTTACATGTAGCCAGCATCAATAAAGAAGATTATTGACACGTCATATATCTGCAGGTAAGAAAACATACGTCATGGGCAAAATGTGTTAACATTGCAAACATGTTAGTTTTACATTATTTGAAACTGCTACGGCAGAAGGGAAGATAATGGGCTATTTGCTTTTTGACACGCCACTTGAGTCCGGTAGAGAGGGCGTTATATGATGCTTGGTGATGATCACAATTTGTGTGTAATCCTGAGTTTATCCTGATGGAAATATAAAGAAGCCTTAAACTCCAACAATCTTTTGGAAACGGAGTGTTTTAACCACACAAACAGCTCAATTTGAATGAAGCGCCCATTACAGCTCCTTTCAGGGGTGCAAATCTGCAAAATGAATCGGATCCAGTTCTCGCCCCGACTGTAAAGCCTAACGTGATTGGTTGTAGCGAGAACGTGCTACGATTGGTCAGCTCAATGTGGCCATTATCTGATTGGTTTAGGTAAACGGTGGGTGGAGTCTACTTATTAGTGGATTTGTCTGCACGTTGACGCTAGAAGTGTTTCAAAATCCACAGATGTGTGAGGGGATTTACAAATACACAAGAAGAGATTCACAAATGCGTGCATTGATTTACAAATGCTCAGAAAGCGGTTAACAAATAAATGCTAGACAGAGTTGTGTTTGTGATTTAAAACACATTTGTAAAAAAAATGTTTTATTTGCAATTCTCATTTTATTTATTTTTGTGAGTTTTATAAATTTTTGTTAAACTCTTTACATTTATTTGTGGATCTTAATCTATTTATTTGTGAATTTGATAATTTTTTGTGAATCTCTCTACATTTGTTTGTGAATCCTAATCTATTTATTTGGAATAATGCAACAATCCTAACCCCATATGACTCCTCCAGACTGTAAATCAGGGCAAAAATCTGCTAATTTTGTGTAGTGTATTCCTGCCTTTACCAAAGGGAAATTGGTGGTGAATGACATTTTAAATTGACTTGAACATTATATTTAGCATTTCCCTGTCTTACAAGTAAAAACTAATTTTGTGCTTCATGTCACACAGATACTCGGAGAGATGGATGTCTGCAAGTTCCATTGGGTTCAGAACTGTCAGAAATACAAGTAAAAATGGAGGTTGCCACTGTGATGTCTCATGAGCCTTTGAGACAAGCTTCTACCAATACTTCTCCCCTTTCTGAAGGTTTAAAATGGCAGCAACCCTCTCACTGCATCACACTTCTGCCAAATGTGCTGTCGAAGAATGAAGATATTGGTGGTACAGATACACAATCATCAATCACAGTTGGTACAGATACACAACCATCAATCACAGTTGGTACAGATACACAACCATCAATCACAGTTAAGTCAGAGCTGTGTGAAAATCAGGCTAAACATTCATACCCATCTGCAGTGCAGTCTGGCAGTGATTGTCATGTTGAACTTCCAGCACCTGAACAAGACCTGTCGTGTCTTCAACTTTACATTGAAAGTTCTGATGAGATGTCACAAAAGGCAATTCAAAGTTACCAAAACACATTAATATGCAAGATTTGCAGAAAAATTTTCAGCACCAAAGGACGTTTGCAGAGACACACTTTAGTGCACCAGAACCAGACACTTTTCTGCTGTGGTTCATGTGGGAGTCGTTTTAAATCGAAACTCCACTTGAAAGAACATGAGAGACTCCATGCAGGTGATTATCACTATAGCTGCCAATCAGATTTTGTATGTTTGCCAGTCTTAATTCTTAATCCTCAAAAAAAAAAAAAAACATGTTTAAAGACGGGTTGAGTTAGGCAGGTCAATGAATTGGGGCTTTAGGCCAAAGAATGAAATTATTTTCCATTCTGGGGTAACCCATTTCAACACTGTTTTTAATAGAGCTGTAAAAATTAACTCATGCCATTAATTAGTTTTGCAGATCTCAAATCTATACTGGTGCGCTGTCTTTGAAGGGGCTTTCTGTGAAAAAACACCTGAAACACGCGCACAGGATGTCGCTTCAGACGGTGCGCCAGCACCGCATTGAGTTCTCTTTTGCGCTTGATTGGACAAAAAACAACACACAATTTTGTCGAAATGCCCGTTATTGGCGAGTATCCGGTTCGTAAGCAGAGTCTTAAATGAGTTAAAAAAAAGAGTGTTTACACCGGTTATTAAAATGTGTTTTGGTCAATCGGATCACAAGTAGACGAGGGAGACACATACCCGTTTTCACCTGGGGCCTCGTATATAAAACTTTCCATAGTCTTCATCCTAAAAGTGTGCGTACGCACAAAAGTACACCAGAACCTGCACCAAAATTCCCTTTTTAAAACCGTCATCGGAAGATTGTGCGTAGCCTACATCATCTCCCCCCTAGAAATAACCATATATGGAGCTTACAATGCCTAGTTTTCTGCATCTGCGCATCATCTACATCTTCATATCATTTCCATGCATCATCCACGTGATACCATGTTCAACGGTACAAGGCATTAAGAAAATATGAGATAGGCCTACGGACTCTGTGCCGTCACATTACATTGCTAAAAATCGTTCAGTATTCTTGCCTTGTTTTAGAATAAGTAAATAAAAATGTTATAACATTTCAGAGAAAGTTTTCAGAGAAGAGTTACTCAATCTTTTCCACTGTCCAAATTGTATTTAATTAGTGTTAAATTGCTTTAAACAAATAAAATTTATGCAATTCAGCCCATAAGGTATACAGGTCCTTCTCAAAAAAATTAGCATATTGTGATAAAGTTAATTATTTTCCATAATGTAATGATAAAAATTAAACTTTCATATATTTTAGATTCATTGCACACCAACTGAAATATTTCAGGTCTTTTATTGTTTTAATACTGATGATTTTGGCATACAGCTCATGAAAACCCAAAATTCCTATCTCAAAAAATTAGCATATCATGAAAAGGGTCTCTAAACGAGCTACTAACCTAATCATCTGAATCAACTAATTAACTCTAAACACCTGCAAAAGATTCCTGAGGCTTTTAAAAACTCCCAGCCTGTTTCATTACTCAAAACCACAATCATGGGTAAGACTGCCGACCTGACTGCTGTCCAGAAGGACATCATTGACACCCTCAAGCAAGAGGGTAAGACACAGAAAGAAATTTCTGAACAAATAGGCTGTTCCCAGAGTGCTGTATCAAGGCACCTCAGTGGGAAGGAAAAAGTGTGGCAAAAAACGCTGCACAACGAGAAGAGGTGACCGGACCCTGAGGAAGATTGTGGAGAAGGACCGATTCCAGACCTTGGGGGACCTGCGGAAGCAGTGGACTGAGTCTGGAGTAGAAACATCCAGAGCCACCGTGCACAGGCGTGTGCAGGAAATGGGCTACAGGTGCCGCATTCCCCAGGTCAAGCCACTTTTGAACCAGAAACAGCGGCAGAAGCGCCTGACCTGGGCTACAGAGAAGCAGCACTGGACTGTTGCTCAGTTTTGCATGTCATTCGGAAATCAAGGTGCCAGAGTCTGGAGGAAGACTGGGGAGAAGGAAATGCCAAAATGCCTGAAGTCCAGTGTCAAGTACCCACAGTCAGTGATGGTCTGGGGTGCCATGTCAGCTGCTGGTGTTGGTCCACTGTGTTTTATCAAGGACAGGGTCAATGCAGCTAGCTATCAGGAGATTTTGGAGCACTTCATGCTTCCATCTGCTGAAAAGCTTTATGGAGATGAAGATTTCATTTTTCAGCACGACCTGGCACCTGCTCACAGTGCCAAAACCACTGGTAAATGGTTTACTGACCATGGTATTACTGTGCTCAATTGGCCTGCCAACTCTCCTGACCTGAACCCCATAGAGAATCTGTGGGATATTGTGAAGAGAAAGTTGAGAGACGCAAGACCCAACACTCTGGATGAGCTTAAGGCCGCTATCGAAGCATCCTGGGCCTCCATAACACCTCAGCAGTGCCACAGGCTGATTGCCTCCATGCCACGCCACATTGAAGCAGTCATTTCTGCAAAAGGATTCCAGACCAAGTATTGAGTGCATAACTGAACATAATTATTTGAAGGTTGACTTTTTTTGTATTAAAAACACTTATTTTATTGGTCGGATGAAATATGCTAATTTTTTGAAATTTTTGGGTTTTCATGAGCTGTATGCCAAAATCATCAGTATTAAAACAATAAAAGACCTAAAATATTTCAGTTGGTGTGCAATGAATCTGAAATATATGAAAGTTTAATTTTTATCATTACATTATGGAAAATAATGAACTTTATCACAATATGCTAATTTTTTGACAAGGACCTGTATATATTTTAGGATGTTTATTTGTAATGGAAACAGATAGGTCTTATTTTTTGATGTGTAAATAATTGTAAGACTCAGCGAGTCACTGCCAGAACATTCAAAAAATAAATCGTGCATATCTTACCGTTTCCTACTGTCTGTCTGTGCACGTCTCGACACCAACAGCACAGCTGCGTTCAGCAGAGTTTGTAGCCTACAGTACTGTGTTATCGGGCTCAATGGTGTTCGATCACCGAGCGAGTCCTTCGTTGTCTGTTAGGATTCAAATGTGCATCGATTATTATTCGCACAAAAAATATTTTCTCAGAACATCTGTTATTTAGAACACAAATTAAAGCGGAATTATCATGTGCCAAGCACTTCTCGTTGTGGTTAAAACATTAAAACAGTGTTCAAAAACAGCTCATTCACTACAAATATTTCTATTTAAATTTATAAAAAATGTTGTAGCTTTTGGATAATGATTTCATGAAATTTTAATGCTTAATCCATGAATGAGAGTGGCATATTTAATCGAAATGTATATATCAGAAGCATAGATCTTTCATTCTAATGGACAAAATAAGCTTGCGCATATGAATGTGCCCGGAGATGACGGATAAACATACAGAGAGCATCAAATTAATTTCTGCTCTGATAGCCACAAGACCACGCCAAACGTGGTGAGTGGACGTTTTTCATCTTCAAACCAAACTTGGATCTCCAGCTGACAAAGTTTAAATCCCGCCTGGCTAGGGCGCTTTCCATAATGTTTACACATTAGGTCGGTTGGTGGAGAGTAGGCGGTCTTTTGCGGCTGTTCGACCACATGAGCATTTACACTACGAAAGCAATCCGGTCAAATGCGTTTTCGACTACCTCTGGAAGTTGTCGGAAATGGACAAGCTCAAAATGTTTTATACGCTGATTACACCTGTATTTAGCTTCGTCCACTTGTGATCTGATCAACCAAAACGCATCTTGATACCAGGTGTAAACAGGGCCTAAGTGGCAGCAGCCTAATAATCCCGTTGCTGCCTGTCATTAGCCGCATTTCCACTGTCGGGCCAAAAGCGGGCGTGCTTTTCCACCGTCACTTCCGGGGCTTGATCTGGCCTCGTTGGGGCTTCCTCTGGGTTTTTTGGCCCGCTGAATACCTTGGTCCAAAGTGGGCCAGCTCGGGTTTGAGGAGTGGTTTTGAACAGAGGCAGAGTTTATTTGAGTCTGGAGACGGCAGCACCGCCGCCGCGAATGATTCCTGATCAGCTAATCAGCTTAAAGACTTTTAAAATCATTTTTGCTCAAAACTCACTTTCAGACTGCAGCAAGTGTTTGAATACCTTCTGTTTTTGATTCGATGTGGATTCTGATTAATGTATAAGGCAGAAATATGTATATGCGATTAAAGTTCCAAGAGGTCCGGTCTCTATATTTCCTTCCCAGCTGAGGTCCGGACAATACTTTTTTGGAACAGTTATACATTTCCATCAAGGCAGCAGGAGTACTTTGTAAAAAAAACAGCAACAAAAAAAAAACACTAAAAATAGTCATCAAAGATGAGAATCTTAGGCCCAGAGAGCCAAAACAGTGATGTCTTAGAATTTTTATCAAAAATCTACCCAAAAAAGTACATATTTCTCCCAACTGGATATGAAAATAAAAAGGTTAGATCAGATGTTTTAACAGGCTATTTTTATTTATTTATTTTTCATTTAGACACCTATGTGTATGTCACATAGAAGGCCTTGGGACTGGGGGTGCAGTGTTTATATCAAAGCAATGAACTACTGAAAACAAACAATGTACATAATCTAATAATCAAAACTCTCATCATGAGGACAAAACAAAGTTAACTAGTTGGCCTAATTTAAAAAAAAAAAAATCTCTGAATAATTTTCCAAATTTTAACATTGTTTATTATGAAATGCTCTTCATATGCTGATTAATAATGCTAAATGTAATGAATGTGTAGTCTTAACCTGGTGCAATTAAACTGTTAGTCATCTGTATGACAGATAAAAAACAATTGTTTAAGCTGCATTCTCGTTTTCTGCTGTTTTTTTACGAAAGTATCTATTTTGCTGCTCATCTTGTTTCTGCTACTGTTGTTATTAAAATAACCACGGCGTCAGCAGCTCTCACTTTACTTTTTAGCAAGGGAGAGAGAGAAGCAACACAGACGGAGTGGAAAGGGCTTGAATGAAGCACTTTTGGCTCTAGATAAAAATATTAAAGATATAGCTCCGAAAGATCATTACTATAAACAACCCTGAGTGCTTGTGGTGTGAACCGCTCCGTTGTTTTGATGCGGTGCTCACTTTAATCTGTAGAAACGTTAAATTTACACAATTACGTTCCATGGTCCGGATCCGGACCGCAGTCCGTCATTTGAATAACACTGATTTAGGCTATCACAATCGTGTATTTATTTTATTTTATCTGTCAGTACGTCTCGTCTCTTTATACCGGACTGTCTGATATTCATATTTAGCTCCGCATATGTCATAAAATAAAGCAAGTCCAGTTTTACAGTTTTACTAAAGCTCCTCAGGTTCAGGTGCAGGTTCCTTTATTCTATACCCATAGGTAAATAAAATTTCAGTAAACCAGTTCAGTTTGTTTCTCATACATGTATAATTGACAATACAATAGACAACACTATAAAAACACTAACCCCTAAAACATTATACTAAACCCATTACTTCATCTTATTCATATAATTCATCACTACAAGGACAAAGCTGTTCCTATGTTTTGTTGTACACTACGGGACTGTAAACCGTCGATTAGACGGAAGGTGCTGGAACTTATAATAAAGGAACTTGAAGCACTGTGGAACTTAATGCCTAACGGTGGAAACAGCGTGGTTTTGGGCTCGTTGCTACAGGTCTGAGGCTATTAGCCCAGCCCAGCCCGTTGAAAGCCCTTGCTCGCACTGACAGTAGAAATGCGGCTAGTATTGTTAATCAAAGAACAAAAGACAAAAGAGAAAATCTCTTCCTGACATGAAAAATAATAGCTTTCAGTTATACTGTAATGTTGAACGGTTATAATAAATGGATAAAATTGTGAAAAAAAATATTAAATAGAGACTATCAGTACTGGTCTCTGTGATACTGGCCTTCATTCATAGTACTTAGTAAAAAGATGCCATTAAACAAATATTTAAAATATACAGCCTTTGTTGTTTCTACATTATTTTTGATATTCAGTGTGAAAGTATTACAATATAAAAAAATTTGCGATTAATTAGTTTAGTTTTTTTAATCGATTGGCAGCACTAGTTTTTAACAGATAATCATATTTGTAGACTTATTACAATAACATTTATTTCCCTACAGAAAGTAGAGCAGAAGATCGGTCCGAAGAACCACTGGACTCACAGATCTCCCATGTCGAAATAATCCTGCAGCCAGACGGTATAAATGTGGACACAAACCCACGGCACTCTCCTAAATTAAGTTTTTCTGATCAGGGACCTGGGAAATATCCTTTCTATTGTAAGATTTGTGATAGGCCATTCAAACGTCAAAAGAGCATGAAAAGCCACATGCTTTTACACCAAGGTGATCGGAACTACCCCTGTAAATTTTGTGGCAGAAGATTCTATAAGAGCTGGCATCTTGCAGAGCATTTAAGAATTCACACCGGTGAAAAACCATTTGGGTGCAATAAATGTGGAAAGGGGTTTGTTCAGTGGAATCAGGCAAGATCACATATAATCAAGCACCATGAAGGAGATATGTCACTGTTATCAAAGGAAAAAGCCTAAACCTGTAAATTGGCTTTTGTTATTACCACTTCTTTAGCAAGGAAATTAGAATAGTAATGTTAATTTTGAATTTCTGATGTACATTTCTAATAATAAATGATACACAGAGACATTCATCTCAGGTTTTGTAGATGCACATACTCTTCCTACATCCCATGTCTGTTATTTAAAAAAGCTATTTTGCTTACATTTTTTTTTACAGCATTTTACACAATATACATGGTTTCAAAGCAGTTTTACAGATTTTCTTACAGACTAATATATTACATTTCATAGGTATTCATTATGCAGTTCTTGTTAATGCTTAATTAAACATTATTCATTAATATATTTGTCATTATTCCGCCAACAAGCAAACCAAAGGCAACTTAATTAGGGTGTACTCACAATAGGTGATCAGAACTGTGCCCAAGCACGTTTGACACCCAAAGTCAGGTTCGTTTGACTTGTGTGATTGCTCAGTAACACGTGGAACGCTGAACCGTGCCCTGGCCCATTTGAAAAGGTGGGCTGGGTTTTGGATCGATTGCACTCGAAAAAATTAATTTCAAAACATCTAGACATCAACTAAGAGTGAAGATGTAAAAGTAGGTGCATGCATACACTTGTTCGAAATGCCGATTTGTCTCTTTGAAAATCACACTTCCTGATTCGCCCTGTTGATTCGCATTGACTCTGCCGTGTATCCATCCAGTGTGACCAGAGAACAGAACGGCTACTTCTTGAATGTGCTCTAATGTCATCGTTTCAACAAACACCTATTACTACTTGAATGTTACACTTTTGAATTCATTTGGGTATATTTATTGTTACATTCCACAAGTGTTTTGTGTATATTTTGTTTGTTTTTAGCTCTGTTTATCTGTTCCCCGGTGTTTCTTTATTCCACTCCTAGGTGTACGATCACTGGACTTCCTGCCTGTCAATCATCATGATGACATTGTTCCGCTCAACCAACCCGCTGATATGCCAGCTGAATAAAAGGGCTTGATTTCAAGGTGTGGGTGTGAGCAAAGTCAGCATCCCATGTCACTCGAGTTAAGCCCAATTTATACTTCTGCGTCGAACTTACGCCGTAGCTACGGTGTAGGCTGTGCGTAGCGCGCGTACCCTTCGGCGTACCCTGACGTGCACCTCTCCAAAAATGTAACAACGCGTCAATTCTACGCGGACGCAAGCGCTGTGATTGGTCTGCTCACACCGCTCCCTCGGGTTTCACATGCTCCCTCTGCGTGCATCAACGCGGACAACGACGCAGAAGTATAAATTAAAACCAATGCGTAGTCTACGGCGTAGAGGCTCCGGCGTAGGTCCGACGCAGAAGTATAAATTGGGCTTAAGGCTGATTTATACTTCTGCGTCGGACCTATGCCGCAGCCTCTAAGCCGCATGCGTCGGTTTTCATTTATACTTCTGCGTCGTTGTCCGCATCGACATGCAATTGCACATGCTGACCGCTAGTAGGCAGTGTCCACTGGCATGTTGATGATGTAATCCACAGTAGAATTATTTGCCATTGGGAGTCTTTATAGTTTGACAAAGATGTGTCGTACAGATGGACATATTTTCGGACGCATTTGTGTTTGTGCCGTAATTGAGTATTTATATGTAGTATTTTCATTGTTAGCTTTTATGTTCAGAGTGAACGCAACCCCCAGTATCTTTGGTCTTTATTTAGCATCTTTATTTGGCTTCGTATATGCTGAAATTTTCGTTTTCCCATTTTTTTTTGGGCAGTTGGTTTAGAGGGTTTAGGTCATTAGTTATGGGAATTGTTTTGTTTTGTTCTTTTTGATTTGGCAACACTCTTTTTCCCCATGGAAGTTTTTTTTATTTTATTTATTTTTTATTTTTTTTATTTCCATAGCGTTTTTTAAAATAAACTATACATGCGTTTCAACTTATCTCTGTTTCATTGATGGATTCTGCTGTTTGCACACATTGTAACAGTTGTCTCACTTAAATGTTACGTAATAATCCCACGTCATGGAAATTGTCAATACGAATACAACCTACTAAATCTGACTTAACCACGGACAATTCAAATGAAATAAAATTGTTAATATAATAAAATAATATACTACAGTATCTCAAAATAATTCTTTGAATACTTACAATACAATACAATTCTTCCCTGAATTATGGTGATGGCGTCCCATCAAGAAGCTATTCTATACACTCTCACCGTCCTTCTCAGGTGTAGGCTGGTTCGACACAGGATCAGTAATACTAACTCAGAATATTACAGCCTCACCCTGAGGGCGGCTCCTGGGTCTTCCAACACTATCACTGTCTCTGCGATGGTCTTTTGACCGTAGAATCTTTAGTACTTCCATTCCTCAGCTGCGCAGCATATATCTGACACAACTCCCAAGTTGCTCTTTGCAGAAAATAAGTTTTATTCACGGCCAGGAGAGCACTTTTTGGGTGAGTATATTTGGTTTTTGACCTGATCATCCTTATACTGCATTTCTCTATACATTTAATGTTGAAAATACCCATTACATAAAATATTTCTATCCCATATAACATCAAGCATGTAACATGGGTTTATTGCGTGTTTGGTTTTCACCTTATTGATGAACAGGAATTGTAATTTGCAAATAAAGCTGCATATTCCTCCCTCAACCTCAACTGCCCCCATAATAATCTTGTGGTACGTGCAGCATGAGAATGAATAAGTAAAAATCACCGTGCTACATAAGTGATAGCCTAAATATATTATGCAGCCTATTAGCAAGAGCATGTTTCAGTTTTCTTCAAAACAAAGTTGCATCAGAATGGCTTAAGCGTGCTCAGGCCTGGAACCATAGACTGGAATGCTAAAGTGCAATGTGAGTGCAGGCCAGCAAGGGAGTGGAGGGGGGACAATCAGGCTCGTTACAAGGCAACCCTGCCTAGTGCGAGTACGTTCTTAGTGTTTATAAGCTTTTATCTATATAGTTTATTGAGGTTCATGTAGATTGGTAAAGTCCCTTCTAGGACTGAGGTGTGGTAGATGGCATATAATTATCTGCATGTTGTCTAGCTTGTCCCCAGATAGACATTATACTTGTATGACACTATCTGCTATATTATGTTACCAGTATGGCTGCAGAGTTAATCTTTTTGCCTTAAAGGATTTTTATTTTTTATTTATTTATTTATTTATTTATTGATACCTGGGGCACATTCTTCGTATGTGGATTACTCATCAACTTACTGTTGATGATTTGACATGATCCAGGATTATTGGGTGTTTCGAAGCTCATCCTGGAGTTGCTGTCATAGCAGCAGGTCTGTAATTTTAAAATTAATTTGGAAATAGTTATAATGTTGTGTAGTCTATAATAATTCACAGCCAATTTTACTCATTTGTTAGATTTATTTGTGAGCGAATAATTATCTCATAATTTAGTCAGTCTGAACTGTACATTGATTCGAAAAGTGACGGATATTATGCAGGTTGCTTGATGCAACGCTGGAGATTTTAAGGCTTAAAAAGCAACATAACATACTAAAAATATCTACTATTCCATTTTAAAGAGAAAGAGAGAGACAGACAGATATTGTGCTTTGTTTTAAAAATTATTTCTTGATTAATTATAATTTCATTACATTGCTGTCTGCTGCATGACTATGATAAATGAACAAATTATAAAGCTTGGGTTGCTGAATATTCGACCCCTTACTTCAAAAGCACTTAATGTTAATGATATGATTACAGACTATAACCTAGATGTGCTGTGTTTGACAGAAACCTGGCTAAAACCAAACACCTAGATGTGCTGTGTTTGACAGAAACCTGGCTAAAACCAAACAATTACATTACTTTGAGTCCACCCCCCAAGATTACGGTTATAAACATGAACCTCGTATGGAAGACAAAGGGGGAGGTGTTGCTGTAATTTATAGTAATATTTTCAGAATTACTAAGAAGTCTAGTTTCAAATTTAATTATTTTGAAGTGTTGGTGCTTAATGTAACAATATCTAGTGTAAATGATAAATCACACTGTAGATAACGAAAAATATGCATTGGGATTGCCATTTAAAGACATTTTTAACTCTATTGGAGTTAGACAACATGTGTCAGGACCTACTCATTGTCGTAATCATACTCTAGATCTAATATTATCACATGGAATCAATGTTGATGCCGTTGAAATTCTGCAGCAGAGTGATGACATCACAGATCATTATCTAGTCTCGTGCAAACTTCATTTAGCCAAGGCTGCAAAGCCGACTCTGTGTTACAAATATGTTAGACCTATCAATTCTGCCACTAAAGATTGCTTTATTAATAATCTTCCTGATCAATTTCATCATCACAGCATCCCAGATAGCTTAGAAGAACTCAATATTGCGACAGAAACTTTTAACTCTCTTTTCCAGCATTTTAGACACAGTTGCTCCTCTGCGCTTAAAGAAGAAAATAGTCCAACGCCATGGTACAAAGAGCACACTCTGGCCCTTAAGAGAGCAGCCAGAAAAATGGAGCGAAACTGGAAGAAAACAAAACTAGAGGTATTTCGCATTTCATGAAAAGAGAGCACGATTGCATACAGAGAGGCCTTAAAAACTGCTAGATCTGCTTATTTTTCAACCCAATTAGAAGAAAATAAACAAAACCGTAGGTATTTATTTGAAACAGTGGCTAAACTAACGAAAAAGAAAGCTTCAAACCCAGACGTTTCCAAGCAGCACAGCAGTAATGACTTTATGAACTTCTTTACTTACAAGAGATTGATAATATCAGGGAGAAAATTATGCAGCCGTCTACTACAGTATTGCATCAGGCAGTACATTGTAGTCTCCCTGGTGAAAAATTAGATACATTCATTGCTATAGGAGAGGGTGAATTTTATAAACTCGTTAAATCATCTAAATCGACATACATACAATCAGGTGTGCCATTTCAGGGTTAAAACAAAAACATGTCCTGTCAGGGGGTCCCTGCAGGAGAGGTTGAGAAACACTGCGTTAGATCCTATACCGACTAAACTACTGAAAGAGATGCTTCCAGAGGTCATAGATCCTCTTCTTAATATCATTAATTCATCTTTGTCATTAGGATACGTACCAAATTCTTTTAAGCTGGCTATGATTAAACCGCTTGTTAAAAAAATGCAACTTGATCCTACAGAATTAGTCAATAACAGGCCGATCTCGAATCTACCTTTTCTGTCAAAGATACTAGAAAAGGCAGTATCTTCACAACTATGTTCCTTTTTAGAAAGAACTGGTATCTGCGAGGATTTTCAAACAGGATTTAGACCGTATCATAGACAGCTGAGACAGCTCTCATTAGAGTCACAAATGATTTGCTCTTATCATCCGATCGTGGTTGTATCTCTCTATAAGTGTTACTCGATCTTAGTTCTGCATTTGACACTATCGACCACAACATTCTTTTAAATAGACTCGAAAATTATGTTGGCATTGGTGGAATTGCACTAGCATGGTTTAAATCATACTTATCTGACCGTTATCAGTTTGTAGTAGTAAATGAAGAAAAGTTCAGAATGGTGTACCACAAGGCTCAGTACACTCTGACCATTGCAGTTCACTCTGTACATGCTATGCTTAGGAGATATCATTAGGAAGCATGGCATTAGTTTTCACTGTTATGCTGATGATACTCAGCTGTATATTTCTTCACGCCCTGCTAAACTTACCAATCCACAAAATTAACGGAATGCATGGCTGATATAAAAAAACTGGATGACTAGTAATTTCCTACTACTTAATTCTAAAAAACAGAGATTCTAATTATTGGACAAAAAACTTCCTCACGTAATAACCTAGAATACTGTCTAACACTTGATGGCTGCTCTGTCAAGTCCTCGTCGTCGGTTAGGAACCTGGGTGTGCTCTTTGATACCAATCTTTCATTTGAAAGTCACGTGTCTAGTATCTGTAAAAGCGCATTTTTTTCATCTTAAAAATATACCAAAATTACATCATATGCTCTCAATTAAAAGTGCAGAATAATTAGATCATGCGTTCATGACATCAAGGCTAGATTATTGTAATGCTCTACTGGGTGGTTGCACTTCATGTTTAATAAATAAACTACAGCTGGTCCAAAATGCAGCCGCTAGAGTTCTTACCAGAACCAGGAAGTATGACCATATTAGCCCGGTTCTGTCAACACTGCATTGGCTCCCTATTAAACATCGTATAAATTTTAAAATATTGATGATTACTTGCAAAGCACTAAATGGTTTTGCTCCCCTGTACTTGAGCGAGCTCTTAACGCATTATAGTCCTTCATGTCTATTGCGATCTCAAAATTCCGGACCGTTGATAATACCTCGAATATCGAAATCGACTGCTGGCTGTAGATCCTTTTCCTATTTAGCACCAAAGCTTTGGAACAATCTTCAAAAGGGCATCTCAGCAGCTGATAAACTCTATTATTTGAAAAAGTATGTAAGTGGCTCAGCACACAAATATCTTGAAGGCACCTTTTATCGCAACGATGAAGAAGCGTACAAAGATGCTTGGAACAACCTTAACCAAAGATACGGCCAGCCCTTTGTCATTCAAAAAGCATTCCATGAAAACCTGTCAAAGTGACCTAGAATACAGTCCAAAGATGGCCTGAGAACATTTTCAGACTTCTTAAATGCCTGCCTGCAAACCATACCTCAAGTTAAAGGCCTGGAAATGTTAAACGACTGTGAGGAGAATCAAAAGCTGGGACAGAAACTTCCTGACAGGGGAGCCTCCAGGTGGAACCGCCAGGTCACAACATCACTTATGTACGGCAAAGAATTCCCAAGCTTTCAAGACTTTGTAAAGTTCATGTCAACTGAAGCAGAAATAGTGTGTAATCCTATCACTTCTTTACATGCTCTTCATTCACATATGATGAAGAAATAAAGCAAAAGACAAAGAGTCAGTCAATCCAAAATGAAACCCCATGTCACCCCATGAGAGAAGAATCTCAAAGGAAACCAAAATAAACAAGGCAGTTGTCTTTAAAACCCAAACAACAATAAACAGTGATAAACAGACAATGGTTAAAGTTGTCTTGTTGATCAGTTGTTGCTAAACACCATGCATGTTGTGTCAAGATGTAATTCATCAACTTTATAAGTGCCCAAATTTCATTTAGAAGTCTCTGAAAGACATAAGGTCAAATGGATGTATGAAACCAGGTCACTGTGCTAAGGAATGTCACCGTCACCAGACATGTGATGTATGCAAATTGTGACATCCCACATGTCTTCATGATTACAACTATGAGGATAATGGAATCAGAAAACAACCAACGGGAAGCAATGAGCATGCACTTAAGAGTGAGACTTAAAGGTCCCGTATTATGCCCCTTTTCACAAGATGTAAAATAAGTCTCTGATGTCCCCAGAGTGTGTATATGAAGTTTCAGCTCAAAATACCCAACAGATCATTTTTTACAGCATGTTTAAATTGTCGTTTTTGGGGGCTGAGAAAAACGCGCTGTTTTAGTGTGTGCCCTTTAAATGCAAATAAGCTGCTGCTGCACGACACAGGGGCGGAGCTTCATGAGCTCGCTCTCAGGACAATTTCATCTCACGGGATGATGATAATATCAGAAACTCTCAGTAATGGTGTTCATTTCGAGTCGGACAATAATGCCTACAGAGTCAGAGTGCTGTATAGAGATGGAACAGGTATAGTTTAGTAGTTTAATTACGGTTGTTATAACGTATTTGTCATCCATTATTTATTAATAGCCTACAAGTCTGCTGTTTCGGACCAGGTCCGAATGATGATCAAACATATACTGATGAGTTTAATAAAGTTTATTGTACATCACACAAAAGATGAAGCGTCAGTTTTACTTCAGAAATCACCGTAAGAGCTGAGTAGACACAGTAAGTTATAAGAAGTGCGCAAGTTGAGGGAGTTGAGGGAGCATTCCTGTGGGCGGAGGTTAGTCAAAAACCAGTAGCAGTATTAACATTAAGTGACATGGGCATTGAACGCTCAGAAGCCATTGGCACATCCGGTGGCACATCCGGTCTCCATTGGCATGTGCCAGGGGATAGTGACATGTGTCACTGACATTACTGACATGTGCCAGTGGATAGTGACATGTGTCACTGACATCATCGCGGAACACTGACACTGTCGCGGAACAGGTTGACGTCTCACCTCAGTATGACTTACAGATGAGCTGAGCAGCTACTGACGTAATTGTGAAACAAACGCCTATATAAATAGCCTATTATGTTAGTGATTTAAAAAAATAGATGTCAATTAAACGTTTTAAAGTCAGTATTTTTTTCTCAAACATGTCAGTTTGTGACATCATAGCTGAGTGGCATAGATGCCACTGAAAGTTAAATATGTAATGCCAATGTTGTTGATCACGCAAACTGCCCATCCTAGGAAACACAACGAATAAATCAGAAGTTACTACGAATAGCGCATTAACAGTCGCATCCGTTACTGTAACCTTTAATTTTGCATGATGCTGCATGCACGCCAGTAGGTGTCAGTATACGTCCACGGCCAGCGCAAAATAACCTAAAACTCGCGACGGCCTATCTGTCATTTGTTTGAGTAGCAACTAGCAAGTACAGTAAGAAGGAAGCAAAAATTAAATTAAAAAACGAGTAATCAGAGTCTGGTATCGACATAAATAAACTATAATGAACGGTTTTACTACTTTCGGTCAAACATGAACGGTAAGTCAAGAGGTTTCTTCGTCGCTTCGCATATAAATTATCCACTAATTATTTATATCAACATCAGACTCTGATTACTCGTTTTTATTTATTTAATTTTTGCTACCATCTTAGTGTAGTTTGCTACTCAAACAAATGACAAATACACCACCCGTAGATGTTCCTCAACTGTCGCAATATGAACAAACTGACATGTTTGAGAAAAAAAATACTGACTTCAAAACGTTTAATTGACATCTATTTAAAAAACATCACTAATATAGGCTATTTATATAGGCGTTTGTTTCACAATTACGTCAGTAGCTGCTCAGCTCATCTGTAAGTCATACTGAGGTGAGACGGCAACCTGTTCCGCGACAGTGTCAGTGTTCCGCGATAATGTCAGTGACACATGTCACTATCCACTGGCACATGCCAATATTGTCAGTGACACATGTCACTATCCACTATGTCAGTGACACATGTCACTATCCACTGGCACATGCCAATGGAGACCGGATGTGCCACCGGATGTGCCAATACGCATAGTGGCATGTGCCATTGGCTTCTGAGAGTCAGATGCCCATGTCACTTAATGTTAATACCGCCTCTCAAATAAAATATCTCGCTTGGCATTGAACTTTGAGCTTTATAATTTTACAGATATTATTTATACTCTAACAACAACATTACACACTAACTAAAGTTTGAAACATGGGATCACGAAGAACGGGACCTTTAATATCACAACCGAAAGTCATTCAGTCATGACATCTTTGATTGTACCTGTATGGGTGTCGTCTGTGAATAATCCATCCAATGAACAGCTTGTCTATGCTTTGTTAGAGACTCAGAGTGAGTACTTTCATTAATGATGAAATGAGTAATGTACTGTAATTGGATACTCAACAAATAAAACTCAAACTTACCACCATGATGAGAGACAATATGATCATTAAAAGTAAAAGAGTATCTAATAGATACTCTTTTACTTTTAATGATCATATTGTCTCCCATCATGGTGGTAAGTTTGAGTTTTATTTGTTGAGTATCCAATTGCATTATGTGAGAGGGTACAATTCCTCAGTACACATCAATCTGCCTCCAGTATACACCAAGGAGTGTATTCCTGTCAATCGGGATCACATACCAACGCAGGAAATGGCAAAGAGCGGGAGTCACTTGAAGTTAATCACAGATGAAATGTCACCTCTTCTTAGCTGTGAAGTAGGTTTACTAATCAGCTACAACTGCCCCAGAGTGCTAGCTCCCAGTAAAGATGATGAACCTTATGCTATTTTAACTGACTTAGGATGGAGTAGTGTGGGCTGCTCCACACTAGGCATCAACGAATCAACAGCAGTCAGTCTTTGTTACAGAATAGCTAACAAAAGAGATTCCAGCTTTGACACCTGTGGATGCCATCCCTGTACTCAAATCGGACTTTGGGGATGTCACTGTCATGTCTCCGGTCTGATTCGCCTGTTTTCTTTATGTGCGTTGTCTGCGTGGTTGTTGTCTCGGAGCACATGGCTTTGTTTCGGCAGTTCGCCATGTGCTCCGCTGTCATTGTGGTTGATTTGTTTCCCCACCCTCTGGTTCGTCACTGCTCTGTCCCCGCACCTGTTATTATTAGTTACCACCCTCTCATTCATCATCACTGATCAGCCCCCGCACCTGTTATTGATTACCTTCCTTGTTTATCTCCCTATTTATTCTCCTCGTGTCATCTGTCTTGTGCCAGATCGTTGTGTTCGCTTCCTGCTACGCTTCGACCCAGCCAATTGATAATTCTTCAATCGTGTCTTGTTCAGTCCTGTTTTGAGGCTCCAGTGCCGTTTATTTTCCCTGTTTGTTTTTTCTTTTGTGCATCTTCTGTCAATCTCCCCAGGCCTTCTCTCTGCTGCCGGCCGGGTTTCAGCTCTCTAATCCCGTTTTACCGCTCCAGTCGTTTGCCCTCAACAGCATGTGATTTCTCCACTGCCCCTCCCTCTCTGCCTGGACCCCTGCTGTTCTCCTTTTGCGTGAGCTTTGCGCTCTGCTTTGTACGGTGGCCCAGTAGTGCACAACACAACGAAATTTAAAAAGCAAACATAAGTTCACAACACAACAGAAATGAGCCACAACACAACGGAAAATGTACAACACAATGGAAATGAGCCACAACACAACGGAAAATGT
The DNA here is from genome assembly GCA_026230005.1 of Gila orcuttii. Taxonomy (NCBI): domain Eukaryota; kingdom Metazoa; phylum Chordata; class Actinopteri; order Cypriniformes; family Leuciscidae; genus Gila; species Gila orcuttii. The sequence goes on along the minus strand of JAPDVR010000022.1, from coordinate 11,597,493 downwards.
AGGCTACAACACTCTCGGAGCCAGTAACGTGCGGTGAAATCTTGTCATGGGTAGGCTGTGACCTATCAATGTGGCATATATGTTCATATATTCATTCAGTTAATGTAGCAACCCAAGTTTATATCAGGCATCATCACATCGCTGCCTGCATACAGCAAAGTCAGTCATATGTGAGGCTAATGCACAATCAAATCTAATAATCAAATTAATGGACACATCTATCTTATGACTTATACAACAAACAAATGTTTTGTGCGGGACACAGTAAGAGGGAGGCGGCGCGTTGTCAGCGAACCGACAAGCAGCCTAGTCACTCCTTCAAAATGCGTAAACGCGCACAGACAGCCACACACACACTATTGGTCTGGTCACACTGGTGATGGTGCACCAGGATTTGAATAGGCTACAGTCAGAAAACATTGTGTCAGCAGTACAGCTTTAAAGTACAAAAACAGCTTATTCGCTCCTACAAACTGCGCTAGGTGCACACACCGACACTCAATGAGCGTCTGGCGACGGCGCACCAGGATTAAAAAAAGAGAACTACAAAACAGCATTTTAACCCTTATGAAATGCACCATAATCGCACAGACAGACCTACAATACAAATGTGGCAGAGGTGACGGCGCACCAGGGTATGGAAGAGAGAACATTTTGGTGTCAGCGGACAGCAGGCCTATAACTGTTAGCCCACCATCAGACAACACACACAAGCCAATATAAGGGTTTTAAAAATAATAAATAAATGAATAATTTACATTTTAAAGGGAGTGCTTGCTTTTATCTGTAGACGAAACTCCTTTTCCTCGATTTACTGAAGCCTATAAACGCATTTGCAGCTGCACAGCTAACGTTAGCACAGTGAGCGTATGGCTCGCTCATAGGCTGTGCTGCGGCAACTGCACATCCAATGGCGCGGGCGCCTCTGACGTGAATGTAACAGAACAGACTTTCCTCTTTGGCTCTTATTTCCATTGAAAAGGAGAGACTCATGAAATTGAGAAATACACCCAACAAAGAGGACTTTTACAACAAAGTAATTGACATCTTTGTCCAGAGGGATAGACGCATGGACTTTCCAGTTAGCGACCACAGCTCTTTTTTCTTCATAGGACGCTTCCAACGCTAGGCGCCGCTAGATGCTAAGTAGCTTGAAGCGCGGAGTGAGTGGGAGCGAGTGGATCACGTGACATGAAGCAAGCTCGGCCTCTGCCTCAATGTTGATAATTCAAGACAGCATGAGAACTGACTGCGCATGCGCAAATCTACGTAAACTACGTTCTATGAACCAAAGAGGCACAGCTAACCTCTGCCTCAATGGCAATGGCTTTGAATTTTCTGCATGAAACAATGATTTTTAGGAGCAAACAATGGCAAAAGGAGTATATTATATGTGTATTCCTGAAAATTTTTGTTACAAAAATTATTATTTGGAATAAAATAAATGCAATTAATAATGTGGTGAATTAATAAAGCTCTTGGAATTAATAAATGTAATGTCAACATTTCCTTTGGTGAGGCACTGCCTACGCTGACCGCACGTCCCTGCTCGGAGCGCGGTAAAGTTATAGTTTTCCATGCCACTGTTCTATAGAGACAGCAGTCTCAATATATCAATACCACGATTAGTTTTAACAGTATTTAACTATTGTATATCGACATAAAATATTACTTCAAAATTACCTACATGAATTATAGGTTCGTATTTATATTTGACAATACTTTGACGCGCTACCACAGCGCATGATCCCTAAGGGAACGTCTGGGAAATCCACCAAGTGTATAAAACGTATAATTTATTATATTATAATTTGATAAATAAAAATAAAAACCATTCGGTGAATTGCAGAATTACAGGAAGGTATTGGCACAATTTCACCTGTAATAAGCCAGTCTGGTCACTAGGAACCTACCACAAGCTTTAGGACATGAAAAGAAAAAAAAAACCTTTAGGTGAATCACAGTAGGCCTAATGTTTTTATATAAAAAAATTGTGTACTGTGCTTACAAGGGTGAAATTGTGCCAATAGCTCAATTTTGTTGTAAGTCAGACTGGTTATTAGGCAAAGCAAGGCAAGGCAGGTTTATGTGTATAGCACATTTCATACACAATGGTAATTCAAAGTGCTTTACATAGAAGAAATTAAAATAATCAAAAGAAATCAGAATAATTAAAACAGTTTAGAATAAAAGATAAAATACAGAAATAATCAAAAGAAATCAGAATAATTAAAACAGTTTAGAATAAAAGATAAAATACAGAAATAATCAAAAGAAATCAGAATAATTAAAAAGCATAAGAGTACAAACAGTCGGACGAACACTGGTACAGTGCTCATTCAGTAAATGCACAGTTAAACAGATGTGTTTTGAATCTGGATTTGAATGTTACTACTGTAGGAGCACATCTGATCTCTTCTGAAAGCTGGTTCCAGCTGCGGCTGGCATAATAGCTAAAAGCAGACTCGCCATGCTTAGAGTGAACCCTTGGTATTTCTAGCTGATGTGATCCTAGTGATCTGAGTGATCTGTTGGGTTTATATTCAGTAAGCATATCTGCAATGTATTGAGGTCCTAGGCCATTGAATGATTTATATACCAGTAATAATACCTTAAAATCAATCCTAAATGTAACTGGCAGCCAGTGTAAAGACCTGAGGACTGGTGTGATATGTTCATATTTTCTGGTTCTGAATCCTAGCAACAGCGTTCTGTATGAGCTGCAACTGTCTTATGGTCTTTTTGGGAAGGCCAGTGAGAAGTCCATTACAATAATCCACCCTGCTGGTGATGAAAGCATGCACAAGTTTCTCTAAGTCTTGACTGGAAACAAAGCATCTAATTCTTGCAATATTTTTCAGGTGATAATATGCTGATTTAGTTATTGCTTTGACATGACTACTGAAACTAAGGTCTGACTCCAGAGACACACCTAGATTCCTGACTTGATTTTTAGTTGTTTGACCCCTAGACTGAAGGTATGCGTTCACTTTGAGAACTTCATCTTTGTTTCCAAACGCAATGACTTCAGTTTTGTCTTTGTTTAACTGAAGAAAGTTTTGGGACATCCAATTGTTTACTTCATCAATGCATTGGAACAGAGAGTTAATGGGGCTGTAATCGTTAGACGATAGGGCTAAGTAGAGCTGTTTGTCGTCTGCATAGCTGTGGTAAGCGATTCGGTTCTTTCTCATTATTTGGCTCATTGGGAGCATGTACAGGTTGAATAGGAGTGGCGCAAGAATTGAGCCTTGAGGGACTCCGCATGTCATGGGTGTCCACTCAGACTTATGGTCTCCTATACTCACATAATAACCTCTCCCTACCAAGTATGACCTGAACCATTTTAGGACTATCCCAGAAAACCCGAACCAGTTTTCCAGCCTGTCAAGAAGTATGTCGTGATCGACAGTGTCAAATGCAGCACTGAGGTCGAGTAGTACCAGCACTGATAATTTGCTTTTATCAGTATTTAAGCGAATATCGTTTACTATCTTTATGAGAGCTGTCTCTGTGCTGTGGTGCGGTCGGAAACCAGATTGAAAATTGTCAAAGTATCCATTTGAGCTTAAGAATTTGTTCAGCTGATTGAAGACAACTTTTTCAATGATCTTGCCTATGAAAGGAAGATTTGAGATCGGTCTATAGTTGTTTAATATGGTCTTATCCAGATTGCTTTTTTTCAGGAGGGGCTTGACAACTGCAGTTTTCAGGGAGTTTGGAAAACTCCCAGAGAGAAGTGAGGCATTTACCACTTCTAGGAGATCTGCTTCTAAGCTGTGTAACACCTTTTTGAAAAAAGATGTGGGAAGTGCGTCAAGGGTGCAGGTTGATGTTTTAAGGTGCTGTACGGTTTCTTCCAAAATGTTGCCATCAATTTCTTCAAAATCAGACATAGTGACTACTTTCTCAGGTTGTGGTCTGAACTGCCTGACCCCAGCGCAACTCAAGGATGAGCTGATCACCTTTCTGATATTATTGATTTTCTCAGAGAAGAAAGAAGCAAACTCACTGCACTTGCTGTCTGAGAGCATTTCACTGGGAATCTGGCTTGGGGGGTTTGTCAGTCTCTCTACAGTAGCAAAAAGAGTGCGTGTGTTGTTTATATTGCTGTTTATAATATTTGAGAAGAAAGTCTGTCTAGCTTTGCCTAGTTCCTTATTGAATGCATGGATGCTGTCTTTGTAGATGTTATAATGGACTACAAGTTTTGTCTTCCGCCACATGCGCTCTGCTTTTCTGCATTGTCTTTTCATATTTTGCACTGCTGTTGAGTTTCTCCAAGGTGCTTTTTGTTAGGAACTACAACCTTTGAAACATGATAAAAGAAAATAAAAAAACTTTTAGAGACATTTCCTGAAAAATAATTGTTGTAAATACATGAAGGGAGGTATTAGAAAAAAGTCACATGTAGTAAGTCTACTACCAATACAACCAAGCTTTGGATTTTGAACATGTCTGTTTTTGAATGTTAAAAGTAATTTTAATTAATACAAATTATACGTGGGGTGGCGCTGCGGGGTGGCACTGTGGTGGTAGCGCTCAAAGCCAGTGTTGCCAACTTAGCAACTTTGTTGCTAGATTTAGCAACTTTTTAGACTACCTTAGCAACTTTTTTTTCAAAAAGCACCTAGCAACAAATTTAGCAATTTTTAACATTTATTTGGCAACTTTTAGCAACTTTTGGAAAGTGACTCTAATACAAACAACACGCGTACAAGCTAGCTAAATAGACTGACCGGTTCATTCCTAATTTCTTAAGATCGCTGTGGAAATGTGGAAATCGCTGTGAAAACCGGAAGACAAAATACAATGAGCGCAGGGGCGGGGCTACATAAGGTCTATATAGACCAGAGGCTGCGGGCAGCAGTAACACGCATTTCACATATTTGGTAAAATAATTTAAACATATTTCATGTGTAGTTTCACTGGTTAATAAGAAAATAGCCTACATAAAATGTAAGTGTTCAATATCAATGTTGTATTTAAAAATAAAAAAATCTGATCATAAAAATAATTGTTGTTTGTATTACTTTTACAAATGCTGTATGTATGTGTATATATATATATATATCTTTTACAAACAAATCTAAAGTAGCATTTCAAATAATATCTACGTATTACATAATGGCGTAGTTTTGCGTTGCGATTACGTAATGACATCATAACGCAATGATGTCACAACGTCATTTAGCAACTTTTAGCAACAAATCGATCTGCCTTTAGCAACTTCCCCTCAAAATTAGTTGGCAACAGTGCTCAAAGCATTCTAGAGTGTGCAGCTATAATGCACGTTGGTGATTTTGAATTAATAAATGTCGATATTTGATTAAATGTCGATCAATGGTTAGCTACATACTGTTAAAACTATTCGTGGTGTTGATATACAGGTCCTTCTCAAAAAATTAGCATATTGTGATAAAGTTAATTATTTTCCATAATGTATTGATAAAAATTAAACTTTCATATATTTTAGATTCATTGCACACCAACTGAAATATTTCAGGTCTTTTATTGTTTTAATACTGATGATTTTGGCATACAGCTCATGAAAACCCAAAATTCCTGTCTCAAAAAATTAGCATATCATGAAAAGGGTCTCTAAACGAGCTATTAACCTAATCATCTGAATCAACTAATTAACTCTAAACACCTGCAAAAGATTCCTGAGGCTTTTAAAAACTCCCAGACTGTTTCATTACTCAAAACCGCAATCATGGGTAAGACTGCCGACCTGACTGCTGTCCAGAAGGCCATCATTGACACCCTCAAGCAAGAGGGTAAGACAGAAAGAAATTTCTGAACAAATAGGCTGTTCCCAGAGTGCTGTATCAAGGCACCTCAGTGGGAAGTCTGTGGGAAGGAAAAAGTGTGGCAAAAAACGCTGCACAACGAGAAGAGTTGACCGGACCCTGAGGAAGATTGTGGAGAAGGACCGATTCCAGACCTTGGGGGACCTGCGGAAGCAGTGGACTGAGTCTGGAGTAGAAACATCCAGAGCCACCGTGCACAGGCGTGTGCAGGAAATGGGCTGCAGGTGCCGCATTCCCCAGGTCAAGCCACTTTTGAACCAGAAACAGCGGCAGAAGCGCCTGACCTGGGCTACAGAGAAGCAGCACTGGACTGTTGCTCAGTTTTGCATGTCATTCGGAAATCAAGGTGCCAGAGTCTGGAGGAAGACTGGGGAGAAGGAAATGCCAAAATGCCTGAAGTCCAGTGTCAAGTACCCACAGTCAGTGATGGTCTGGGGTGCCATGTCAGCTGCTGGTGTTGGTCCACTGTGTTTTATCAAGGACAGGGTCAATGCAGCTAGCTATCAGGAGATTTTGGAGCACTTCATGCTTCCATCTGCTGAAAAGCTTTATGGAGATGAAGATTTCATTTTTCAGCACGACCTGGCACCTGCTCACAGTGCCAAAACCACTGGTAAATGGTTTACTGACCATGGTATTACTGTGCTCAATTGGCCTGCCAACTCTCCTGACCTGAACCCCATAGAGAATCTGTGGGATATTGTGAAGAGAAAGTTGAGAGACGCAAGACCCAACACTCTGGATGAGCTTAAGGCCGCTATCGAAGCATCCTGGGCCTCCATAACACCTCAGCAGTGCCACAGGCGGATTGCCTCCATGCCACGCCGCATTGAAGCAGTCATTTCTGCAAAAGGATTCCCGACCAAGTATTGAGTGCATAACTGAACATAATTATTTGAAGGTTGACTTTTATTTTGTATTAAAAACACTTCTTTTATTGGTCGGATGAAATATGCTAATTTTTTGAGACAGGAATTTTGGGTTTTCATGAGCTGTATGCCAAAATCATCAGTATTAAAACAATAAAAGACCTGAAATATTTCAGTTGGTGTGCAATGAATCTAAAATATATGAAAGTTTAATTTTTATCATTACATTATGGAAAATAATGAACTTTATCACAATATGCTAATTTTTTGAGAAGGACCTGTATTTTTTAGACTGCTGACTCTATAGAACAATGACAAGGAAAATTAACTTTATCGCGTTCCGAGAGCCCTCTAGTGGTCGGGAGCATTTCCGTTGTGTTGCTGCTTTATTTCGTTGTGTTGTACATTTTCCGTTGTGTTGCGGCTTATTTCTGCTGTGTTGTGGCTCATTTCTGTTGTGTTGTACATTTTCCGTTGTGTTGTGGCTCATTTCCGTTGTGTTGTGGATTCATTTTTGTGGCTTAATTTCGTTGTGTTGTGAACTTATGTTTGCTTTTTAAATTTTGTTGTGTTGTGCACTACTGGGCCACCGTAGCTTTGCCATATAAGGAGTAGGACTTCAAGAGTTCTCTGTATCAGTTTGCCTTTTGCTTTCTGTTGGATTGCTCGTCTGTTTAGTTTTGTTTTTCTCTTACTATTTTTGGCCTGTTTCTAAACTTTTGTTTGAGCCTGCAACTGAATCCCGTCTTGACTCCTGATCAGCAGATGACAAGACACTCTCATTCAAGATGATATTGTGTTCCTAGTAGGGTGACCAGACGTCCCGAAAAATTTGGGACAGTCCCGAAATCTAAGCTGTTGTCCCGAATCCCAAATCCGGCCCTAATTGTCCCGAAAATTATGCTAAAGAAAAATCTTGAGTAGTTATTGTCTGATAAAATATTAAAAACTTTCCATGGAGGTTGAGTCGTCAAACCTGTCTTCAAGCCCCAAGCTCATTGGCTGCAGCATCTTTTTTGTTTCTTTTTTTTTAAGTTCTACAAAGATACGTAGACGCGAATTTAGATATGCATTGATAAGCAAATTTTCATTCATTCGTTTCGTTGACATGGCTGGTGTACCGGAACCCCAACACGCCGCTTTTTAGGGGCAGACTAAAGACTAATGACAGACTGTTGATCATTTAATAAAAATATGTTTGGTTCAGGTTTGAAATTCATTATCTTTTATTATAGGCTATGTAGTCTAATATCATAGTAGGCCTACCCATAACCCCAACCCCAGTGCATCTTTTCGGTGCAGTTTCTTCGCCTGGTTGCGCAAACTATGGACTAAGATATCTAGCCAGTGAGCATAGTCAATCTCACTCATTAGCCACTCGTTCATCATAAGAGACTTTTATGTTGATGATGGAGTTGCAAGTGTAGAGACAGTGGAAAAGGCCATTCAGCTGGCAAAAGAAGCACGGGAGTTGTGTGCAAAAGGTGGTCTTACACTTCACAAGTTTATATCAAATGAAAACACTGTTCTGCAGAGCATACCAGCATTGGAACGTGCTATAAACTTGGAAACAAAGGATCTTACCTTCAATGACATGCCACTCGGGAATCTGTACTGCTGTATGTGTGGCAGTCTTGATTTCCATGAATATTTATGTAATTCACACAAGGGGAGACAAAAGACACTCCCCCAATGGCTAATGCCTTCAAGGTGCTGTGAGGCAACCTGAACAATGAATCCAAGGGCTAACACAGATGTGTCTCAGAAATAAATCAAGCGGCAACATAAAACACTCACATTCTTTCTAGAATGACGTTCTGCCACTTAGCGCTCCACAAAAATTCCATTTATGTGAATGAGCGGTGGCCTCAAAAAGCTCTCATCATGAGAGGAAGCCTAAGCTATTAACATAGTTCCTTACAACTAGAATGAGCAGTGGCACACCCTGTGAATACACAAAAAGGAAGCCATCACATACTCACAAAAGATGCCCATATAATTGGTGCTTCTTTATATCGTTAGCCACCTAACAGGGGAACTTCAGGGCCCTAATATCCAAGTTTACCTTACCATACCTTACCTTAATGTACAATAACATGACCCCATGACTCTACACAGGGAACAAAAGGTCTGTAGAGAAATACATTTTAGTGTTAGTTGCACACAAAAAATGTTTCTTAGGGCGCTTTTTACACTATCAATTTTGGTGTGCACCCGGGTTCGAATGGCGACAGAGTTCGGTTCGTTTGGATGATGTGAATGCTGTCTTCTGAACTTGGGTGCGCACCCGCAAACCGTACTCGAGTCCGCTTAAAAAGGGTGGTCTGGGGTACGGTTCATGGGAACTCCAGTACGGTTCGCTGCTGATATGAATGCAATCGCACCAAATCGCGGAAGTGAACCGCTATTGATGACTAATAATATTAGAAATTATTATTATTAATAATTAATTAATTTATTATTATTATTATTATTTATTTTAGAAAATAAAGCATTACATGATCTATTCTATAAACAAGAATGTAGAATCATATTTAAGCTCATTTATTAAATTATGTATTATAATATTAGTAGATATTATTTTACATTTTATCAAAGTGAAAACTAAACACAAGTAAACATAAAAACATTAGTTGTACCATTTTATGAAGTTCCTATCCTAACACTTAACTCTACAAAATATTTTATTCGTTTTCATAAACGTTAGCTCTTTCGTGCGTGCGTGCATGCGTGCGTGTGTGTGTGTACACTTAGCCAACCTTGACGAACTGCAAGCAGAGAGATGATTTCTTCTTGCCTCCGCAAAAATTGTCTTTGGCGGACAGCCCGCTGTCTTTGGAACGATTTTAGTACTTTTGCGGCAGACAGACGCAAGTGTGTTTCTGTATCTTTTATTTGAAAACAAAACCAAAGGTTCAAAAAAAGAAGAACAAGTGTGAAGTGAGCAGTTATATCCATTTTAACACCTTTTCATTCATAGCGGTTACCAAGCAACACGATTACGCGCCAGCTGCAGCTTGATGACGCAAGCGTACCGTGGTTCGGAGACAAATAATATAATGTGAACATAGTTCATCGGGGACAGGGGGAGGGGGGAGCAATCGAACTCGGGTTCGGAACAGGCAATCGAACCAAGTGTGAAAGCGCCCTTAGAGAAGACCACTCAGCTCACCTGCGGCGTGCGGAGTGATGTCTCACCAGACGGTTCTCTATGAATATAGGGTCTACCACTTCACATGCCTGAAAGAGGTGCTCTCACTAACCAAGCCGAGGCGGGCCATCAGAACATCGTTCTCATCATGGGCCCGGGCCCAGCCCCAGGCCTGATGTAAGAAATGCCTGGGGAATCCTGAAGAGAGGAGAGGGCTGAGATGTAACACCCGGGTAGATGATCCATCACCGAAGCTGCGTGCGTTTGTGCTGGATCACCTCCCTCAGATCCCTCTTCTTGCGGGAGTCATGCCTCTTCTGCAACCTGCTCCATGGAGGGGGCGCACGAGAGGCAACACTGGCTCTATGGCCCTGTCTACGGTCAGCACGAGCGGGACCTGAACCATGAGGTCCAGATACTGAGCCCTCCTCACTTGGGGCCAGACGAGAGCAGAGCGTTCTCAAAGAAAAACACTCACAGTGTTTTTCACACCCTCCCTCGAGAACCGCCTGTGCTTGCTCTTCACCCAGACAGAAAACGCACAGTTCATGTGTGTCACCTGGCACAAATATCTTGGGCACAGGTCAGCACACTTCTGAAAACAATCAGCCTTCCCCGTGCATTTCATTTTTAAATTTCTCTTACCGTATTCCTTCAGCGTTTACAAACAGAACCGTCTCTGAAGACGATAAGATAAATGTCATGTTTGCAAGGCACCCCTTTTATACTTCTGGGTCGCACGATGATGACATCATGGGCTGTCGCAGGTTAATATGATTGCTGTGATTCGATAGCAGTTTCAGACACCTGTCACGCCTGAGGCATTCCCCTAAGCATCATTCGATGCAGTGCAAGTTCCCTTTCGAAAGGGAAAGTAACAATTTCAAGTGGCTCTAACAAGCCAATAGTGTCATTATACAGCTTAAGTAAGTTCATGATTGATTCAATTATTAAAATTAGTGAATTAATTTGTAAAAATTAATAAATTGTGCATACATAATGTATATACAGTGTATTTGTGCATATGCATGTATTTTTTAGTGCTATGACAAACTCCTGTACACTTCCCTGCACACTAAACAAGCAAAATACAATATAGTAGTGTTTTACATTTTTCACTTCTGTGTAGTTTGATATGTAGAGAATACACATATGACCCGAAGGATGCATATGGAGAACACTGGGGTGTCCAGCCGCAGGTGGAATATTTCAATCCCAGGGGTGGTAAGGTGGCTTGCCAAGGGAAAGACACATGCTCAGATAGGCTTACAGTGGAAATACACATGTGGGGGTCGCTCAGGGGAGGGACCATGCACACGGAGTGCACCTAGCCAACGCGCAGGCAATAGACACTGGCGCTGACGTCAGCAGTGCTGGAGGAACTCAGGGCTTTCGGGGAAGCTCACCTGAGGAGAATATCGCACGTATCCAGTCCGTGGAGTGGAATGGCGAGCAAGCGAAGACACCTGAGCGGGTCCAGTACTAGCTGGTTGAAGCGAGTACATGAGAGGACACTGGCTCCACTCGGAGATTATAGAATCTGGCGAATGTGTTGGGTGTCGCCCAGCCTGCAGCTCTACAGATGTTTGTTAGCGCCATGCGCTAGAGCCCAAGAGGACGCCACACTCCGGGTGGAGTGGGCAGTCACACCAAGGGGGCACGGTCGACCTTGCTGCTGGTAAGCCAAAGCAATGGCGTCCACTATCCAGTGAGACAGCCTTTGCTTTGAGAGAGCCTTTCCCTTCAGCTTCCCACCATAACAAACAAAGAGCTGGTCAGAGGTCCTGAAACACTGCATTCTGTCTACATAGGTGCGGAGAGCACGTACTGGACAGAGAAGTGCCAAGGCTGGGTCTGCCTCCTCCAGGGGCAGCGCTTGCAGGTTCACCACCTGGTCCCGGAAGGAGGGAGCCCAGTGTACCCACGGGCAGCTGCCCCATCAAGGGGAGGAAAGGCGGATGAGATCAACGAGCGGTCACGGGAAGACATGGGGGACTTCCAGTACTTCGAGATCTCATCATGCATGTCCGGGAAGAAAGGTATTGGGGTTGGCCGCCTATGGGAGTCGGCGGCCGCACCCAAGTACCAATCGTCCAGCCGCGAGCGCTCGGGACAGGGTGGAGGGGTCCACTCTAAACCGATGCTCGCGTCTGCCTGGGAAAGCATGGCCGTCATCTCTGGATCAGACTCAATCACAGCCGTATGCACACTGGAAGGTGGCAGCTGTGATGAGTCTTCACTTCCAGACGAATCAGGCCCACCTTGTGATGCTGCGATGGACATCGCGTCTTCCTCTGGAGCGCCAAAGGAAACCCGCGGGGCATCCGAAGATGGTCCTGTGGAAATCCCCTGAACGCTCACGGGTTGCAACACTGGAGAGGGGGGCATGGGGCACAGACGAATAGTCTGCGCCTTGTTCCACACCGTCACCCTCAGATCACCCTGGCCACCAGCCGATGTAGAGCCTCTCGTGGAGGTGCTAGATCGGGGTGTGGATGAGGGGACTCTCACTCTTGCGAGATCACTGAGTCTCGATCATAGTGTTGCGATGGTCATGTTCCCACAGAGAGAACATGAGTCATCCACGAGCGCTGCTCTAGCGTGATCAATGCCCAAACACACTAGACAGCGCTCGTGCCCATCAGAGTCAGACACAAGTCGACCGCAACCAGAAGTGCACGGGCGATGCATCTTTAAAAAGAAGTGCCGCGTGCAAGCTCTTTTTTGAGAGGAAAACTCGAGTGCTGAAGCGCCCGGGGAGAAACACACTCACTGGCAAACCACTGCACAGATAAGCAGGAAGTGTGCACTTGGCTCCGAAATTAAACTTGGCTCCGAAGCGAAAACATATCTGCATGTTGCCGGCATCCTCCTTTATACCCACAAGGTGGGGCGGAGTTGTGCCATGCAAATTCCGCAGACCCATGGCATTTCTTTGCCATTGGCTCGTTTTGTAATACTCGAAGTTGATAGGCTTTCTAAGCGAAACCCCGTTCGTCGTCATCTGACGTAACTCGGAGTGACAACGAAAGGGAACTGCTGTTGCCAACTCCTTGTGGCCTCATTCCTCATTCTATAAAAAAAGAAATTGACTTCCAGCATTCCTTTAACATACTAAAAAGCCAGCTCAACAACACACATTGGAGTGATGTCTGCTATAGTCTGTTGTATTTGCAACATGGTAAACTTAACAGTTTCATATCAAAACAAGATAGGAATAATGCAGAAGGTTTGTTGTGTATTGCATGCTAGTAAGTATGTATAGAACAAATAAAATGATCAATGTAGGGCAAAACTTCAGAAAAGAAAAATACGGGACAATCGTGGTTCTTTACAAGAAAATAAGGGACACTCAAAATATTTGTACTGTATCACAGTATATGTCATTTCAGGTTCGTATGGGTTTAAAAGGTTCTCAGACATAAACACATTTGTTTTGCTTAACCTATTAATGCACAATTTAATTCTAAAACAAATTAAGGTCATACAAAAAAAGTCACATTACACAAACCATATAGTTCAAAGTAATAGCATTTATGATAAAATTGAAAGCTTTTGTAACATTATACACTACATTTGAAAGAAATGAATGAAAGTAATACCCTACTTTTTTATTCAGCAAGGACGCATTAAATTAATCAAAAGGGACAGTAAAGACATTTATAATGTTACAAAAGCTTTTTTATTTCAGATAAATCTCCTTTGAACTTTATATTCATCAAATATTTTTTTTTAAACATTAATAATAATCAGATAATAATAATGTTGGACTCATGAACAATAATCACGTTGTTTGAATTCGCCAAAACTGATTTGCCGAAATCAAAACCCGGACAGTGAAAGGGATTTGCTGATAGCGCGAGTCCGGAACGAACCATGAACGACCAGACAGCTGAGAATTCTGTTCGCAAATCAAACAATGATTTGTCCCAAAAGAATGATTAATTCTCAATTTATTTAGAGTTTGTAATTCGTATGATCTGATGCGCATGAGGGTGGGCTGTGATTGGATGATGACCGGTGTCAAATAAATTAGGCCAAATATACGGGACGTCCAGGCTAATTCGGGACAGTTGGCAATTAAACCAATAATTAATGTAATGGACATTAAATGTGAAAGTTCATTTATCTTCACTTTCTTTCTTTCTTTCTTTCTTTCTTTCACAGTTTTTCTGAATTGCTAAAACAATAAACCCCATTATCTGAACCAAATTCTCAATAGCCTAAACCAATTTGTCAAAACTTTAAAACTTTACACAAGTTCAGGTAGTTAAAACACTGTTTAAAAATATAATGCACTCTCTTTTGCAAAACTCTAAACACATTCTCACTCACTAAAACACATTTTGCTTTATGATGCACTTGTGTTTCAAAACGCTAAACACAGGCAGGCAAAAGTTCAAGATAATAACACAGTTGTCATCGTTTACACACAACGACTCAAAATTGTTCCCACTTATTTCTAATGATGTGACCAAACCAACTGTACATAATACAAGTCCGTTCAGAGGGCCAAAACTGACTCAAAATGTTGCACTGAATGTTGATACCAACAATGGATGGAAACAATAACCTGTAAGAGGGAGAGGAGGAAGAGTTTGTGTATAAGAGGGGATGAACAAGGAGGAAGAGGATGAGGACGAGAAAGAGCAACGTGGAGAATATTGTCAAGGCTGGATCTGGCTTTATTTTTCCTTTGCCTGCAGAGATGACATTGTCTGTGATGTGGACAAAGTCCTCAGGCCAGACCCAACACGAACACATGATGCTGAAGCCATATGAATCTCTCTCACTGACCTTGATTTTGCAGTTGCACAACTCTTCTGAGTATACATGCTTTTGATTTAGAGTTTTTTTACTGTAACCTTTTTGGCTTTTGCAGTTGGGTCAATGTATTTTCACATTATGCAAGTGCTAAATATACAGACATTCAATACTATTCAATATTCAGTACAATACTATATTTGCAGTGCATACAGTATACAATTTGTTCACCTTACTAAGGTGTAGTAAGGTGTATTGTCATTACTACTTTGTACGCAATTGCAAAATTTGTTTACTTTGTTACAATATATATTTTTTTTTATGCAACTGCATGCAATGTGTTCTCCATTTTTTAAAGTGGTGTCTAACGAATGATCTGTAGTGTTTATAATATTGATTCACATTGATCTGAAAGCATTGTTTGATTGATTTTGAGCACAGATAAAAATGGTTTTGAGGCAGTTGTTTGATTTTGCCAGAAGAGTCAGAGGTTCTCTGAATGTGGTTTGAAAATGTGGTTTTGTGTTTAAGGTTTTGAGAAAGTGAGTGATGGTTTCAAGAAATGTGTTTAAGCAATTCAGAAAAACTGTAACCACACTAAATAAATACATACAACATAAAAAAATTATATTTTATTTAAAGTTAGAACACCTTTTCAATCATGCAGATCATCATATCTTCTTTAATCATTTACATATTGCAAACACAGCCACTGTTTTTAGACATTGTCAACATGCATTTTTATATGTGTATACACCCACATTTAGGAAACATTTTACAATGCATAAAAATGACTGATCTGAACAAACAAACATTTCACAAACTACATCAGAGACCTTCATTACTTTGAACTCCTGTTAGTCTAATGCACACTATATTATGCTGAGTGTTTGTACTGGTCGTGTGTTGTGTTGAATTCTGATATCTGTCAGTTTTACAATAACAGTGAACAAACTTCATTATATCAGCAACATCAGCCCTCATGAACAAGTACAATAAACAGTCAGCAAGTGGGTTAAGATATAGGAGACACATTAGAAAGTGCTCAGCTTTTGTAAATAATAAGTTCATTGTTTCTATAGAGGTATACATATCAATAAATTCCATGATTACAAAAGGGAAAATGAGAAATGTGTAAGTCAACAGCACCAAAAACAAGCTGCCCAAAATCATTTTGCGTTTAAGGGAAGTAAGTGATATTGAGTGAGAGAGACCCCAACAAGTACCAAAAAAACAGAGAATGATTATTGGGTAGGGAATTAAAATCACTATACATAGTGGCAGGAGATAATAGATCAGAGGAACAAACCAGATGATCAAAGAAATTAAACAGGAGAGTTTTAGTGAATGGTGAGATTTGTACCAGTGAGGATGAGAAACTGAAAGATATCGTTCAAAAGCAATGCATACCATAAAATATAGACCCGCAATCAAAGAATAATAATATGTTTCCAACAATTCATTTTCAGAGTCGAGTTTGGTTGTGGATAATAATATACAAATGATCTGTATGAAATCTGAAAAAATCAAATGAATCACATAAACTGAAGCAACACGTTGAGATTTGATAAGAACACACAACGCAAACAGAGTTAAGAGCATGATTGGAATCTCAATGACAGAAATAACATAGATATATAACAATTCTGCAATGGTCTGTTTAGCATGAAAAGCAAAGAGGTTTTTTTTAAATGACCTTTGACTTTCATTTATGGATGGGGGGCTGATGCTGTTGTTGTGTTGTGTCATGTTACACAAAATCTTGACAAGCAGCACTGAAATAACAACAAACAAGTCATTAGTTTTACTTTTTACCATGTTTTTGAAACAAACTTTCATTTTTGTTTCAATATTTCTATATTTCTATATTAACAGCTTTAAAAAAACAATTCTGTGCTAAAACTCACTGCACATTTTATCTTAAATTAAAAGAAAATAAAAGGTTTGATATAACTTAAAAATCACAACACATACTCCAATTTCTCATGAATTTACATTTACCCATAAAAAAACTACAAACAATCACAGTGACACCAGATCCTGAAATAGAAAGACCCCTGGAAGATTACCTGGAATCTGAGTATGGACTTTCTTACAGGACTGAAAATCAGTAGATGATAATGAACTTTTCAATCATATGGATGAAGGACACAACCCTTAAAATAGAGATTCTTCTGTCAGACCTACCCAAAAAAAATTGTTACTTTAAACAATTTTACAACCTCTTTCTTTAAAAGATATTTTTGCTCCTCAGACAAGCACACTAGAGTCAACAAGTATCATATAGCAGTACTACATGTTATCTTTTATAGCTAAAGGTCCACAGTGACAGTAAACAATAGAGACAATTCACACATGGGATGACATGATCTTACCTGGAATCAGACTGTGGAGTCTTACAGGACTGGAGATGTTGCTCATGATGCTGTTTATGAGCTGTTCGCAGTTTTTATAGTCTGAATGAACTGTGGAAACATCACTTAAAATGGATTGGTTCTGTCAGTAATGGAGATGAAACCACAATTAACATGACTGAAAGAGGCCTTTAACAATCAGCAAACAAAACCAAAATGTAATCCAAAGATGCAAAACCAACTGAAATGATTTCAGATGGGATTCATAACACTGCAGTGATACATCAACATGCAGTGGCAGAAAAATAAAGCTAAGGTTATAAGTTATATAGTAATAGCAACCTTTACAACTGAAAACAAAACAGATGCATCTGTAGTTGCAGTTTCATGCTCCAGATGTTGATTTTTGCAAAGCACACAACTAAACTTGACTAAGCTTTTTCTTCCATTTTTATATCACTTTATATATCATCACAATGAATCATATTCTAGGCTATATTTCTGCATAATTAATGACTCTTACTAATGTGACTTTTTTTTTCCTGGGATAGTTGACCCAGAAATGAAAGAAGAAGAAAATTCTGTCATCCTTTACTCACCCTTATGTCATTCAAAACATATAAGACATACACTGTTCGGTCCAAACAATAAAAAACAGTGGGGTCCAAAAAAAATAAAAAAAACATTTGACCCTATTGACTTCCTTTGTCTTGGCAAAAAAGTAGTGAGAATATTCTCAGCATATCTCAGAATCAGAAAGAGCTTTATTGCCAAGGAAATTACCTTGGTATTGAAGCTTCCAGTACACACGTATAAATATAACAAGACACATAATAATATTTAATATAAAGACACAGATAGGTTTAGTCAGAATAAACCAATTAACAGATTATGAACATATGTACGTATTGTGAATAATACATGGGCGTAGGTTTGGTCTCAGCTTTGGTGGGGACACCCAATGTCTTTCCTGCATACAAAATGGTTAATTAATTTTGTAGTCTATCCTATGGCTAGCAAGTTTAACCCTCCTACCAGATATTGTTATTTGGATATTATCAATCAAATAATGATTCATTATATTTGAATAACCAACAGTGTTAACTTTTGCCTTTTTAACATTGCCAACATGTTTTTCCAGCACATGTGTCTAGCAAGTAGGCTACACTCACAAATACATTACATAAACAGAATTTAGAAACGAAAAATGTCTCAGATGATCCACTGTTTATGACTGCAAGATTCTAAGTTAAGGCAGGCTAATTAACATTCAGTGACTTGCTAACGTAGCATTCTATCATGATAGCGCGACTTCTATGAGTCTAACCGTGCTGCACACCCCTAATTAATGCTCCTAACCTTGAAAGATTGCAGAAGCTAGGTTTAACTGTAACAATATCCTGGGTAACCAGGATCACCAGTTAATACTATTTTCCACAGTAGAATCTGCATTTGAAAGCCTGGTCAGTCACTACTACTGCTAGTTATTTGTGGCTAGTTATTTTTGCCTACTTACACTCTGCTTTATGAAAAAGCTTCGCATGTCCCCTTTCTTCTTCTTGGGTGACATAGCTGATCTACAAAGTACAAAAAGGGGCAAAAAAAACGGAATATTAAAATGTTTTACTCTGGCCTTTGTATATGGCAGGCAGAGAGACAGCCCTGGTAACTTACCGTCGGCGTCGTCACTCACACACACACACACGCGCACACACCACCCGCTCGCTGCCAGTGAGTGCAAGCACAAAAAGTAGTCCCGGCCCGCGCCTGTAGCCTGCCTGTCAGATACCCCGCCGCCAATCAAATTACGGCGTATCTTGTACTGGCGTCGTCCTGGCCGTTGGAATCGATCCAAATAGCAGCGCAAAGATCCAAATGCAGCGCAAATATCAAAATAGCAGTTCAAAGGAGCTTGCTAAATATTGGTGGGGACAAATTTGTCATCTCAAAATATTGATTGGGACTAGTACCTAGCGTCCCCCCCTAAACCTACGCCCTTGGAATAATAATATAAATAAGTAGGACTAAACTAATTTACAAAGATATTGCACTAAACAGTGGAATATTGCACTTGCAGGCATATACCTTGAGAGGGATTTAACTGTTCAAGAGGGAAATAGCTTGTGGGAAGATGCTGTTCTTGTGTCTATATGTTCTAGTGCCTTGTGATCTGAGGCGTCGTCCGGACTGCAACAGTTCAAAGAGGTTGTTGACGGGGTGAGTGGAGTCTGTGATGATTTTTCCTGCCCTTTTCCTCACCCTGGAAGAGTACAGGTCCTGGAGGGTGGGCACCAATAATACTCTTAGCAGTCCAGACTGTCCGTTGTGGTCTCTTGATGTCTGATTTGGTGGTTGAACCAAATCAGACAGTTATGGATGAACACAGGACAGACTCAATGATGGCTGAGTAGAACTGTGTCATAGCTTCTGTGGCAGGTTGAACTTCCTCAGCTGGTGAAGGAAGTAAA
Organism: Gila orcuttii; assembly: GCA_026230005.1. Lineage (NCBI taxonomy): Eukaryota > Metazoa > Chordata > Actinopteri > Cypriniformes > Leuciscidae > Gila > Gila orcuttii. The sequence goes on along the minus strand of JAPDVR010000022.1, from coordinate 11,578,074 downwards.
ACCTCTACTGGACCTTTTTCACAACCAAGTCTATGGCTGTGTCCAAAATCGCATACTCTCTTGAGTAGGAAATTATTTTGAGTAAGTAATTATTTCACGACCGCTAAAATAGTATGTTCTATATGAGTGTGTGTAGTATGAATGAAATCTGGACATACTACATTTGCCATGTTGTCATTATCATGTGACCTACCAGCATCAGTTACGTCGCTTCACTGCCATTCATAAATCCTTTCCCGTGGCCTCGTGGGAAAGTAAAGTGTCCATCGCATGCACACTTTAGAATCTCGCCGTAAGAAGTAAGTTATCGTGTACTTTTTGCCTACTCTTTTACTACACGAGTTTGCAAAAATCATGCACTCTTTTTTGCAAAACTCTAAACACATTCTCACTCACTAAACCACATTTTGCACTATGATGCTCTTGTGTTTCAAAACGCTAAACACAGGCAGGCAAAAGTTAAGGATAATAACACAGTTGTCAGCGTTTACACACAACGACTCAAAATTGTTCCCACTCAAGTTCCCTACTTGAGTACTGTGAATTCGGACATTCTTCTTTTGTCACATACTATACTATACTATACTATACTATACTATACTATACTATATAATAGGAAAGTATGCAATTTCGGATGCAGCCTATGTGAGTGTCCCACTTCAGATCCTGAGAGATGGTGGTGCCCAGAGGCCCATTTCAGAAAGGAGTTTAACCCTGAAATGACTTTGAGGGAAACCATTTTTACGAATGGGAAGTATGTCAAACCCGACAAAGCAGGGTAAGTCAAGTCCGTTTCTGAATGAGAGGTAACTTATACTCAGAGTCAATTACCATGGTAACTTACACTGTGAACATGGTCAGGAGCAGGTTTTCTTCAGTAAACCCAGTTTCTTTTGGTCCCCTCCCCCTTTTTAAAGTGTAAGCTTTTTTTTCATCTAAGAATTGCATTTTGGTTTTGTTTGCTGATGGCTTAATGCTTTACAGTCCATGTGGTTACATCTGTATTACAGACGGATGACGGTTAATGCAGCTAATTTTTTTTTTTATGGTTATTATCTGACAAAACCATTCTCCATTTAAGAAATGTTTCTGGGGTTAATTCAAATTATAAATTATAAAAGAACCACGAACAGCTCATAAACATCATCATCTACTGAGGAACAACATCTTCAGTCTTGAAAGTCATGTCATCTCATGTGTACATTTTGTTTATATTTTAACCCTTAAAGTCAAGTCAAGTCACCTTTATTTATCTAGCGCTTTTTACAATACAGATTGTATCAAAGCAGCTTCACAGTGATAACATGAAAATAATACAACAAAGTTTGTTTACAGAAGAAAATTGCATCATCGTCCACCTTAAGTAAGGCAGATCAATAATATTGTTGAATGTTGAATATTAAATGTCCCCAACTAAGCAAGCCAAAAACCAAGGCAACAGTGGTAAGGAACCAAAACTCCATCAGGTGACAGAATGGAGAAAAAAACCTTGGGAGAAACCAGGCTCAGTCAGGGGGCAGTTCTCCTCTGGCCAACGAACGAACAGTGTATGATTATGTTCTGGCAGCATTACAGGTCAGAAGTCAGATTGGATCAAAACATTCAGAATATTAAATGCATTTATGTTTCTCCAATCATTGTTACATTTTTCGGTCTTTAGAGACCTGGATCTATATCTAACATGAAAGGATGTCTAACTGCTGCAACAGTATAAAACTCACCTGTTTTTTTAAAAACAATTACAAATTAATAAAAAATAAAGATTATTATGATTACCTTTTGGAAATTGGAAGGGTTATCTTTTTAGCAGATGCTTTCGACCATCATCACTGTCATCGTCAGCGCTTATTTCCCCAATATGCCTATATTCAGCATCTGGCTTAAATTTGCACTCTTTACCATATACAGTACCATATGAGGTCTTCAAAATCAATATTTTGACTGCTGACAGCTTCTTCACCATATCCACTATCAAGTGACAGTGACACTAATATCAAGTATTTACTCTGCGGTAAATAGCTGGGCCATTTCAAGTTTTGCTGATGTGACAGAATGAATGAAGTAAGTGGTGGTGATTGACACTTGTGATCATCTATTAGTGAAAAGTGCCTCCTATTTAAGACCTGGTTGGCTGTAGACTGTGGTGTGTCCCTTCCGGCTCTCCCTTTTCTGTTTGTTGACAATAGCTGCATGTATGTGCCGTTAGCAGGTAGCAGTTTGCCAACTTTTTAATTACTGTTCGTGTGGCATTTACTATACGTTTGATGCATCCTAGCCTGTCTTTTCATCACTTTCCGTATTTCCCTCGACTTGCTTCAGTAGTGGATTTGATGACTGCTCACCTCTCAGTTTAGCAGCGGGTAATTTGAATGCTGTGTACTTTTGCCTGTAAAAGGATAGTAGAGCAGGGCATTGTCCATTTTAGGATTCTCCCCCTCTTCTTGACGATCATTGTTCTCAGCTGTCGCTATAGTTACAGCCCTGACACTTCTCTTCTGCCGTGCTGCAAGAACACAGTTATCTCTCAACTAAAAGGGGATTGTTGTTGCCTGGTTTCAAGTGTCTGGTCCATTTGTCTGGTTTCTGGTTTTGTCTGGTTTCTTTTTTTTAAATTATTATTATCATTTCAAGGCTCGATAGTGATAACTTGTGCTGGAACACAAACTACGTGGTGGCTTCAGGCGAGCCCTTTCTCCCTTTTTTGAATTTGTTTCTTTGTTTTTTTTCCCCCTACTGTTTTGAATATTAGTATATTGTTTATTGTGTCCCACAGGTGAAGGAGCTTTTGTGGTGGTGGTAAAACGTTTGCCGTGTGACACTTTTGAAGTGTTTGGTTGTGTGATCTGAGTGCACGGTGGTGTGTTTGGAAGTGTGGGTAAAACTCAGCCCTGTAGGTTGGTGTAGTTAGTTTTAATGTTTTTATTTTCCTCCTTTTTTAAATTTGTATTTTTATACTTTACCCACGTTTCCTGCCTACCATTCATAAAAGAGAGTCGAACCTGTGTGACCTATTAACACCTCTTTAGGTGTTATTAATATTTCCTTGGGTGAAATTCCCAAGGTCCCAAAGTAAAAGAACTTGGGCTTGTGTTTTAAACCTGTACTGCTCCATCACATTCTGGCTTAGTCGGCAGGATCTCTATTGTGTAGTGCAGAGACGTTGGTATTGGTTTGGATATTTGTGTTTTTTTCTTTTGCAGAAACCAGACAGCAGCAGACCCTCTGAGTTTCGTATTTTCATTTGTAGTGGTTAGTGATTGTGTGGTTTGCAATTATGGACGATGAACTACGTGAGTTGAGAGAATTAGTAGCCCAATGTAACGACTGAGACAAATCAGACACAATTATTTGTTATAGTTAACAAATAATATTTAAAACTCACTCTGGGATCTGTGGTCCCATCCCCCAACAAGGGCAAGAAGGGTCTTTGGTTACCATGACTACAGATAAGTTGGTTTTATTGCTGTTAAAAATGTGATCTTGTGGTCCAGACAGAGAAGACAAAAACAGACTTTAAAACAAACTTTGCTGCATTAATCATAGACTAACGGATCTATAAATGAACATGCACTCCAGAAAACTGTGTGAATGATTCACTGTTTTGTGTAGTGTCTTTTAATTATAGGTTAAGAGCATTGTCTTTTGACGCAAACAGGTCGAATTTCGCTTTGCCGAAAAGGCGCCACAGTAACTGGACTGTCTGGGGGTGTAGGGACCATTCCCCTGGGGGAACGTAGTTCCTGGACAGTTTGTCTGGACCGTCGGTCAAGTGGCCTGGCACATGCACAGCTCTCAGCGAGCGCAGGAGGTACTGAGACCATAGAAGAAGGCGTTGTGTCAGATGGCAGAGGCTTCTGGATCTGACACCGCCCTGACGGTTTATGTAGGACACCACAGACATGTTGTCCGAGCTGACTAGCACATGGTGGTCCTGTATGAACGGGAGGAAGCGTTTGAGCGCATTCTCGACCAATATCATTTCCAGACAGTTTATGTGGAAGCGTCTCTCTTGGTCTGACCACAGGCCAAAGACCGGTCCGCCCTCGAAGACGGCGCCCCAACCTAAGTTGGAGGCGTCCGTCGAGATGACCTTTCGGTGTGAGACAACCCTCATTGTCACTCCCCGCTGTTACCAGTCGGCCGCTAACCAGGGCTGCAGAGCCAAAACACACTCTGATTCGTCTGTAGCCTGAAACCCAAGCCTGGTGAGGCACTTGGGCGTTCAGCCAGCGTTGTAGCGGGCACATGCGCAGCAGGCCCAGCTGAAGCACAGCCGCAGCTGATGCCATACAGCCTAGCATCCTCTGGAATGTCTTCAGAGATGTGATGCTGCCCTCCTAGAAAGAAGCGGCCATGTGTCGAACACGGCGCGCGCGCTGTGTCGATAGGCGAGCCGTCATAGCCACTGAGTCCAGTTCTATTCCTAGAAAGGAAACTGACTGACTGGGCAGTAATGAGCTCTTGGTCCAGTTGACCGTGAGGCCCAAGCTTTCCAGATGGCTGAGAAGCACTGTTCTGTGAGATAACAGTTCTATCTCTGACTGTGCTAAAATCAGCCAATCGTCCAAATAGTTCAGAATTCGCAGCCCTTTCACTCTCAAGGGGGCGAGAGCCGCATCCATGCACTTCGTAAATGTACGGGGTGCCAAAGACAGGCCAAACGGGAGGACGGTGTATTGATATGCCCGACCGTCGAAGGCGAATCTCATGAATGGCCTGTGACGGGGGACTATCGGGATCTGAAAGTATGCATCTTTCAGATCGAGAGAGATAAACCAGTCCCTCGGGCGAATTTGCGCGAAGATTTGTCTGGTCGTGAGCATTTTGAACGGCCGTCTCATGAGAGCTTTGTTCAAATATCTCAGATCTAAGATAGGTCTTAGAGCTCCGTTCTTCTTGGGTACGAGAAAATAACGTCTGTAAAAGCCTGACTCGCTCAGAGAAGGAGGTACTGGTTCTATGGCCCACTTTGGCTATTTCTGCGCGGAGTACATGTGCTACATCCGCTTTCACTTTCGTCTCGGTCCGTGCTCGAAAGCGAGGGGGACGTCGAGCGAACTGAAGCGAATAGCCCTGTCTTATTTTGCTCACCACCCATTCTGACACACCTGGAATAGCCTTCCATGCTTCTACATGTATAGCTAGGGGCAGAATGGACTCCGGGTTCCGATCGCCGCACTTTGCGGGCTCGGGAAACTGAACCGGAGGTGTGTGCGGGGCGCGCGCGCCCTCTGATCTCGGGAACGGCGGCTCGCTGACAGCTGTGACTGTCTGTATCACTTGAGATGACCCGATTACTGGGAATGGGGAACATTTTGTGACAATATTTAGTGCGAGCGGAGCCTGGGGCGAAGTGTTTGTCAGTAAGCGTGAGCACTCGTGAGCGGGCATGTGACTTACATTCATAAATTGGCTGCTGTGAGGCTGTTGCCGTGTAACAGAGCGGGCAGCGAGTAGGTGTGAGCACAGATTTGTGGGCACATTCTCTACATCTAGCACTCGAGCGGCATTTGCCAGCTTTATGAGAGTGGGCTCTGTGAGTGTGTGAGACACGTGGGGCATCGTGTTTATGTGTAGGGGTGAGCACTGACTTGTGGGCAATTTTTCTACACTTAAAACACCATCGGCGTGAGCCGGATAACCAGAATTTATACTCTTTCTGAGATTTCTCTGGGTCGCCATAAAAACTGCGTTTGTGTGCAGGCGAGCGGGCTGTGTTGCCGACTCGTTGGCTACTAAATATGCGAGACCCAGCCGTCTTTTCCTCTCTGGTGTTGCTAGGAGGACTTTGCCTGCTCGGGCTTCAGCGCAACCCTGGGCCGGGGTCCCCAGGGGGGAGGCAGCCTGCGTCCAGACGAGCGTGATCTAGGGCGGCCGCCCTGTCGACGCTGTGGAGGCTGGGGCTGAGCTGGGCGCTGGCTAGCGTGTCGTGCAGGCGGCTCACGTGGGCGGCTTGCAGAGGAGCTAGAGCGTCGAGGCAGGAAAAGGTTCATGGCCTGCGAGGTCTTCTCCACTTCGGAGAAGCGGTCGACAATCCCGTTCACCGCTGAGCCGAAGAGACCAGTAGGGGAGAGCGGCGCGTCGAGAAACGCGGAACGCTCTGACTCCTGACGCGGCTGACAAGGGCTGAGGTGGTCCTGCAGGCTTTAGACGGGAGGGCAGACTTTGAGCGCCATCTCGCAGAGGGTGGGCAAAGGTGCGCTGCGACCGCCTCTTCCACTGGGGGATAGTTGTGTACCCCTTCTCGCCGGCGCCGTCCACTTGGGAGAGCACCGAGGAGACATGTGAGTGGAGCCTCGCGGATAATGGTGCATTCCACGACTTAGAAAGCTCGGTATGAAGCTCTGGCAGAAATGGCGCAGATCTGGAAACGGGCGGGGGGCGGCGGCTGTGAAGGAAGCAGCCGTCGAGCCTATTTGGCGCGGGCTCCTTAGGCGGTGACCAATCCAGGCCGAGTTGGTCGACGGCCTTCAAAAGGAGGCACATGAGCTTGGCGTCCATGCCAGCCCGAGTCCTGCTGGATTCCTGGATCGAGGAGGAGGCGGAGTGAAGAGAACTCGACCACTCCTCACTGTCCGATGCCAGGATGGAACAGCTGTCACCTGGGTACGCTCCTTCAGCTTCCTCCCCTGAGGCGGCGGCAGTGAGGGCCGAAGCCGGCAGCTGCGCATCCGGGAGGGGCAGAGAAGGAGAGAGTGAGGTTGGCGGGATGCGATCCGGTGAGCACTTCACTGTGGCCACAGTCTCCGGCATCCTCTGCGCACGGCGCTTCTTCTTGCGCGGTCCAGAGGGTGGAGTGACAGCGTCTGGGGTGAAGGCTTCGAGTTGAGCCCGCAGGATTGACAACGGAAGCGCTTCACAATGCTCGCAGCCGCCTGAATCCAGGGTGAGGGCTGCATGGTCTGGGCCCAGGCAGAGAGCGCAAATGACATGGCGGTCTCCTGCGCTGAGCGGGGCTCTGCACGAGTCGCAGGAAAGGCGAGGCATTTTTAGAAAAACGCTTGCACTCTTTTAGTGAGAGAGAGTGAGTGTCGCAGCGGCGAACACTCACAGAAGGCAAGCACAAAATGATACTCAACGCCGGATGGCGTAGCAGGCACGGAAGGCTGAAGGTGGCGAAGATGGCCGGCTTCTTTAGGCGCTTTCCCCTGCGTGCTGGTCGCTAGTTTCGACGGCGGAAAGGCTTCTCTCAAAGTTCAGCAATGCGGAGAGCTTCGCTGAAGATGATGAAATCAGTGACGCAGCCTTCGAGCCTGACTTTTATACGCTAAGCCACCCCCATTTTGGCGGGCTATGACGCGTAGAGGGCGCGACGTCACGCGCGAGGCTCAGTGGTAGGCTGCAGCAGTTGCCGCACGGCAGCCAATGAGCACGCAAGATGGCCTGCTCTAGGTCTGCTGGCTGCTGCACTGCGTTGACAATAAATGCAAATTAAGGATAATTTTTGGCTTCAATATCTCGAGAAAAGATGACTTTACCCGTAGCGTATGCTAGCTTGCGCAATACGAGAGAACCTCTCGTAAGAGAGCTTTGTATCACTAAAGTAGTGTTGATACTAAAGTAGTTATGAAATACAATCTGGTAGTTACATGGCACAACACATTAAACCCCTGCGCAAGACTCCACAGAAATTTTGGTTCAATGACTCACTCATTAAGGCAGTGGCTTGTTGCTGCCATCTACTATCAGTTTTAATTGTGTATTTAAATGTATAATTTCATATCTCTATAGACTATTAAACATATTTACAATTAAAACATTTATCTCATAATGTCATTTCTGCAATTGTAATTGCTGTGTAAATGCATTGTCACTTCTGAGATGGATTTTGTTGATACTGATTTCATTTGAATGGTAAAAACATAGTGTCTTTCTATTTTTTTGTATTATTAAATATAAGAATTTGACATGAAAGATGACAGATAAGTTTCATAAGGCTTGAAAAAAATTGTCCCTATAAAGGTAAAAAAAAAAAAAGGTCTTGGATATCAATTTAAGGGGACATGGACCCACAGCCCCCTAAGACCTGCCCTGCAGGTAAAGCAATCTATGTAATCAAGTAACTGTAAGCTGCAAACATGGCAGCCTTAAACTATCCAACACTGCTCACAATAAAGTAACTGCTAAATTACATTATGGAAAAATAATAATCTTTTGTAAGGGTGCTTTGGTATCCTTCCTGACTAAATGATGAACCCATCATGTAAATTAACCCTTTAATTTGTTTTATTTTTCAGGAGGAACTGGATCAAATGACATCATCTTGGAACAATCATAGAATACGACCAATACATAACTCTCGATCTCCAAATGGTCGCCCAGCCATTATGCATGCAGTACCTCAGTTATATGGAGCAAGAGATTACTTACACACTGTAGGCCCACAAGAAGTTGAAGTGTGTCTGGAGGAATGCGTATTCAAAGACTACCCATGTGACAAAGACGTGTTTGATGCCTGTGTTCACCTCATTATAGAACACAATCTGGATATGTCAAAAGATGTCTATTCAACTGTGGATTTTTACATCAAACTCAGGGAGTTGATAAATAATGAACTAGGTGTCATAGACTAAAATTATTTGTGAAGCATAAAAAAAACAATTGTTATTCTCTGCTTAATAATCGACAAAATGTCGGGCAGCAATACCTTGATATGATCACACAATGCATCTCATTTGACTTGTACACTGTATTTCACTTTATTGGTGTCAACCTTAACATCTAATATTTTAATGCTGTGGAGCATTTAACTGAAATGAAAAGGCAGGCCTACTAATGTTCAAAATAAAATAAAAAAATAAAAATAAAAAGCTGCATGGGTTTTGTGCTGCATAAATACAAAGCAAGCAGGCAATTCTTTAAACAAAAAAAAAATTGTAAAGTTTATGGTACAGTATTCATGAAACAGGATTGAGTGTACTGTTGCTGGAAAACAGCACAACATATCTTTGTATTGCAACATATCCTTAAGAAATCAGGATAACTGTCATAGAAAACTGACAGCTCCAAGACACAACCACAAGTGTGTGCAACTGGGCGTCATTGGAAGCCTTGAACCTGTGTAAAGTTAACGATGATAGTTTTTCCCAAAAAAAGATCCGAACCAGTGCAGAATCTAAGAAACCAAGACAGACCTTGTGTGCCAGATTCCCTAAGGTAAGCAGTTAAATACCTTTGAATCTCCCTCTGCTGGGTATTCATTTTCTCTGGGAAAGAAAGAGTCCTCAGAACCTTTCTTACAGTTGGCTGCAAGTTTTCATACACAGAGGAAATTTCATCAAGATGACTGATGGCAGTGGAAAGCATGTTTGCCCACTGCTCAATGATAAAGGCAGGCTCTTGAATCAGTTTTTTGTGGGCAAGTTCTCTGCATTGTTCTCTGTTGAAGTTTTACGACAGCTATGGCCATCCAAAACCTCAAGCAGTTCTTCTTTGTCAACAGTGTTGAAGTCAGATCGCCAGGCTTCAAAGACTGCTTGTTCTGATTCTGGAACAAATTTCAGGAAAGTCTCAATGACATTGCTTTTCGCACTTCCAAAAGCGGCCTGCTCCAGGATTACTGAAGCTATTTTTGCAGGAATGTACTTTTCCTTTTGCCATCCAAAGGCAATTATACGGCCTACACTTTTCCAGTGCATTTACTTTTTTGTCCAGTTTAATGCGCTATAATATTTAATGCAATTAAAGCGGCTTCTGTTTTTTCTGTTGTCCTTTAGCTAGCATTATATTATATGACCACGATATTATTCATGCAAATGCTTTTAAACCATTCAAGAGAATGGTGAATTCATGTGTCAGAATGTATTGACACACACACGTCGCACAGAAAGACGCGCGCCATTATCTTGCGCCAGAATAGAGTTCTCTTTTGAGCTTGAACAAACAATAACACACAACCCAGTCAACACGTTAATCTCACAGTGACGTCACCTTGTGGTCACAACGTCAGCAATCTGGGGTCACAGTGAGCTAAAAGTGTAACTCACTGTGTGCTCAAACTATGGCCACAATATGAGCTCATCCCAGCTAGAAATGTTATTGTTCTATAAATGTTTTGAGAGCATTAGGTTATGTTCTTGTAATCTTTTCTGTAGCTAATTTTATTTTTTGTTACCAGAATGTTCTCCTAAAAAGGTAGGATAACCCTCTCTAAAAACATTTTAAACATGTTTAGTTATAACACTGAAAGAACATTATCCCCTAACATTCTAAATATTTAGCGGGAAGTTTCCCAGCAGACACAGGACTTAACCTCTTAAAAGAAGTTTGTTTGAAATTAATAGTTTGGTTTGGTCACCATTGTGGAGGTCAGTGTTTGCTTTAGTTGGGATATTTGGCCATGACTATTTAATGTTAGTTTTTCTCTGACTCCTAATAAGTGTCTGTTATAGCAAGAGAAAATTTGATCAAGTAATAGTTGGCTACTTGTTGATAATAAAGATATTATCATAATGTAGTGGCCTGATTTCATCCAGGGAATGGTCTCTAGTATCAATTTTACATGATCATAAAAATCCAGGATTTATACAGTATGAGATCCTGCAGCATTTTAATCTTTGAAATTTTTAATGCAGAGTATTTAATACTAAAAAACAAAATCTGTGTACATTGTTTTAAATCCCTTTATAGAGACAAACACAAACCTCAAGAATCAGCGTGTTAATCTCAATAAGAATGCACCCAGAATGCATTGCAGCATTAAGCATGTCACCGTTATTGAGATTCACACGCTGATTCTTGAGGTTTGAGTGTGTCTAAGTGAAACAGTAGATCAAAATGTTAGTTTTTTTTATTATTATACAGATTGTCTTATTTAAACAATGTTGAAAGTCATGCTATATGAACATTACTATAATCAATTATTAGAAATTAATAACACTGATCAACTGATCAGGGCACTACATGATAATTATATCATTATCAAGTAGCTGACATGATCTGATCACATTTTCTCTTACTATTCTTGCCATAAGACAGTTACAGCAGCCAGAGAAAAACTAAGATTAAAACATCTAGAGTCCAACTGCCCAACTAAAACAAACACTTCAACTATTCAACTAATCAAACCAAACTATTAATTTCAATAAACCATCAAAATCTAAACCTCTGCTAATCTCAATAAGAACTTCTGTACACATATGACAGAAGTACATCTGGTTAGTAATAAGTGAAGCTGGTAATGCTGTTTGCGGAGTTGTTTAATGAAGTTGGAGCCTGACATCAGATGTTTAGACGTCAGCCCAAATTTCATTTCCAACCAAAATTTGAAGTCTGAGCGATGTTGGAGTCCATGTCCTATAACATTTCTAGCTGAGGTGACTCACATTTTGGCCATAATATGAGGACACCAGGGGCGTAGCAAGCTTTTCAAAAGTGCGGGGGATGGATGTGGTCAGGGCCCTGATTAAGAATTCAGAGGGCACAATGTCTTGTTGGCCCCTCCTTAGGCAGGACAAATAGTTTGTCCAAGCACATTTAAATTTGGCATTAACATTATGCTGGGGTAAAGTTCATAAATGATTGTTCTTTTCCATTGGATTTTGTAAAACTATGTTGTGTGGACCTCTGTCCCTCTAGGGGGGTTCGGGGGAGCATGCTCCCCGAAAGAAAATTTTGTACATTTTAAGGTTAAATCCATCAATCTGGTGCACTCTGAGAGCTCAAAATTAAGAGCTTCAACTGGCTTCGACCCATGAACTGTGCACATTGAACAAAGAAAAAGCATTGACTTGTACCTAAAGAGGGCTCAAACTTATTTTTAGTTATGATATAGAGTCTCAGTCTACATTACATTATCACTGGTGTTTTAGAATGCCAAACATTTATTATAATATAAAATAAGATAACCTCTTGAGAATGTTCAAATCAGAAACAGGATGTGCTATGTGATATACAGGTCCTTCTCAAAAGATTAGCATATTGTGATAAAGTTAATTGTTTTCCATAATGTAATGATAAAAATTAAACTTTCATATATTTTAGATTCATTGCACACCAACTGAAATATTTCAGGTCTTTTATTGTTTTAATACTGATGATTTTGGCATACAGCTCATGAAAACCCAAAATTCCTATCTAAAAAAATTAGCATATTTCATCCAACCAATAAAAGAAGTGTTTTTAATACAAAAAAAGTCAACCTTCAAATAATTATGTTCAGTTATGCACTCAATACTTGGTCGGGAATCCTTTTGCAGAAATGACTGCTTCAATGCGGTGTGGCATGGAGGCAATCAGCCTGTGGCACTGCTGAGCTGTTATGGAGGCCCAGGATGCTTCGATAGCGGCCTTAAGCTCATCCAGAGTGTTGGGTCTTGCGTCTCTCAACTTTCTTTTCACAATATCCCACAGATTCTCTATGGGGTTCAGGTCAGGAGAGTTGGCAGGCCAATTGAGCACACTAATACCATGGTCAGTAAACCATTTACCAGTGGTTTTGGCACTGTGAGCAGGTGCCAGGTCGTGCTGAAAAATGAAATCAGATGGAAGCATGAAGTGCTCCAAAATCTCCTGATAGCTAGCTGCATTGACCCTGCCCTTGATAAAACACAGTGGACCAACACCAGCAGCTGAAATGGCACCCCAGACCATCACTGACTGTGGGTACTTGACACTGGACTTCAGGCATTTTGGCATTTCCTTCTCCCCAGTCTTCCTCCAGACTCTGGCACCTTGATTTCCGAATGACATGCAAAATTTGCTTTCATCCGAAAAAAGTACTTTGGACCACTGAGCAACAGTCCAGTGCTGCTTCTCTGTAGCCCAGGTCAGGCGCTTCTGCCGCTGTTTCTGGTTCAAAAGTGGCTTGACCTGGGGAATGCGGCACCTGTAGCCCATTTCCTGCACACGCCTGTGCACGGTGGCTCTGGATGTTTCTACTCCAGACTCAGTCCACTGCTTCCGCAGGTCCCCCAAGGTATGGAATCGGTCCTTCTCCACAATCTTCCTGTCACCTCTTCTCGTTGTGCAGCGTTTTTTTGCCACACTTCTTCCTTCCCACAGACTTCCCACTGAGGTGCCTTGATACAGCACTCTGGGAACAGCCTATTTGTTCAGAAATTTCTTTCTGTGTCTTACCCTCTTGTTTGAGGGTGTCAATGATGGCCTTCTGGACAGCAGTCAGGTCGGCAGTCTTACCCATGATTGATGGGTAATTTTGAGTAATGAAACAGGCTGGGAGTTTTTAAAAGCCTCAGGAATCTTTTGCAGGTGTTTAGAGTTAATTAGTTGATTCAGATGATTAGGTTAATAGCTCGTTTAGAGAACCTTTTCATGATATGTATATACAGGTCCTTCTCAAAAAAATAGCATATTGTGATAAAGTTCATTATTTTCCATAATGTAATGATAAAAATTTTACTTTCATATATTTTAGATTCATTGCACACCAACTGAAATATTTCAGGTCTTTTATTGTTTTAATACTGATGATTTTGGCATACAGCTCATGAAAACCCAAAATTCCTGTCTCAAAAAATTAGCATATCATGAAAAGGGTCTCTAAACGAGCTATTAACCTAATACAGAAGCGCAGAAACAGCGGCAGAAGCGCCTGACCTGGGCTACAGAGAAGCAGCACTGGACTGTTTGCTCATTTGAAAACAAATTTTGCATGTCGTTCGGAAATCAAGGTGCCAGAGTCTGGAGGAAGACTGGGGAGAAGGAAATGCCAAAATGCCTGAAGTCCAGTGTCAAGTACCCACAGTCAGTGATGGTCTGGGGTGCCATGTCAGCTGCTGGTGTTGGTCCACTGTGTTTTATCAAGGGCAGTGTCAATGCAGCTAGCTATCAGGAGATTTTGGAGCACTTCATGCTTCCATCTGCTGAAAAGCTTTATGGAGATGATTTCATTTTTCAGCACGACCTGGCACCTGCTCACAGTGCCAAAACCACTGGTAATGGTTTACTGACCATGGTATTACTGTGCTCAATTGGCCTGCCAACTCTCCTGACCTGAACCCCATAGAGAATCTGTGGGATATTGTGAAGAGAAAGTTGAGAGACGCAAGACCCAACACTCTGGATGAGCTTAAGGCCGCTATCGAAACATCCTGGGCCTCCATAACACCTCAGCAGTGCCACAGGCTGATTGCCTCCATGCCACGCCACATTGAAGCAGTCATTTCTGCAAAAGGATTCCCGACCAAGTATTGAGTGCATAACTGAACATAATTATTTTAAGGTTGACTTTTTTTGTATTAAAAACACTTCTTTTATTGGTCGGATGAAATATGCTAATTTTTTGAGATAGGAATTTTGGGTTTTCATGAGCTATATGCCAAAATCATCAGTATTAAAACAATAAAAGACCTGAAATATTTCAGTTGGTGTGCAATGAATCTAAAATATATGAAAGTTTAATTTTTATCATTACATTATGGAAAATAATGAACTTTATCACAATATGCTAATTTTTTTAGAAGGACCTGTATGTAAGCAAAATGTACCTACTAAAGGTGAAACTAGGCTACTCTTAATGCAAAATGGCCCTATATAAAGTGTTATAATTATATAAATTATTGGAATATTGCTTGATGTTGTAACGTAGCATTATAGGCAGAATGACCTTTAACACTGTGTCTACACACGGACAGGGCCGTTATTGCTCGCGTGAGTCGCAACAGCTGTTTACCCGAGACGCGGAAAAGCACCCATTACAGAGCAGAATGGGCCATCCGTTTACTGTCGGAGATTTGTCGCTCGCGCCACGCATTTTAATCAATGTTTAATCAATCAATTGCCTGGATTTAATAAAAAAGAAGTAAATATAGCAGACAATATAATCAGGACTTCTCATCTGTGCTTGCAATAGTCACAAGCTCACACAATACGTGACAGAGGCTGGCAGCAGAGAAATCAATTCAGTGAATTACACTGCGCAAATCAAAAGTAATAGTCTACTACCCACTGGATGAAGAAGGGTTGGCTCTCAACAGAACATATAATATTCATTTTATTTTATTTTTCGTGTTCGAATTCATGAGGAAATAACGGACGTGACAAGCTCCGAAAGCGGCACTAAAGTGCTTTAAAACTTTTACAGAGACCTCGAACAGAAAGCACAAAGCCTTTCATTAAAGTCAATTTCGTTTTGTATTAATTATATCTTAATTTTAATCAATGTTTCATCAACCAAATGTCTGGATTTAATAAATAAGAAGTAAATATAACAGACAATAGATAATCTCGAAACGGAGGCGCCGGCGATTGAACTGCAACTCGCCTCATAAATGAACCGAAACTCAGCGTATAGACCTGAGATGTACATCTATTGAAATGTCTACTTTTAAACAGAACAAATCAAAACGAAAGACAAACTGCTCTCTGCTTATGTAATCCTTCTGAAATGTACATTTCTCTCTGGCGCGTTCAAAGATCACGAGTCCGCATCGTCAACTTCATCTAAAGCCCACAATGACTGAAAACACTTGTTATTAATAAACAATTAAAATGTCTCCTTGCTATATTTGATGTATTCATATCATTGATTTTGCCAGTTCATTGTGACAGCTTTTAGGTGGTTTATTGGCACACTTTCTCTTTGTCGGGGTCTTCTTTGTGGATGTAACCATCTCCGAAGTTTGCACTGTGCGTCTGTTTGCCTCTAAATGTCCAATAATTTGCATGTCCTGCCACTCTTTTTCCGCAGCTAAAGAATCCAGCCGTATGTTGTACATAATGTCTGGAGAAAGCTTCTGGCTACAAGACTGTCTCTCATGCAGAGAGTTCTCTTTTCTCCTCGTGTAACATTTACAGTCAAAGTTACGGATTTTCCCCATTTCTCTGTCTATATCCCCATCAAATGTTACTATCGATATAGCCTCTGATATATTACGGTCCGATACATTCTTCCTCGTCTTCATCTTCGCTCAGTTGTAGATTAGGGATATTATTCAGTCTTATCATGCCGCTTTCATCGTCGCTCAGGTCGTCTTCAGAATCAGTAAGCGCTTGTTCATAAGTGAAAGTGACACGTGATGGCCAAGTATGGTAACCCATACTTGGAATTTGACCTCTGCATTTAACCCATCCAAGTAAGTGCACACACATTAGGAGCAGAGTAGTGAGTAGTGAACACACACACACTGCAAACGTGGATACACACACCCGGAGCAGCGTGAAAACTGTGAAAACTTTTATCCGTGAAAACTGTGAATGTTGGAGCATAATACAAGTAATCACGAAACTTGTCACAAATGGCCCACTTGAGAGCCAAGAACTCAAGTTTACCGGAGTGAAGGTGGTAATTTCTCTCGGCAGGTGTAAGAGTTCTGGAGCCATACCCAATGACCCGCAACTTGTTGTCCTGACGCTGGTATAACACTGCTCCTAATCCTTCATTGGACGCATCGGTGTGCAGTGTAAATGGGAGGTTAAAGTTTGGGTAAGCTAGGATAGGTGGATTAGTTAACATGTCAATTAGATTGGCTGCTACATCCCTGTGCTGTGCTCTCCATGTGATCAGAGTTCTGGACGGGAGTTGTCCTTTATCTGCTTTCTGAGCTCCGCCTTTACTTTTATTCGTCTGATTTTTTGTGTGACTTCCGTCTGTTTCCGTGGGTTTCTGTAGCAGTTCAAACAGTGGCTTGGCAAGTCGAGAGAAGTCTTGGATGAAGGAGCGATAGTACCCCAGAAACCCCAGCAGGGACTTGACGTCTCCAACTGTGCGAGGCTCTTTTTCTTTGAGTGCCATTACTGCTGCCAAATCCTGTGGATCGATCTTGATTCCTTTCCCAGACACCAACAGGCCGAGGTAACGAACCTCTCTTTTAAACAACTCACACTTGGTTGGTCTCAGTTTGATGCCGTGCTCTCTCATGCGACTGAGAACTTGTCTGAGGTGGTATATGTGATCCTCAAAGGACGTTGAGTAACACAGCACATCGTCGAGGTATGGAGCACAACATTCATCTCGAATACCTTCCAACACACCTTCAATACACCTCTGGAAAGCCGCAGGTGCGTTCGTCAAACCAAATGGTATCCGTATCCATTCATACAACCCCCACAGTGTACTGAAGGCTGTGAGGTGTCTGGATTCCTTTCTCACGAACCCTTGGTGGTACGCGCTGCCTTGATCCAGGATAGAAAACCATGTGTTGCCCCCCAAACTGTCAAAAAGGGTCTTGGATTCGTGGCAATGGATGACGATCTGGAATGGTCTTCTGGTTCAGCCCTCTGAAGTCTACACACAGCCGCAGACTCTGGTCCTTTTTCCGGACACAGACAACTGGAGACGAATATGAAGACACAGATTTGCGTATCCAACCTCTGTCTAGGAGATTCTGCACATACTCTTTCACCTCCTTGTATAAAGGCTTAGGTATGGAGTTATAGCACCTTTGAACAGGATTGTTGTCCACCACACTGATGTTCAGCTGTAAGTTGGGTATACAACCGATGTCTCCTTCTCCTCTTACAAACACATCAGACTCCTCGAAGAGCATCTGGCGCACAATCTCCTGCTGTTGCTGACCAAGATGTTCTAACTTGACCGGGGGATGCCACTTTTCTTGTTTGTGAGACTCTACTGAGCTGTTCGTTCTGCTGCTGGCACCGCTGCTTGGGCCAACCTGTGCGACACACGTATATGTATCACTCTTCGACTTTGCTGGCTGCTTAGCCGGGGAACACAGATTGACTGGTTTGCTGTCAACAGCTTCTTCTATACAGCCTAAGACTGTCCTTGGTGGCAGGAAGATGTCATGCTTGGTGGAGTTGCAGATGGGGATTTTCACAGCTTTGGAGGCACCACAGGGCACATCAACTAACACAGGAAATAGTTGTAGTCCATCGGGTAAGACACTTTCTAAGGTGGGTTCAAAAAGCATTGTTCCTCCCTGTGGCCAGGATCTGACACGACACTTCAGTTCACATATTTGGCCACTTGGAACTGTAAGACCTTTCTTCCCCACTCTAATGGTGTCATTTGCAGGCTTTTTTTTTTTGGCTGGAGTATCACTAATTATGGAGACAAGGGTTTCAGCTGTATCTCGATGGAGCTTTAATGCCTCTGCTAGCAGATCACTTAGACTGACACTTCCTGGCTCTTCCAGACTCTCTAAAATGATTTCCTCTATATTTCCACCAATATTTCAGCCCACCCTTCAAAAGGTACATCTTTGCCATTAGCAGCTGTGATTCTGAGTGGATTATCTGGCAGTAGATCTGTGAGTGACTGGATTTTAATGTCAGGTAAGTGTTTCTTTAGCCAGGACTTTTCCAGTATCGTAACCTGAGCTCCACTATCTAGTAGCGCGTCAATCTGCACACCATTGAGAGAACAGGTTAGCAAGCACTTCTTGCCTATCAGTTTTGCTAAATGATTTCCTTTTCTTACTCTGCGTCGAAATAGTGATGGACAATTTGTGGGAGCAATGGAGTCATGGCTGGTTACGGAAGCAGGGGACTCTGGCTCTTGTTTGGTCACTGGTGGTCCCTCCCCAGTGACCCCATCACGTTTCCCACTGGCTTAGTCTTTGACAGGCAGCTGACAGCTCGATGCCCTTCCTGGCCACACCTGAAACAGTGGTTGCAGCTTGCAGTCCCTCGAGCTAAACATGGCTTGCATTTCCCCCTTGTGGCGGACTTGGGTGGTTGCACCGTACTTACAGGGTTGGCCTGTGACGGCACTGGAGTGCTGGCTGTAGGGGTGAGAGTCTTCTCTATAGTCTTTGCTAAGGCTGAGACATGTGCTGTCAGTTCATGTATAGCTGTGCGGTTGGCCTGGACTTCAGCTTGAGTTTGAAGAACACTGGCTTGAACTTCAGCTGGAGGCTGGACTGCATGTTGTCTCTCCCGTTGTTGTGTGGCATTGACTGTGACTGTTTTGGTTTTGTGTGTCTGACCTAAGCGTGCCTGTCTCTCAACCTCTTCACTAACTGAATTTGTCATTATCTCTAAGATAAAATCATCAGTTACACTTGTATTGGTAAGGAGAGGTTTAAGGTCTCACCTCACATGTGCATATTTATCACTTATCCCCTGATACAGCGAGTGAAGAAATACCCCATGGACAAGTTTGTTGTCATATTGAAACTCTGAGCTACCTTGCTGAGAGGCAAACAATATTTGCTGTTTAAGCCCCATTAAACGGTACATGAATTGTTGTAGGCTTTCTCTGTCCTGTTGTTTGGTATTGCTAAGCTCCTGAAATAACTCTGCACTACTCTTGTCTCGTAAGTGTGCTCTGAGGAAACGCTTAAGCTCAGAAACAGTTAACCCATCTTTGGTCATCAGCATGTCTTTGAAAGTACCAGGCTTGATTATCTTTAGCACAGTACGAATTACTTCTGCCTCTGTGAAATTCTCAGATATCCCTTCATCAATCTGCCTACACAGTGAGCTATAGCTAACATCAGAATCTGAGTCAGAAATCTGTCCACTGTGTATCTTGAATTCTCTACGAGGCAGTAAAGCAGCAACATCCGTCAACTTTATCACATCAGTTACCTGGCTGGCTACAACCGATAATTTGTCTGCCTTAACATTCACTCCCTTGATGGAGACTGCTAGCTTGTGGAGTACATCTGTCTTGGTGGAGTTGATCAGCTGATGGAGCTGCCTCTGGATTCCCCTTCGCAGTTCTTGTAGAGCAGACATCTCTTCACCTCAGGAGTCACTGGGGTAAAATGTTGGTCCAGGAACTTGACGTCAGGTTCATTTATTGGTGATTAGCTGCCATCAGGAAAAGGGTCTAATCCCGGACGACCCCCCAAAATTGTTGCCCCCCTGGCCTGGTGATCGTCAGGGTGTGTGTGTGTGTGCTTTATCCTGTATGCAGAAACAATGAGACAGAAACTTTAGCTTGCGTTCAGCTCAACTGCAGTATTTATTCTGCAGCACTTGCCTCCTAAAGGGTTTTAAGATTCTCCCGAGCGCTCTGCGCCATCTGGTGACCTCTTCAAGTATCGCCCCACCACAGTAACAAGTACAATACAATGAAATTGGCCTTTTAGCAACTATTTAATACACCATGTCCTAAGAAAAAATATATGGGTGTCTATTTTATTTTTATTTTTTTTTACACATTGTTTATTTTAACAATAAATGGTAGTATAATGAACTGTACTAATCCAATTACTTTTTTAACCCTTTACATGATCATATGGAGAGATCACAGTGAGATCAACGTGTTGACTGGGAATTATGCCAAAATGTCAGTTTTGTCGAGTATCCTCATAAGAGCAGTCTTAAATAAGTTAAATAAAGTCTTAAATGAAAGTAAAGACTAAAGAGGTTTGGGAATGTGATAAGAGATTGAGATCTGCATCTCTGTCACATGTTTGTGTGTTTCAGACACATAACTTTTGTACTCATCCTAATATCATGAATAAGTACATAAATTATTTTTATAGTTATATAAAGTGTTTCATAGAATCATACATTTATTTATTTTACATGGACCCTTTTCACAGACTGTGCTGATTCTTTTCCAAAGTTATCACTAACACAAATCTAGTAAAGTTAATTTAGTAAATATTTTTTTCAAATAGTTAAATAAAATAGTTCCAACAGATTTTGCTGTGGTACCGAAATTGGTACTGAGAACCGTAAAATTTTAATGGTATTGGTACCGAATACTAGAATTTTGGTATCGTGACATCCCTAATAAGGCCTAATTCTGGCTTAGTCTAAGTCCTGTCTGTGAAAGTGTAAGTGTAGTGTAAGTCCTGTCTGTGTAAGTGTACTAAATTAACTTAAATGTAACTAAAGAAAGTATAAATTACCAGTTTTTGAAACCATTAAGTATAATCCTAAACCCCTGCCCTGCATCTATGCTGCATTTTTGTCCAGCTGCATTGTCTCACCTTTTCTTCACCTTTCTAGTTCATCCATCCTGTAGACATATATATGCCAGTTTTTATCCTCTCTAGGCCTTCACCCACATGACAAGTTTGATTACCAGTATACAGTATATTTAAAGAACACACACACACACACACACAACGAGTATATCAAAAATATAGTTACTACAGTAAACTCATGGCCATTTTTCATGGCTGGTGTATTTTAAATCGTAGATTTGTAGATTTAAGTCGTAATTTATATGTGCACATGTATAATTAACAGGACGTTTTGTCCTGTTTTCTCTGAAAATGTTGTTTAGATTGGGGCTGTTTTGAACTTGCTTCAAAAATGCCTCAATGAGGTCTGTATCGAAAGTTTAGGTATAGTCCCTACTGCGGGCAGTGTTTAAAATGTTTGGTTCTGCGCTATGCTGTTGATTACGTTCAGCACCTGCTCTGTAGAAAACATGCTCAGCTCGCGCTGCACGGTTCAAACACAGCAGTTTTTCGTCTCACTTTTCACTTGCGTCTTTAGTGTTCGATGATTAACAAATGCGACATAAATACATTTGGTAAACTTAGTAATCGACCATTTATCTACCAATGGGAACGACAACTAAGAGAATCACAACCTGGCCCTCTGTTCACGCAACCGTAATTGATAAACCATGCAAACGTTTATGATATGCTACGTTTTAACTTACAATTACTTTAAAAAAGTGTTCAGCTGTTGTTGTACAGGCATATTTACATTCAAAAACAGTTCTTCATGATACGCAGCACACCTCGCTTCAGTCGCTTGCTGACCGCATGTGCACACAATGCACATTGCGCCTGCGTGGATTAAGTCATTATTACGAGAAAGTTTCTCATTATTATGAGATGTTACGTCATTATTTCGAGAAAGTTTCTCATTATTATTACGAGAAAGTTTCTCATTATTATGACTTAGTATCTCATTATTATGTGAAAGTTTCTCATTATTACGAGATACAAAGTCATTATTACGAGAAACTTTCTCAATATAATGAGATACTAAGTCATAATTATGAGAAAGATTTTTTTTTTTTTACTCAACTATGGCGGAAACCGGCTTCCATAAGCTTCAGTGTTTGAAGGGAAAAATGTCAAATGGTGGTCAATTGGATTGAAGAAGAGACCATTCATTTTTACCTTTATTGTACAAAAAGTCCATTCAGAAAAAATTCTGAATCCACTTTTGCTAGTTTAAGGATGGGAAAAATGGTTTGACAAATGGTCATGAATAGCACATCACATCGTGCACGTAAAGTAATATAAAACAACATTATAAACATTATGAAATATAAATAAAGGTAAATTACCATGTGCGCCTCTCAAACCATGCAGATTAGGCAATTATTTTTCAGACTACATGTTGTTTCTCTGCATTCATGTTCATTCTGAACCCAAAATGACGCATACCCGCTCCAAACTGAACAACACAATCTCATGAAAGTGCGTATCTTTACCACGAATTTTATTTCTCGTGCCATTTATACGGCAAAAATGGTTTTAACGTACTACGCATAAAACCCCTTGGGTAGGATTAGGGGTGGGGAGTGCGTGCGTATTACACGCCATAAAGTGCGTACCATATGCAAGCGTAAATGTGTAGCATATGCACGCAAAAACTATTTTTGTCATATAAATTGCACGAGAAATAGCATTCGTTGTATAGATACGCACACGTTTTCTACGTAAATCTTACTTAAAGGACCCGTAACTTTAATCACCTCAAAGGGCATACATTATCGTCTTCTGAATATCACAATTGTTTTTAAATCGAATTAACTCAAATTGACATTAATTTATAACAAAAACATAAAAACATGTTCTTTGACAGTTACAATTTCATTTGTGTCTATCTGTCACGTTTCATGAATTCGCTGTCTCTGTTCTCGTCTTGTGTGTGTGTATTACGTTTGGGCGGTGTCGCTGATCACTGCCGCTGATTCCCACCAGCCTCGTCTAATCAGCGCGTCAGCTGCAGCTGATCAGCGATCACTATTTAGTCTCTCTGTTTTCACCCTGTCTTTGTCAGAGCGTTGTGGATGTTCCCGTGTGTTCCTGCCTGTCTCTCGCTGTATTCCTGCCTGTCTCTCGCTGTATTCCTGCCTGTCTTCAGTTCCTGTATCTTCGTTGTTCGTCCAGCACTCGGTCCTCCCCGCTACCCACTTCTTGGTTCCTGGTTTCTGTCTTCATCGCCGTTTTCCCGGATTACTTTTCATCATCACCTACCTTCAGTCTTCACCATTGGACGGGCTGTCCCAGCGTCCCTGTGTTGCCAAGTGCACATCATCTCTGGACATTATCTCCATCCCGCTCCCTGTCACCACCCTGATCTCAATAAATACTTTTTTACTTGCTATTGAACCATCGTTGTTTATTCGTCACAGAACGCTCTGACCTGAAATGGATTCAGCAAGTAATTTGGATCTTCAAGAATTTCTATCACGCAGCACTTCAAGAAACAACCAACAAGAGGAGAATCTGGCCATCACAGGGCGAGCAGTTCAAGCCTTGGTAACACAGGTGTCTGAGCTGACCCAACAGATTCAACAACTCGTCTGTTCCACTGCGCCCAGTCCACCGCCGATTCCCCCCACCACACCAGCACCCAGTCGTCAGCCCGAACCACGCCTGCCTACCCCGGAATTATACTCTGGTGAGACTAATTATTGCAGAGCTTTTCTGACAAAATGCACCCTGTTTTTCGCCCTCCAACCACAGACCTTCAGTACAGAGGAGTCCAAGGTGGCATTTGTGCTGACGCTACTCTCAGGGCGGGCGGCTCTGTGGGGGACGGCGGTGTGGGAAAACCAACAACAGTGCTGCTCCTCGTTCCAGGCACTCTCAGAAGAGAAGAGACGTGTGTTCGACCGAGCGGTAGCAGGTAGGGAGGCAGTACGTCAATTTGCCGACCTTCGCCAAGGTAAGCGCTTGGTCTCTAATTACTCGATCGACTTCCGTACCCTGGCCGCCGAGTGCAAATGGAACGAGGAGGCGCAGTGGGACATGTTCCTGCATGGGCTGGCTGACCGCATCCAGAGAGAGATATTTATCCTGGACCTGCCTGAGAGGCTTGATGGACTGATAGAGCTAGCTTTGAGGGTGGACGCTCACCTTAGCCGCCTGGAACAACTAGTCAAGTCAAGTCACCTTTATTTATATAGCGCTTTTTACAATACAGATTGTTTCAAAGCAGCTTTACAGAGATAACAGGAAAATAATGTTGTAATAGTATTGTTAGATACAAAATTAAATGTCCCCAACTAAGCAAGCCAAAAGCCAATGGCGACAAAGGCGAAGAAAGGCGAAAAGGCAACAGTGGCAAGGAACCAAAACTCCATCAGGTGACAGAATGGAGAAAAAAACCTTGGGAGAACCCAGGCTCAGTCAGGGGGCCAGTCCTCCTTTGGCCAATGAACGAACAGTGTATGATTATGATTCAGGCAGCATTATAGCTCAGAAGTCAAATGGGATCAGAACTAAGATCAGAACACAATATTTATCCAGTTCCATCTGGTTGGGGGTCGGTATGGAGACGGGTTTGTTGAGGTGTCCATGAGGCCTTCACAGTGTTGATGAGGCTGGCACTTCAGGGATGTGTTGTCTTCGTGTCCATGCGAGGGTCCTTCATCAGATCTGGATATGGCCTGGATCCGGCGGTTTGCAGTAAACCTCGGGATAAACAGAGAGACTAATATTAGCATAGACGCCATCCTTCTTATGATGTACAAAGTACATCAGGATTTATGGGAAGTGTTCCCGGTTCCGGCTGATCTAAACTATGCAGCCTAACATTGAATTATAAAGTCTATGATGTGTTATGTGTATGCTAAGCCAAAGAGATGTGTTTTAGTCAAGATTTGAACTGACAGACTGTGTCTGCTTCCCGGACCATGTTAAGAAGAGTGTTCCAAAGTTTTGGTGCTAAATAGGAAAAGGATCTACCGCCAGCAGTGATTTAGATATTCTAGGTATTAGGTATTATCAACTGGACAGAATTTTGAGATCGCAATAGACGTGAAGGACTATAATGCGTTAAGAGCTCGCTCAAGTACAGAGGAGCTAAACCATTTAGTGCTTTGTAAGTAATCAGCAATATTTAAAAATGTATACGATGTTTAATAGGGAGCCAATGCAGTGTTGACAGAACCGGGCTAATATGGTCATACTTCCTGGTTCTGGTAAGAACTCTAGCGGCTGCATTTTGGACCAGCTGATGCCATGCTTCGTAATGATATATCCTAAGGGTAGCATGTACAGAGTGAACAGCAACGGTCCTAGTACTGAGCCTTGTGGTACACCATACTGAACTTTTCACCGATAAGACATGTCTTCATTTACTGCTACAAACTGATAACGGTCAGATAAGTATGATTTAAACCATGCTAGTGCAATTCCACTAATGCCAACATAATTTTCGAGTCTTTTTAAAAGAATGTTGTGGTCAAAAGTATCAAATGCAGCACTAAGATCGAGTAGCACTAATAGAGAGATACAACCACGATCGGATGATAAGAGCAAATCATTTGTGACACTAATGAGAGCTGTCTCAGTACTATGGTAGGTCTAAATCCTGATTGAAAATTCTCACAGATACCATTTCTTTCTAAAAAAGGAACATAGTTGTGAAGATACTGCCTTTTCTAGTATCTTTGACAGAAAAGGTAGATTTGAGATCGGCCTGTAATTGACTAATTCCGTAGGATCAAGTTGCGTTTTTTTAACAAGCGGTTTAATCATAGCCAGCTTAACTTTTTGGTACGTATCCTAATGACAAAGATGAATTAATTATATTAAGAAGAGGATCTATGACCTCTGGAAGCATCTCTTTCAGTAGTTTAGTCGGTATAGGGTCTAACATACACGTTGTTGATTTAGATGATTTAACGAGTTTATAAAATTCTTCCTCTCCTATAGCAATGAATGAATCAAATTTTCCGTCAGTGAGACTACACTGCACTGTCTGATGCGGTACTGTAGTAGATGGTTGCATAGTTATAATTTTCTCCCTGATATTATCAATCTTTTAAGTAAAGAAGTTCATAAATTCATTACTGCTGTGCTGCTTGGAAACATCTGAGCTTGAAGCTTTATTTTTCGTTAGTTTAGCCACGTTTTCAAATAAATACCTAGGGTTTTGTTTATTTTCTTCTAATAGGGTTGAAAAATAAGCAGATCTAGCCGTTTTTAAGGTCTCTCTGTATGCAATCATGCTCTCATAAAATGCGAAATAGCTCTAGTTTTGTTTTCTTCCAGTTGCGCTCCATTTTTCTGACTGTTCTCTTTAGGGCCTGAGTGTGCTTGTTGTATCACGGCATTGGAATATTTTCTTCAATCTTCTTTAAGCGCAAAGGAGCAACTGTGTCTAAAGTGCTAGAAAAGAGAGAGTTAAAAGTTTCTGTCGCAATATCGAGTTCTTCTAAGCTATCTGGGATGCTGAGATGATGAAACTGATCAGGAAGATTATTAATAAAGCATTCTTTAGTGGCAGAAGTAATAGGTCTAACATATTTGTAACACTGAGTCGGCTTTGCAGCCTTGGTTAAATTAAGTTTACACGAGACTAGATAATGATCTGAGATGTCATCACTCTGCTGCAGAATTTCAACAGCATCAACATTGATTCCATATGATAATATTAGATCTAGAGTATGATTACGACAATGAGTAGGTCCTGACACGTATTGTCTAACTCCAATAGAGTTAAGAATGTCTTTAAATGCCAATCCCAATGCATCTTTTTCATTATCTATATGTATATTAAAATCACCAACAATTAGGACTTTATCTGCAGACAGTACTAACTCAAATTCTTTGATAAAGTCTGTATGGTGCCCTGGTTGCCTGTATACAGTAGCTAGCACAAAATCTTAAACGTGATTTATCATTTGCACTATATATTTTTACATTAAGCACCAACACTTCAAAATAATTATATTTGAAACTAGACTTCTTAGTAATTGTGAAAATATTACTATAAATTACAGCAACACCTCCGCCTTTGCCTTTTAGATGAGGTTCATGTTTATAACAGTAATGTTGCGGGTTTCCCTCATCCCGGGAGCATCGAATGCCCTCAGGCCAGCGGCGGTGATGCGGTCAGCCCCGTCTTTGATCCCGAGCCCATGCAGGTGGGTCGAGTTCGGCTTTCCCGGGAGGAGAGAGAGAGACTGAGATCCCGGGGTCTTTGCCTGTACTGTGGCGGAGCTGGACACTTTCTGGACAACTGTCCAGTAAAAGACCGGGCCCGGCGGTAAACAGGAGGCTACTGTCTGGCGGGATCTCCGTGGATAAGACCTCATCCTCTACTCCAGGGGTACTCAAGTTCAGATGCCAAGGGTGCCACATTTAAACCACATAAAATGTGAAGGGCCACAAATTACAACTTGCATCGTAAGACTTTATTTATGACAATATTTACAGTTTTTACTTATTTAGAAATGCAGTTTACCTATCTTGCTAGGTAAGTCTTGCTAGTCTTTGTCCTACTTAAAGTAATACTGAACAAAAAAGTGTAATAACAATTTTATTGCAATATTAATGCAACAAAAAAAAAGAGTTCATAGAGGTTTAAAAAACCTCCTTGCTAGGTGTTTGCTAGTCTTTGTCCTATTTAAAGTAAGCTAGTACTGAACATGAAAATAAAAAATCTGGAACAATAAAGTGGATTAAGTTTTCTAGCTATATTAATGCAAAAAAAAAAAAAAAAAAGAGTTCATACTCAGAGTATTAAAAACCTCAAAATGTATGAAGAAAATCATTGAGCAAATACAGGCTACTTCTTAAGCTCTCATAAAAAGTAGTCCTTATTCCTAATGGGAAATCTGAGTCTGCATTCATTTTACCAGTGATTTCAGGTCTGGCTGTTGCTCACTGGTAGCTGCTCTAAGACAGTCTGTCAAATGTCTGTCATTTAGACGTGAACGTTGCTTTGACTTTATTATTCCCATTGCAGAGAAAGCACTTTCACACACATACGTAGATCCAAAGCAGGTCAAGATGTTTAAAGCACAATGAATTAATGCAGGGTACATGTTTTTCAGAACACATTTGGTCCAGAATGTGTCAGTGCTATCTTCTTTATGACTCTCTTTAAGGATGTTATTGTGCTGCAGCTCTATGAGTTGCTCCTCAAACGCTGTCCGTTCCACACTGAAGGGTTCTGACATGACTGCGACAGACGTAGCCTGTGTGTCACAAGCAAATGTGTAAGGGCCACCCATTGGCCCAACGACGGAATCCAACGGTGTGGGTGAAGGGATAATGCGTGTATGTCTTTTCGGGCGTTTCTGGAAAAATCACTTTAATTTATGAAATGGTCGGTTTCTAATATTAATCTTGACTCCATGAATAATTCAATCTGACTCCAAATTTGAATGACTCTTTATCTTTTACTTATTTACTATCCTAACAGCTGATCAAACGTTTAATTGTGATTTAATTTAGATCATTGATTAGTCTGAGTTTCTTATACTTTCATTTATTAATTCATTATGGACCCAATGCCGCACAGAGATCACGTCGGCCGGATCGTTTTTCTCACGGACACAAACTTATCAGTTCTGAATTTAGTCAGAGGATGCAGGGTTAGCTAATACCTCTTAAGTCAGTGGCCTACTGCTCACTTGTACAAAAAAGTGTAGTTTACTTTAGCCATTTCCATACAACTTGCTAAATCAGTGATAGACAGAAATCAAAAGGTCTTCAGATGATGTGCCTACTGCTCCATTCATACATGCGCCTTTAGTTTGACCTACCCTGCAAGATTTGCGATAGCACCAGCCTCCTATAATCTACTAAAATAATGATTTCAGAATACTTCAGAATAAATCAAGATGTAACATTTATTTTTGTCAGGAAAAATGTATCATGCCAATTCCACAAGTAGATGATTAAAAGCCAATTCAGAAATAATAAATACATAACATCAATTGCTCAAAGATGACTCTAAGAGTAAGAAATGCATTCCTGACAGAGACACACAGTGGTGTGTGAGTGTATTCTGAGTACAAGACTGGAGAAGTCACTGACACAGCACTGCATGGGGGTTTTCCTGGTTACAGTTTCCCCCAGACTGCTCTGTTACCTAGCCTTAAATACCCAGACCAGAACAAAAGGGTTGTACCAATATTTTTCAGAGTTTGCTTTGGGTCAATTCCTGTACCCCAGGGGGTAGCACCTGGTCTCGAGGGAGAGGGGAGATATCTTGAAAAGACATCATCAATGGAAGAGAACATGATTATCTTAAGTTCTCAATGTTTCTTATGATCTCAATGACTGGAATGAAATTAAGACCATTTTACCAATCGCACTGAGACATTTAAAATGAAACCAAACATGAAAAGGAAAAACAATAGATTCACAAGATGCATCATGTGTGATATATAGGCATTCTCAGTGAACTTTTGGTGACTTGACTCAGGGGGAGAGGGGGGATACAGAGATAAGGGGCAAATGTTTGGACAGGACAATGTCCTGTTGCTCTGTCTTTGCGATCTTCTGTCCAGGGTGCGTTTTATGGCTTTATTGCAGGGTGAGTTTTATTTTAACAGGAAAATCAGTTCTTAAAAATGGATTCTCTGTGAATGCCAGTACAGGTGTGAGGGATTTAACGTTCGCAAATCGGGAGGAAAACTAGCTCAGAAAGAATCAGAATCAGAATCAGAAAGAGCTTTATTGCCAAGTGTGCTTGCACACACAAGGAATTTGTTTTTGGTACTGAGGCCTCCAGTGGACATATACAGATACAAATACAACAAGAAACATAATACTACAAATTATAAGAATAAAAAATATAAATATATGAGAATAAAAGTATCACAGTTGGGTTTAGTCAGAATAGACATTTCCAGATTTACAGATTATGAACATATTTACAGTGTTTTGAATATTATAAATAAATAAATCTACATATAAGTATCACCTGAGTTGTAGGGTATTGCACTAAACAGTGGGAGTATTGCACTTAAAGGCGTATGCATTGGGAGATATGTTAACTGTTCAGGAGGGAAATGGCCTGTGGGAAGAAACTGTTCCTGTGCCGAGATGTTCTTGTGGCCAGTGATCTGAGTCGCCGTCTTGACGGTAACAGTTCAAACAGGAGGTGTCCAGGGTGAGTGGAGTCTGTGATGATTTTACCTGCTCTCTTCCTCACTCTGGAAGAGTACAGGTCCTGGAGGGTTGGCAGGGGGGCACCAATAATCCTCTCCGCAGTCCGGACTGTCCGTTGTAGTCTCCTGATGTCTGATTTGGTAGCTGAACCAAACCAGACAGTGATGGAAGTGCATAAGACAGACTCAATGACGGCTGAGTAGAACTGAATCAGCAGCTCTTGTGGCAAGTTGAACTTCCTCAGCTGGCGAAGGAAGTACAGTCTCTGCTGGGCCTTTTTCACAGTGGAGTCAATGTGATTGTCCCACTTCAGGTCCTGAGAGATGATAGTGCCCAGGAACCTGAATGACTCCACTGCTTCCACAGTGCTGTTCATGATGATGAGTGGGGGGAGTGCTGGGCTGTTCCTCCTGAAGTCCACGATCATCTCCACTGTTTTGAGCGTGTTCAGCTCAAGGTTGTTATAACTGCACCAGACAGCCAGATGTTCAACCTCCAGTCTGTAAGCAGACTCGTCGCCGTTTTGGATGAGACCGATGACAGTGGTGTCGTCTGCAAATTTCAGGAGCTTGACAGAGGGGTCTTTAGAAGTGCAGTCATTAGTGTACAGGGAGAAGAGCAGTGGGGAGAGAACGCACCCTTGGGGGGCGCCAGTGCTGGTGGTGAGAGTCCTGGATGTGTGTTTCCCCAGTCTCACTCGCTGCTGCCGGTCCATCAGGAAGCTGGTGATCCACTGACAGATCGAGGATGGTATGGAGAGCTGGGTCAGTTTGGCTGTGAGAAGACCAGGCATGATGGTATTGAAGGCCGAACTGAAGTCCACAAAGAGGATCCTTGCATAAGTCCCTGGTCTGTCGAGATGTTGCAGGATATAATGCAGTCCCATGTTGACTGCATCATCCACAGACCTGTTTGCTCTGTAAGCAAACTGAAAGGGATCCAGCAGGGGTCCAGTGATGTCTTTCAGGTGGGCCAACACCAGTCTTTCAAACGACTTCATGACCACAGACGTGAGAGCGACAGGTCTGTAGTCATTAAGTCCAGTGATTTTGGGTTTTTTGGGGACAGGAATGATAGTGGAGCGTTTGAAGCAGCAGGGAACTTCACACTGCTCCAATGATCTATTGGAGATCTGCGTGTAGACCGGGGCCAGTTGGTCAGCGCAGGCTTTTAAACAAGCAGATGAGATGCCGTCTGGGCCTGAGGCTTTCCTAGTCTTCTGTTTTTTGAAGACTCGGCTCACGTCCTCCACACAGACCTTAAGCTCAGGTAGGATGGCAGGAGGGGGGAGTAATGGGAGTGCAGGAGGTGATGGTGAATGTGTGAAGTGCAGATCAGACCGGGTGTGTGGTGTGAATGAGGGCTTTTCAAACCTGCAATAAAATGAGTTTAAATCATCAGCCAGGTGTTGATTGTCCACAGATCGAGGGGATGGTGACTTGTAATTGGTGATGTTCCTCAGGCCATTCCAGACTGATGATGGGTCGTTGGATGAAAACTGTTTTTTTAGTTTTTCAGAGTAGTTCCTTTTAGCAACTCTGATCTCCTTTGTCAATCTGTTTCTGGCCTGGTTATACAAGATTTTATCCCCACTTCTGTAAGCATCCTCTTTGGCATGACGAAGGTGTTTGAGTTTCCCAGTAAACCATGGTTTATCATTAGTAAATGATAAGAATGTCCTGGTAGGAATGCATGTATCCTCACAGAAACTTATATATGATGTTACAGTATCAGTGAGCTCATCCAGATCGTTGGTAGCAGCTTCAAAAACAGTCCAATCAGTGCAATCAAAGCAGGCCTGTAGATTCTGCTCTGCTTCATTAGTCCATCTTTTTACAGTCCTTATTACAGGTTTAGCTGATTTCAGTTTCTGCCTGTAGGTCGGTATGAGATGAACCAAACAGTGATCAGAGAGCCCCAAAGCTGCTCGTGAAACGGAGTGATACGCATCTTTTATTGTGGTGTAACAGTGGTCCAGTATATTACTGTCTCTGGTGGGACATGTAACGTGCTGTCTGTATTTTGGTAGTTCCCGGGAAAGATTTGCTTTGTTAAAATCCCCAAGAATGATTAAAAGAGAGTCTGGGTACCTTTGTTCTGTTTCAGCTATTTGATCAGCCAGCTGTTGTAGCGCCGCGCTCACGCACGCGTCTGGAGGGATGTAAACATTCACGAGAATGAAAGAGGAAAACTCCCGAGGCGAGTAGAAGGGTTTACAGTTTATGAAATGTGCCTCTAAGTTAGGAGAGCACATCTTCTTCAGTGTTGTTACATCTGAACACCAACTTTCGTTAATGTAGAAACACATTCCACCACCTCTTGTTTTCCCCGTTAGCTCCGCGATGCGATCCGCTCTGAACAGCTGGAAGCCCGGCAGATGTATTGCGTTGTCCGGTATGGCTTCACTCAGCCAGGTTTCAGTGAAGCACAGAGCAGCAGAGTTTAGAAAATCCTTGTTAGTGCGGGTGAGGAGAAGAAGTTCGTCCGTTTTGTTAGGAAGGGATCGGAGATTCGCGAGATGAATACTGGGGAGTGCAGTGCGCAGGCCGCGCTCGCAGAGTTTAACCAGAGCGCCGGCTCGCTTCCCGCGTTTGTGTCTGAACGCGCGTTTGAACAACACCGCTGCCCCACCGACGAGAATGTCCCGCAAGACGTCCGAATAATCAAAAACTGTAGAAAAGTTATCTGGTGTGTGTTTCCTAATGTCCAGTAGTTCGTCTTTGGTGAAACTGATAGGAAAAGAATGACTAAACGCAGAACAAACAAACAAAAACAACACAATAGCTGGAGAGCCCCACACAATCCTTCAGATATGAACAGATATGAACAGTAAGCGCTGGGTGAAAATGAGCCTG
This sequence comes from Gila orcuttii, assembly GCA_026230005.1. Taxonomy (NCBI): domain Eukaryota; kingdom Metazoa; phylum Chordata; class Actinopteri; order Cypriniformes; family Leuciscidae; genus Gila; species Gila orcuttii. The sequence goes on along the minus strand of JAPDVR010000022.1, from coordinate 11,545,289 downwards.
GTTCTGTCACTTGTGACTGCAGAACAGAAAAGGGAGTGAAATTTCCTTCCTGAAGTTGCTGCGCGAACAGGTCAATTTTCGCTTCAAATGCAGCCACATCGTTCAGCATCATCGGAAGAATCTTTTGTTTCCCTTGAAGCTTACGACTGAGTGCATTTAAATGTCACGTAACATCAGTCAGAAAAGCTGCATTGTGCATGAATGTGTCATCTTCGAGGGCTGCCAGTAAATCACGTCGGCCCTTCTCTTTCAAAAATATGCGCACAACTGTAAGTAATTCCATGAAGCGATCAATGACATTTCCATTACTAAGCCATCTGACCTCTGCGTGCATTGCCAAGTCAGGGTATACGGAACTGTCTGTGTTTCAGAGCATGTGCAATAATAAAATTGACTGTTCGTGTCACTGTGTCCATTGTCATTATGAGCTCTTCACATTTAAGCTTGCTGCACAGTTGCTCCTGATGCAGAAGGCAGTGGTATGAGAAGAAGGCAGGTATTTCAGGATCTTTTCTAAGTAAAGCGATTAATCCCTTTTCCTTACCAACCATTGATGGGGCACCATCAGTAGTCACAGAAACCAGCTTTTTCAAATGTATGTTTTTGCCTGGTCCATGAAAAAAATTAATCAGTGCGGAGTGAATGTCCTCTCCACGGTTTGGCCTTTCAATGGGAGCTAGGTCAACATTTCCTCGACAAGGTTCTCCCCTTTAAGAAAACGCACCCACACTGCTAGCTGTGCGACATCTGTGCTGTCAGTAGATTCATCCAGTGCTAAACTGAAGTACTCTGAACTTTCAATTTCTTTTAGCAACTGTGAAAAGAGATCTTCTGAAATTAATTCTACTCGTCTGGTCACTGTTGAATCAGACAACTGCAGCTTTGAGATTTGCCTGATGATGTCTTCCTTGTTCTTAAAATCCGAAAACAGTGATTCTGCACAGTCAATAAATGTATTTTTGAGAAATTCTCCCTCTGTTGCAGGCCTCTTTGCTTTTGCAATATTCCAAGCGATTCTGAATGAGGCCTCGGTAATATTGTCAGCGCTTTTAACAATGCCGCGGAACATGAATCTCTGGGCATAAAAACCAGCTAGCAATGTCTGTACCTTTTGACTCCTGACTGAGCTGCTATGTGGATACGCAACACTGAAATCGTAATGAAGCTGCTCATGATGGCGTTGCAGATTAGCTCGCTTTAATACAGCAATTGTTTTTTGACAAATGAGACACATTGGTTTGTCACCTATGTCCGCAAAGGCAAATTCCATTTGCCACGCAGGGTTGAAAACTCTGTTTTCATCGTCAACCTTCCTTTTCTTTGAAGCCATCATTATTTAATTTACCGTAGCGTATGTACACACAACATAGATGGGGTTTCACGATGAGTCATAGCCGACGAATAGGCTCTCTTAATTTTCGCGGGTTCCGTTAGCACCACAACCTTAAAGGTACACTACCCAGTTTTCACAAGACTTTTTTATAGCCTTCATGAGCAGATGTTGAGGGCCATTAAATATATTTTATCTTTATATTTTAATATGTAACAATTATTGATTAGGCCTATAATATATCTATAGGCCTAGCCTACATCAAATGTTCAATTATTTATTATATGTTTTCTTTATATGACATGTTTTTATACTCAGGGTCAGTTAATATTATTATTAGCCTACTAATAATACTAGGCCCACTATTAGCCCAGTACATCTAACTTTTAAGTTAGTCAGAATTCGCTCAATAGCAGCTTTCACATGATCAATTTTTCATGCGAGCCATGCCCCGTTCTGAACTAAACTGCCAGTTATAATGGGAGGTTTTGTAAGAGTGCCGCAAACTCGTTGACGTGATGACAGCTCGTCATTGTAATGGTAGAGCTTTTTGCTTACTTTCTGTTTATAACCCATTGACAATTTGAATCTACAAGTTTTGTTTTTCATGCTGTTAAGAGGACCATCGGCCAATTACACATTGCAGAGTAGAGATGCGCGGATCAGCTCTAACATCACCCGAATCAGCTGTTAAAAACAAGCACATTATATCATCAGCAGGTTCAGCATCTTAAATAACAACTAAAGAGCAAGTAAAGCTTAACTTTCGTTTCAGAAGCGCGCACGGTGGGCCTTCATCGCAGGCAAAGGTCTTAACTGCATCCTCTATTTCGATTCTCTGTGCCAGTTCATGTTCTATGGAGATTGTTGCCAGTCCATTAAGTCTGTTCCCTGTTCACAAAACGTTCCCCATTCAAAGCAATCGGGACGTCACGTCACATATGAAACAGCCAGCCACCGCTGTCAGCGAGCCGCTGTATTCAAGCACCGAGGGCGCGCGCGCCGCGCTCATACCTCCGGTTCAGTTTCCCGAGCCCACGAAGTGCGGCGATCGGAACCCGGAGGCCATTCTGCCCCTAGCTGTACATGTAAAAGCATGGGAAGCGATTCCAGGGATATCAGAATGGGTGCTGAGCAGTGAGCAAAATAAGACAATAAGAATGCATTCACTACAGTTCGCTCGCCATCCCCCGCGCTTTCGAGCACGGACCACGACGAAAGTGAATACGGAAGTAGCACATCTACTCCGCGCAGAAATAGCGAAACTGTTGTGCAAAGGGGCCATAGAACCGGTACCTCCTTCTCTGAGCGAGTCAGGCTTTTACAGCCGGTTCTATGGCCCCTTTGCACAACAGTTTCGCTATTTCTGCGCGGAGTGGATGTGCTACTTCCGTATTCACTTTCGTCGTGGTCCGTGCGAACTGTAGTGAATAGCCCTGTCTTATTGTGCTCAGAACCCATTCTGATATCCATGGGATCGCTTCAAATGCTTTCACATGTACAGCTAGGGGCAGAATGGCCTCCGGGTTCCGATCGCCGCACTTCGTGACTAAATGACGAAATGGAATAAATGAAATTACTTGAATGACTCAAGAGAGTCAGTAAAATGATCCGAACTTCCCATCACCCAGTCATGACTCGTGAGAGCAGGGGCGCGCCAGCGCTGTGGGACGGCGGCAGCTCAGTAAATCATATAAATAACCTATTTTGTGAATTGTTCATTCCCGGTTGGCACACATTTTGCCGCCCTTACAAAAGTGCCGCTCTAGGCAATTGCCTAGTTCGCCTATATGGATGCGCCAGCCCTGGCTATTACAGTGGAGTAGGCTGCATCTTTGGCAAAAATTACATTTCTTGAATAGCCTATGCCAGGGTTCGGCAACCTATGGCACACCGAGGAGAGAAGCCTAATTGCTGGCTGGCAAGTGAGCAAAAGTGAGAGATGTGTAGGCTATCATTTAATTCAGATAGCCTAAAGTACATCGCACATACATCAACATTTGAGGTAATCATTCTTCATATAGTAACACATCTTTTTTTATTAAGTTATAACTTATGAGCAATAAATAATGAAAGTGTGATATTTCAATTACGCAAGTGAGAATGCGCAGCTCTGAATGCACGAGCTCTGTGTAGCGCGCGCACAAAAGTTGCCTGACAGCTTTACCGCTTGTTTAGCTATTTGTTGCACTTAGCAAGTTAATGGTAGCCTACATTTCGGAGATATCAAGTAGCCATATAACTTCATCACAATGACGATGATGAATGTTATTTTTTATTAATCGATCACGGATTATCAAAAGCATCCGCGGTATACATATTCACACTGTCTAATATTTGCGCAACCTTTGAACTCAAATTATAAAAAAAGAAAAAAAAGTGCATTCATCTTTTGCATGACGCGGGCCATAATATTAATGCCGATGGGCCGGATGCGGCCCGCGGGCCGCCTGTTGAGTACCTCTGCTCTACTCTCCTTCCGGTAAGACTTCTGTGGGCAGCCCGCTCCCATGTCTGTCAAGCGTTACTGGATTCTGGAGCTGAAGGTAACTTCATGGACTTGTCACTGGCTCAGACACTCGGTATACTCACTCCACTCAAGAACACCATTTCTGTCAGTGCACTAAATGGTCAAGAACTCCCCGTCATAACTCTTACCACCAATACACTGACACTCATCACATCTGGCAATCACACCGAACAAATCTCATTTCTCCTCCTGGACTCACCCCTGGCTCCCATCGTCCTCGGTCACCCCTGGCTGATCCAGCATGGCGCGAGGATTGACTGGGGACACAACTCTGTTTCTTCCTGGAGCACTAAATGTTATGAGTCTTGTCTTGAGTCTGCCTGTTCTTCTGTGTCTTCAGAAGGAGGCAGTGAATTTATCTAATGTGCCCTCTGAGTACCTCGACCTGAAGGAGGTGTTCAATAAGTACCGCGCTGCTTCTCTCCCTCCGCATCGTCCCTATGACTGTGCTATAGAGTTACTCCCAGGTAAGTCTCCGCCTAAGGGCAAACTTTACTCACTTTCCACAGGCCATGGAGAAATATATTTCTGATTCTTTAACCTCTGAATTCATTCGCCCTTCCTCTTCTCCAGCGGGGGCAGGGTTCTTTTTGGTGGGTAAGAAGGATGGTTCTCTGCGACCTTGTATTGATTACCGAGGGCTGAATAACATCACGATAAAGAATACTTACCCTTTGCCGTTGATGTCTTCAGTTTTCGAGAGGTTGCAGGGAGCATCCATCTTCACAAAATTGGATTTACGTAATGCCTATCATTTGGTTCGCATCAGGAAGGGGGATGAATGGAAAACCGCGTTTAATACCCCCAGGGGCCATTTTGAATACTTGGTTATGCCGTTCGGGCTATCCAACTCCCCAGCGGTTTTCCAGGCACTCGTCAATGATGTGTTGAGAGACATGGTAGACCAGTTCATATATGTCTACCTGGATAACAAATTGATTTTTTCTTCGTCTCTCCAGGAACATGTTCAACACGTCAGACGAGTGCTTCGGAGGTTGTTAGAGAATGGGCTTTTTGTCAAGGCGGAGAAATGTGCTTTCCATGCACAGTCTGTTCCTTTCCTAGGTTACATCGTCTCTGCTGAGGGAGTGCGTATGGATCCTGACAAGGTTAAGGCTGTGGTAGAGTGGCCAAACCAAGATTCCCGTAAGGCCCTACCGAGGTTTCTGGAGTTCGCCAACTTCTATCTGCGTTTCATTCGCAACTTCAGCCAACTAGCCGCGCCTCTGACTGCCTTGACCTCTCCCCGAACGAAGTTCAGGTGGTCCGATACAGCCGAGGCTGTATTCTCCAACCTCAAAAGCCGCTTCGTTTCAGCTCCCATCTTAGTCGCCCCTGATTCCTCACTTCAGTTCGTGGTAGAGGTCGACGCGTCAGAGGTGGGGGTAGGTGCAGTTCTATCCCAACGTTCTTCCTCAGACGACAAGATGCACCCTTGCACGTTTTTGTCCCACAGTTTATCACCTGCCGAACGTAATTATGACATTGGGGAGTTGTTGGCGGTGAAGTTAGCTTTGGCGGAGTGCGTCATTGGTTAGAGGGGTCGAGGGTACCTTTCATCATTTGGACCGATCATAAGAACCTTGAATATATTAGATCTGCTAAAAGAATCAACTCCAGGCAAGCTCGATGGGCCCTTTTTTTGGACGTTTTGACTTTTCTCTTTCGTACCGCCCCGGGTCCAAAAACATCAAACCCGATTCTTTATCTCGTATTTTTGATCCATCCGAACGCCCGTTTACTCCAGAGTGCATTTTACCCGAGAAGAGAGTTATCTCCACACTCTGATGGGAGGTCGAATTGAGGGTCATATCGGCCTTAGAGGGGGTAACGCCTCCACCCGGGTGCCCACAGAGTAAATTGTTTGCACCGGAGGAGTTACGGTCCGAAGTCATACGATGGGGTCACTGCTCCAGCATCGTTTGTCACCCAGGAATTAACCGGACTAGCTGTTTAATAAAGCAACAATTCTGGTGGCCATTAATGGCTCGCGACATTCGCAATTTTGTTTTGGCTTCCTCAGTCTGCGCCACTGGTAAGACGTCTAACCGTCCTCCTGATGGGTTACTCCAGACGCTGTCTGTCCCTTCGAGACCCTGGTCCCACATAGCACTAGATTTTGACACCGCCCTCCCGCCATCTAATGGCATAATGGTTGTTTTAACCGTAGTGGACCGGTTCTCGAAGGCGGCACATTTCATCCCCTTGCCCAAATTACCCTCAGCCAAGGAGACAGCGGTGACTGTTGTTGACCAGGTCTTTCGTTTACATGGCCTCCCGATGGACGTGGTCTCCGACAGGGGGTCTCAATTTGCGTCCAAATTCTGGCAAGAGTTCTGTAAATTACTTGGAGCCACAGTCAGTCTGTCTTCGGGTTACCATCCCTAGAGCAATAGTCAGACTGAGCGAGCCAACCAAGGTTTGGAGAGAGTGTTGCGATGTTTAGTGTCCAAGAATCCTTCTTCCTGGAGCCAACAACTTTCAATGGTTGAGTACGCACATAACTCGTTACCAGTGTCATCCAGGGGCCTCTCTCCGTTTGAGTGTAGTCTAGGGTACCAGCCACCAATTTTTCCTAGTCTGGAATCCGAAGTCGCGGTTCCCTCTGCTCAAGCCTTCGTCCAGAGGTGCCACCGCACATGGACCAGAGGCCGTGAGACTCTGCTGCTCCAGGTGGGGGCGCGCACTAAGGCTAAGGCCAAACGCCACCAGTCAAGGCCTCACGTATACGTCGTGGGTCAAAAAGTGTGACTTTCTACCAAGATCATTCTGCTCCGTTCCGTGTCTAATAAGTTAGCGCCTAAATTTATCAGCCTGTTCACTGTCACCAAGATCATTAGTCCGGTGACAGTCCGCCTCAAACTTCCTCCGGTGTACAAGAGAATTCACCCCGCCTTTCATGTCTCCAAATTGAAACCTGTTTTTCGTTCTAACCTTAATCCGCCAGCTCCGGTTCCCCCACCGCCGCGACTCGTAGACGGGGAGCCTACGTATTCGGTTAATCGTATTCTGGACTCGAGACGGAGGGGATGCGGATTCCAGTATTTGGTGGACTGGGAGGGTTACGGTCCGTAGGAGAGAAGTTGGGTTCCGGCTAGGGACATTCTGGATCACTCCCTTATTGATGATTACAATCAACAGGTAAGTTCTTCTGGGAGCGCCAGGAGGCGCTCCTAGGGGGAGGGGTACTGTCACGTTTCATGAATTCATTGTCTCTGTTCTCGTCTTGTGTGTGTGTGTTACATGTGGGCGGTGTCGCTGATCACTGCCGCTGATTCCCACCAGCCACGTCTAATCAGCGCGCCAGCTGAACAGCGATCACTATTTAGTCTCTCTGTTTTCACCCTGTCTTTGTCAGAGCGTTGTGGACGTTCCTGTGTGTTCCTGCCTGTCTCTCGCTGTGTTCCTGCCGGTCTTCAGTTCCTGTGTCTTCGTTGTTCGTCCAGTACTCGGTCCTCCCCGCTACCCACTTCTTGGTTCCTGGTTTCTGTCTTCATCACCGTTTTCCCGGATTACTCTTCATCATCATCTACCTTCAGTCTTCACCATTGGACGGGCTGTCCCAGTGTCCCTGTGTTGGCAAGTGCACATCATCTCTGGACATTATCTCTATCCCGCTCCCTGTCACCACCCTGATCTCAATAAATACTTTTTTACTTGCTATTGAACCTTTGTTGTTTATTCGTCACACTATCACATACACTATCACATTGTGCATAGAAGTATGTTTTAATTATGTCGTCAGTCATTTTATCCAAATAAGTAATAAACATTGAACAGAGTTTACTGAAAAAGTCTGCTTCCACAAATTGACACGTATCTGTCCAATCAACATTTAGCTTTAATATGTACCGCCCCTTTCCGTTTCATACTTTGCTGTTGAGTTTTCTTATTTACTGTTGTGTTTTCTGATTTGTGAATGTCATTTGCACTTCAGGGCCACCATGTTAGCCTTTATGAAATGGATGCAATGGCTCTACAGGAGAAATGTAAAAAAGGTTAAATGGCATTTGTTAACACATTTATTACTACAGACCAGTTTTACTGAGCTTTTGCCACATCATATGACACAAGGGTATTCTCTTGTATCTAGAGATAGAAGGATTAAAGGAGAGTTCAATGAACTGTATACCCTCAGAAAAAATTCTGTAGGAAATCCAGATAATCTCCTGGCTAAAACACAAACCCTAAAACACAACACAATGCATTGCGTGAGTCAAAATACAGGTTAAACACCTTTGAAAATCAAATATAGAACATTCCTTCATATTAACATTACGGAATTTCTTCTTATTTATAGAATTTTTAAAAATGTTTTTATACATTTACAATTTATACTTTTATTCATTTTTTGTTCATTCATTAATTCATTGTTTGTTTGTTTGTATGTTTGTTTGTTTGTATATAAGTAATATGAATATATTAAATTAGATAGCACTGCTAACTAAAATGTAGTTCATAGTACAAGATTGATGGAGTTTATTATCACAGTTTATCACAGTTCTTTCAGCATTTAGATTTTTTTCTCCCTAGAATTGATTTTCATGGACTTTTTTTGTTCATTCTCTAACTCCAGAAACCACAGAATTACAACATTCAAACATTCAACATTTAAAAGTCTGACATTTATGAAAAATACCCTTAACCTGAGAAAACAGTTCCGTCTTTCAGTTAAAATTAAGGTACAGTAAAGTTGACACTTGCCTTAAT